>JALAZF010000492.1:0-1200000 GCA_022829125.1 Lathyrus tuberosus
GAGTCTTTCGGTATCTCGTATAAAGCCAGAGATGAAGGCTATTTGACTCGACAAGAGAGTTTTTTTGTATCTCATACGAAGCCCGAGATGGAGGCTATTGTTTATTTGGCTCAATAAGAACCTTTTTGTATCTCGTATAAAGCCCGAGATGGAGGCGAAAGGGGTGATTGACTCGACGAGGGAGTCTCTTATATGTCTCGTACAAAGCCCGAGAGAGAGGCTAAACATTTGCTTCGCGGGGAAGAATCATTGTACAAAGCCCAAGAGGAGGCTAGGGTAACTGTTTCAGTTTAAGTGACAGGTCCAATATACTGATTTTGAAAGAGAAAAACAGTTCTTATATGAGCAACACTGTACTCAAGGATTTGATTCAAGGATCCGGGTTATTCCTGTTCTTTAAGGAAACGGGAAATCCGAAGGGTATTGAGATTGTCCGAGTCTACGGGTTTTCTTCCTATTTAACGAAGGGGTTACTTGAGAATGTCTTTGAGACTCAAGGAAGTTAGACTGTCCATGTCTAGGGTTTTATCTTTTGTACTATGTTTTGAGAAACAGTAGTAGACTCTATGAAAGGGACTGTTCTATGAAGATGATTAAGTTCTATTCCTATACCTCTAGGAGGTCGTCGGCACAATTTGTACGAAGCCCAAGAGGAGGCTGGAAACTTTTAAGAAGCCGACGGGTCCTTGTACGAAGCCCAAGAGAAGGCTATCATTCCCGGAGGAAGAGATCATTATACGAAGCCTAAGAGGAGGCTGTGAATACTTCTAAGAAGCCGTAGGGTCCTTGTACTAAGCCCAAGAGGAGGCGAGGGTTGCTTTTAGGAAGCCTGTGGGTCCTTGTACGATGCCCAAGAGGAGGTCGATGCTTTTAAGAAGCCCGTGGGTCCCCAAACCCCGAGAAATTCAAGCCAATGCTATTCACCGAGAATAGATCAAAGTCAGGAAAGTTCGAGAATTTGGAAGAAACTCAAAGATGCCATTCACGGAGAATACATTCATCTCTGGGAGTAGAGTTTCATGACAATTCCTAATGAGGACAGCCGAAGAGAAGACTGTATCTGGTGATCCTATTGGGGGATCTAGTTGTCTATTTCTACGAATAAACGAAACGACGTCACCTAGTTCTAGACGTAGTTGTCGGGGAAACCTCGAAATATCTATACTATTATTACACAGTTGATATGAGTTTATGAAAGAAGACTTACAGTGAAACAGCCCCACAATACAGTTTATATGTATATGAAAGCGGTAAATGAAAGCGATAACCACTTACTCGGTTGTAGAGCTTCCATGCTGTTTAGTTTGTTGTTCAACAAAGAAAGATTGAAAACGACAGTATATTCAAAATCAAAGGAGAAAGTGTTTTGAAAAAGAAAAATCTTTGGGACTTACAGCTCAAGGAGAAGCCCAGGGTTTTATCAGTGAGCGCACTATTTGAATTTGTACAGAGGGACTTATACAAGTGACTGAGGCCCAAAAAGGTTTTCTGTACAAAGGGATGGGTCTTACACTCTTTCAAGAGGCCCAAAGTGTTTTTAGAAATGAAATGGGTCTTACTACTCGAGGGTAGGCCCAGATGATTTTTTCCGTTTAAAATGGCGATCGCGCCGAGGTTTTCTTTTAACGCAGAGGGGCTTATACAATATCTGAGGCCCAAAGTGATTTTGGTTAAAAGGGGATTGGGTCTTACACTCTAATAGAGGCCCAAAGTGTTTTTGAATGGGTCTTATAGCTCAAGGAGAGGCCCAAGGTTATTTTTCAAAAGGCGATGATCGTGCCGTTTATTTGAAAATGTACAGAGGGACTTATACAACGAATGAGGCCCTAAATATTTCTGTACAAGTGGGGTTGGGTCTTACACTCTCTCAAGAGGCCCAAAGTGTTTTGAAAATGATTTATGAGGGTTGAATTAATCCAAAAACCCTAATTTGTTTTCAAAAATGTATTTAATTGAATAAAAATTCAATTAAAATGATCAAAATTGTTTAACATATGACAAACAAATTGTGATTTTGGATTAATGCTTCAAAAATTAAGTATTGACCTACAAAATAATTAGAAAGCATTAAAAGTTGCAAAATCAATGTAGAAAAAATATCTAAAATGTCAAAAACAATTAAAATATTAATTCTTTGCAAAAATATCAATTATATGAAATAAATAATATTTTTGGGATTTTTTGATAAAATAAAATATTTTATCATTTTTGTGAATTATTAAAAAAAAGAATCAACTCAAAATCATTAAAACTCAGAGAGAAATTAATTTTTGAATCAATTAAACAAAATCACAAAATTCAAATATTTGAATTTATGAAAAAGGCGCCAAGAACACAAGCAAGAACACGCGCGTTTTTTCTGGGTTTGGCTGATTTGCGTTTTCCATCCAATCTCACTTAATACATAATCATATCATGTAATCCACATATCATTATGCTCGTCTCAACCTCACGATCATGTCTATAACACTTAATTTCATTTAAATTAAACATAAAACATGAAATCACGAAGAAACCTCAAGAACCCTAATTTCTGCATGAAGGCTAGGATTTTTGATACACGATTCAAACAATGCAATTAATTGAGGGAAAACATTCCATGCATGATTATGAACATATGGCCAAATTATTGTGCGAGGAAATATGCATAGATTGAGAGATGACCAAGTATATGCTTACCTCTAAGCCGTGACAGCAAGTGCAATGTGATTTTTGATTTGGAGGTGTTACAGATGAGTGGTGATGATCTGAACAACTTCCCTACACCCTATGGAGTGTGTTTGAATGCTTGGACTTGATTGAAATTAGATGGATCAATTCATGGCATCTCAGCTGCAACTTGATTGAAAATTTGAGCAACCAGCTGGTGATTTTGTGAAATTGGTGTTTCAGAAGTGATCTAAGTGTTTGATCAGCTCATATGTGATGTATGTGAGGTGTGTGAGTGATTGGTTTGATTGGAAAAGCTCTCAAACTCAAAACCCGATAGCTACCTTGCTAAGAAAGGCATTTTTGCCAAGAGAAAGAGATTTTGAGGAAAGCATCTGTTAGATGGCTTTGGCGTACTCAAACTGATCACAATTGAGCTCTATTTATAGTAGAGCAAGTTTGTTTTGCAAGGAATAGTGAATGGCAACTGGTAAGTAGGTTTGGCCAATGTTGTCCAATGGAAATGCAAGTCTCCTCTAGCCATTGACTAGAGGTTAGGGCACAGAGCTTTGGTTCCCTTGGTCTTGGATAAGTCTTGACTGATTTCAGATGAGAATGGCTCAGTCCATGCAACCTTGATGCTTCCATTGAATGCTTCAATCCAAATTTGGAGTCTTGTCCCTATTTTGGCCATTCTAGGTTCAACATGCTATTTCTTGTTCCATGGACTTTGGAGGCTTGGCTCAATGATTGTCCCCTTTAGATTCAATCCTCAGATGTGTCCAAGTGGATAGGAGCATTTGGATTTGGCTGATTTTGGCAAATCGAGCCAAAATGCAAAATCTGCCTTGCCTTTGACAGATTTCAGCAAGGCAACTTGACAATGTCATATCTCATGGTGTAAGTTGAATTTGGCAATGTTCTTGGCCATTTTGGAAAGCCCTTACATGATACAACAACTGTTTAAAACATGTTTGATTTTGATCTCTTCTGATTCCAAGTGAAAAATCCCTCTACATTTGGCAAAAAGTGAAGCAAAATCTGATTTAGTGAAATTTTCACTAAGTGTTGGAACAAAGTGTGATTTCTTGATTTTGATCACTCCATAACTCAAAATCCTTAATGAATTGGACTTAGGTCTAGTTGAAGTTTTTGTAGAGGGTAATGAGGGCTACAAATCCATCTTTGGATAAAAAAAATTGGCTTTGTGGTTTAGGAGTTATGGTCCTCCAAAGTTGGTGCATTAGTGGTACTTTTTCCATAACTTAGAAAAATTTCTAAGTTTTATGGTTACCCCTTTTACAAGTTATCCCACTTTCTTTGATTTTTTCTTGATGAATGATTATTCAAATCATACATTAACATCATTTTAGGGTTAAAAATCCATTTTGGTGAAAAATCCCAAAAAGTCAAAGTTGACTTTTGTGCACAATTGACTTTTTATCAGATGAATTCTAAATTATGCAATTCTTCATGAAATCATGTCCTTGACCTAAATCAAACTTGATGGACATGTTCCAAGGGTGTCATAGGGTATATTGGGGCATGTCCTAGGGCTTGGGAGCATGTCCTGGTCAAAAGTCAAAGTTGCAGTTGACTTTTTCCTTAAAACCCTAATTGTGGTGCAGATGAAATTGAGATTTGTTGCTCAAGCTTCTTGGATTAATCCATTGTTACAAATGGATCAATATAGCTTATTAGAGACCTTCAAACCCTCTCTTGAGGTCTTAGCTCTTGATTTGCCCTAAAGTCAACTTAGGGGTGAATTAGGTCAAGAAACCCTAATTCCTGGTTTTTGATGAATGCATCCCCTGAGGTCAAATTGACTTGATGATTGGGTCCATGAGGTTCCATGGAGTGCATTAGGTTATGTTTTGGATCTTTGGCCTGTGCCCAGATGAAACTTTCCATCTGGAGGCCCTGGTCGACCAAACCCTAATTTGGTGATACTGGCGATCTTGAGACTTGATCCACCTAGAAGGGAGCAGCCTTGTACTTAATCCTTGAAGTGGGAGTCCTTTGGATCCATTGTGGATGTTTGAGAGGTTAGACAAGTTGAAGATCATGTCATTTCTTGATTGATCATTTGTCTAAGGCTCTGAGAGGGCTTAAAACCCTAATTTTGATTGTAGTGAATGATCAACAACCCTTGAGGCATTTGATGAGGCATGATGGTTCATCGACATTGTGATGATGATTTGCACAATGATGGGAAATCTTAGTGGTCAAAATTTGGGGTATGACAGATGCCCCTATTTAATCTTCTTGGACCCGAAGGTGTGAATGACGAAGGTATTCGGGCATTCGGGGTGCAAGAGGATTAAATATCGGAATACCCAAAATTTTGATGGCTATGAATGGCAGCTTGCGCATTCATCTTCTTTTGCTAAGAAATGATGCTTAGAAAATGTAAACTTCCCCTCGATCCTGGTCTTCAGCCAAGGAACTGGTCTCAGTTGCGGAAACAAACTTCCCCTCTATCCTGGTTTCCTACCCAGGAACTGGTCTTAGTTTCTTTTGTAAACTTCCCCTCGATCCTGGTTTCCTACCAAGGAACTGGTCTCAGTTTCTGATTTAAACTTCCCCTCGATCCTGGTTTCCTACCAAGGAACTGGTCTTAGTTTCTTTTGTCAATAAACTTTATTGACAAGGGACACTATGCGTAGCGGCTTTCCCTCAAACTTCTCGCCGAATTTTCCTGGGGAGATGCCATTTGACGGAAAAAGGTCTGAGGTTAGACTTACTGGGGCGAACCCAGCCGTCTGAGTTGTAGAGGTACACAAACTTCTCTGTTGGAGACGCCATTTTTCGATTCTACTGGGGAAAGCAAGTCTCTTGAGAGACTGCTTCCGCTTGGGGTCTTTACATCATACTTTTCTCGGAGATCTTCTCGGAGAAATGCCATATGATGTGATCCAATTTTGAGGTGCCGATGACCTTTTCATCAGCGGAGTTTTGGAGAAATACTGATGTACTGCCGAACCTTTGCTTAAGAGGCTTTCTCTGGGGATTTTCCTTAATCCGGGAAAGCAAGGATATCATCTTCAATGGCGAAGAGTGACATTTGTTGAAGGTTCTCTGGCTTTTCAGAGGTTCAAGTTATCAAAGTGGTCGAGTGCCGACTCTGATCTAAAGATACACTGGTGGCGAGATTGTTCAGACACCACGTTTCCTGACGAGGAAAGAACTGACAACTCGATTGAGAGAACTCCTATCACTAAGGGACAAGACCAGCTAGAGTGATAGCGATGCAATATGAAATGTGAATTCAAATCAAATGCATGATGTATGTATGTATGTGCTGACAAAACTGACGCGACATACAGACTAAAAGATGAACATGACGGGATACTCGGCCATCGCGGGGCGAAGTCGTACCGTTGATCCAAAAGTAGCAATTCTGCCTTACTTAGGAGAGACAGTCCCTGCGGGGAATACCGTTGATCAGGCTTAGGAGGTAAGAACTCTGCCGTGGCGTGTCAGACGAGACAAGGTCTCTGACACAGTTGATCCCTTCATTCAGGCGTACTGGCGTAGAAGGAGTACTTTGATTTTGTACTTTGAAGTTCGCTTACCTCTGGAGAAGCGGTTGATGTTCTTTTGATGTTCAACAGTCAAAAGAAATTGCCGTCTTTAATTTAAAAGCATAAAAAGTTTTAACAAGTATATTCATTTTTGTTTTATTTCAAGAATCGTTAATCATGTTAACAACGTCGTTCTGTAATGCTAAAACAAATAAGAATTACAAACAAAAGCACAAAGGCTCAAATTTTATTGATAAGATAGAGATCAGCCAAACGCGTGATTCCAAAGAGTATATACAAAGTTTGAAAATGGTAATTTACAGGGAAAAGGGCTACGTTGAAACATAACGACCACTGTCCTTCTACCAACTTTGAATTCGGGACATCCTGAGCTTCTGTCGAAGATGACCTTGACTGGAGTTTTCTGACAGATGATGTAACTGCTGCTGCTGAGGGATTCGCCTCTGTTGAACATAGTTACTTGCCATTATCTCTAGTTTTTGCCTGGATTGTACTGTGATGTTTCCAATCCATCGGGATGATTTTTTTTTTATATGTCTCTAACTTTTGCTTGGACCGCCCTTTCGGGTTTTCAATCCACCGAGACGTTTTTTTTTTTAGTTTAGGCGAAGTATTTCTTGACTACATCAACATTTGTGGGGTAGGCAAATTCCTCTCCGTCCATGGTTGCAAGTCTCAAGGCGCCGCCTGAGAAAGCTTTCGTGACCACATAGGGGCCATCATAATTCGGGGTCCATTTGCTCCGAGAGTCAGTGAGAAACGATTGTATCTTCTTGAGCACGAGGTCTCCTTTTCTGAAGACACGAGGTCGAACCTTTTTGTCAAAGGCTTTCTTCATTCTTTATTGATACAACTGATCGTGGCATAGTGCCGTGATTCGCTTCTCTTCGATCAGGTTCAGTTCGTCGTGTCGGTTTTGACACCATTCAGCTTCGGTGAGCTTAGCTTCCATCAGTACTCGGATTGATGCGATCTCTACTTCTATGGGGAGGACTGCCTCCATGCCATACACTAGAGAGAAAGGGGTAGCCCCTGTTGAAGTGCGAACAGATGTTCGATAACCATGAAGAGCAAAGGGTAGCATCTCGTGCCAATCTTTGTAGGTTACAACCATCTTTTGAACAATCCTCTTGATGTTCTTGTTAGCCGCTTCTACCGCTCCGTTCATCTTGGGTCGGTAGGGAGACGAGTTATGATGTTCAATCTTGAACTCTGCGCACAACTCCTTCATCATCTTGTTGTTCAAGTTAGATCCACTATCAGTAATGATCTCGCTTGGAACACCATAACGACAGATGATATTGTTTTTGATAAATCGGACCACCACTTGTCGGGTTACATTGGCGAATGACGTTGCTTCGACCCACTTGGTGAAATAGTCAATGGCTACCAGGATGAACCGATGTCCGTTTGAAGCCTTAGGTTCAATCAAGCCGATCATGTCGATTCCCCATATGGAAAAAGGCCACGGGGAAGAGAGAACTTGGAGATGTGATGGCGGTACATGAATTTTGTCGGAATATATCTGACACTTGTGACACCTCCTCATGTACTTGTAGCAGTCGGATTCCATGGTCAACCAATAGTACCCTGCTCTCAGAATTTTTCTCGCCATTGCGTGTCCATTGGCATGAGTGCAAAAGGATCCTTCGTGAATTTCTTTTATCAGCGTGTCTGCTTCTGGTCTGTCTACGCATCGGAGCAAGACCATGTCAAAATTTCTCTTATAGAGAGTGTCACCGCTCAGGAAGAAGTTTCCAGCCAATCTTCTGAGGGTTTTCCTGTCTTTTCTGAGTGCCCCAGATGGGTACTCTTGTCTCTGAAGGAAGCATTTGATATCGTGATACCAAGGTTTGTCGTCTATGACTGCTTTGATCGTGAAGACGTAAGCGGGCCATTCAAGGCGCATTATGTCGATCTTAGATATGTCATTCCACTGACCTACACTAATCATGGAAGAGAGAGTGGCTAATGCATCAGCCATGTGATTCTCCTCACGAGGGATGTGATGAAACTCAATTCTGTTGAAGAAAGATAACAACCTTCTTGCATAGTCTTTGTAAGGAATCAATCCTTATTGGCATGTGTTCCAATCTCCTTTTATCTGATTAATAACTAAGGCTGAGTCACCGTATACGTCCAAGTTTTTTATCCTTAAATCAATCGCTTCTTCGAGACCCATAATACAAGCTTCGTACTCGGCCTCGTTGTTCGTACATTTGAACGTAAGTCTGGAAGTGAAAGGAATGTGGGTACCCTGAGGGGTAACAATGATTGCCCCAATTCCATTTCCATAATGATTAACTGCTCCGTCAAAGATAAGTCCCCATTGGGAACCTGGTTCTGGCCCTTCACTAGGTAACGGTTCATCGCAATCTTTCATTTTTAGATACATGACATCTTCGTCTAGGAAGTCAAACCCGATTGATTCTTGATCGTAAATTGGTTGATGAGCCAAATGATCGGCTAAAATACTTCTCTTAACGACTTTCTGAGCGTGGTACTCTATGTCATATTCTGATAACAACATCTGACAACGGGCAATTCTTCCCGTACGAGCAGGTTTTTTCGAAGATGTACTTGATTGGATCCATTTCTGAGATCAACCAAGTAGTATGACGAATCATGTACTGGCGAAGACATTTGGCTGCCAAAGCCAAAGCGCAGCAAGTTTTCTCGAGCATTGTGTACCGAGTTTCACAGTCAGTGAACTTCTTGCTTAGATAGTAGATGGCAGACTCCTTCCTTTTAGTTTCGTCTTGTTGGCCAAGTACACACCCCATTGAGTCTTCCAAGACTGTGAGGTAAATGATCAGTGGTCTTCCTTCCACTGGAGGTGATAGAATCGGAGGATTCAACAGGTATTCCTTAATACTGTCGAAGGCAGTCTGGCAGTCTTCTGACCAAACGCAATCCTGGTTCTTTTTCAGTAATTTGAAGATCGGCGCACACGTGGCGGTCATGAGGAATATAAATCTGGAGATGTAGTTCAAACGTCCCAGGAATCCTCTGACTTGTTTTTCAGTTTTCGGAGAAGGCATTTCTTGAATGGCCTTGACCTTGTCAGGATCAACCTCAATTCCTTTCCGGCTGACGATGAACCCTAGTAGTTTCCCTAAACGGACATCGAAGGTGCACTTGTTGGGATTCAAGTGGAGTTTGTACTTTCTCAAATGCTCGAATAGTTTTGACAGGTGAGTCACATGCTCCTCTTCTGTCTTAGATTTTGCAATCATATCATCGACATATACCTCGATTTCTTTGTGTATCATGTCATGAAACAGAGTAGTCATGGCCCTTTGATAGGTTTCCCCGACATTCTTCAAACCGAACGGCATTACCTTGTAACAAAAGGTACCCCATGGGGTAATGAACGAAGTTTTCTCCATGTCTTTCGGCGCCATTTTGATTTGATTATAGCCTGAGAATCCATCCATGAAGGAGAAAACTTTGAACTTTGCTGTACTGTCAACCAGCATGTCAATGTGTGGTAAAGGAAAGTCGTCCTTTGGACTAGCCTTGTTCAGATCTCGGTAGTCGACACACATCCTGACCTTTCCGTCCTTTTTCGGAACAGGTACGATGTTGGCTAACCATTGAGGATATTCAGATATAGCGAGGAAACCCGCGTCAATCTGTTTCTGTACCTCCTCTTTGATTTTGATGGCCATGTTCGGGTGAGTGCGTCTAAACCTTTGCTTTACTGGCGGACATTCCGATCTTAATGGTAAATGATGTTCCACGATGCTGGTATCCAACCCTGGCATATCCTGATAGGAACAAGCGAATACATCGGGGAATTCTTTGAGAAGCTGTATCAAACCCTCTCTGGCAGTTGGACTGAGCAGTGCCCCAATTCTGATTTCATTTCTCTCTTGCTCTGAACCCAAGTTTACCGTTTCCAACGGTTCTTTATGAGGTTCAATGGACCTTTCCTCTTGTCTGAGTAGTCGGGAGATCTCTTCTGGAATTTTGTCGTCATTTTCTTCCTCAGCCTCGAATACCGGGAACTCAAAGTTGGGAGAAGGCATCGGATCGTATGTTTCAACTGGGTTTAAAACAAGCAATATGGATGACGTGATGATTCGTGTTTAGAAGAGATAGAGAGAATGCAAGTGTGTGCAGTGTTTTATTTTACTGCTTCTTTTTATTGTTTGTTTTGTTTTTTAGGATTACCATTTTCTGAGAAAGCAAAAAGAGAAAACAACAATTAATGCGGAAATTACAGAACGATGTTATTTTATTAATGAACAAGTCGATCCTTGAAACTACAGCCCTATAAAACAAAACTCTGTCGCTTTCAGCAAAGCGAAGAGGGAAAATTTACAGAAAGCGAGCCCTATCAAAGCATCCGTTTCACCTGGGCAGGGTGAAAGGTTAAAGATGGCAATTACTTTGACTGATGAACGATCTTCGGAACCTCGACGGCAACCCATTGGCGGCGAACTCCTCGGTGAATCACAAAGTCTGGCACCTTCCTTGATTTGTCTTCAGAAATAACACTGATTTCTGGTGGAGCAGGATTATTGGAATCTGTCTCCCAGGCAGAATTGTCGTAGGAGAATTCCTCTGTTGCATTTTGCATAGTATTTATGCTCTCAGCTGTATCTCCCCATCCAGTAGGCTGGATATCTTCGAGCCTGATACCAGAGCTTTCGGGAGCGGTGTACTTGACCATATAGTCGTATTTTCCACTTGGTTCTCCCAGAGTGTCCCAAACTTCTTTGGAACTGGAGGAGTCATCTCTCTCGATGACATTAACCTCAGGAAAAGCATAGTTGATGAATTCAAGTCCTGCAAACGTTGCGAATTCATCTTCATGTTGAGTAGTTTCTGAATGACCTGAGTGTTGATCCCATGACATGGTGGGGACACAGGTGTTCTGTTCGATGATGGTCAGCTGGGCTTCATTACTCGGCTGACTTTCTTGCCCCAAGTCTCCTGGATAAGGTTGCCACATTGGCAGACCATCCATTGGGCCATAGTAGGTGTAGTCAAAATTGTCTTTCATCAGAGTGTCCTCCTCTAATGAATTTGGCGGAGCACGACATCCTTCCGGATCACAACCTCCGTATATCATTTCGACATCTGACCGTGGTATAAATCTCGGTCTCTGTGCGGGATAGAAAAATGGCGTGGGCACCTCTTCCTGAGACATATAACCGTCCTCGTTCAGATAGGACTTCCATTCTACATCTGTGTCGGAGGGATCTTCCTTATTTATAGCATGTACTGCTTGAGACACCGGGTGAAGAAAACCTCTATTGTGGAAGAAGTTTTGAAGGGGATGAAGACTTTCATTGTTGGCAGCTGTCTGGGTACAGGTTGCAGAAAAACCAAGACCCTTCTTTGTTTTATTGTTAATAGGAACGACAAGCTGTCCCCATCCGGTTGTATCGGTACTCTCGACCGCTTTGATAGCATCGTTGTATAAGGAAATCGAGGTTCCTCCTTTGAATTGATTGTCCTTGCTCATCGATAGTGCTTGAAACTGCGTCCCAATAATCTCCTCGGGTTCTATACCAGCAGATGATGACAAGTTACTTACAAGCAAGGCTTGTTCCCCACAAACCGTGACAAGTTGATCGTTCTTGACAAACTTTAGCTTTTGGTGGAGGGTCGAAGTAACCGCTCCAGCCTGATGTATCCAAGGTCTTCCTAATAAACAACTGTACGTTGCCCGGATGTCCATGACCTGGAAAGTGACTTGGAAAGTGTGAGGACCGATAGTTATGGGAAGATCAACTTCACCGATAACTGTTTTTCTGGATCCGTCGAATGCTTTGACGACGACCTCGCTGGTTCTCATCGGAGGGCCCTTGAATGATAATTGCATCAAAGTGGACTTCGGCATAACATTCAGGGCTGACCCTGTGTCTACCAGTACGCTGGCTAAAGCATCGTCCTGGCAGTTAACTGTGATATTCAACGCCATTTTATGACGACGACCCTCTTCGGGTAATTCTTCATCACTAAATCCCAAATTGTTGCAGAAAGTGATGTTAGAGACAATACTATCGAACTGTCTGATTGTTACATCCTGTTCTACAAAGGCTTGCTCCAAGACTTTCTGTAGAGCCTCCCTGTGGGCTTCTGAACTGAGTAACAACGATAATACCGAGATCTTTGAAGGAGTCTGTAACAGTTGATCGACAATGTTGTATTCACTCCTTTGGATGAGCTTCAGCATCTCATCATCGTTTTTCGAAAGGTCGGGATTACTGGGTTGACCGACTGGTGGATTGGGAGCTTCTGTCTGAAGTTCCTTTTCTTTGTTAAGTTCTCCAACCCCTCGGTTGAAGATTCTACCACTCCGTGTTACTCGACTGATGTCTGCAATATTCACGACGGAGGGTAATGGAATTTCCTTTCCATTTGCAATTGTCATTGCACCGTATTTGTAAGGGATAGCCTTAGTTGATTCATACGGTAGTGGTCCTGGTAGATAGATGACTATGGGAACTTTCTGATTTTTCTGGCCATCATAAGTAACCTCGATCCGTTCCCGGTTGGGAACTTTAGATTCGTCAAGTAGAGGAATAATGGCAAAAACATCCCTGGTCTTGTGGTGACCAGAGATTGTGACAACATCCTCAACTTGATCGGTAAGGTAGTTCGGCGTCCAGTTAATGGGTCCAGAACCTGGATATGGACGAATTTCTCCACGATCGACTTGACCCTGAAGAGCTGCTCTCACAAGGTAACACCCTTGGTTACTTTCCGAACAGACGCTACAACTATCATAGTTGTGTGGTGGCACCTGGCCACGCCCACTTTGAATACAATGTAACCTCACTAGGTTACCTTCCACTGATCGAACATTCTGACTTTGGCGCCGAGTAGGATTCCTCTTACTGATACTAATTTGCTGAGTATCTTCATCCATATAGATTGGCATCCACCAGTGATTTAACAAGTGCTGTAGTGCCTCCTGGACAAGGGTACAACCCTGATCGTTTTCACAACCCGCTTCACAGCTTTGATAGTCATGTGATATTAAGAATCAGAGTCGGACCTGCTCAGCATGTAACTCTACCAGGTTGGTATTCATCACGCGAATATCGAAGATCTGAACCATGTTGATTTGATAAGAATTCCTATCATGGTAGTCTTGGATCCATCCAAGATCCATCTGAAGCTGGAGGGCCTCCTGTATGAAAGAGCATCCCTGTTTGTTTACTGAGCAAATCAGACAAGAACTGTAATCGTGCCGCGGCAGATTATGATACTGGCTTTGCCTTAAGTGCATCGCCACCAAGTTGACATTCATCGCACGGATGTCATGGTTTTGAATGACGTTAGAATTCGTGTAAACCATGTTAACTCCCCGAACTCGGTGCTCTTGGATCCATCCGAGATCCATCTGTTCCTGTAGAGCTGCTTGCACTACAGAACATCCTTGGTTGTCTTTAGAGCAGATATCACACTGGTGATAGTTATGAGGTGGCACATGGCCATATCCGCTCTGTCTACAATGCATCCTTACCATATTGGTTTTTAACAAGAGTACATCGTGAATTTGATAGACATTGTTAGTCTCTTTCTCAATCAGATTGACTGCAGCCTTCTCATGTTGAGGCAGCGGGTTCGTAAGAACATTAAGATTCGTATCCTTGAAGGATAAGACCCCACTCCTAACAAGTTTTTATACGTCGGACTTGAAATTGAGACAAGTCTCAATGTTATGCCCTGAACCTCCTTGATGATAAGGGCATGTTTGATCCACCTTAAACCAAAAAGGCGGATTTTACGGTACTGTAAGAGAAGATTTAGTCTGAATGTGCCCCTTAGCCAGTAGTAATGGAAACAGTTCTGCATACGTTACGGGTATAGGATCAAATCCTGGTGGCCGTGTTGTACGGTTGTTGTTATATGGAGAACGAGCCTGCTGAAGAGGCTGTTGTGTCCTTTGCTGGTCAGGTTGGCTCTGCGCAACCTGAGGTTGATACGTAGGAATAGACGCAGGGTTGATAGCAGGAGTCACAGCTACTACCGGTTGATAACGCCGTCTTTGCTTTCCGAGAGAGATATTCCTAATATCTTGCTCTTTTTTCTTAGGGAGAGCACTACCGTATTTTTTAGTACCGTTCATCGATCCAGTGTCTTTTACCAAACGTCCTTTTCGGACGGCTTCCTCAAGACGTACGCCCATGCCGACCATTTCGGTGAAATCACTGGGCGCACTGGCAACCATTCGGTCATAGTAAAATGAGCTTAAGGTCTTTAAGAAGATCTTTGTCATCTCTTTTTCCTCAAGAGGTGGACAAATTTGAGCGGCAATTTCACGCCACCTTTGAGCATACTCCTTAAAGGTTTCCTTGTCCTTTTGCGACATCGATCTGAGTTGATCTCTGTCGGGTGCCATGTCCAAATTGTATTTGTATTGTTGGACAAAGGCAGTACCAAGATCTCTGAATATGCTGATCATAGTACGGTTTAAACCCATGTACCATTTGAGCGCGGCACCGGTTAAACTATCCTGAAAGTAGTGAATCAGTAGGTCCTGATTCTCCGTCTGAGCTGACATCCGCCGAGCGTACATCACCAGATGGCTCTGAGGGCAAGAGTTACCCTTGTATTTTTCAAAGTCGGGCACTTGAAACTTGTGCGGAACTTTCACATTTGGGACCAAGCAGAGATCTGCGGCGTCTTTTCCAAATAGATCCTGACCGCGAATGGCTTGCAGATCCTTCTGCATTTCCAAGAATTGCTCCTGGAATTCATCCATTCTATCGAACATAGTTTCCTTCTTACCATAAGGTATCTGTGGAATCTGTCCTTCCGGGACAGTGTGCACCACAGGGGGTGGTACCGTGACTACGGCAGTGAGTCTTGGCGCTTCCCGGAGTTTGTAACCTTCAGGAGTCTTCAACATGCCCCTGGCATCTTTGCTTTCCCAAAGTTTGTAACCTTCAGGCCCAGCGGCTTCTGTTGTGATTCCCTGATCTTCAGTGATCGGCGGGACATATCCTTCTGGGATATAATTAACAGGCATGCCCCAAGGGCGATCCTTCGGTATCTGATACCTAGGATCATACCTCTCTACTATGGGCGTTGAGGTGATCTCTGAGATCATAGTTCGTTGTAGCTGAGCTTCTGCCATGGCTTGCATGTCGTTACGAAGCTTTCTCATATCCTCTCTCAGAGCGTCGATCTCTTCTTTCAACTCTCTGTTTTCTTCCTCAAGATCATCCATCCTTTTCTGACGATTGGCCCGAGTATTATACGAATGAGACAGTTTGACTCTAGAACCGAGACACAAACGTGAGATTCGTAGGTAAGAAGAATACGCGATGTGAGAATGATGAATGCAATGATTATATTAATTGTTTAATGGTTTAAGCGAAATAAACTTCGACAATTAGATTGCAAATATCAAACGGTGGGGAAACCCCTTTTTATTGAAATTCAAAGGATTATAGAAATGGAAATACAGTAGATTACAAAGTACAGAAACAGAAACCTAAGCTAATAGGTCCTGAGTTCTCTCTGAAGAGAAATTAGGTGTTGATTCTGGTATCTTCCTTTTCTTTAACCGGGGCTCTTGGGCCGTTGTCGGGTTGTCATTCCTTTGCCAGGTGAAAGGAGTGAGAAAATTCCTTTGGTCATCCTGATTATCTACATCATGTTGCTCCAAAATTTCAATCAGAGCATCTTTTTCTTTCAGTAATTGCTGTATTTTGATGCACTCTATGTCGAGGGTGCGGTACTTGTTCTTCCAAGACCTTCTCTCCTTTTGAATTTTGTTGAGAGTAACCTGAAGCTTTTCAGTTTCAGTCATGAAGTACATGACAGATTCCCTCGGCGGAAGAATTTCGTAACGAGGATAAGGCATTTTTAGCTTGAGAGCTCTAGTTTGTACCCAATGGAGATAAGGCTCCACCGAGACACAGTCTGGTTTTCCTATAGACTCTCGTCCATTCTTATGAACATGCTTCCAAGCTTGCACTATTTCCATCTTCAGTGCTCTGTCATTTTCTCCTTCCTTGAAGAAAAGACTTTCCAGATGAACACCCAGTGGGATGTGTCTCATCGGGTATCCATATTGATGGCGAACCAATACCGGATGGTAGTTGATTCCTTCTTTAGTTCCTATAAGGGATACATTGGGGAAGTTTCCACAATGGTCGACGATCCTGATTCCCTCATAAATCCTATTGCACCAATCTATATCAGAGTTGGTAAGAGACATGATCTTCTGCGACCAACGTAAGGCACTCTTACAATCCCAAAAAGTAGCAGACTTGGGCAAGTGAGAGATAAACCATTTGTAAAGCAAAGGTACACAGCATGTGATCTCCCCTCCGCTGTACAAATTACCCAAGTGTACAGAATGATACGCATCTGCGAGCAAAGTCGGCACAGGGTTTCCAATGAGAAAAACCTTAATAGAATTAATATCGACGAAGTTATTGATGTTAGGAAACAAAAATAACCCGTAGGTGAGCAAGACAAAGATGCTTTCAAAAGCAGTCACGTTTCCTATACCGGCAAAATACAGGGCCTTCTTTGTCAAGAACTGGGCTGGCAAACCTTGGATGCCACCCTTAGCGGTCATGTGAGTCCTGACCTCAGACTCGTCCAAATGAATTGCTCTTGCAATTGTCTGATTCTTTGGAATTTCTTCCAGTCCAGAAAATGGAGCTCGATCCGTAATGTGTAGATCGATCAGATGAGAATACTCCTCCAGCGTTGGTGCGAGCTGGTAATCCGGGAATGTGAAACAGTGATAAACCGGATCATAAAACTGAATGAGCGCATCCATGATTCCCTCAATCACATGGACTCTTAATAGTGGCAGCAAACCTCCGTGCTTGGCTCTGAAAGCCTCTGGGTTAGTGATCATCCTCGCTAACCTTCTCAAATCCTCTAGTTTTGGAACCTTGAAGGTATACTGGTGAGTTCTCCTTCTACCGAAATCCATTAGTGCAATCCTTTTCTCTGATATTTGCAATCACAGTCTTAGTTTATTTTGAAAAAATAGAGAGACTAGAAGAGAAGATTTTAAATGTTTTAATGTTTTTTAGATGAATGCATGAATGCAGCACACAAAAACATAGAAAAAATATGGGGTCAAAGGGTCGTTGTCATGAAGTCAAGGCTCTACCCATCCCCAAAGGTTTATACTAGGGTGATTTTTGTACCTGTACTCATTATCATCAGCTCCTCCCAGGAAAGCAAAACAACAAGCGGATCGTCAGCGAGTTGTAGTGCAATCTTAGAGTAAGTGCCATTCACCGAGAATAGATCACCAGCCTCAAATGAGGGTAGTATCGCGTAACAACTATTTCCGATAGTTTCCGCACTATGAAAGGGTTTGGCTCCTCAGCTTCTCAGACTTAACAACCGGCCCATTGTCTAGGTGAGAGAATGGGTTGCGTTGGTCAGCCTCCACTGAGGTTGATGGTCGACCCCGTCGCCATCACTTATCTTAAGTGTATACTCAATCTTTCCACATACGGCATCACCCGCATTCCCATTAGCAGAAAAATAAACATGTATAGCAATTAGGAAAAGCAGTATATATATTTGTCCTAACCATCCTAGACCTTTAAAGCTATGAATCTTAAGTTCCTGACAAAAAATGGGTTCCCCGGCGGAAGCCCCAATCTGTGGTATCACACAAGAGATAAAAAGGAAGAAAAAACAGAGATAGAGCCCCACGGTGGGCGCCATTTTTCTGTAGCGAGCGATTTTGGACGCGGTTCTTAAGCGCTGGTCGTTCTCTGCGGTTGAGCTTTAACTACAGGTCGATTCATTTTTTATCCTATTGTGAGCTGAATAAGGAAGGGAAATAGATGTCTCCAATTAACCCTGCTTGCATACTGAGTTTAAACAGGGGTCTGTTAGGTTACGGATGCTATCAATGTAGGGGGGCCTTCGTACTGGTTATTTGTATTTTCGCCAATACTGGTTTCCCTCTTTTTACCTTGACAGAAAGTTTCTGGCGGGGAACAAGGATTAGGATGTTAGGACTGATGCTTTTTGAATTACTGCTTTTGATTGACGGAGATATGGGATTTGGTTTTTTTTGCTGATTGTGCTCGCTAAGATTTTTCTTTCAATCTTATGTCTACGTATTCCCGTTTACCGAAACAGGGAAATCAGAGCGTTCATAGTTCCTCCTATTCTATGGGAGGAAATGGGTGTTTTTGGTGTCTTGTTCAAAGCCCAAGACGTGAAGCGAAAGGTGATTTATATCTTGTTCAAAGCCCAAGATGTGAAGCTGAAGGTGGTTTGTATCTTGTTCGAAGCCCAAGATGTGAAGTTGAAGGGTCTATTTGTATCTTGTTCGAAGCCCAAGATGTGAAGCTAAAAGGTGTTATCTTTAGAGAGAATTTGTCATCTCTAAAGAGGGTTTGTTTGTCACAACTGTTTATAAAGGAGAATTACTTTAACCGGGATTTGTGAATCCGGCAATGCCATAATTTCCTTTAAAGGAGGTTTTAACCTGAAGGAGAAGACTTTAACTCAGTGTAGAGAAATGCCATCTTTCCTTAGGAATTTCTCATGCTAAAAGAGGGACAGTGGCATGGATGTAGATGATCCAGAGGCTTGCCGCTTACAGCGATTAGATGAAGGGGCTATTGATGTTTGTGTACTGTGGACGAGACACAACTTTGACGCTAAAAGGTTAATTGGATTAACAAGTGGTTTTTCTTATACAAAGCCTAAGATGAGGCTATTATGTGTCTCGTACAAAGCCCGAGAGAGAGGCTAAAAGGTTTTGACCCGACGATGGAGTCTTTCGGTATCTCGTATAAAGCCCGAGATGAAGGCTATTTGACTCAACAAGAGAGTTTTTTTGTATCTCGTACGAAGCCCGAGATAGAGGCTATTGTTTATTTGGCTCAATAAGAACCTTTTTGTATCTCGTATAAAGCCCGAGATGGAGGCGAAAGGGGTGATTGACTCGACGAGGGAGTCTCTTATGTGTCTCGTACAAAGCCCGAGAGAGAGGCTAAACGTTTGCTTCGCGGGGAAGAATCATTGTACAAAGCCCAAGAGGAGGCTAGGGTAACTATTTCAGTTTAAGTGACAGGTCCAGTATACTGATTTTGAAAGAGAAAATCAGTTCTTATATGAGCAACACTGTACTCAAGGATTTGATTCAAGGATTCGGGTTATTCCTGTTCTTTAAGGAAGCGGGAAATCCGAAGGGTATTGAGACTGTCCGAGTCTACGGGTTTTCTTCCTATTTAACGAAGGGGTTACTTGAGAATGTCTTTGAGACTCAAAGAAGTTAGACTGTCCGTGTCTAGGGTTTTATCTTTTGTACTATGTTTTGAGAAACAGTAGTAGACTCTATGAAAGGACTGTTCTATGAAGATGATTAAGTTCTGTTCCTATACCTCTAGGAGGTCGTCGAGACAATTTGTACGAAGCCCAAGAGGAGGCTGGAAACTTTTAAGAAGCCGACGGGTCCTTGTACGAAGCCCAAGAGAAGGCTATCATTCCCGGAGGAAGAGATCATTATACGAAGCCTAAGAGGAGGCTGTGAATACTTCTAAGAAGCCGTAGGGTCCTTGTACTAAGCCCAAGAGGAGGCGAGGGTTGGTTTTAGGAAGCCTGTGGGTCCTTGTACGATGCCCAAGAGGAGGTCGATGCTTTTAAGAAGCCTGTGGGTCCCCAAACCCCAAGAAATTCAAGCCAATGCTATTCACCGAGAATAGATCAAAGTCAGGAAAGTTCGAGAATTTGGAAGAAACTCAAAGATGCAATTCACGGAGAATACATTCATCTCTGGGAGTAGAGTTTCTTGACAATTCCTAATGAGGACAGCCGAAGAGAAGACTGTATCTGGTGATCCTATTGGGGGATCTAGTTGTCTATTTCTACGAATAAACGAAACGGCGTCACCTAGTTCTAGACGTAGTTGCCGGGGAAACTCGAAATATCTATACTATTATTACACAGTTGATATGAGTTTATGAAAGAAGACTTACAGTGAAACAGCCCCACAATACAGTTTATATGTATATAAAAGCGGTAAATGAAAGCGATAAGCACTTACTCGGTTGTAGAGCTTCCATGCTGTTTGGTTAGTTGTTCAACAAAGAAAGATTGAAAACGACAGTATATTCAAAATCAAAGGAGAAAGTGCTTTGAAAAAGAAAAATCTTTGGGACTTACAGCTCAAGGAGAAGCCCAGGGTTTTATCAGTGAGCTCACTGTTTGAATTTGTACAGAGGGACTTATACAAGTGACTGAGGCCCAAAAAGGTTTTCTGTACAAAGGGATGGGTCTTACACTCTTTCAAGAGGCCCAAAGTGTTTTTAGAAATGAAATGGGTCTTACTACTCGAGGGTAGGCCCAGATGATTTTTCCGTTTAAAATGGCGATCGCGCCGAGGTTTTCTTTTAACGCAGAGGGGCTTATACAATATCTGAGGCCCAAAGTGATTTTGGTTAAAAGGGGATTGGGTCTTACACTCTAATAGAGGCCCAAAGTGTTTTTGAATGCGTCTTATAACTCAAGGAGAGGCCCAAGGTTATTTTTCAAAAGGCGATGATAGTGCCGTTTATTTGAAAATGTACAGAGGGACTTATACAACGAATGACGCCCTAAATATTTCTGTACAAGTGGGTTGGGTCTTACACTCTCTCAAGAGGCCCAAAGTGTTTTGAAAATGATTTATAAGGGTTGAATTAATCCAAAAACCCTAATTTGTTTTCAAAAATGTATTTAATTAAATAAAAATTCAATTAAAATGATCAAAATTGTTTAACATATGAAAAACAAATTGTGATTTTGGATTAATGCTTCAAAAATTAAGTATTGACCTACAAAATAATTAGAAAGCATTAAAAGTTGCAAAATCAATGTAGAAAAAATATCTAAAATGTCAAAAACAATTAAAATATTAATTCCTTGCAAAAATATCAATTATATGAAATAAATAATATTTTTGGGATTTTTTGATAAAATAAAATATTTTAACATTTTTGTGAATTATTAAAAAAGGAATCAACTCAAAATCATTAAAACTCAGAGAGAAATTAATTTTTGAATCAATTAAACAAAATCACAAAATTCAAATATTTGAATTTATGAAAAAGGCGCTAAGAACACAAGCAAGAACATGCGCGTTTTTCTGCATGAAGGCTAGGATTTTTTATACACGATTCAAACAATGCAATTAATTGAGGGAAAACATTCCATGCATGATTATGAACATATGGCCAAATTATTGTGCGAGGAAATATGTATAGATTGAGAGATGACCAAGTATATGCTTACCTCTAAGCCGTGACAGCAAGTGCAATGTGATTTTTGATTTGGAGGTGTTACAGATGAGTGGTGATGATCTGAACAGCTTCCCTACACCCTATGGAGTGTGTTTGAATGCTTGGACTTGATTGAAATTGGCTGGATCAATTCATGGCATCTCAGCTGCAACTTGATTGAAAATTTGAGCAACCAGCTGGTGATTTTGTGAAATTGGTGTTTCAGAAGTGATCTAAGTGTTTGATCAGCTCATATGTGATGTATGTGAGGTGTGTGAGTGATTGGTTTGATTGGAAAAGCTCTCAAACTCAAAACCCGATAGCTACCTTGCTAAGAAAGGCATTTTTGCCAAGAGAAAGAGATTTTGAGGAAAGCATCTATTAGATGGCTTTGGCGTACTCAAACTGATCACAATTGAGCTCTATTTATAGTAGAGCAAGTTTGTTTTGCAAGGAATAGTGAATGGCAACTGGTAAGTAGGTTTGGCCAATGTTGTCCAATGGAAATGCAAGTCTCCTCTAGCCATTGACTAGAGGTTAGGGCACAGAGATTTGCTTCCCTTGGTCTTGGATAAGTCTTGACTGATTTCAGATGAGAATGGCTCAGTCCATGCCACCTTGATGCTTCCATTGAATGCTTCAATCCAAATTTGGAGTCTTGTCCCTATTTTGGCCATTCTAGGTTCAACATGTTATTTCTTGTTCCATGGACTTTGGAGGCTTGGCTTAGTGATTGTCCCCTTTAGATTCAATCCTCAGATGTATCCAAGTGGATAGGAGCATTTGGATTTGGTTGATTTTGGCAAATCGAGCCAAAATGCAAAATCTGCCTTGCCTTTGACAGATTTCAGCAAGGCAACTTGACAATGTCATATCTCATGGTGTAAGTTGAATTTGGCAATGTTCTTGGCCATTTTGGAAAGCCCTTACATGATACAAAAACTGTTTGAACATGTTTGATTTTGATCTCTTCTGATTCCAAGTGAAAAATCCCTCTACATTTGTCAAAAAGTGTAGCAAAATCTGACTTAGTGAAATTTTCACTAAGTGTTGGAACAAAGTGTGATTTCTTGATTTTGATCACTCCATAACTCAAAATCCTTAATGAATTGGACTTAGGTCTAGTTGAAGTTTTTGTAGAGGGTAATGAGGGCTACAAATCCATCTTTGGATGAAAAAAATTGGCTTTGTGGTTTAGGAGTTATGGTCCTCCAAAGTTGGTGCATTAGTGGTACTTTTTCCATAACTTAGAAAAATTTCTAAGTTTTATGGTTACCCCTTTTACAAGTTATCCCACTTTCTTTGATTTTTCTTGATGAATGATGATTCAAATCATACATTAACATCATTTTAGGGTTAAAAATCCATTTTGGTGAAAAATCTCAAAAAGTCAAAGTTGACTTTTGTGCACAGTTGACTTTTTATCAGATGAATTCCAAACTGTGCAATTCTTCATGAAATCATGTCCTTGACCTAAATCAAACTTGATGGACATGTTCCAAGGGTGTCATAGGGTATATTGGGGCATGTCCTAGGGCTTGGGAGCATGTCCTGGTCAAAAGTCAAAGTTGCAGTTGACTTTTTCCTTAAAACCCTAATTGTGGTGCAGATGAAATTGAGATTTGTTGCTCAAGCTTCTTGGATTAATCCATTGTTACAAATGGATCAATATAGCTCATTAGAGACCCTCAAACCCTCTCTTGAGGTCTTGGCTCTTGATTTGCCCTAAAAGTCAACTTAGGGGTGAATTAGGTCAAGAAACCCTAATTCCTGGTTTTTGATGAATGCATCCCCTGAGGTCAAATTGACTTGATGATTGGGTCCATGAGGTTACATGGAGTGTATTAGGTTATGGTTTGGATCTTTGGCTTGTGCCCAGATGAAACTTTCCATCTGGAGGCCCTGATCGACCAAAACCCTAATTTGGTGATAGGGGCGATCTTGAGACTTGATCCACCTAGAAGGGAGCAGCCTTGTGCTTAATCCTTGAAGTGGGAGTCCTTTGGATCCATTGTGGATGTTTGAGAGGTTAGACAAGTTGAAGATCATGTCATTTCTTGATTGATCCTTTGTCTAAGGCTCTGAGAGGACTTAAAACCCTAATTTTGATTGTAGTGAATGCTCAACAACCCTTGAGGCATTTGATGAGGCATGATGTTTCATCCACATTGTGATGATGATTTGCACAATGATGGGAAATCTTAGTGGTCAAAATTTGGGGTATGACAGTTATGCGGTTGAATGTTGCTTGTGGTTAAAAAAACGATGAGGTGTTAAATCTGAAATTGGGGTGAATTAGAAATGTGATGGAATGATTTTGTGTTAAATTTGTTTTTTGTTATTGCAGAATATGAATTGAAGATGGAGGATGAAGAGTGGTGAAAATGATTTGGAATTTGAAGCTTAGTTTGATTTTGGCAGAGTGATAAGGGGTTGTTCAAGCTTGGAGAAAAGAGTGAACAAAACTCTCTATTTATAACAGAATTTGAGAGGGAATTGCTGAAAGTTTGATTGGAAAATCTGCTGCCATTTTTAATCTTTTACTGTGTTTCAATTCATCATATTTGCGTGACTTCCTCACTGAACCTTTGATGTCATTTGCAAATGAAATCGTTTGGTTTGGCTTGCCATTTTGAATTGTCCTTGCGTTTTGAATTGTCATGCCGTTTTGAATTGTGAATTGTGTGGCCTTGCTGTGTTTAGATTTTGCATTTTGGTGTGACATTTTGAAGCTTTCATTTGCGGCTTATGATGCTCACGTGGGGCTTTGGGATTTGATTTATCTGGTGTCATTTTGATGCGCAGCAGTGTGACATTGCAGCTTGAAGGCTCGCGTAGCATGAGATGGCTCATGTGAATTCAAGGCTTGGAACTTGAGTAGTAATAGCAGCTCGTGGCTTGTTAGGATGTGGATTTGGCATGGCTTCAAGTGTATAATAGGCTTGTGTGAATGTTGGCTTTGTAAATAACTTGGTTGGCTGAAGCTCACTCATATTTGGTTGGAGATATGTGACTTTGAAAAGTAGTAGCTTGAAACCAACTTGGTATATGACCTTTGTTAAGAAAATGGGCCGTGTGGTATAGCATGAATATTGGCTTGGAAAATTTTTTCATGAGTTTTCTCTTTTTTTTTGGCAATAGGTTGATGTAATGTAACGGGCTTTTAATAAAATTTGGAAATAGATATTTGAATAATATGAATAATGGTTTTTGGATAGATATGGAAAAAAAAATGAAGTGGATAATTGGATATTAATGGATAAACTCTAAAATATGGATATATGAAAAAATGGGAATGGATAAAAATAGTAAATTGGATTTTGTTGAAAATGGCAAATGGTTTAGAAATAGAAATTTTTATGGAAGTGGATGATTGGAAATGGATATTGGATAATGTAAATAAAAATGGATTAGAAATGGATTATAAGTGGATTTTTGGAATTTAAATGGAAATGGATTTAAGAATGGATATGATATCTTGGATATGAAGTATGAATTTGGAAATTGAAATGTGAATGGATAAGAACATGGTTTAGCAAATGGAAAAAGGAATTGGTTTAGAAAAAGAAATGGTTTAAGAAATGGAAATGAAAATGGATCATGAATATCAGATCTTTATTTTTAGCCCAAAACCAATCTTGACTTTTTTTCGCAGGCCTCTGATAAAATGTGCAACATAGCTACCACTGAACAAGCCACAACTGAATAACGGCCATTTGAATCCGTTTGAACTTTTACACAATTCTCTGAATCTCTGCTAATAAGTTCTGAATTACGTTCAAAAATTCATCTGAATCAATCATCTGGGAAAATAAATCCACAGTTTTGAACACAGTTGAACTTAGACTGATGAACTCTGATCATGATGAATCTGATTTTTTTGAACTCAAGCTTCACATGAACCACTGCTTAATAACCTGATGAATCTCAACACAAGTCATCTTGCCTTTGAACAGCCACTACTTGAGAAATAGTCCACTGAAATAGATAACTTGCACTTGAAGCAATCACTTGATAATTTGACCAAGATTAGGTCAAACATCCATCTAAACTACATCAAGAACGAACAACCACATGTGTCTTGAAATCATGCCATTGCTTTGACAACTCTGTAAAACCATAAACACACAGAGAAGAAGAACAGGCAAACTGCAACATATTTTTGGTATTTTAGTTAGAGGTTAGTAAACGGAAATAATCATAAAGCAAGTAATAAAAATACACGGATACTGGTGAAACACATATTGTGATCTTATTTGTGATATGAGATGCAAATGACATGTGGGATCTTAGGGGTAAAAATTAGGATATTACAATGTCTCAAGTGTTACAACAACAATGCTGAAGTTAACAAAATCACAGGTAATCACAATAATTATATTAGTTTAAATCACTATCTAGATATAACCTAATTTTGATTATTCTTTGTATTTCTTAACTGACTTGTTAATGATTTCTTAATACAGTGTTAATCCAAAAAATTTGTTGTTCCTGCTTCTAACAAGGGTTTGGTTTTATGCATATCCTATTATATCTCCTATTTTCCTTATACTCTTGTCTTAATTTTGTATTAGTTGTTTTATGCATTTGTTATTATTTATAAAATGCTATTATCAGTGAAAGATACAAGGTGATAGAAACAACATGTTATTGTGATTGAGGTAATTTTTTTTCCTTTTAATGGTGACTATAGTTATATTAACCCCAATATCATTGATAATAAGACAAAAGTATCTATTATGATCATTTATTTGTCAATGGATTAATGTTACTAGAAGTAATAGTTCTGTCATAATAATCGCTTAATAATATTTAGCTACCACAACCTTATCGGCCACTGCACGTGATGAAAAATGTTACCAAACAGGTCTTTTATTTGTATATGAATTTATAAGCTATAAGCTCAAAACAAATTTTGCCAAACTGAGCCTAAGTGACAGATTTATATATAATTCTGGTTAATGTTACTATGTTGTTTTACTTTTGGTATAAATTAGCTTCAAGTCACTTGATAGTAATTACTACTATGAATGAAATTTTGTTCATTTAATATGGATATAAGTGAGAATTGGAAGCTGTCAAAGATAAAAGTTGGTAACAAGATACAACACAAAGAATGTGGAGAACTTTATGGGATTAAGTTCTAAAATATTGCACATATGAGATGTATATATTATAAAGGAAATTCGTTTGTTACACGTTGCTATGCAGTGATTTAGCTATACTTTTCAAAATAGCACGGTCGAAAAAATATTATAAGAATAATTGACTATACAACTATAATGGGTAATTATAACAATGTAGCTTCTTTACAAATAATGGACAAGTATTCCCAAAGGCATCATAATAGGTATTCTAATTGAGCTATTACTTTTGACTAAATTTTATTAGGATATTTTCAATCAAGTGAAATAAAAATAACATATGTTTTTTCCTTTTGTAGTTAAAAGTTTTGTCTTTTAATTTTAGGTTTCATTCACTGTCAAGCTTTGTGAATACTATGGGGTTGGCAAAGTTGTTTATTTTATTTATAAAATGGACAGTATAGAGAAAAAGTAGTGGTGTGTTTACATGCTGTCTTTTTTTTCTACTTAAAATCATCATTACAAATTTAGTATCTAAGCATGATAGCTTTGTGATTAAAAAATTAATTTAGACTTTAGTTTTGAAGAATTTAAAATGCTGAGAACACTTCTTGCTATATTCCAATAGCAACTAGTAAGGCTATGTAGTTTTATATTTCAGTTTTTGTATGGTGATAAGTGTAACTAAACATGTAGTCAGGGTTTATGTTGATAACTAGAAGTTGTTTCTCATTAGCGCATAAAACATTTTTTGATAATTGCCTTGTGTGTTCGAAGTTGTGTCATTCTTTAATAAGGATGAAGTAATAACTAATTCTAGTCCTTTTATTTTTAACCACTTTCTCTTTTGATTTATTGTGGTTGTATTTATTAGTTCATGGTACTATATAAGATCCTTATTTTGCTAGTCGATGTTGCGATTGTTTTTGGGGTCCTGATGAACGTAATTAAATTTTGTTTATGAAAATAAGAATAATATATGTTAGGTCGGTTAAATTTTTAACTGACCTAATTGGTATTTTGTTAAGTCGGGTCAAATGTGTGACTTAACAAGTCATGACTTGTTACAACACCAACACTTAAGTCGGGTAAGGAACCGACCTAAAAACTCATTTTTACCCAACTTAACAAGTGTTTTTTGTACTAGTGGTTGGTAGAAATGATAATATCTTGGCCACAACATAGACTGATTGACATAACAAATTGAAGCTATGAATATAGTTACAACAGTAACAAACCAACAGTTGTGATGCTAGAAGAACAACCATCACAACCAATACAATGGACCATGCAGTTAAAGAAAAAAACATGCTTATGTGGAGGTAGATAAGAGTCACATGCATATCTTACCACAATTACTATCAATTCCTAATATACCTACTAATTTGTCATTGTCAAAAGTAGGCATAAGTTCAAATATCAATGGAAGTAGAGAGAAGAAATCCCACTGTAGAAAATAACTAGACATATTAAGCCAAGGATAGAAGCAGAAGGTAAAAAGCATAAAAAATTTGTGCACCTGCAGGCTAAGACATCATTTAGAGCATCATCGTCTAAAACAGGGGCATCTTCTTCTTTCTTACACTCACGCAGAAGGGATTCCAAGTATTCCCTTCGGTCTTCAGCACTGCAATAATTTTTTTTTAATATATATTTAAATTATTAGATGTCAAGAATACTCTTTTGATTTATAAAAAAATTGAGTTATAAATAACTTGTACTATTTTTTATTTAAAACTCACTTTTTATAAGTCTATTTGTTATGATTATCTGAAGGTAGATCAAATCGTACTCTCTTGGGATTACGCTCACCTGCCTGTTATATAGATTAATCATGAGGAAATAATTTCCAAAACAATCAACTTTGAAAGTTTCTTTTAAACATGTAGAACAACAAACAAAAGAATTACTTGTTCGTTTTCAAATAACTTTGCCAGGAAATCATGATTGACTTTGTTACCGAGCCTCTACAAGGGTTACAAGTAAGAAAATATTATTAGTAATTAGCTATATATAAATAATTTCAAAAGATGTTATGCCTAATTATAGTCCAAACACCAAATCCATTAAGAAACTCCACTACTAAGTATATGTACACATACACCATTATTAAATATACCTTAATTATAGTCCATTGACAAGTGTATGATCAAGGATGCCTATGTTGTCAATGTAATCCAAGTAATCAATTCAACAACTTCCTGCAGATAAAAAAAAGGAACAAAAACATAACCAAGAAAAAGTCAAATGCATTACTCTAGAATATGAAACTCAATGAAATCACCTAACTACAACTTAATTAGGGGAGAACCTGTTCATATCAACGTCTAAACTGTAGTTCAGACTCCCACTAAGTCTTCCCATTATAGCTTGCCCTATCAAAAATCAAAACCCAAATGCATTAATCATAGGAAAAGAAATGAGAATACCAAAATACATGAATATATTTAAGGCATCAACTACTCTAGACTAGAAAATTGAACAAAATTATATAAATGTAATAACCTAATTCTATGAGATTTCACAAACTTCATATTACATTAGTCATAGAGAAAATGAAATTAGAAAAAGAAAAAACTAAAATTGAAATCAGTAATTGAATCAAGAGTGAAAAGAAAGCTACAAATTGATGATTGAATTGCTAACATGCACACAAGTTACAACTCAAAACTTTTCTAAGGACCATCCCCATACCGTCAACATCGAGCAAGATGAAAAGTGTGCTTTAGGGTTTGAAGTTGGGGTTTAAGATCAGAGACTGCTCAGAAATTGGAATAGTGATGTTGAAAGAAAGACTGAAAGAACTTATATCCATTAGCGAAATGAAGATGAGAGATCGATTGATTAGGAACTGAGCAATTTCAATCGGAGAAAGAGGAAGACCGTATCGATCAGAGAACGAAGTCGGTCAGAATCAGAGAAGAATGAAATCGACAGGAGAAAACGAAATCGATTAGAATCAAAGAAAAATGAAATCAATAGGAAACGTGGGATGAAATTGATCGAAGACGAAGCACGAAATTGATCAGAGATGAAATACAAAAATACTCATTGATGTTGAGAAACCATATTCGATATTGAAAAATACACATAAAAAAATATACTGTTAATATTACATCAATATTAATATGTACCGTCAAAATAATATAGTATAGTATGATTTAAATAAATAAATATATGTAATACATGTAGTACATACGAAACCTATACCATTAGCGTATTACATATTTGTAGTTATAGGTCCTTTATACCTATGAAACTTTTAGAAACCTTTTCAAAACATTTTATCATTTAAATCATATTTAAAAAAGTGAGAAATATACATATAATAATGTGTTTATCAAAACAATTATATAAAAAATATTTATAATATATTAAAGTAAATTGAGTTTCTAGTTGAGGAGTCGATAAGAATTTTTTTTATGAATTGGAAGGAACAAATTTTTCCTTTTCATTTAGCGCTCAACCAAAAAAATTATTTTATAAAAAAAAAGTTAAGTAAAAACATAATAAGGACGGTTTTGTGATATCTACCATGACAACCGTCGCAGTCTAGTCCCTAACTATCGTGACAATCATCGTAGTCCAGAAATAAGGACGGTTTTGTGATAACTGTCGTAAAAAATATGCGACAGTTGACCCTAACTATAAGGACGGTTTTGTGATAACTGTTGCAATTCAAGTGTTGTAAATCTCCTTTTTTCTTGTAGTGTAGGTCTATGGACAGATCTAAACCTCTTCTCAAATGGCTTGCAACAGCCTCTTTCACACCAGCTACATCATCAATGACCTGATTGTTTAGAACCACCGATGAAATAGTATTTATGATATTCCGATGATTTATAACAGCATGATAAAATTTTGTATTTTGGTCTCCCTTAACAATCCACTTGGAACGTGATTTCTGCTGCAAGATCCTTTCTTTGATTCTAAGAGGCTTCCACGGATCATCTTCTGCACTAATCCGTTTGGATAAATCTTGAGACTTACCAACACCATCAGTCTCTGCAAGAGTATCTTCAATATCATTAATTATGCCAACATTTTCAAAAAATTTAGTTTCAATACAGCCAAATACAGAATTATTCCACCACCTAAGCTTCAAACCCATATGTTAAAGTTTCTTGGATAGAATGTACGAAGGACTACCTTGGATCAAACAAGAATCACAAACTTCTTTTACAAATGCAAGAAATTATGGATGTTGAAACCAACAGTTAAGAATCCTAAACGATTTAGGGCCCAAATTGATATATGTTGATATATGTTGTATGTTGTTTAAGGCATGTTGTTGTTGTTGATAAAAGTTATATGTTGTTGATGATTTAGTTTTCGTTGATATATGGTGAAGAATATATACCGAATTACTTGGCGAAGAATAAATATTGGGGATCCTCGTTTCATTGATCTTGAGGAAGATCAAATATTGATTGCAATATATTCTCCATGGCTTTTGCATTCATTTGTTTCTAATATAAAAAAAGTTAGCTAAATAAAATAAATATTCAGTTACACTACAACAAATAACGTTTTTCATGACGAAACTTTCACCTCGAACAATAGAAAACTGAGGTATAAAGTCAAGACGCGCTATTTTTTAATATTTAAAAAAATAAAAAATAAAACATAAATTCCCTCGGTTTTAAAAAAAAACATGAAAAAATAACTCAGTACAAGCTTCGATTTCTAGCTATCGCAGTTTATGGTTTTATTTGTTTATAAGTGTAAACAAAATGTTATAACCCTTCGGTTTTCTAATGAGGGTTTTAAGTTTCACGAGGATCACTAATGGAAGTATCTTGAGGCTTGATAGTCATTAATTGGACGGTGAAGATTTGTTATAAGACGGTTAAGAAACTGAAAAAACACGCTTATATTTTACCTCGGTTATCACTCAAAATCGAGGTAAATTGTGTTTCTTTTTTTATATTTACATCGTTTACACTGAATAATAAAATAAATTACTTAAACAAATCAAGGGTTTGACAATGTATTCTTGGATAACAACCCAGAGGAGTTCTCTATTCCTAACAAGGGATTTTTTATTTATATTTACATTGTTTTCAGATTTCTATGAAGTTATTTGTTCTAACCAAGTAAAAATGTTTTTGGTGATATCCAAATTTTGCTTCATACCCTTTAAAACAATTTTTTTTAAACAAGAATGATTTTCTGCACTTACAATCTATCAACTGAGTACTCTTCAAAGATTAGCTCCCTTCTTTAATTGAGAGTTATTCCAAAAATAAAACAACGACAACATGATCAACACCATTATGTTGGATGGATAGTAAGGGCAGAAAAAATGTTTTGTTCAAGATAGAAGAACATTAAAAAAAATTTCTTTCTTGCAATTCATCCCAAACAATGATGCTTGTGAGTTTGGGACGACTTCATATTGATAAGGATTAGGGTGAAATTTGTTTAACAAGTGCTTTTATAGTAAAATCTTATTATTTTAATACTTTGGTTAAAAATAAAAGTGAAAGGTTAGAACGTTTTGTTAGGTTAGAACGTTTTGTTTACACTTATAAACTATTAAAATCATAAACTGCGATAGCTGGGAATAAGTTTGTAATGAGTTGTTTTTTCACCTCAGTTTTATGAAAAAACTAAGAAAAGTTATGGTTTTTTTTTTTTAAATAATAAAATATAGTGCGCCTTGACTATATATCTCGATTTTCTATCGTTGTATTGAAGGAATAATAATGTTTATCATGATTTTGTATAAATATATGTATTACATTATTAATATAATTTTTTGTAAATTTGAAGAAGCTTTTAAGATTTATTTTTAAAATAACCTGTATTTTCAATTTAATTTCTAAAATAACAAGCTTTTCAAAATATTTACCAAAGTGGCGTATTTTATGACATGGAAATTAGAGCATATGTCATATGATATGGAGTGAACTCATTAAAGCAAGAGTATGCGCCATTTGATTTGGAGCATGCATAAGGAGTAGTCAAATCAAATGGCGTCAACACCAATATTGTGCCCTAAAGTGGAGTGCATGCGCCATATGGGATGACGCATCCTCCTTATTATTATTTTTTTGAATTTTTTGGTTAAATAGGAAATTAAATAGCAAAAAGTTTTTAAAAAAATTCAAAGAAAAATTAATTAACAATATTTAAATATAAAAAAGTTTACAACAGATGGAAAAAAATCAATGACCGGCCTGATTAAAACGTCCGCCGGTTCCACATCCCGGCGCATTTGCACGCCGTCGAGGTCTACCACGATTTTGTTGAGGTGTTTATGGTCTTTACGTATTGCCCTGTGGAAAAGGTATTTGTTGAGAGGGTCCCGGTGTATCTGACAAATTTTGAATCATCTGTCCCCAATAGTCGGGGGGTTGCTGCCAACGGCACTTCCGTAATTCAGTTTCATGCCCATGTTTTCGAAGTTGGGACATGGGGTAGGGTTGGGTGCGGACGGTATGGTTGGCCGAATTGGTACATTGAATCGTTTTGGAAACAATGCAATGGTTTTTATGGGGTTAGGTAGTCAAATAGTGGTTGGGTATTTTGGTGGTAGGACGATTGTGTGTTCATTTGTGGAGGGCTATGGTGGGCTGGGGTGGAGTCAAAAGCGTTATTAGGGCTATAGGTAGATGTGGTGTCGGTGTGTGGAGGTTGGCGGTAAGGGTAAGGCTTTTGTTGTTGTGATTGGGTGGGTGGCATGAATGGGTTGCGGGTTTGGAAGATTGATTGGGTGGGTAGATATGGTTGTTGGGTATGGTGCGGTGTTTGATGTTGGGCAGGTGTTTGTTGCTGTGTGTACGAGGAAGAAGCACGTTGGCGCTGATCTATCAAATATGTCGGCTTAAACACAAATTGTTGTGTTGTCGTAACCGACCTAAACCAAATCATATATTGATGACTTGGTCTAGCCCCTTCTACAACAGGCACGTTTAAGATGTGGCAACGTCGATTCTTTCAATGTCGACACATCTCTTTTGCAAAGTTTTTCTAATCATTTAGACCCCATTGTGCATCCACTCTCAATTGATGCTAGTTTCCCAAAGACGTAGAGCGACTAGAATATCTTGATGCATGACAAATTGTAGTTTCATCCGATCACTTTGGTGCATCTCCACTGTAGTGAATCGAATGATCGGTGTTTTAGCTGTCCACACTGCAGCATCATCGGTGTTGGGCTGATGGTCGATACCCTCATACGACCTCCAAACAAACTGCATGAACAAAATATTTAATGAGAAAAATTACAGTGTGGTAATTTAATAGCCAAATTTATGGTAGTGTAAGAATAATTTACAATGTCCAGTCCAATGTGTTCTAAAAGGTTGCGGTACACGATTATTGAGTTTCTGGGACATCGTTGGAAAGTCATTCCCATAAATTGTTGGTTGTGGAATAGCGGCAAGCAGCAAAAATATTTATTTTCGAAAGAATTCCCTCCGGGATTTATGTCGTGCCCACAGAGATCGGTTCGAGGGAAAGAATGTCGTTCGACAATCTCTCGCGTTTATGAGTTTGGGTTTAAAATGGGTTTAAACATAGAAATAGAAAAGTAAACATTAAAACAAAAAGAATTCATTAATCAGAGAGACGAACTTGTCCGGTCATGCACATAATCGACTTCTCACAAACTTAAACTTACCAACAAGTTATACTCCACCTACAATACTCCTCAATATCACCCAGCATCGTTCACAACAAAGGTTATGTCTAACGCAAAGTTGAGAGAACAACCGTGCTACCATCGTCGACATTCTCGCACCCGACTCAAGACACAGAGGCATTAAGCTTCGACACCTATTGAAGATTGTTAACTCTTAAATCTATCTCTATCATCCAGAAACTAACAGATAATCATCCCTAATCGAAGTTTATGAGGTTAATCTCTAACACAACCTAAACCCTGCGCATAAAGCAAAAATCATAGACAATCAACAATAAAGATTTGTAAAGTAGATATCATACAACGCCATGGGCGAAAAATATACATGAGTTCAAATTAAATACATATACAACAACCCAACAAAGAAGAAAAACACAAAGAAGAAGAGAAATGAACCAAACATCTCGCGGTTTGTCAACGCCGATCGACGATCAATCCACCCCGATTCACCCGTATGCAAGCTTCCATGTTGTTTTCTAAACTAATCTACTGAAAAATGAAGTTGATGGAGTTGGGAGCAAAAATCCACAAAACCATAACCTAAAAAATGGTAAAAATGAACTTATAAACATTACAAATTCTGTCACGTTCGCTAAGCGAACGATTTACTCGCAAAGCGAGCCTCAAAACGTGGCACTTAAGTGCCTCTGAAATGTTAAACCGCCTTTGCAAAATTCCAGAAGTTCGCAGTGCGAATGATTTATTCGCAAAGCGAATGCTCGCTGCACAGTTTACAAAGCGAACTTTGGTCTCTTTCTCCCCTGTCCAATTATGGGTGCCTTCGCTGGGAACTCGCCATGCCTTCGCAAAGCGAACATTCGCTGGCACACTCGCAAAGCGAACATGACAGTAAACTAGCTCTTATTTGGACCACAACTTTTGCACCGTAACTCGGATTGACGCACGGTCGAAAGCGCTGGAAAGCTTATTCAATGCTTTTTATGAATATGGAAAGATATCCTTAATTGAATACCCACAAAAATGAGAGAAAATCAATTAAACTCAATGATATTTACACTATATGCAATATATACACTAAAATGTAAAGTAAACGTATTTATAAACAAATCGGGGTTTATTCGAACGATATTAACCAAAAAGTATCGATAAGTGCAACAAAACTTATAAACAAAAATAGTTACATTTTGCACTTATCAAACTCTCCCCAACTTAAACTTGTTTGTCCTCAAACAAGAATCAAACAACTCAAAGAAACAGAGTGACAACCAAACAATCACGAATCAACAAGTTTTGAAAAATCGAACAAATGAATGGTTCAAATGAAAAACGGTACACACAAAGTAAATACTTACCACTAAACTACGACGATAGCATAGTCACGAAACAAATGCAAAATACAAAAATCATGCCAAACATCCTAAAACAACACAAGTTCAAATGTGAATCACACCTAGCAAAAACAATCATCGGTAGATGAAAAACACAAAATAAAGTACTTATCACTCACACAACAATCATGCAAACAATAGACTAAATTATGCAACCATCCAAAAATCATATTGAGCATATAAAGGCAAGAATCACAAGGACTTTCAAGGTTGTAGCGTGGCCGGGTAAACAAACAAGGAGCAATTTCTAAAGGTAATTGAAACAAAAACTTGCCTAAACCTAAGGGAGTGATCAACTCACAAAGACTCAAACACAAAATTCCAATCAACTTCTTCCAAAATCCCAATTGTTACACAACACACAATACTTATTTAGCACAATTATTTTAACTCTTTTTGTTTCCTTTCACAAGGATTTTCTTTTTCTTTCTTTTTCTCTTTTTTCTTTTCTTTTCTTTTTCATATTTTTCACTTTTTTCTTTTCTTTTTCAACCTCATAGAGACCAACCAATGAGTAAACAACCATTCTCTCCCCAACATGAATTCAACCATATCATCACGTGAATACTCCCTACTTTCTAAGGCAAGGCAAAAATTCATACAACAACACAAAGTTGAAGGTTCAAGAAAAAACAAAATCCATTCAAAAATAAGTGAACTAAATACTCATAGACAAGCATTAAGTTCAAATAAAACATGGATCAAAAAGCTCAAGGGGTTACAAATGATCACACGCTCACAAGGTGAATGACTATTTGGCTAGGTAGTTGTGCTCAAAATGAAACAAAATTGCCTTGATCCTTTTCATGCATTCATATAATCAACACAAACAAAAGATTAAACATAATAAAATCCAGTTAGAACAAAAATGTTGGTACTCCGCGCATATATGAACAATGGAAAGCTACCTCACAAAAATGTGGGAACTAAAGTGATTCACACAAGAACAAGTATACAAAAGAATGAATGGCATGGAAGTTTGTAGAATGCCTAAGTATCATGATTATGCTAAAGTCAAGAAAGCGATAAACACATACCTTGGACGCGTACCAAACACTACGCCAAACAAGGGAAAAGAGGGCGCTTTTTTTGGCCTATGACAGCGCTTAAAAGCGCTGTCTAAGCCTGCGATGTCGTAGGTAAAGACAGCACTTTTTTATTTATGAAAAAGCGCTCTCTAAAAGGGGACTTTAGACAGCGCTTTTAAAAGCGCTGTCTAATGTATACGTTTAAAATTTTAAAGAATTTTTTTATATACTTTAGAGAGTACTTTTTTCTTCAAAAGCGCTCTATAAAGGGGGACTTTAGACAGCGCTATTGAAAGCGCTGTCTAATGTATACGTATAATGATTATTTTATATACCTTTAGAGAGCGCTTTTTCCTTAAAAGCGCTCTCTAAATTGGGACTTTAGACAGCGCTTTTAAACGCGCTGTCTAATGTATAACTTTAGACAGCGCTTTTTTCTCAAAAGCGCTGTCTTTTGTCTACGTATAATTTTGAAGATTTTTTTAAAAAAATCCCATTTTAACCATTTTTTTATGCAAAAACATGTATAATTCACATTTTCATAAACCTGTATAATTCACATTTCAATAAACCAGTATGGATACGCATTTCCATCAACAAATTCTATTTCAAAACTAGAATTTACATTAATGTAGAATTTGCACAAATTCTATAAACTAGAATTTGTACATTTCAATAAACTAGAATTTACATGCAGAATTCGCACAAATTCTATTGTATGGTTTCAAACCTGTATAGAATTTACATTTCAATAAACTAGAATTTACATTCACAAAACTATACATTCAAGAAAGAATTCTTCTTGCAATAAAAAATTCGCACAATTCCTCCTTAGTATCTTGCAATTGTTTCCTCGTGTAATAAGGACACGCCATATCATCGAAATACTACATAACAAAACAAAATACGCATTATTTAGTTAAAAATAATAAATTATATGACATATCCGATAAATATTAAAATAAATCCTAAGTTATAAAACCATGCATACCGTAATAGGAATCTCCAATTGTCCCATTTGAAGGATTTCTCTTATGAACCTCAAAACGAAGTACCCGCAGTCTATGCCATTACGCTGACGAGGGCAATACACATAGACAAACAAATAAGAAATAATATATAGATGTTTTGTGTTATCAAGTAGCATCACTAATAAGCAATATTGTGAAAATTAATATACCTCCACTTTGACCCATGTAATATTGGTTGCTCTAGCCCGTGCTACTCGTGCGTATCTTCCTGGTTACTAGACATTTGACCTGTAAGAAAGAAAAAAACAGAAATTAAATGACAAATATAAAAATCCATAATCCTAATCCATTGAATGATATAAGCTATATTGAATGATATAAGCTATAATTTTACAACTAGTACCTTTTTCACTAACGTCTCTTTCTTTTCTTGTTTGGAGTATGTTCTACCCGTCTCTTAACAACACGGACGGTTGGATTGATCCAAATACCCTCATTATGATCATTTCTAGTATATGATTCATTCGCTATAATATTTTCATCTTGATCATTTCTAGTAAATGATTCAATATCAACATCAATATCACCTTGATCTCCAACGTTTTCATAAATTACTTTGTTAGATAAAAGCACTATAGACCATTTTGTACTTGTTGGATCAGTGACATAGAACACTTGTTTAGCTTGAGAGGCTAGAATAAAAGGCTCATCTTTGCACCCCACCCTATTAAGATCCATTTGCAAAAATCCTGACTTATCCATTCGTACGCCATTTTTATTTTCAACCCACTTGCAACGAAATATAGGAATCTGAAACTTCTCATAATCAAACACCCAAATGCGCTCGATAATCCCCAAAATATGACAGATTTGCAAATTTGGGGTTTAAGTCTTTCACACTTGAAATGTGCATTGCTTCAGCTACCACGGTGACACCACTATTTTGCATAGTACTTTTATCATCTTGTTCTTTGGTATAAAATGTGTATCCATTAATTGCGTATGTGCTATAAGAAAACACGACCATACTTGGACCATATGCTAAACATCTCAACCTTTCTGTTATTGAAGCGCGGTCTGAATAATACTTTGAATAAATATGATCCTTAAACCAAGGTATGAAACTTCGATTGTGCTCTCGTACTATCCAATTCTCATTTCTATTCGGATTTAAACCTCGGAGAACATCCTTGTGCATTTCAACATACGGCTCAACCTCATTCTCATTGTGCAGAACATACAAATGCACTTGATCCCGTTCGACCCTTGATACTGTGATTTGGGGAGTCCAATTGATTGTACATTGGACAGATATTCAGTACAAAACTCAACCGCTTCTTCAACAATGTATCGCTCGGCAATACAACCCTCTGGTCGACTTCGGTTTTTCACATACCCTTTTAATATTTTCATATAACGTTCAGCAGGGTACATCCATCTCATATAAGCCGGTCCACATAATTGTGTCTCTTTCACCAGATGAACAACTAGATGAACCATTATGTCAAAAAACGAGGGAGGAAAATACATTTCAAGATCACACAAAGTAATAACTATTTCTTTTTGCAATGTTAGTAAGATCGCAGGATCGATCACCTTACTGCAAATTGACTTGAAGAAAAAACACAATTTAGTTATTGCGCTTCTTACTTTTTCTGGAAGAATAGAACGTATACCTATTGGTAGAAAATGTTCCATTATAACATGGCAGTCATGCGTCTTTAAACTCTTTAACTTGAGGTCTTTCATAGACACAAGTCTTCTAATATCTGAAGAGTATCCTTCTGGAACTTTAACTTCACTTAGAAACTTACACAATACTTTTTTCTCCTTTCTAGATAGAGTATACGCAGCAGGTGGTAGATATGTTCGTTTTCCTTTCTTCAAGGGTCCTAATTCAGTTCTTATCCCCATATGTACCAAGTCCTTTCTTGCTTTAAGGTCATCCTTAGACTTTCCTGGTATATTGAGTAACGTACCAATAACACTGTCAAATACATTTTTTTCATTATGCATAACATCGAGAAAATGTCTTACATACAACGACTTCTAATATGGCAGTTCAAAAAAAATTGACCTCTTCTTCCACCCACTCTTGACAAGTGTATGTGCAAAAGGCTTTCCAAACTGAGTTCTCACATCTTTCACCTTTTCAAAAATTTGATCACCTGTCAATATAGTTGGAGCTCTACCATGTTCTGGCTCTCCATTGAATGCTTTTCTCCACCCACGATAGTGATGATTAGAATTTAAGAATCTACGATGACCGAGAAAGACATTCTTCTGACCAAACTCCAATCGCGTCCAATCTGTTTTATCTTCATAAATAGGACACGCATATTGACCTTTTATGTTGTACCCTGATAGATTTCCGTATGCTGGAAAATCATTAATTGTGCCAAACAACATCGCCCTCAAGTTGAAACTTTCTTTCCTATACCCATCATAAACGTCCACACCGTTCTCCCACAAAAATTTTAAATCTTCGATTAAGGGTGCCAAGTATACGTCTATGTCATTCCCTAGTTGTCTAGGCCCAAAAATTAACATAGATAACATCATGTACTTACGCTTCATACATAGCCATGGAGGTAGGTTATAAATCATTATGATCACAGACCAAGTGCTATGTGAGATACTTTGAATACCGTGTGGGTTCATTCCATCAGTAGATAATGCCAAGCGAAGGTTTCTTACTTCTTTTCCAAATTCAGGATAATCATCATCAATTTTCATCCACTGTGGTGAATCTGCCGGATGTCGAAACTTTCCATCAATAATTCTTTCATCTGCATGCCAAGTCAAGTGTCTTGAATCGATCTCACTGCGAAACATGCGTCTAAATCTCAGAATTATAGGAAAATACCATAAGACTTTTGCTGGAGACAACTTTTTCTTATATCGAGAGACACCGCATTTAGGACATTCATTTAACGATGCATACTCATTTCGAAACAATACGCAATCGTTTGGACAGGCATGTATCTTATCATAGCTCATGCCAATAAAGCACAACATCTTTTTGGCCTCATATGTTCGATTGGGAAGAGCATTATCCTCTGGAAGCATATCTTTCATAAGGGCCAATAACTCTATGAAACTTTTATCCGACCATCCATTGCCCACCTTTAAGTTGTACAACTTTAATACCGCAGACAATCTTGTGAATTTGGTGTAACCATTATACAACGGTTTCTCTGCATCGCTTACCAACCTCTCAAACATTTTGGGACAATCCTTAAGATCTTCTTCAAGTTCTTCTGCAATCTCTTCGACTCGATCAGAATCGTATATATCTGTGCCATTGTGGTATGAAGCGTAGGTCGTATTATCCCCCGATTCAACATTCCCGTTAATTTTCTCACCATGCAAATTCCAACATGTATAACTTCTATCAATTCCACTCCTCAATAAATGTGATGCCAACTGAACCACGTTAACCCGACTCCCAAAACAGCAACCCAAGCAAGGACATATCATTCGACTGGGGTCTTTGGCGTGCGCAACAGCAAACTTAACGAATTCCGATACCCCATTGTCGTACTCTTTCGACAATCGACTTGAAGACATCCATTTCTTATCCATAGTTATACTAATTAAACTAAACAAAAACAAAAAGAAAAAATGTTATACCTGTAGGGAAACGATCCGACTTTCACACTTTGAACACAAGTAACCCCTATACATGTATCATAAAATGAAATATCATTAATTGACCAATTATGAGTCATAACTTGATAAGTGGCAACATGTAATCACAAACAAGCAACAATTAGAGGTAAACACCTACATATTCCAAGTACTCAAGAGCAAAATAAATATTTTAGAATCACTAAGTTTAGAGAACAGATCAAAATACAAGAAGAAAGGTGAGAGACAACCATTAATATAGGCTCGTTGACTTATAATATAACTTTAAAAATCACGAAAAATTATAATTTAAAGTATCAAAAAAATTCTCTCCTCAATAAGTATAAAGTAGACAATTAACTTATAACAAAAAGTCACAAGTTCTAGAAAATAAAAGAAATGAACTTGGAAAAAAAGGATAGACCAAACACAATCAATTGGAAAAACAGTACAACACAACTAGCGAAATACAATTTCAATCAATACTAGGTTGTTTATACTAATCAACTTTGCCAAATATACATTATAAAATATTTAAAAGTAACCTTCCACACAAAAATTATGCAAATTACTTGAGATACATTAAACTATTTAATAAGAGGTCTCAGGTCATTTAAGTATAAATACATCATAATCTAAGTAATCAGCCAATGTAGGCAAATGAAGAGCATCACTGACCTCAAAGTTATTAAAACTGAATTTACATTAAAAATACTTCAAATAAATATATTAAATTTCAATTCACATGAAAAATAAAAACAAAAAATAGTTTGGGAAAAATTTCCTCAACTTGAAATCAGAAGAGGGAGCTTTGTATCCATTAATACAGTAGAAAATAAAAGTAACCATTAATAATATAGGCTCATCGTGAAAACTTTTTCCCCATAAAAATCAAATCAAAAACAAAAATTAAAAACAGAGAAATGAATAATAAAAGAGATCACTCAGTTCAGCAACAACATACCTTATTCGTTTTCAGAGGATAAGAGAATAAGAACAACAACAACAACAACGTTTTCACGAAATGAATGCAACAATGACGGCAACAGTGACGACAACAGTGACCGCAACGGTGACGGCAACGGTGACGGCAATGGGAATGCAAGAACGACAGCAATGGCAATGCAAGAACGACAGCAAGGGTTTCAGTAGAAGAAACGGTCAAGAGAAGAAAATGAATAGAAGTGTCTGAAAATGTTTAGAAATTGTTTTATATTTTAATTCGTAAATGACCTTAGAGGGTGCTTTTAAAAAAGCGCTTTCTTATATGCAACCTATAGGAACTTCTTCATTTTATCTGTCGTCGGGACCTGCACCGCTTCCTTGTTGAACCTCTTGATGTATGCTCGAAGAGGTTCGTCCTTCCTCTTGATTATGGTTCCGAGGGAGGCCTAAGTTTTGGGGTGGCGGCGAGATGCTGTGAAGTGCCGCGAGAACATCCTGCCGAGCTGTTTCCACGAGGTAATGGACTCCTCGGGCAGTTGTTTATACCATGTCATTGCTCCTTTCCGAAGCGTGGTCGGGAACAGTCTGCATTTGATGGCGCCCCGTATGCCGCAGTAGTCTAAGAGGGTATCGATATTCTCGATGTGCTCGTCTGGGTCAGTGGTCCCGTCGTACATGCCAAGTGACGGGGGTTTCTCCAAGCCTTTTGGGAGGCGGGCGGCCAGGATCTCCTGGGACAACGGGCCGCGAGGCTCGTCGTCGTCACTGGAACTGGTGTATGATGGTGACCGGACAGGCTACTCACGCCGGCGGTTCCTTCGTGGAGAAGGTGAGCGGTTCCTTCGAGGAGAAGGTGAGCGGGTCCTTCAAGGAGAAGGTGAGTGGTTCCTTCGTGGGGAAGGTGAGCGTGTCCGTCCTTTGGACTTGATTGGAGATTCCTCATTCCTTCGAGTCCTTTTGTGGTCATGAGCGTGCTGGTCAGGTGGGGAGATCTGGTCGCGCTTTCGGGCTATGCGAGGATCGTGCTCTTGGGGCAGTCTTCGGTCGATTTCTCTCCGTGGCTGCGGGCTTCTAGATCGTCACTGGTTCTTCCGCGTAGGAGGGGATCTTGGACGGCGAGACTCTTCCAGTGCCCCGATCCTCTCGTTTTGCTGTAGGATCAGGGTGTTGGTTTTGTTGAGGGCCTCCAGGAAGGCTGCCATGGCCGGGTCGGCGCTGGGCGAAACAGGAATGGGCTGGAGGTCGAGAGACGATTAATCGTTGTGTCGATCAGCAGGAGTTGGGGAAGGAGAAGCGGGGGCTCCATCCCTCAGGAAACGGGCATCTCGGAGGAGAGATGATTGGCTTTCAACGTCAGATTTGTTGACGGGGAGGATGGTGGAGTGAAGAGCATCCTGGGTGCGATCTTGGGAGGCCATGATCGTGATGATGATCGAAAGTTGTTTTGATCTTCGGTTAAAGAAAGAAGGGGAGAACAAAGTTTCCCGCAGATGGCGCCACTGATCGTGAAGGCTGGATCAGATCCTGTAGAATCAGGCTGCCAAGTGCGTCAAGGATGCTGGTCATATGGAGAGGAGGAGGGGGTGTACCTGCAAGGCACTCTGACGCTCAAGTAAGTAAAGGTCAGAGAAAAAGGGGCAAGTACAAAGAGTGAATTCTTAGGGTGAATCTTGGATACCTGACCCTCTCAAGCGAGAGGGTTTATATAGAGCCCCCAGCGCGTGGCCAACGGTCCTATTTTCGGGGCGAAATAACTGTTTTCCCCAAAGAATAGGTAACTGCCCAAACTAGCCGTTAGGCCGGGCAGGGTGCTCAAAACTAGCCGTTATGTCGGGCATAAATGCAGTTCCGGGCACCTGTCCTTTGTTGTTCGGGTAGTGAGGAAGTCGTGCATAACAGACAGTAATTCCGGGGAGGAACTTTGCGTTCCTTGCCCGGTTGGGACCTTTCTGCCCCTCTGTGGATTGGACTTAGGCAATTTGGGCCGCTCTGGAGCAGAAGCGGATTGGGCCAATTCTAACCATTGGTCCAATCCAGAACAAATCTTGTCTATTTAAAACATATAGTTTGTGTTTCATTGTCCAAAGTGAGAAAAAAAACTTAGAGGTTGGTATTATCTTTCTTCTCACCTTCTCTAAATGTATGATTATTATTTTGCTTCTTCACATATTTTCTATAATTTCTATAATGTGTACAAATATTCATGTAAATTAGTTATATATTACTACCATCTATGAAATAAAATATATTTTGCCATTCTAATTATTGTTTGATGCATGTTATTGTGTATCCATTAATCACGAAACAAAAAACTTTTACCCATCACCGACTTTTTTATGCTTAAATTTTTTTATTGAATTTTTAGAGTATTAATGTGTACTATCTAAATCTAGAAGAAATTTCGTGCAAAAAAGTTGGATCATATTTTAAAAATAGTTTTCAAGAAAGGTATTAATTTTAAGTGAATTATTTCTTTCATATAATTGATTGAAAACTTTCAATTTAAAATTCAAAAAAAAATTTTAATGGAAGGTGATGCTTTTGTGCGCGGAATTAATGGAGACTTCGAAAACCTATTGATAAATCACGTGTAAGAGTATTCTAACTGTTCTGGAATAGGTCGGAGTCTGCCCTTCAGACGGGAAAACCCACACGATCTGGGACGGCCCAACAAGGCCCTTATGCAATACCTGCGTCGAGCACATGCCACCCTTCAGCAGTGTTGGGCACGTACAGCAGAGACCGTCGAACAGAGATGTCAAGCCTTGCAGGGCACGCCTCTCTCCAACACAAAAGGGCTCCTCCCCGCGAGGACATGTTCTCTTCTAACCTCCCACCTTAGAAGGATTCGGTCTACCCACCTTCCGGAGATCTCGGGACCGTTACCCCAGGGCGAAGACCACGCGCTGGTCTTCACTACGTCAGGTAAGCTCTGGCAGTTACTTGGATTGGGCCCTGCAATCCAGCCCAGTGCAAGTAACCGTTGGCCCCGCGCTGGGGGATCTCTATAAATACCCTCTCTCTTGAGAGGGTCAGGTTACTTTATATTCTAAACTCACCTGCTTTCTGTACTTGTTCTTCTCTGACCTTACCTGACTTGAGCGTCGGAGTACCTTGCAGGTACACCCCCCCGTCGCATCATCATCACCAGAGCTGAAGACCATACGACATTGCTGGCCACTGTCAAACTGTCTGATCCAGGTACGATCAGTGGCGCCGTCGGTGAGAACCACTGCTTCTCCATTTTTCCTTCAACGATAAACCAAAGCAATTTCTCTATTCATCACCAGTATGGTCAACAACCCATCTGCGAACAAAGCTCTGGACACCGTCCTCGCGCAACTTGAGAATGGAAACCACGGTGAAGACAATGCTACCCTCAACGTCGAAGAAGGCGACGTAAGAGACGACCAGACCGCCTCCCCAGACTCCGAAGACGTGGCATACGACGCCGCCCAGCAGGACGACCAGCAAGTCGCCTTTCAGCTAGTTGCTCCTCCGCCTAATGCAGATCCGAGCACCGTTGTCCTGTTCGCCTTGGTTAACCAGACCAACTAGCTCATCATGCACCAGAATCTCAGAATTGAAGCGCTCGAGCGAGGGCGAGCACGACGATCATCCCCGCGAAGACATCGTCATCCACCTTCACCTAGCCGTTCTCCTTCCCCGTGAAGACATCGTCATCCACCTTCACCTAGCCATTCTCCTTCCCCGCGAAGGACTCCCCCGGCAGAATCTTGGACCCCCTCACCGGTGCGCGAGGGCCAGGGCCACGCCTGGAGCACACCCAGCCAGAAACCTTCCAGAAGCGCCATCGTTCCCCGTCTCGGAAGGAACCCAAGCACTCCTCGACCAACAAGAGGAGCAAGACCGCCGAAGAGAGGTCGAGGAACCACTCAAGGAACTCCCCTCCACGACAGGGACCGGGTCGACACCATCGATCCCCGTCGGAGTCCCCAGCCGGAAGCGACGACGACGACCAGAGGAACCCCCTGTCATGGGAGATCATGGACGCCCCAATCCCTGCGGGCATGGAGAGACCCCCGCCACTGGGGACATACGACGGCCTGGCCGACCCCGACGATCACGTCGAAAGTTTTGAAGCCATGCTCAACTTCAGAAACGTCAAGGGAGCCATTAAATGCAAGCTTTTCCCCACCACCCTGCGGAAGGGCGCCATGACCTGGTACAATTGTCTAGCGTCTGGGTCAATCACGTCCTGGAAGCAACTAAGAGAACGCTTTACCAAACACTTCACAGCATCTCGCCGACACCCGAAGACGGAGGCCGCGCTAGAGAGCATCTTCTAGGGGAAGAACGAGTCTCTCAGGAACTATATTGAGAGGTTCAACAGGGAGGCAGTCGAGGTCCACACGACCAACGACATGAAGAAGTTTCTAATCATCCGGGGGCTGCGACTTGGATCCAGTTTCCCCAAGTCTGTGGGCCTCAGCAGGCCTCGCCGTTTGGAGGACCTCCTCCAAAGATCCCAGTCATACATCGAGTTTGAAGAGTCGGAGGCAGCCCAGACCGCCCTCGACTCGAGACGGAAGGAAGTCCCTCGCGGCCACAAAGAAGAAAATTCTCCTCCCCCTTGGCGCGGGGGAGACAAGAGAAGAGAAGGCCGGTCCAACGAATCTCGCGATTCTCGGGGACCAGTTGGCCGGTTCACAAAATACACGCCGCTCAATGCTCCCCGCGCGCGAATTCTCTCTGAGTTCGCCAACTCAGAATTTCTGAAAGGAGGTATCCGCTTTCCGAAGCCAACGGCCCCCAAATCAAACACGGACATGTCCAAGTACTGCAGGTTCCACCGGAGCCACGGACATGTCACAGAGGACTGCATCCACCTCAAAGATGCAATTGAGATCCTGATCAAGGAAGGGAACCTAAAGAAGTATGCCCAGAAGAACGACGCTCCTCTTCCCGGTGCCCGGGAAGCCCAAAGCGTCGAAGAGATGACACCTCCTCCCGACGAGAGTCGGCTCCAGGTCGCCTTCATCGTCACTTGACCCGAGGACTTTTTGTCCCCGAAGTTATCGTAGGCCAAGAGGCAGTTCGCAGCATGTGGGCAAACTTCCCCTAAGAAGACCCCGTTGCTGCCTGCAGCACGTGGGAAGGCTTCCCCAAGACAATGGTCATATCCGGAGGTGGTTACGAGAAGGTGTCTGTCGGGTCGATCAAGCGGAAATTTGACGAACTGGAGTCCGCAACCTCAATGAAGACCACCACTCTCGAGAAGGTGCAGGGGAAATCAAACCCTATCACCTTCTATCTTGAAGAGCTACTGGGCGGAGCGCCCAACGGCACTATCCCCCTCTTGGTAATGGCACAGATGGCGAACTTTGACGTTCGTAGGATCCTGGTCGACCAGGGAAGTTCGGTCGACATCATGTACGCTCACATGTTTGGGACCCTCCAGCTCGACGAGAGACGTCTGACCCCATACGTTGGTTCAGATCTGCAGGGGTTCAACGACACCACCACCAGACCATGGGGCTACGTGGAACTGATGGTCACATTTAGGGTCGAAGACACTGCCCGTCAAGTCAAGACCCGCTTCCTAGTGGTCGAATGTCCGTCCCTCTACAACTGCATCCTCGGGAGGACCACCCATGCCAAACTCACAGCAGTGCCATCAACTGTTCATCTCAAGATGAAATACTACACGGCCAGGGGCCGGGTCATTACGATGCACGGGGACATAGACGCGACCAGGAGGTGTTTCGATGCTGCAGTCAAAATCATGAGTCTCATCAACACCAGGCCCAAGACCGGAGCAAAGTCATCCCCGGACGCTGTGCAAAAGCTACTCCCATGTGTCAACGTGGTCGACCTCGACAACAGGTTCCTGGGCGAGCATGAAGAGGGCGGAGCAGCGGACCTCGACCTCCAGGAGGAAAACAACGGGCAGCCTCTCCACCCAACGCGCCCCATCCCATACGGAGACTTCAAGCTCGTCGACCTCGGGGACGATCCAGACCAGAACGTGAAGAATGGCACCGGACTCCCCGACCTGGCGAAGAAGCAGCTGAAGGCGTGTCTCCGGGACAACGTGATCTGTTCGCATGGAGCGCCTCCGAGATGCCTGGCCTTTACCCCGAGGTGGCTTGCCATTAGCTCGCAGTAGATTCGGCTGCTAGGGCCACAGTTCAACGTAGGCATAGGCAGTCTCCCGAAAAAGTGGGTGCTGCTGAAAAAGCTGTAAAAGGCCTCCTAGAGGCGAATTTCATTTCAGAGGCTAGGTACACAACCTGGATGTCCAATGTTGGACTCGTAAAAAAGAATAATGGAAAATGGAGGATGTGTGTTGACTATATTGACCTTAACCGGGCATGCCCGAAAGACTGTTATCCTTTGCCTAACATCGACCAGCTGGTCGACAATTATGCAGGTTACAAGCTATTATCCTTCATGGACGCCTACTCGGGGTACAACCAAATCCCTATGGATAAGGCCGACAAACATCACACAGCCTTCATGACCGAGTCGGGAAATTACTACTACAACGTAATGCCCTTCGGCTTGAAGAACGCCGGCGCGACCTACCAATGGATGATGAACAAAGTCTTCCGGGGAGAGATCGGCGATATGCTCGAAGTCTATACGGATGACATGATCATCAAATCCGCAGAGGAAGTTGACCACGCTTCCCATCTCAAGAAGGTGTTCGACACGGCGAGGAGATGCCGCATGAGGTTCAATCCCGACAAATGCACCTTCAGCGTTCGGGCGGGTAAGTTCCTCGACTTCTACCTCACAGAGCGAGGAATCGAGGCCAACCCCGACAAGGGTAGGGCTTTCTCCGAGATCCCAACTCCGAACTCAAAGAAGTCAATACAATCACTGAACGGGATGCTGACCGTCCTCTCCCGCTTCGTCGCCAAATCCGCACAATACGCACTCCTGTTTTTCAAGCTTCTTCGACAAAAAGCCATGTTTGAATGGAGCGAGGAATGCGAGCAGACATTACTCCATCTCAAACGAGTCCTGTCACAGCCCCCGATCCTCTCACGGCCAGAGAACAGGGGGGCACTCTTCTTGTATCTCGCCATCACGAGCGAAGCGGTCAGCGCTGTCCTTATACGGGAAACCCTCGATGGGCAAAAACCGATTTACTTCACGGGCAAAGCCCTCCAAGGTCCCGAGCTCAGGTATCAGCAGATCGAGAAAGTCTCCCTGGCCCTCGTCACCGCGGCCAGGAGGCTGCTCCATTACTTCTTAGCCCACACGGTGGTCGTAAGAACCGTACAACCTATAAGGCAGCTTCTTGGATAACCAGATATAGCAGGAAGGATGCTCTGATAGTCGCTCGAACTCGCCGAGTTCGACATCCTGTACGAGGGAAGGAAATCCCTTAAGGCTCAGGTACTGGCCGACTTTGTGGCGAAAATGACCTTCCCAGAACCTTCGACCAACGGATCCCAGAAATGGACAATCTACGTCGAAGGGGCATCTAGCGCGAAAAGGAGTGGGGCGGACGTTATCCTCGAGAACAAGGAAGGCATCCTGATCGAGGTCTCCCTCGAGTTATCCTTCCTGACATCGAACAACCAGGCAGAGTATGAGGCTTTCCTCGCCGGGCTACGACTGGCCGAGGACCTTGGCCCCAAAGAGGTCAAAATCTTCACCGACTCCCAGCTCGTAGCCTCGCAAGTCCGAGGAGAGTACTAAGCCAAGAACGACAGCCTCATCGAATACTTGACCTTCGTGAAAGAAAAGATGAAAAACTTCACCTCCGCAGAAGTAACCCACATCCCACGCGAGCACAATACCCAAGCAGATGTCTTGTCCAAATTGGCGAGCACAAAGAAGAAAGGTTGAAACAAATCCGTCATACAAGAAGTGTTTTCCTGCCCAAGCATCGACAAACCCATACCGGCGACAGACGTGAACGCTATTGGGGACAGCAATTGCTGGATGACCCCAGTTTACGAGTACCTCACGACCAGCAAACTACCCGAAGATCCCAAAGAAGCGGGGATGGTTAAGCGGCGAGCGTGCTCGTACACAATAGTCGAGGACAAGCTATACCGCCGCGGGTTTTCTATCCCCCTCCTCAAGTGCATCGAGGAGACCAGGGTCCCCGGTATACTCCAGGAAATCCACGAGGGAATCAATGCACAACACCTCGGCGGGCGATCCTTAGCCCGTAAGGCTCTCCGAGCGGGGTATTACTGGCCCACCATGCAGCAGAACGCCAAGGAGCACGTCAAGAAATGCGATCGATGTCAATGCCACGGGGACATGTACCTTGCCCCTCCAAACGAGCTCAAAACATTGTCGTCCCCATGGCCGTTTGCATGGTGGGCAATGGACATCCTCGGGCCCTTCGTCGTGGGGTCATACCAAAACAAGTACCTCATCATCGGCGTGGATTATTTCACGAAATGGATCGAGGCAGAAGCCTTGGCCAAAATCATAGCCTTCAACATACTCCGTTTCTACAAGAGGAACATCCTCGCCCGATTCGGCGTGCCCCAAGCGATCATCACCGACAACAGGACACAGTTCACCGACAAAAATTTCTAGGACTTCGTCACCAAACTGGGCACGAAGCAGCACTTCACGTCGGTTGAGCATCCTCAAATGAACGGGCAGGCCGAAGTGGCGAACAGATTAATCTTCCGAGGATTGTAAAACCGAATCGGCGACGCCAAACAACGGTGGGTCAAGGAACTACACAACGTCCTCTGGGCCTACCGAACAACCCCGCATTCTACGACCGGGGAGACCCCCTTCCGTCTGACCTATGGAACGGAAACGGTGATCCCCGTGGTGATCAGCGAACCCTCGAGGAGGACGGAAGCTCCCCTCGATGAGGACGCGAACAACGAAGCTCTGAGGGAAGAACTCGACTTTGTCGAGGAGATAAGGACGGGCGCATCCCTCCGGGAGGCCTCACTTAAGCAAAACATAACTCTACGTTATAATGACAAAGTTATTAAATGAGATTTTCAGGTTGGCACCCTCGTCCTACGAAGGAACCAGAAACACTCGCGAGAGGGCAAGCTCGCCGCGAACTGGGAGGTCCCGTACCGCATCCGTGCAAAAACGGGGACATGAGCCTACTACCTCGAAAATCTACATGGGGAAGAACTTGCTCGACCATGGAACACTGAGAAACTTAAGCAATACTACAGTTAGACACTGCCCGCGACAAACCAACGTCGTGATTACGGGGGCGCGCTAAGGTACAAGCGCGACACCCCTATACGAAAACGATGATCAAAGGCCACGTTGTGTATGTGCGAGGACTTTTGATCCGACGAGGATACCTCGATCGAGCTCCGTCGTCGCCGTACCAATTAGGCAGAACACCCAGCTCGCGATGGGAAGTTCACGCCAGGAAGTTAAGACCTCGACCAAGCTCTTAGACTCGTTAAAGGTCGGAATACACCTCCGACCACTCGACCAGCTCTCCACGCAGTCGAGGAACATGAAAGTCGAGCAAACTCCCAAAATCACCAAATGACTTAGACAAAAACAAGTAAAGTATAGCAAATACACAAGCACCACACACACAGATAAGCAAAAAGAAAAGTATTAAAACCGGGAAAAAGCCCATTGTACAAATGTTACAAACATGTCAAAAAGCCCCTGGCACGTAGGCCGGGCAAAAATCATTACAAGAAATGGCGCGCAGGCCAGACAAAAGTCATTACAAAAGAAAGTGGCTCGCGGGCCACGCATAACGAACATGTAAACACCTAGTCGACTACGTCTTCCTCTGCCCGCTGGTGCTCAGTAACCCCTCCGTCGACTTCATCCTCCTGCATCGGCTGCACGATCTGACTGTCGATCACCTCATAGTCGGGACCAGTTCCCTCAGTGATGAGATCGGGGTTCACAATCCGAAGCTGCTGCACGGCATTGTTAAAACCCACGTCCGCGGCCACGGGATATCCTCCTCGGTCTGCCTGAGCCTCGCTATCAGAGATGCTCAGGAGGTCAACAACTTGTCTTCCTCGGTTGGGCGAACAACTTTCTCCAGCTCGGTGATCCTCGCCAGGAAACCTTTCCTCTCCTCCTCACCATTCTTCAGCCTCTCCTCCAACTGCTCTTGAAGCATGGCCTGGGCCTTATTCTGCTCTTTGCACTCAGACAACTCCTTCCTCCCTTTCTCCATCTCAGCACTTATATACTTGAAGTTTTCCTATAGCCTGTTCAGCTCGACCGCTGGGCACGTCTCATCTTTCAGGACCAAGGCAGCAGCGCAAACCCGCATTACCGCGGACACGTCCTCCACCAACGCTCTTCGCCGAGAAACCCTGTTAGCACCCAAGATAGCCTGAACCTCAGGTGCACCAACGCACAGGGAGTTGTTCCCCGTAAAGAAATTCGGCCTCGAGTGGCAAGGTGGGAGCACAAATTTCACAGTGGGAGGGCTCTCGTTCTCGGTGAGATCGACGTCCACCTTCTCGACGAGTCGTTGCCTCTTCGATGACCCTTGAGTGTTGGGGGATTGGCTTCCCTGGGGAGAGCCAGAAGAATCCTCGGTGGCCAGAGTGGGGCCGAAGCCCTGCGATCGAATCAGCTCAACACGACCCTTTCCACCCTTCTTCTACGTTCGGGCGGCCGCCAGTTTCTTGATGCGCTCCTCCGCACTCGACATCTTACTTGCAAAAAAGAAAGAAATATGTCAGTAAATCTATCCCAGAACGGGAAGAAAGAGTAAGTCGAGGAAGATTCCACCACCTAACAGCTCCATGGCTTCCTCATTGGAAAAGGTCTCGAGGAGGGCCCTCGTATTAATCACCCGGGGTTTCGTTAGGACCTGCCCATCATCACCCCGGACAAATTTCCCGTCCGGTGTCACGAGCTTGACTTTGTTAAATCCAGCGACGAAGTTGACTATCTCCTCGTACGCCAGACGGTCCCCTTCGCAAAGTCGGCCAGGGCTGACGATTTAACTGTCCGTGCCCCTCTTGAAATGCTCCTCCGTCCAGAATAAGGGGAATCTTGGCTCGAGGGCTTCTTCCCGCTGCCCGTCTACTTATCGGAAGACCCGACGATACACCGAATTCACGGCCTCGAGCGAAACCGACCTCACAATGTAGTACAGGTATTTAAAGTTGTGAATAGAGTCCATATAGGTTTGGAACAGTCTGCTCACCTGTTTGAAAGACACCCAGTCGTGTCTGCCATCAGTTGCCTGGTGCTGAAGATGGAAAATGCGGAAGAAGAGGGGTACAGTCGTCCCGATCTTGAGATATTTACACACGAGCTCAAAAGCGCGGATAAAAGCAAGGGAGTTAGGATGGAGCTGCGAGGGCGCCAGCCACAGCCAAACGATCACCGATTGCTGAAAATTGGTGAAGGGAAAGCGCCACCCCCGCCTCGTCGAACATAAATTCGTACAGGGGAAACCGCATCCCTCAGTACGTCGAGCAAATACGGTGGTTTGTTTGAGGCCGGAACACCTTCCATGTCTTCGAGGAGCCCACCAAGCGATGCTCGACGGTGCAGAAGATGTCGTCCTCGTCCCTGTCGACGAACTGGGAAATCATATTTAGAGGCTCGTCGCTGACCCATTCCTCGAGCGGTCGTTCCTCGACACTGTGGATCGGTGCCATCGGGGAGTCAGGTTGGTCGTCAACGTCTAGAGATACCACGGTCACGGCCAAGGCTTTCATTTACCTGAAAAGCAGAAGGAAATGGTGAATTCGATGATCGATATCAAATTCACCCCCTCCACTGCTGATCAAGTGAAAGGGCGAAGAATGAGCGTCCCCGGGACCATCCCCAGGTTGCCGGTACGCCACCCCGGGGAAAATTCGTCCCATAGCTCAGAATATTGGTGAGAGCCTCGAGTTATTCATCTCGGGACATTCTTCTTGTCCCCGGGGAATTCATCCCATCTCCGCGCGAGGTTCAACAGAAACATAGAGAAATTCCACTGTTTTTGCCGGAAATTTCATGGTTTCCTCGAGAACTTCATCAGTTCACCGTAGAAACACCATATAAAACACCTTAAAGAGGGAAGAAGATCAAGAAACTTACTTGAAAAACGGCTGACGGAGTTCCGGCGCGGCGGTAGGGTCGGAGAACGGCGGTGAAGACAGAGAAGGAAAAGAGAGAGAATCTGAGCGAGGGAGAGCGAAAAGTGAAAATGAGACGGGCTGGCCACTATTTATAAAGCCCCTCACGGGACTCGAGGAGTTCCTATGCACTCGATTACGCTACCCTAGGCTAGCCGCCTTGAGTAATGATGGTATGTGACACGTGGCACACGCTTCCCCATGTGCGCCCTTTCGTTTTCCCACACGCGTCCTTTCACAATATCTGAGCCTCGACTCCACAACTTCTCGTATCCCCCGCGGTGTCTCCCAGCGATGGCGTATCAAACCCGAGCAGACGTCGAGGTTGTCCCGTTTGACATGCCTTACTCGTAGTATGAACCCGTCAGAACCGATGAGGTCCCCGCGACTGTCATCATCTCGGTCCCACGATCGAGTTCAATACATCCTCGACACGATTGCTGACCCTTAAGTCATTACTCTAGCACCTCGGAGCAACGACTTGGGGGGATCCTGTTCTGGACTGGGCCGGAGCCTGCCCTTTAGACGGGCAAGCCCAACCCACACGACCTGGGACGGCCCAACAAGGCCCTTATGCAATAACTGCATCGAGCACGTGCCAGCCTTCAGCAGTGTCGGGCACGTGCAGTAGAGACCATCGAACAGAGATGTCAAGCCTTGCAGGGCACATCTCTCTCCGACACAAAAGGGCTCCTCCCCGCGAGGACATGTTCTCTTGTAACCTCCCACCTCCGAAGGATTCGGTCTGCCCACCTTCCGGAGATCTCGGGACCGTTACCCCAGGGCGAAGACCACGCGCTGGTCTTCACTACGCCACGTAACCCTGGCAGTTACTTGGATTGGGCCCTGCAATCCAGCCCAATGCAAGTAACCGTTGGCCCCGCGCTGGGGGCTCTCTATAAATACCCTCTCTCTTGAGAGGGTCAGGCCGGTTACTTCATTTCTAAACTCACCTGCTTTCTGTACTTGTTCTTCTCTGACCTTACCGGACTTGAGCGTCAGAGTACCTTGCAGGTACACCCCCCCCACCGCATCATCATCACCGGAGCTGAAGACCATACGACGTTGCTGCCCACTGTCAAACTATCTGATCCAGGTACGATCACTAACATATCTTATTTATTCACTTATGGAGACACATGATACAATTTCTTCAAACAAATACTATATAGTTAGACTTTTATATATCTTAATTATAATCCCTACTGTGTATACATTGTCATGGTATAATTCTATACTCTAGTCTTCCACAATACTATATATGCACTTTTTTTAAAGATTGACCTATTATCTCAAATTTTAAATTTTGTTCAATTAATTGTGATATTAATTTTTTTTTGTAGGCAATAATATGTACTCTAGAGAGGGAGAGAGAGAGCATATGTTTGATTTATTACTATCTTTATATTTAAATATAGAATATATAAATATAATTATTGATATAATGTATTTTTTTTGTGAGGTTTCATGTCGAAATAGCGTGTGATGTTAGGTTGTTCGTTAAACATTGTCGACGAAAATTGAAAATAAGAGAATTTCTTAATACACCACCCAAGTTTCTTAGGCACCACGTGAAATTATTTTTTTGCCCCCTGATTCCAGATGTGCACTCTGGACGCACCAAATTTTTAAAAAACGCTGAAGTGTTCCGGATATGCATATCCGGAAACAATTCTGATGTGCACTTCCAGAAGGATTTCTTATTGATTCGCGCCAGACCTTCTTCCTCCCCCCCCCCCCCCATTCTTCACTTTTCATTTCCAAACTCCCTCAAACTCTCTCAAACTCTCAAATTTTCAATCACCTCAAATCTCGATTTTTTCCTCTCGAGTTCGGCACAAAGCAACATCTACAACGATCAAGAGACTCCAAATCCTCCGTATCTCATTTTAAACGGTAAGTTTTCAAATTTTAGATTTTCTGAGTAATTTTCGAAGTAATAAATTGAACGGGTCACAACTTCACTCTTTAAATGTGAATAAGTGGGGAGTATGTTCCTGCAATATCAGTTGAGTTGGATTAACGACATAAATTATACATTCTAACAACTACTACTACAGAGTTTGTTTGATAGAGGATTTTTTTGAAAGGGGCGAGACATTTTAAATAAAAAATATTTGATTTAATATTTTAGGAGGGGAAGGGGGATGAAGAGGGTATCAAAAATTCTTCTTAAAATAATTTTTCGTTCTTCTGAATCGAGATTTTTTGAAAGAAAGAGAAGAGATGTTAAAATCTAATTTATTATATTGACAAAATTAGCTTCAATTATTATTTTTTTAACATTATAATTTATTCCAAAGAATATATTAAAAATTTTGGGTTTTTATAAAAAAAAAAAAAATATGTTGGAGTTTTTATGTTAAAAATTTAAGTTTCTTATTTTTTTCTTTTCAAAATAACATTATTTTTTAATTTTATCTTTTTATCGAGACTTTAATATTTTTATATAATGACTATATATATATATATATATATATATATATATATATATATATATATATATATATATATATATATATATATATATATATATATATATATATATATATTGTTCTTTTAATTATTGTTTTATTAATTATTTTATTGTATTAGACTATCTTCTTAAATTAAATATTGTTATTGTTACATTTTAAAAAAATATTTTATGATAAACAAATTATTTTTATCTAACTCTCTTAACACAAGTATTTGTCTTATATATAATAAACTCAAATTAGCATATTAAAATTATTCTCAGTTATAAATATTTTCATAAATATTTTCACTAATGTTTTCACTAATTTAAACTCAAATGTTTTCACTAATTTTGTAGTGATAAATATTTGTCTTCTATTTTATTTTCATAATAAACTTAAATTAATATATTATAATAATTCTTATTTTATTTACAATATATAGTAAAAAATAAATACTTATAGTGATTCATTTTAGAAAATCAAAATGTAAAGGTTAAAATTAATGTATTAACACAATTTTAGTTTAATGTATTCTGTTAATCTATTATGTTTTTTTAATAAATAGTTTCTTTAATATTTATCAATTTAATATAATTTATTTATTTTTATTAATTTATTTGTTTCATCCATTTTTTTTTATAAACAACACCATATTCACAGGAAGTATTAAGGGGTACTCCAACCCATCTCCAAGTTACTAAACAAATTACTCCTACTAAATAACATCAACAAGTTATAACACAGTCCACCTACCCAAAAAAATCAGTTGGATTTTTAAATAAATTATAATAACTAGGCTTTCTTCTTAGAGGGGAGCAAAAATCCAACAACCATCAAGAATTATGGATTATCTTATATATAATATCAACTGGATTTCCAATAACATCATCAAGAATTATGGATTATCTTATATATAATATCAACTGGATTTCCAATAACATCATTATAAATAATCTGATTTTTTGTCCACCCAATAGTCCAATAGCATCATTTGTTTCAACCATAGTTCATCATTCTCATTTTGCAAAACTAATTTTTAATTTATTACATGTTATATTAAATCTATTATATTTTTTTTAATGTTTTTAAAATATTACTAAAAAAATAATTTGTATTTTATATGTCCAAAAACCGATTTAAGTTGAACGAAATAACATAAAATCATATTGGATCAAATTTTTTAGTCAAATAATGTTTATGTACATTTAGTAGCCGTTTGTTTTCTCAAGTCGGACAACCAGCTTCATACTATGAGAGGGAATAACCGGATTACTATTGGAAGAGAAAAGAATTATAATGGAAGAGCAACACTACCTATCGGGAAAACGTATGTCCAGGTTGTGTGGTCTGAGTCGTTGATAGGGAAGAAGCGTAATCAAGTCAAGCAGAAAGTAGGGAATCCAAAACCTCAGTTTGCGCATATCCAGTTTAATATCGACAACAACGCATGGATAAATTTAGCAAGGCTTTTGTGGGTGAAGTTTCGGTACCAGGGAATACCTACAATGTTCAACAGACACTGAATGAGGACGGATTATTCAACATAAAAGCTATTCCACTTGGGGCCAATCTATGTCTCCTTGAAGAAAAGGAGGAAGGGGAAATTGTCTCGGTCATTGAACAAAATACGGGATGGGTTGAGAAATGGTTTGATGATATCAGACCATGGAGTCAGGGGGAAGTAGACAATGAAAGGGTAACATGGCTGAACGTTTACGGTTTTCCATGTCATGCCTGAGAGATGGATCTTTTCAAACTAATAGCTGGAATGGTGGGATCCTTCATCCGCTGTGACGAAGATACGACTAATAAGAAGAGATTTGATGTTGCAAGATTCTTGGTGAAAATGAAGTTTGCTATTAACATGAATAAAGTGATGAATGTGGAAATAAACGAGAACATCTTTAGGGTTAAAATCGTGGAAGATCAACATGGGCCGTTGAGGGTGGATAAAAGATATGATGATGATGAAAGTTACACAGAAGAAGATTCGTCTGATGATTTAGATTCTGGGGGGGCGGTGGCGCGTGGGAGAGCGGTGAGGAAGTGGTAGATGAAAACCTAGAGAACCCTACTAGGTTAGGTAAAGAAGAAAAGTTGCAGGAGCATGGCAAGACTGATGAGGCTAACGGTAGGTTGCAGACTGATAATTCCTGTAAGTTCTGAGTTGGCAGCATTTTTGCAAAACATGTTGCTCAGGAAAATGTTATGAAGAATGTCTTGACATAAGAGTAGAACATCACTGCAGGATGTGTTAATGTCAGAACAGATGATGATCTATAGCAGGTGGTGTTAATGATGTCATGTGTCTTAACATTGAGTCATAACATTAGTGAATGTTAAGGTATTGAAGAGTTAAAGTGCTGAAGAGTGATGTCACATGCGATGTCTTGACATCACTACACCAGAACATTAAAACATTAGGTTGTGATGTTTTTAGGGCTGCGCGTTTAAGTTTGATTTGATCAGATCTGTTAGAGATTTAGTGTACGAATATCTTGGGAGAAATATTTGCTGTTGCAATCAGATTTTGTGCAGATTTGTTGCTATGTTTAAGGGCTGAAGATTTAAAAAGATTTGAAGATAAAATCTGTTGTTAAATTCAAATCATATCAGATATTTTTATGGAGAAGATCTTGCAGCTGGATTAAAAAGTGAAGACTAGTTTGTTACTATTTTAGTGCAAAAAGATATGGAGAATAATTTGTTACTATTTTTGTGCAAAAAGATGTGGAGAATAAATAGGTCTAATTATGGAGATAAATTAGGAAGATTTGATTGAAGATCTATTTTGTAGGAGAATCTTTTGCTGAGTTGTAGCAGCTGTTATGATATGATTTGAAGGCCCAAATCCAGTTGGGATTATATTATAAATAGAATGCTTGTAACCTAGAATAGGTACGGGTCCAAGATGTAGATCATTAGGGCTTTGTATAAGTGAACCACTCGGATTGTGAGATGGTCACTATGGTTGACTCAGAAACCTGTAGGTAATGAGTTTAGGCCTGTTCTTGGAGGAAGCTTTGAAGCAACTCCAATGTAAGTCATGGAAGTGTGTCTTCTGGTTTTTCTGTGTTTGAAAAGTCGTTGTTAAACAAGCTGTTGATGCAGTGACAGTGTAGTTGACTGCTAGACATCATAGTGAAGATAGGAAGTGAGATGGAGTCTCTTACCTAGGGAGGACTTAGGTAGAAGGGTCATTGGGTAGTGATTAAATTAGGTAGATTGTCAACTGATCTGTTGAGTCTGTAATTTGATACTACTAATAGTGGACTTCCTTCCTGGCTTGGTATGCCCCCAGACGTAGGTTGTTGAACCGAATTGGATGTACAATTCAGTGTGTTATTTACTGTTTCTATTATTTCCTTGTTTAGCAGATTGTGATGTTGTGACATTGCACAAAGACATCACACATCTGTACCAGAATTTCAATTCCTATGTTAGTGATAGTATTGGGAAAACAAGTAACCTTAAGGAGGATGGGTCAGATCAAAAGATATGTACGACTAGAAAGCTGTTGTCTGAGAAAAAGGCTAGTTTAGGAGGCTTACTAGTACATGATAACGTTATGGGGTGTGGTGACTCATTCAATGTAGAGGGAAACTCAATGGGAAATGTTCAACGTGGAATTGTTAGGTCACAATCAATATTTGAAAGGAACACCAATCAAGGAAATAGTGGTTCAGAAACTGGTGTACCTGCTGAAGATGATGCGGCAAAATCAGGTCTTGATAAGAATCAAATTGACTCTGATCCAATTTCAACTAGCCCGAGAAGTCCTATTGGGCTTATGGCTTGGTCCAAACCAAGAAAAAAGATTCTGGTGAAAGAACTATACGATAGAATCCAGATTCCTTTTTTTGCCTCATATTACTCAACTCTGCTTCACAATTCAATAGGCAAGGTTAATCAACCTGAAAAGGAAGGAATGTGCATGGTGATGTCCAAAATGAGTTTGCAACAGGAAGATACCTCTTCAAGATACTCAGGAGGTTCCGTATTGTGCTGTGATTCTTTAACAGATACGGATATGGTGCAAAGTAATTTGAGATGCAAGAAAGGTTTTGATGATGTACCTGTAATACCCCAAATTTTGACCACTAAAGTTTCCCATCATTGTGCAAATCATCATCATAATATGGATGAACCATCATGCCTCACCAAATGCCTCAAGGGTTGTTGAGCATTCACTACAATCAAAATTAGGGTTTTAAGCCCTCTCAGAGCTTTAGACAAAGGATCAATCAAGGAATGACATGATCTTCAACTTTTCCAACCTCTCAAATATCTACAATGGATCAAAAGGACTCCCACTTTAAGGATTAAGCACAAAGTTTCCCCCTTCTAGGTGGATCAAGTCTCAAGATCGCCGGTATCACCAAATTAGGGTTTTGGTCGACCAGGGCCTCTAGATGGAAAGTTTCATCTGGGCATAAGCCAAAGATCCAAAACACAACCTAATGTACTCCATGGAACCTCATGGACCCAAGCATCAAGTCAATTTGACCTCAGGGGATGCATACATCAAAAATCAGGAATTAGGGTTTCTTGACCTAATTCACCGCTAAGTTGATTTTTGGGACAAATCAAGAGCCAAGACCTCAAGACATGATTTGAGGGTCTCTAATGAACTATATTGATCCCTTTGGAACAATGGATTAATCCAAGAAGCTTGAGCAACAAGTCTCAATTTCATCTGCACCACAATTAGGGTTTCGTGAGAAAAGTCAACTGTAACTTTGACTTTTGACTAGGACATGCTCCCAAACCCTAGGACATGCCCCAATATACCCTATGACACCCATGGAACATGTCCATCAAATTTGATTTAGGTCAACGACATGATTTCCTGAAGAATTGCACAGTTTGGAATTCATCTGATAAAAAGTCAACTGTGCACAAAAGTCAACTTTGACTTTTTGAGATTTTTCACCAAAATGGATTTTTAACCCTAAAGTGATGTTAATGTATGATTTGAATCATCATTCATCAAGAAAAATCAAGAAAAGTGGGATAACTTGTAAAAGGGGTAACCATAAAACTTAGAAATTTTTCTAAGGTATGGAAAAAGTACCACTAATACACTAACTTTGGAGGATCATAACTCCTAAACCACATGGCCATTTTTTCTCATCCAAAGATAGATTTGTAGCCCTCATTACCCTATACAAAAACTTCAACTAGACCTAAGTCCAATTCATTAAGGATTTTGAGTTATGAAGTGATCAAAATCAAGAAATCACATTTTGTTCCAACACTTAGTGAAAATTTCACTAAGTCAGATTTTGCTTCACTTTTTGCCAAATGTAGAGGGATTTTTCACTTGGAATCAAAAGAGATCAAAACCAAACTTGTTCAAACAGTTGTTATATCATGTAAGGGCTTTCCAAAATGGCCAAGAACATTGCCAAATTCCATTTAAGTCATGAGATATGACATTGGAAAGTTGCCTTGCTGAAATCTGTCAAAGGCAAGGCAGAATTTGCAACTTTGCTCGATTTGCCAAAATCAGCCAAATTCAAATGCTCCTATCCACTTGGACACATCTGAGGATTGAATCTAAAGGGGACAATCACTGAGCCAAGCCTCCAAAGTCCATGGAACAAGAAATAGCATGTTGAACCTATAATGGCCAAAATAGGGACAAGACTCCAAATTTGGATTGAAGCATTCAATGGAAGCATCAAGGTGGCATGGACTGAGCCATTCTCATCTGAAATCAGTCAAGACTTATCCAAGACCAAGGGAACCAAAGCTCTGTGCCCTAACCTCTAGTCAATGGCTAGAGGAGACTTGGATTTTCATTTGCCAACATTGGCCAAACCTACTTACCAGCTGCCATTCACTATTTCTTGCAAAACAAACTTGCTCTACTATAAATAGAGCTCAATTGTGATCAGTTTGAGTACACCAAAGCCATCAAACAGATGCTTTCCTCAAAATCTCCTCTTTCACTCCAATTTTGCCTTCTAAGGCAAGTCACTATCGGGTTTTGAGTTTGAGAGCTTTTCTAATCAAACCAATCACTCACACACCTCACATACATCACATATGAGCTGATCAAACACTTAGATCACTTCTGAAACACCAATTTCACAAAATCACCAGCTGGTTGCTCAAGGTTTTAACCAAAGTGCAGCTGAGGTACCACAAAGTGATCCAGCCAATTTCAATCAAGTCCAACCATCCAAACACACTCCATAGGGTGTAAGGAAGCTGTTCAGATCATCACCACTCATCTGTAACACCTCCAAATCAAAAATCACATTGCACTTGTTGTCACGGCTTGGAGGTAAGCACATACTTGGTCATCTCTCAATCTATGCATATTTCCTCGCACAATAATTTGGCCATATGTTCATAATCATGCATGGAATGTTTTCCCTCAGTTAATTGCATTGTTTGAATCGTGTATCAAAAATCCTAGCCTTCATGCAAAAATTAGGGTTCTTGAGGATTTTTCATGATTTCTTGTTATATGTTTAATTTAAATGAAATTAATGGACATAGACATGATTGTGAGGTTGAGACGAGCATAATGATATGTGGATTGCATGTTATAATCAAGTATTTAGGGAGATTGGATAGAAAATGCAAATCTGAGAATCTCAGAACACGCGCGTGTTCCTCAGAACATGCAAATCAAAAAATCCCAAAAATATTATTTATTTCATATAATTGATATTTTTGCAAAGAATTAATATTTTAATTGTTTTTGACATATTAAATATTTTTTCTACATTGATTTTGCAACTTTTAATGCTTTCTAATTATTTTGTAGGTCAATACTTAATTTTTGAAGCATTAATCCAAAATCACAATTTGTTTTTCATATGTTAAACAATTTTGATCATTTTTAATTGAATTCTTATTCAATTAAATACATTTTGAAAACAAATTAGGGTTTTTGGATTAATTCAACCCTCATAAGTCATTTTCAAAAACACTTTGGGCCTCTAATAGAGTGTAAGACCCAATCCTTTCTTGACCAAATCATTTTTGGGCCTCAGTGTATTGTATAAGTCCCGATACCGTCAAGAACAACGGCGCGATCGTCGCCTTTTAAAAATAAACCATCTGTGCCTCTCCTCGAGCTATAAGACCCATTCAAAAACACTTTGGGCCTCTAATAGAATGTAAGACCCAATCCCCTTTTAACCAAAATCATTTGGGCCTCACTTATTGTATAAGTCCCTCCGCGTTAAAAGAAAACCTCGGCGCAATCGCCATTTTTAAACGGAAAAATCAATTGGGCCTACCCTCGTGTTATAAGCCCCACTCTTTTTCTTTAAAACTTTTTGGGCCTCTTGAAAGAGTGTAAGACCCACCCCTTTGTACAGAAAAATATTTTGGGCCTCAGTAACTTGTATAAGTCCCTCTGTACAAATTCAAACAGTGCCCTCACTGATAAAACCCTGGGCCTCTCCTTGAGCTGTAAGCCCCAAATCTTTCTTTTTCAAAGCACTTTCTCCTTTGATTTTGAAATATACTGTTGTTTTCAATCTTTCTTTGTTGAACAACTAACCAAACAGCATGGAAGCTCTACAACCGAGTAAGTGGTTATTTCTTTCATTTACCGCTTTCATATACATATAACTGTATTGTGGGGCTGTTTCGCTGTAAGTCTTCTTTCATAAACTCATATCAACTGTGTAATAATAGTATAGATATTTAGAGTTTCCCCGGCAACTACGTCTAGCACTATGTAAAGCCGTTTCAATCACTCTTAGAAATAGTCTAAACTAGATCCCCATAGGATTACCAGACACAGTCTTCCCTCCTCTTGGGGTTAAACAATATGGAGACATGAAAGATAGCATTCTCTGTGAACCCTTTCATAGACTGTCACTCATAGAAGTTGTCAAGAAACTCTATTCCCCAGAGATGATCTCTTCTCCGTGAATTGCATCTCTTGAGTTTCTTCCAAATTCTCGAACTTTCCTGGCTTGATCTATTCTCGGTGAATGGCATGTCTTGAACTTCTTGGGGTTTGGAGACCCACAGGCTTCTTCAAAGAACTTGTCAAGAAGCTCTATTCCCCAGAGATGATCTTTTCTCCGTGAATGGAATCTCTTGAGTTTCTTCCAAATTCTCAAACTTTCCTGACTTTGATCTATTCTCGGTGAATAGCATTGCCTTGAATTTCTCAGGATTTGGGGACCCATCGGGCTTCTTAAAAGCATTGGCCTCCTCTTGGGCATCGTACAAGGACCCACAGGCTTCCTAAAAGCAACCCCGCCTCCTCTTGGGCTTAGTACAAGGACCCTACGGCTTCTTAGAAGTATTCACAGCCTCCTCTTAGGCTTCGTATAATGATCTCTTCCTCCAGGAATGATAACCTCCTCTTGGGCTTAGTACAAGGACCCGTCGGCTTCTTAAAAGTCTCCAGCCTCCTCTTGGGCTTCGTACAAATTGTCCCGACGACCTCCTAGAGGTATAGGAACAGGACTTAGTCATCTTAATAGAACAGTCCTTTCATAGAGTCTACTACTGTTTCTTAAAACACAATATAAAAGATGAAACTCTAGACTTGGACAGTCTAATTTCCTTGAGTCTCAAAGACATTCTCAAGTGACCCCTTCGTTAAATAGGAAGGAAACCCGCAGACTCGGACAGTCTCAATACCCTTCGGATTTCCCGCTTCCTTAAAGAACAGGAATAACCCGGATCCTTGGATCAAATCCCTGAGTACAGTGTTGCTCATATGAGAACTGATTTTCTCTTTAAAACCAGTATACTGGACCTGTCACTTAACTGAAACAATCATCATAGCCTCCTATTGGGCTTTGTACAATGATTCTCCCCAGCCGAGTCAAACAACGTTTAGCCTCTCTCTCGGGCTTTGTACGAGACACATAAGAGACTCCCTCGCTGAGTCAATTACCCCTTTCGCCTCCATCTCGGGCTTTATACGAGATACAAAAAGGTTCTTATTGAGTCAAGAAAATTTCAGCCTCCATCTCGGGCTTCGTATGAGATACAAAAAAAACTCCCTTGTTGAGTCAAATAGCCTCCACCTCGGGCTTTATACGAGATACCAAAAGATTCCATCGTCGAGTCAAAACCTTTTAGCCTCTCTCTCGGGCTTTGTACGAGACACATGATAGCCTCCTCTTAGGCTTTGTATAAGAAAACCACTGGTTAATCCAATTAACCTTTTAGCATCAAAGTTGTGCCTCGTTCACAGTACACAAACACCAACAACTCCCCCCTTTCATCTAATCGCTGTAAGCGGCAAGCCTCTGGATCATCTACATCCATGCCACTGTCCCTCTTTTAGCATGAGAAATTCCTAAGGAAATATGGCATTACTCTACACTGAGTTAAAGTCTTCTCCTTCAGGTTGAAATCCCCGATAAAGGAAATTATGGCATTGCCGGATTCATATATCCTGGTTAAAGTAATTCTCCTTTATAAACAGTTGTGACATACAACCCCCTCTTTAGAGGTGACAAATTCTCTCTAAAGTTGAGACTTTTCAGCTTCACATATTGGGCTTTGAACAAGATACAAATCACCTTTTCGCTTCACGTCTTGGGCTTCAAACAAGACACCAAAAACAACCATTTCCTCCCATAGAATAGTAGGAACTATGAACGCTCTGATTTCCCTGTTTCGGTAAACGGGAATACGTAGGCATAAGATTGAAAGAAAAATCTTAGCGAGCACACTAAACAAAAACCCAAAATCCCATAATCTCATGTATATATCAAAAAAGCATCAGTCCTAACATCCTAATCCTTGTTCCCCGCCAGAAACCTTCTGCCTAGATAAAAACCAGTATTGGCGAAAATACAAATAACCAGTACAAAGGCCCCCCCACATTGATAGCATTCGTAACCTAACAGACCGCTGTTTAAACTCAGTATGCAAAGCAGGGTTAATTGGAGACATCTATTTCCCTTCCTTCATCAGCTCACAATAGGATAAAAAATTAATCGACCAGTAGTTTTAAGCTCAAACCGCAGAGAGCGACCATCGCTTAAGAACCGCGCCCAAAATCGTTCGCTACAGAAAAAATGGCACCCACCGTGGGGCACTTCAAAGTTAGGTCTAGGCACAGACTACCTTTTCACCACTTGTGTGAATACCACAGACTGGGCCTTCCGCCGGGGAACCCATTTTCTGTCAGGAATTTTGGATTCATAGCTTTAAAGGTCTAGGATGTGTAGGACAAATATATATACTGCTTTTCCTAATTGCTATACATGTTTATTTTTCTGCTAATGGGAATGCGGGTGATGCCGTATGTGGAAAGAATGAGTATACACCTAAGATAAGTGATGGCGACGGGGTCGACCATCAACCTCAGTGGAGGCTGACCAACGCAACCCATTCTCTCACCAAGACAATGGGCCGATTGTTAAGTCTGAGAAGCTGAGGAGCCAAACCCTTTCGTAGTGCGGAAACTATCGGAAATAGTTGTTACGCGATACTACCCTCATTTGAGGCTGGTGATCTATTCTCGGTGAATGGCACTTACTCTAAGATTGCTCTACAACTCGCTGGCGATCCGCTTGTTGTTTTACTTTCCTGGGAGGAGGTGATGATAATGAGTACAGGTACAAAAATCACCCTAGTATAAACCTTTGGGGATGGGTAGAGCCTTTACTTCATGACAACGACCCTTTGACCCCATGTTTTTTCTATGTTTTTGTGTGCTGCATTCATGCATTCATTTAATAAAGACATTAAAACATTCAAAGAAAAAAAAATTCTTCTCTTCTAGTCTCTCTGTTTTTCAAATTAAACTAAGACTGTGATTGCAAATATCAGAGAAAAAGATTGCACTAATGGATTTTGGTAGAAGGAGAACTCACCAGTATACCTTCAAGGTTCCAAAGCTAGAGGATTTGAGAAGGTTAGCGAGGATGATCACTAACCCAGAGGCTTTCAGAGCCAAGCACGGAGGTTTGCTACCACTGTTAAGAGTTCATGTGATTGAGGGAATCATGGATGCGCTCATTCAGTTTTACGATCCGGTTTATCACTGTTTCACATTCCCGGATTACCAGCTCGCACCAACGCTGGAGGAGTATTCTCACCTGATCGATCTACACATTACGGATCGAGCTCCATTTTCTGGACTGGAAGAAATTCCAAAGAATCAGACTATTGCAAGAGCAATTCATTTGGACGAGTCTGAGGTTAGGACTCACATGACCGCTAAGGGTGGCATCCATGGTTTGCCAGCCCAGTTCTTGACAAAGAAAGCCCTGTACTTTGCCAGTATAGGAAACGTGACTGCTTTTGAAAGTATCTTTGTCTTGCTCACCTACGGGTTGTTTTTGTTTCCTAACATTAATAACTTCGTCGATATTAACTCCATTAAGCTTTTTCTCATTGGAAATTCTGTGCCGACTTTGCTCGCAGATGCGTATCATTCTATACACTTGGGGAATTTGTACAGTGGAGGGGAGATCACATGCTGTGTACCTCTTCTTTACAAATGGTTTATCTCTCACTTGCCCAAGTCTGCTGCTTTTTGGGATTGCAAGAGTGTCTTACGTTGGTCGCAGAAGATCATGTCTCTTACCAACTCTGATATAGATTGGTGTAATAGGATTTATGAGGGAATCATGATCATTGACCGTTGTGGAAACTTCCCCAACGTACCCCTCATAGGAACTAAAGGAGGAATCAACTACCATCCGATATTGGTTCGCCGTCAATTTGGATAACCGATGAGACACATCCCACTGGGTGTTCATCTGGAAGGTCATTTCTTCAAGGAAGGAGAAAATGACAGAGCACTGAAGATGGAAATAGTGCACGCTTGGAAGCATGTTCATAAGAAAGGACGAGAGTCTCTAGGAAAACCGGACTGTGTCTCGGTGGAGCCTTATCTCCATTGGGTACAAACTAGAGCTCTCAAGCTAAAGATGCCTTATCCTCATTACGGAATTCTTCCGCCGAGGGAATCTGTCATGTACTTCATGACAGAAACTGAAAAGCTTTAGGTTACTCTCAACAGAGTTCAACGGGAGAGAAGGTCCTGGAAGAACAAGTACCGCACCCTCGACATAGAGTGCATCAAAATACAGCAATTACTGAAAGAGAAAGATGCTCTGATTGAAATTTTAGAGCAACATGATGTAGAGAATCAAGATGACCAAAGGAATTTGCTCGCTCCTTTCACCTGGCAAAGGAATGACAACCCGACAACGGCCCAAGAGCACCGGTCAAAGAAAAGGAAGATACCAGAATCAGCACCTGATTTCTCTTCAGAGAGGACTCAGGACCCATTAGTTTAGGCTTCTGTTTCTGCACTTTGTAATCTACTGTATTTCCATTTCTGTAATCCTTTGAATTTCAATAAAAAGGGGTTTCCCCACCGTTTGATATTTGCAATCTAATTGTCGAAGTTTATTTTGATTAAATAAAAAAAACAATTAATATAATCATTGCATTCATCATTCTCACATCGCGTATTCTTCTTACCTACGAATCTCACGTTTGTGTCTCAGTTTTAGAGTCAAACTGTCTCATTCGTATAATACTCGGGCCAATCGTCAGAAAAAGATGGATGATTTTGAGGAAGAAAACAGAGAGTTGAAAGAAGAGATCGACGCTCTGAGAGAGGATATGAGAAAGCTTCGTAACGACATGCAAGCCATGGCAGAAGCTCAGCTACAACGAACTGTGATCTCAGAGATCACCTCAACGCCCGTAGTGGAGAGGTATGATCCTAGGTATCAAATACCGAAAGATCGTCCTTGGGGCATGCCTGTTAACTATATCCCGGAAGGATATGTTTCGCCGATCACTGAAGATAAGGGAATCACAACAGAAGCCGCTGGGCCTGAAGGTTACAAACTTCGGGAAAGCGAAGATGCCAGGGGCATACTGAAGACTCCTGAAAGTTACAAACTTCGGGAGACGCCAAGACTCGCTGCCGTAGTCACGGTACCACCCTCTGTGGTGCACACTGTCCCGGAAGGACAGATTCCACAGACACCTTCTGGTAAGAAGGAAACTATGTTCGATAGAATGGATGAATTCCAGGAACAGTTCTTGGAAATGTAGAAGGAACTGCAGGCCATTCGCGGTCAGGATCTATTTGGAAAAGACGCCGCAGATCTCTGCTTAGTCCCAAATGTGAAAGTCCCGCACAAATTCCAGGTGCCCGACTTTGAAAAATACAAGGGTAACTCTTGCCCTCAAAGCCATCTGGTGATGTACGCTCGGCGGATGTCAGCTTAGACGGAGAATCAGGACCTACTGATTCACTACTTTCAGGATAGTTTAACCGGTGCCGCACTCAAATGGTACATGGGTTTAAACCGTACTACGATCAGTACATTCAGAGATCTTGGTACTGCTTTCGTCCAACAATACAAATACAATTTGGACATGGCACCCGACAGAGATCAACTCAGATCGATGTCGCAAAAGGACAAGGAAACCTTTAAGGAGTACGCTCAAAGATGGCGTGAAATTTCCGCTCAAATTTGTCCACCTCTTGAGGAAAAAGAGATGACAAAGATCTTCTTAAAGACCTTAAGCTCAGTTTACTATGACCGAATGATTGCCAGTGCGCCCAGTGATTTCACCGAAATGGTCGGCATGGGCGTACGTCTTAAGGAAGCCGTCCGAGAAGGACGTTTGGTAAAAGACACTGGATCGACGAGCGGTACTAAAAAATACGGTAGTGCTCTCCCTAAGAAAAAAGAGCAAGATATTGGGTATATCTCTCTCGGAAAACAAAGACGACGTTATCAACCGGTAGCAGCTGTGACTCCTGCTATCAACCCTGCGTCTATTCCTACGTATCAACCTCAGGTTGTGCAGAGCCAACCTGACCAGCAAAGGACACAACAGCCTCTTCAGCAGGCTCGTCCTCCATATAACAACAACCGTACAACACGACCACCAGGATTTGATCCTATACCCGTAACGTACGCAGAACTGTTTCCATTACTACTGGCTAAGGGGCACATTCATACTAAATCTCCTCTTACAGTACCGGAAAATCCGCCTTTTTGGTTTAAGGTGGATCAAACATGCCCTTATCATCAAGGAGGTTCAGGGCATAACATAGAGACTTGCCTCAATTTCAAGTCCGACGTGCAAAAACTTGTTAGGAACGGGGTCTTATCCTTCCAGGATACAAATCCCAATGTTCTTACGAACCCGTTGCCTCAACATGAGAAGGCTGCAGTTAATTTGATTGAGAAAGAGACTAACAATGTCTATCAAATTCACGATGTACTCTTGTTAAAAACCAACCTGGTCAAAATGCATTGTAGACAGAGCGGATATGGCCATGTGCCACCTCATAACTATCATCAGTGTGATATCTGCTCTAAAGACAACCAAGGATGTTCTGTAGTGCAAGCAGCTCTACAGGAACAGATGGATCTCGGATGGATCCAGTAGCACCGAGTTCGTGGAGTTAACATGGTCTAAACGAATTCTAACGTCATTCAGAACCACGACATCCGTGCAATGAATGTCAACTTGGTGGCGATGCACTCAAGGCAAAGCCAGTATCATAATCTGCCGCGGCACAATTACAGTTCCTGTGTGACTTGCTCGGTAAACAAACAGGGATGCTCTTTCATACAAGAGGCCCTCCAGCGTCAGATGGATCTTGGATGGATCCAAGACTATCATGATAGGAACCCTTATCAGATCAATATGGTTCAAATCTTCGATATTCGCGTGATGAATACCAACCTGGTAGAGTTACATGCTGAGCAGGTCCGACTCGGATTCTTAATATCACATGACTATCAAAGCTGTAAAGCGGGTTGCGAAAATGATCGAGGTTGTACCCTTGTCCAGGAGGCACTTCAGCACTTGTTAAATCATTGGTGGATGCCAATCTACATGGATGAAGATACTCAGAAAATTAGTATCAGTAACAGGAATCCTACTCGGCATCAGAGTCAGGATGTCCGATCAGTGGAAGCTAATCTAGTAAGGTTACATTGTATTCAAAGTGGGCGTGGCCAGGTGCCACCACACAACTATGACAGTTGTAGCGTCTGTTTGGAAAGTAACCAAGGGTGTTACCTTGTGAGAGCAGCTCTTCAAGGTCAGGTGGATCGTGGAGAGATTCGTCCATATTTGGGTTTTGGACCCATCAACTGGTCGCCGAACTACCTTGCCAAGCAAGTTGAGGGTGTTGTCACGTTCTCTAGTCATCACAGGACCAGGGATGTTTTTGCCATCATCCCTCTACTTGACGAATCTAAAGTTCCCAACCGGGAACGAATTAAGATTACTTATAATGGGCAGAAAAATCAAAAGGCTCCTGTAGTCATCTATCTATCGAGACCATTACCGTATGAATCAACTAAGGCTATCCCTTACAAATACGGTGCAACAATAATTGAAAATGGAAAGGAAATTCCATTACCCTCCGTTGTGAACATTGCAGACATCAGTCGAGTAACACGGAGTGGTAGAATCTTCAACCGAGGGGTTGGGGAACTTAAAAAGGAAAAGGAACTTCAGACAGAAGCTCCCGATCCACCATTCGGTCAATCCAGTAATCCCGACCTTTCGAAAAATAATGATGAGATGCTGAAGCTCATCCAAAGGAGTGAATATAACATTGTCGATCAGTTGTTACAGACTCCTTCAAAGATCTCGGTATTATCACTGTTACTCAGTTCAAAAGCCCACAGGGAGGCTCTACAGAAAGTCTTGGAGCAAGCCTTTGTGGAACAGGATGTAACAATCAGACAGTTCAATAGCATTGTCTCTAACATCACTTCCTGCAATAATTTGGGATTTAGTGATGAGGAATTACCCGAAGAGGGTCGCCGTCATAACATGGCGCTCAACATTACAGTTAACTGCCAGGACGATGCTTTAGCCAGCGTACTGGTAGACACAGGGTCAGCCCTGAATGTTATCCCGAAGTCCACTTTGATGCAATTATCATTCAAAGGACCTCCGATGAGGGTTAGCGAGGTTGTCGTCAAAGCGTTCGACGGCTCCAGAAAAATGGTTATCGGCGAAGTTGATCTTCCCATAACTATCGATCCTCATACTTTCCAAGTCACTTTCCAGGTCATGGACATCCGGGCAATATACAGTTGTTTATTAGGAAGACCTTGGATAGATCAGGTTGGAGCGGTCACTTCGACCCTCCACCAAAAGCTAAAGTTCGTTCAGAATGATCAACTTGTCACAGTTTGTGGGGAACAAGCCTTGCTTGTGAGTAACTTGTCATCCTCTACTGGTATAGAACCCGAGGAGGTTATTGGAACGTAGTTCCAAGCACTGTCAGTAGGCGAGAATAATCATTTCAAAGGAGGAATCTCGATTTCCACATACAAAGATGTTATCAAAGCGGTCGAGAGTACCGACACAACTGGATGGGGACAGCTTGTCATTCCTATTGACAATAAAACAAAGAAGGGTCTTGGTTTTTCTGCAACCTGTACCCGGACAGCTGCCAACGATGAAAGTCTTCATCCCCTTCAAAACTTATTCCACAGTGGAGGTTTTCTTCACCCAGTGTCTCAAACAGTTCATGCTATCAATGAGGAAGATCCCTCTGACACAGATGAAGAATGGAAGTCCTACCTTAACAAGGACGGTTACATGTCTCAGAAAGAGGTGCCTACACCTTTTTGCTTTCCTATAGAAAGTCCGAGATTTATACCAAGATCAGATATCGAAATGATCTACGGGGATTGTGATCCGGAAGGACGCCGCGCTCCGCCAAATTCATTAGAGGAAGACACTCCGATGAAAGATAACTTTGACTACACCTACTATGGCCCAATGGATGGTCTGCCAATATGGCAACCTTATCCAGGAAACTTGGGGCAAGAGATTCATCCGAACAATGAAAATCAGCTGACCATCATTAAACAGAATACCTGTGTCCCCACCATGTCATGGGATCAACACTCGGGTCATTCAGAAACTACTCAACAGGAAGATGAATTCGCAACGTTTGCAGGACTTGAATTCATCAACTATGCTTTCCCCGAGGTCAACGTCATTGAGAGAGATGACTCCTCCAGTTCCAAAGAAATATGGGACACCCTGGGATAACCGAGTGGAAAACGCGACTTCATGGTCAAGTACATCGCTCCCGAAAGCTCTCGTATCAGACTCGAAGACATCCAGCCAACTGGATGGGGAGATACAGCTGAGAGCACAAATGCTATGCAAAATGCAACAGAGGAATTCTCCTACGACAATTCTGCCTGGGAGACAGATTCCAATGATCCCACTCCACCAGAAATCAGCGTCATTTCTGAAGACAAATCAAGGAAGGTGCCAGAATTTGTGATTCACCGAGGAGTTCGCCGCCAATGGGTTACCGTCGAGGTTCCAAAGGTCGTTCATCAGTCAAAGTAATTGCCATCTTTAGCCTTTCACCCTGCCCAGGTGAAACGGATGTTTTGATAGGGCTCGCTTTCTGTAAATTTCCCTCTTTGCTTTGCCCAAAGCGACAGAGTTTTGTTTTATAGGGCCGTAGTTTCAAGTTTCGACTTGTTCATTAATAAAATAACGTCGTTCTGTAATTCCCGCAATAATTGCTGTTTTTTCTTTTTGCTTTTTCAAAGAAAATGGTAATCCTAAAAAAACAATTCAAATAAAAACAAGCAGTAAAATAAAACACTGCACACAATTGCATTTTTCTCTACCTCTTCTAAACACGAATCATCACGTCATGCAGATTGCTTGTTTTAAACCCAGTTGAAACATACGATCCGATGCCTTCTCCCAACTTTGAGTTCCCGGTATTTGGGGCTGAAGAAGAAAATGACAACGAAATTCCGGAAGAGATCTCCCGATTACTCAGACAAGAGGAAAGGTCCATGGAACCTCACAAAGAACCGTTGGAAACGGTAAACTTAGGTTCAGAAAAAGAGAGAAAAGAAATCAGGGTTGGGGCACTGCTCAGTCCAACTGCCAGAGAGGGTTTGATAAAGCTTCTCAGAGAATTTCCCGATGTATTCGGTTGGTCCTATCAGGATATGCTAGGGTTGGATACCAGCATCGTGGAACATCACTTACCATTAAGATCGGAATGTCCGCCAGTAAAGCAAAGGTTGAGACGCACTCACTCGGACATGGCCATCAAAATCAAAGAGGAGGTACAGAAACAGATTGACGCGGGTTTCCTCGCCACATCTGAATATCCTCAATGGTTAGCCAACATCGTACCCATTCCCAAAAAGGACGGAAAGGTCAGAATGTGTGTTGATTACAGGGATCTGAACAAGGCAAGTCCAAAGGACGACTTTTCTTTACCACACATTGACATGCTGGTAGACAGCACAACAAAGTTCAAAGTATTCTCTTTCATGGTTGGATTCTCGGGCTATAACCAGATCAAAATGGCGCCGAAAGACATGGAGAAAACTTCGTTCATTACCCCATAGGGTACCTTTTGTTACAAGGTAATGTCATTCGGTTTGAAGAACGTCGGGGCAACCTATCAAAGGGCCATGACAACTCTGTTTCATGACATGATACATAAAGAAATCGAAGTGTATGTCGATGATATGATTGCAAAATCGAAAACAGAGAGTAAGCACGTTGAACATCTGTCAAAATTGTTCGAACGTTTAAGAAAATTCAAGCTCCGCTTGAATCCCAACAAGTGCACCTTCGGTGTCCGTTCAGGGAAACTACTAGGGTTCATCGTCAGCCAGAAAGGAATTGTGGTTGATCCTGACAAGGTCAAGGCCATTCAAGAAATGCCTTCTCCGAAAACTGAAAAACAAGTCAGAGGATTCTTGGGATGTTTGAACTACATTTCCAGATTCATATTCCTTATGACCGCCACATGTGCACCGATTTTCAAATTACTGAAAAAGAACCAGGATTGTGTTTGGTCAGAAGATTGCCAAACCGCCTTCGACAGTATTAAGGAATATCTGTTGAATCCTCCGATTCTATCACCTCCGGTGGAAGGAAGACCACTGATCATTTACCTCACATTCCTAGAGGACTCAATGGGATGTGTACTTGGCCAACAAGATGAAACCAAAAGGAAAGAGTCTGCCATCTACTATCTAAGCAAGAAATTCACCGACTGCAAGACTCGGTACACGATGCTTGAGAAAACTTGTTGCGCTTTGGCTTGGGCAGCCAAACGTCTTCGCCAATACATGATTCGTCATACTACTTGGTTGGTCTCCGAAATAGATCCAATCAAGTACGTATTTGAAAAACCTGCTCTTACGGGAAGAATTGCCCGTTGGCAGATGTTGTTATCAGAATATGACATAGATTACCATGCTCAGAAAGCCGTTAAGGGAAGTGTTTTAGCCGATCATTTGGCTCATCAACCGATTGACAATCAAGAATCAATCGGGTTTGACTTCCTAGACGAGGATGTCATGTATCTAAAAATGAAAGATTGCGATGAACCGTTACCCAGTAAAGGGCCAGAACCAGGTTCCCAATGGGGCTTTATCTTTGACGGAGCAGTTAATCATTATGGAAACAGAATTGGGGCAATCATTGTTACCCCTCAGGGTACCCACATTCCTTTCACTGCTAGACTTACGTTCAAATGTACGAACAATGAGGCCGAATACGAAGCTTGTATCATGGGTCTCGAGGAAGCGATTGATTTAAGGATTAAAAACTTGGACGTATATGTCGATTCAGCCCTGGTTATCAATCAGATAAAAGGATATTGGAACACATACCAATCAAGATTAATTCCTTACAAAGACTACGCAAGAAGGTTGCTACCTTTCTTCAACCGAGTTGAGTTTCATCACATCCCTCGTGATGAGAATCACATGGCTGATGCATTAGCCACTATCTCTTCTATGATTAGTGTAGGTCAATGGAATGACATACCTAAGATCGACATAATGCGCCTTGAACGGCCCGCTTACGTTTTCACGATCGAAGCAGTTATAGACGACAAACCTTGGTATCATGATATCAAATGCTTCCTTCAGAAACAAGAATACCCACCCGGGAAAGATAGAAAAACCCTCAGAAGATTGGCTGGAAACTTCTTCCTGAGTGGTAACACTCTCTATAAGAGGAATTTTGACATGGTCTTGCTCCGATGCGTAGACAGACCCGAAGCAGACATGCTTATGAAAGAAATTCATGAAGGATCCTTTGGCACTCATGCCAACGGACACACAATGGCGAGAAAAATTCTGAGAGCAGGGTACTACTGGTTGACCATGGAATCTGACTGCTACAAGTACATGAGGAGGTGTCACAAGTGTCAGATATACTCCGACAAAATTCATGTACCGCCATCACATCTCAAAGTTATTTCTTCCCCGTGGCCTTTTTCCATATGGGGAATCGACATGATTGGCATGATTGAACCTAAGGCTTCGAACGGACATCGGTTCATCCTGGTAGCCATTGACTATTTCACCAAGTGGGTCGAAGCAGCGTCATTCGCCAATGTAACCCGACAAGTGGTGGTCCGATTTATCAAAAACAATATCATCTGCCGTTATGGTGTCCTAAGCGAGATCATTACTGATAATGGATCTAACTTGAACAATAAGATAATGAAGGAGTTATCCGCAGAGTTCAAGATTAAACATCATAACTCATCTCCCTACCGACCCAAGATGAACGGAGCGGTAGAAGCGGCTAACAAGAACATCAAGAAGATTGTTCAAAAGATGGTTGTAACCTACAAAGACTGGCACGAGATGCTACCCTTTGCTCTTCACGGTTATCGCACATCTGTCCGCACTTCAACAGGGGCTACCCCTTTCTCTCCAGTGTATGGCATGGAAGCAGTTCTCCCCATAGAAGTAGAGATCCCATCAATCCGAGTACTGATGGAAGCTAAGCTCACCGAAGCTGAATGGTGTCAAAGCCGACACGACGAACTGAACCTGATCGAAGAGAAACGAATCACGACACTATGCCACGGTCAGTTGTATCAACAGAGAATGAAGAGGGCATTCGACAAAAACGCCCGACCTCGCATCTTCAGGAAGGGAGACCTCGTGCTCAAGAAGATACAATCTTTTCTCACTGATTCTCGGGGCAAGTGGACTCCGAATTATGATGGCCCCTATGTAGTCACGAAAGCTTTCTCAGGCGGCACCTTGAGACTTGCAACCATGGACGGAGAGGAATTTGCCTACCCCACGAATGTTGATGTAGTCAAGAAATACTTCGCCTAAACTAAAAAAAACGTCTCGGTGGATTGAAAACTCGAAAGGGCGATCCAGGCAAAAGTTAGAGACATAAAAAAAATATCCCGATGGATTGGAAACATCATAGTACAATCCAGGCAAAAGTTAGGGATAATGGCAAGTAACTATGTTCAACAGAGGTGAATCCCTCAGCAGCAGCAGTTACATCGTCCATCGGAGGAAAACTCCAGTCAAGGTCATCTTCGACAGAAGCTCAGGGTGCCCCGAATTCAAAGTTGGTAGAAGGATAGTGGTCGTTATGTTTCAACGTGGCCCTTTTCCCTGTAAATTACCATTTTCAAACTTTGTATATACTCTTTGGAATCACGCGTTTGGCCGATCTCCATCTTATTAATAAAATTTAAGCCCTTGTGCTTTTGTTTGTAATTCTTGCTTGTTTTAGCTTTACAGAACGACGTTGTTAACATGATTAACGATTCTTGAAATAAAACAAAAATGAATTTACTTGTAAAACTTTTTCTGCTTTTAAAATAAAGATGGCAATTTCTTTTGACTGTTAAGCATCGAAAGAACATCAATCGCTTTTCCCGAAGTAGGCAAACTTCAAAGTACAGAATCAAAGTACTCCTTCTAGGCCTAGTACGCCTGAATAAAGGGATCAACTGTGTCAGAGACCTTGTTTCGTCTGACACACCTCGGCCGAGTTCTCATCTCCTAAGCCTGATCAACGGTATTCCCCGCAGGGATTATCTCTCCTAAGCAAGGTGGAATTGCTATCTTGAACCAACGATATCTCTATACGCCCCGCGATGGCCGAGTATCCAGTCGTGTTCGTTTTTTTAGTTTGTGTGTCGCGTCAGTTTTGTCCGCATATACATACATACATCATGCATTATTGATTTACATTCACATTTCATATTGCATCGCTATCACTCTAGCCAGTCTTGTCCCTTAGTGATAGGAGTCCTCTCAATCGAGTTGTCAGACCTTTCCTCATTAGGAAGTGAATCATCTAAACAATCTCGCCACCAGTGTATCTTTAGATCAGAGTCAGCATTCGACCACTTTGATAATTTGAACCTCTGAAAAGCCAGAGAACCTTCAACAGATGTCACTCTTCGCCATTGAAGATGATATCCTTGCTTTCCCGGATTAAGGAAAATCCCCAGAGGAAGCCTCTTAAGCAAAGGTTCGGCAGTACATCAGTATTTCTCTGAAAATCCGCTGATGAAAAGGTCATCGGCACCTCAAAATTGGATCACATCATATGGCATTTCTCCGAGAAGATCTCCGAGAAAAGTACGATGTAAGACCCCAAGCGGAAGCAGTCTCTCAAGAGACTCGCTTTCCCCAGTAGAATCGGCAAATGGCATCTCCAATAGAGAAGTTTGTGCAACTCTACAACTCAGACGACTGGGTTCCCCAACAAGTCTGACATCAAAACTTTTTCCACTCAAATGGCATCTCCCTAGGAAAATTCGGCGAGAAGTTTGAAGGAAAGCCGCTACGAATAGCGTCCTTTGTTAGTAAAGTTTATTGACGAAAGAAACTAAGACCAGTTCCTCGGTAGGAAACCAGGATCGAGGGGAAGTTTACATCGAAAACTAAGACCAGTTCCTTGGTAGGAAACCAGGATCGAGGGGAAGTTTACATCGAAAACTAAGACCAGTTCCTTGGTAGGAAACCAGGATCGAGGGGAAGTTTAAATCAGAAACTAAGACCAGTTCCTTCGTAGGAAACCAGGATCGAGGGGAAGTTTACCTTTTCTAAGCATCATTGCTTAGCAAAAGAAGATGAATGCGATCTGCCATTCATAACTACCATCAAAATTTCGGGTATTCCGATATTTAATCCTCTTGCACCCCGAATGCCCGAATACTTTCGTCATTCAAACCTTCGGGTACAAGAAGATTAAATAGGGGCATAATACCCCAAATTTTGACCACTAAAGTTTCCCATCATTGTGCAAATCATTATCACAATATGGATGAACCATCATGCCTCACCAAATGCCTCAAGGGTTGTTGAGCATTCACTACAATCAAAATTAGGGTTTTAAGCCCTCTCAGAGCTTTAGACAAAGGATCAATCAAGGAATGACATGATCTTCAACTTGTCTAACATCTCAAATATCCACAATGGATCAAAAGGACTCCCACTTTAAGGATTAAGCACAAAGCTGCTCCCTTCTAGGTGGATCAAGTCTCAAGATCGCCGGTATCACCAAATTAGGGTTTTGGTCGACCAGGGCCTCTAGATGGAAAGTTTCATCTGGGCATAAGCCAAAGATCCAAAACACAACCTAATGTACTCCATGCAACCTCATGGACCCAAGCATCAAGTCAATTTGACCTCAGGGGATGCATACATCAAAAATCAGGAATTAGGGTTTCTTGACCTAATTCACCCCTAAGTTGACTTTTGGGACAAATCAAGAGCCACGACCTTAAGACATGATTTGAGGGTCTCTAATGAACTATATTGATCCCTTTGGAATAATGGATTAATCCAAGAAGCTTGAGCAACAAGTCTCAATTTCATCTGCACCACAATTAGGGTTTCGCGAGAAAAGTCAACTGTAACTTTGACTTTTGACCAGGACATGCTCCCAAACCTTAGGACATGCCCCACTATACCCTATGACACCCATGGAACATGTCCATCAAGTTTGATTTAGGTCAAGGACATGATTTCCTGAAGAATTGCACAGTTTGGAATTCATCTGATAAAAAGTCAACTGTGCACAAAAGTCAACTTTGACTTTTTGAGATTTTTCACCAAAATGGATTTTTAACCCTAAAGTGATGTTAATGTATGATTTGAATCATCATTCATCAAGAAAAATCAAGAAAAGTGGGATAACTTGTAAAAGGGGTAACCATAAAACTTAGAAATTTTTCTAAGGTATGGAAAAAGTACCACTAATACACTAACTTTGGAGGATCATAACTCCTAAACCACATGGCCATTTTTTCTCATCCAAAGATGGATTTGTAGCCCTCATTACCCTCTACAAAAACTTCAACTAGACCTAAGTCCAATTCATTAAGAATTTTGAGTTATGAAGTGATCAAAATCAAGAAATCACACTTTGTTCCAACACTTAGTGAAAATTTCACTAAGTCAGATTTTGCTTCACTTTTTGCCAAATGTAGAGGGATTTTTCACTTGGAATCAAAAGAGATCAAAACCAAACTTGTTCAAACAGTTGTTATATCATGTAAGGGCTTTCCAAAATGGCCAATAACATTGCCAAATTCCATTTAAGTCATGAGATATGACATTGGAAAGTTGCCTTGCTGAAATCTGTCAAAGGAAAGGCAGAATTTGCAACTTTGCTCGATTTGCCAAAATCAGCCAAATTTAAATGCTCCTATCCACTTGGACACATCTGAGGATTGAATCTAAAGGGGACAATCACTGAGCCAAGCCTCCAAAGTCCATGGAACAAGAAATAGCATGTTGAACCTAGAATGGCCAAAATAGGGACAAGACTCCAAATTTGGATTGAAGCATTCAATGGAAGCATCAAGGTGGCATGGACTGAGCCATTCTCATCTGAAATCAGTCAAGACTTATCCAAGACCAAGGGAACCAAAGCTCTGTGCCCTAACCTCTAGTCAATGGCTAGAGGAGACTTGGATTTTCATTTGCCAACATTGGCCAAACCTACTTACCAGCTGCCATTCAATATTCCTTGCAAAACAAACTTGCTCTACTATAAATAGAGCTCAATTGTGATCAGTTTGAGTACACCAAAGCCATCAAACAGATGCTTTCCTCAAAATCTCTTCTTTCACTCCAATTTTGCCTTCTAAGGCAAGTCACTATCGGGTTTTGAGTTTGAGAGCTTTTCTAATCAAACCAATCACTTACACACCTCACATACATCATATATGAGTTGATCAAACACTTAGATCACTTCTGAAACACCAATTTCACAAAATCACCAGCTGGTTGCTCAAGGTTTTAACCAAAGTGCAGCTGAGGTACCACAAAGTGATCCAGCCAATTTCAATCAAGTCCAACCATCCAAACACACTCCATAGGGTGTAAGGAAGCTGTTCAGATCATCACCACTCATCTGTAACACCTCCAAATCAAAAATCACACTGCACTTGTTGTCACGGCTTGGAGGTAATCACATACTTGGTCATCTCTCAATCTATGCATATTTCCTCGCACAATAATTTGGCCATATGTTCATAATCATGCATGGAATGTTTTCCCTCAGTTAATTGCATTGTTTGAATCGTGTATCAAAAATCCTAGCCTTCATGCAAAAATTAGGATTCTTGAGGATTTTTCATGATTTCTTGTTATATGTTTAATTTAAATGAAATTAATGGACATAGACATGATCGTGAGGTTGAGACGAGCATAATGATATGTGGATTGCATGTTATAATCAAGTATTTAGGGAGATTGGATAGAAAATGCAAATCTGAGAATCTCAGAACACGCGCGTGTTCTTCAGCTTGTTCTTGGCGCCATTTTTAGAAATTCAAATATTTGAATTTTGTGATTTTATTTAATTGATTCAAAAATTAATTTCTCTCTGAGTTTTAATGATTTTGAGTTGATTCTTTTTTTAATAATTCACAAAAATGTTAAAATATTTTATCAAAAAATCCCAAAAATATTATTTATTTCATATATTTGATATTTTTGTAAAGAATTAATATTTTAATTGTTTTTGACATATTAAATATTTTTTCTACATTGATTTTGCAACTTTTAGAACATTTTCAAAAACACTTTGGGCCTCTAATAGAGTGTAAGACCCAATCCTTTCTTGACCAAATCATTTTTGGGCCTCAGTGTATTGTATAAGTCCCGATACCGTCAAGAACAAACGGCGCGATCGTCGCCTTTTAAAAATAAACCATCTGGGCCTCTCCTCGAGCTATAAGACCCATTCAAAAACACTTTGGGCCTCTAATAGAGTGTAAGACCCAATCCCCTTTTAACCAAAATCATTTGGGCCTCACTTATTGTATAAGTCCCTCCGCGTTAAAAGAAAACCTCGGCGCGATCGCCATTTTTAAACGGAAAAATCAATTGGGCCTACCCTCGTATTATAAGCCCCACTCTTTTTCTTTAAAACTTTTTGGGCCTCTTGAAAGAGTGTAAGACCCATCCCTTTGTACAGAAAAATATTTTGGGCCTCAGTCACTTGTATAAGTCCCTCTGTACAAATTCAAATAGTGCGCTCACTGATAAAACCCTGGGCCTCTCCTTGAGCTGTAAGCCCCAAATCTTTCTTTTTCAAAGCACTTTCTCCTTTGATTTTGAAATATACTGTTGTTTTCAATCTTTCTTTGTTGAACAACTAACCAAACAGCACGGAAGCTCTACAACCGAGTAAGTGGTTATTGCTTTCATTTACCGCTTTCATATACATATAACTGTATTGTGGGCCTGTTTCGCTGTAAGTCTTCTTTCATAAACTCATATCAACTGTGTAATAATAGTATAGATATTTAGAGTTTCCCCGGCAACTACGTCTAGCACTAGGTAAAGTCGTTTCAATCACTCTTAGAAATAGTCTAAACTATATCCCCATAGGATTACCAGACACAGTCTTCCCTCCTCTTGGGGTTAAACAATATGGAGACATGAAAGGCAGCATTCTCTGTGAACCCTTTCATAGACTGTCACTCATAGAAGTTGTCAAGAAACTATATTCCCCAGAGATGATCTCTTCTCCGTGAATTGTATCTCTTGAGTTTCTTCCAAATTCTCAAACTTTCCTACCTTGATCTATTCTCGGTGAATGGCATGTCTTGAACTTCTCGGGGTTTGGAGACCCACAGGCTTCTTCAAAGCACTTGTCAAGAAGCTCTACTCCCCAGAGATGATCTTTTCTCCGTGAATGGCATCTCTTGAGTTTCTTCCAAATTCTCGAACTTTCCTGACTTTGATCTATTCTCGGTGAATAGCATTGCCTTGAATTTCTCGGGATTTGGGGACCCATCGGGCTTCTTAAAAGCATCGGCCTCCTCTTGGGCATCGTACAAGGACCCACAGGCTTCCTAAAAGCAACCCCGCCTCCTCTTAGGCTTAGTACAAGGACCCTACAGCTTCTTAGAAGTATTCACAGCCTCCTCTTAGGCTTCGTATAATGAATTCTTCCTCCGGGAATGATAGCCTCCTCTCGGGCTTAGTACAAGGACCCGTCGGCTTCTTAAAAGTTTCCAGCCTCCTCTTGGGCTTCGTACAAATTGTCCCGACGACCTCCTAGAGGTATAGGAACAGGACTTAGTCATCTTAATAGAACAGTCCTTTCATAGAGTCTACTACTATTTCTCAAAACACAGTATAAAAGATGAAACTCTAGACTTGGACAGTCTAATTTCCTTGAGTCTCAAAGACATTCTCAAGTGACCCCTTCGTTAAATAGGAAGGAAACCCGCAGACTCGGACAGTCTCAATACCCTTCGGATTTCCCGCTTCCTTAAAGAACAGGAATAACCCGGATCCTTGGATCAAATCCCTGAGTACAGTGTTGCTCATATGAGAACTGATTTTCTCTTTAAAATCAGTATACTGGACCTGTCACTTAACTGAAACAGTTATCATAGCCTCCTCTTGGGCTTTGTACAATGATTCTCCCCAGCGGAGTCAAACAACGTTTAGCCTCTCTCTTGGGCTTTGTACGAGACACATAAGAGACTCCCTCGCTGAGTCAATTACTCCTTTCGCCTCCATCTCGGGCTTTATACAAGATACAAAAAGGTTCTTATTGAGCCAAGAAAATTTCAGCCTCCATCTCGGGCTTCGTACGAGATACAAAAAAAACTCCCTTGTTGAGTCAAATAGCCTACACCTCAGGCTTTATACGAGATACCAAAAGATTCCATCGTCGAGTCAAAACCTTTTAGCCTCTCTCTCGGGCTTTGTACGAGACACATGATAGCCTCCTCTTAGGCTTTGTATAAGAAAACCACTGGTTAATCCAATTAACCTTTTAGCATCAAAGTTGTGCCTCGTTCACAGTACACAAACATCAACAACTCCCCCTTTCATCTAATCGCTGTAAGCGGCAAGCCTCTGGATCATCTACATCCATGCCACTGTCCCTCTTTTAGCATGAGAAATTCCTAAGGAAAGATGGCATTACTCTACACTGAGTTAAAGTCTTCTCCTTCAGGTTGAAATCCCCGATAAAGGAAATTATGGCATTGCCGGATTCATATATCCCGGTTAAAGTAATTCTCCTTTATAAACAGTTGTGACATATAACCCCCTCTTTAGAGGTGACAAATTCTCTCTAAAGTTGAGACTTTTCAGCTTCACATCTTGGGATTTGAACAAGATACAAATCACCTTTTCGCTTCACGTCTTGGGCTTCGAACAAGACACCAAAAACAACCATTTCCTCCCATAGAATAGGAGGAACTACGAACGCTCTGATTTCCCTGTTTCGGTAAACGGGAATACGTAGGCATAAGATTGAAAGAAAAATCTTAGCGAGCACACTAAGCAAAAACCAAAAATCCCATAATCTTATGTATCTATCAAAAAAGCATCAGTCCTAACATCCTAATCCTTGTTCCCCGCCAGAAACCTTCTGCCTAGATAAAAACCAGTATTGGCGAAAATACAAATAACCAGTACAAAGGCCCCCCCACATTGATAGCATTCGTAACCTAACAGACCGCTGTTTAAACTCAATATGCAAAGCAGGGTTAATTGGAGACATCTATTTCCCTTCCTTCATCAGCTCACAATAGGATAAAAAATGAATCGGCCTGTAGTTTTAAGCTCAAACTGCAGAGAGCGACCAGCGCTTAAGAACCGCGTCCAAAATCACTCGCTACAGTACCACCCAAGGTCTGGAAGACGATAAAATAATTGGGGATTGAGGGAGAGGAAGATGAGGAGCTTTTTGAAGGTGTGGTTAGGGAGATGAAGTTGAGAGATAAAGCTAATTATACCAAGAGGGATGTGGGAAAAAAGGTTCCATGAATATGGTATCCTTCAATGTTCGAGGATGTTGTATCTCTCTTAAAAGGAGAAGAATCAATCAAAATCTATTGAGAGGACAAGCTGACCTATGCCTCTTGCAAGAGACCAAAATCCAAAACCTCAATGAAAGCTTGGTTAGAAGTCTGTGGGGAAATTGTGAGTATGATTGGACTGAATCCAAAGCTTCTGGCTCAGCAGGTGGGTTATTAATAATATGTTGTAAAGGTATGTTTCATGTTGTCTCAAGTTTTAGAGGAAATGGATATGTGGGGCTTTATTTTATGTGGGGTAGGGATAATTTCTATGCGGTAAATATTTATTCCCCTTGTGACTTAGCTGGTAAGAGAAAGTTATGGACTGCTCTTATAAACTTAAAATCTAGATTTCCTGAGGGTAGTTGGATCTTGGTGGGGATTTCAATTCAATAAAAATGGTGGAGGAAAGGAAGGGTAAGGTAAGATCATTGGTTTAGAGTTGTCTGAATTCAATCATTTTATAGACTGTATGAGGGTAGTTGACCTACCAGCAACTGGAAGTAGATTTACATGGTCCAGTTCCAATGGGAGATGCAGAAGTAGACTAGATAGATTCTTGATGGATGAAGATATCATTAAGATGTGGGATTTGAAATCACAACATGTGGGGGAAAAAGACATCTCTGACCATAGGCTTGTGTGGTTAAAACCTAACAAGATGAATTGGGGCCCAAAACCCTTTATATTATTTAACTGTTGGACTGAACACAAAGATTTCATGAGCTTGGTATCTGAACTATGGTTTACATAAAAGGTTAGTGGTAATGCTGAAGATAGGTTGTATCAGAAGCTTAAAAATCTTAAAGGGAGGCTAAAGTGGTGGAATTCCAATGTGTTTGGATGAATGGACCTAGCCATTGAAAAAAGGTGTTGACAAATTAAATACAGCTGAAAAATTCCTTGATGAGTCAGAGTGAGAAGTATACGATGGAATCTTTGACAACACAAGAAGAGATTTGGAGTAAATTAAGAATTAAGGAGAGTATGATCCATCAAAAGTCAAGAGTCAAATGGACTTTAGAAATAGACCTAAGTACAAGCTACTTTCACTCCTCTCTTAATGCTAGAATAAGGAAGAACTCGATCTCAGTGATTAATTAGGGAGAGTTAAGATTGGAGGATCCAAAGAGTATAAAGGAAGGTGTTGTGGAATACTTTAAGAAGAAATTTCAAAGGAGTGTGAGGAAGAGACCAAGAATAAATCTGGAAGAAGTATCCAAACTCAACACCACTGACAAAGATATGCTTGAAGTAGAATTTTTTAGAGAAGAAGTTACTGAAGCTGTTATGGAGTGTGATAGTAACAAATGTCCAGGTGTGGATGGTTTTAATTTCAAATTCCTAAAGCATTGATGAGAGATTGTAAGGAGTGATTTCATTGATGCAGTATTAGAGTTCTTTGATTCTGGTTTTTTACTCAAAGCCTTTGCTTCCTCATTCATATCCCTTGTGCCAAAGGTGGAAAACCCTCTATGCTTTGAGGATTTCAGACCTATAAGTCTAATAGGTTGTATTGTGAAGGTGATTTCAAAGATGTTAGCAAAAAGATTGAATAAAGTCATAGGAAAGTTAATTTCTCTTACACAAACAACATTCATACTAGGAAGGAGCATGTTTGATGAAGTTGTATTGGCTAATGAGTGTGTAGATTTTTCCAGCAGAAGTAGGAGTCAGTGTCTATTAATGAAAGTGGATTTTGCTCAGGTCTATGACTGTGTAGAATGGGACTTTCTTGAATCAATGATGGAAGCAATGAATTTTGGACCTAAATGGAGATGTTGGATTAGAGGTATAGTTCAGAACAACTTTATGTCAGTACTTATAAATGGAAGTCCATCCTTGGATTTCAAGGCATCAAGGGGTTTAAAACAAGTGGATCCCCTATCACCTATGCTTTTTGCTATAGTGGTTGAAGGGTTGGCATTGTTAGTTAAGAGAGCTAAGGAACTTAACTTGTTCAGTGGTTTCAAAGTGAAAGACAAGGAGGTTGGTAGCATACTGCAGTTTGCACATGACACCCTGCTAATGTGTGAAGGTAGCTTTTCCAACCTGTGGGCGATTAAGTCAATTTTGAGAGGCTTTGAGATCGTATTAGTTTGAAAGTAAATTTCCTGAAAAGTTGCATATTTTGAATTGGAATTGATCCTGAATTCTTGAAGGCTGCAGAACAATTCTTGTTCTGCAAATCAGGAGCCATACCTTTCAAATTCTCGGGGTTGATGGTAGGGGTAATCCTAGAAGAACTAAGTTTTGGCAGCCTTTCTTGCAATGCTTCAGGGATAGGTTATCTTCTTGGATAGGAAGAAACTTATTTATTGGTGGAAGAGTAACATTACTGAACTATGTTCTCGCCAACCTGCCAATCCATTATTTATCTTTCTATAAAGCTCCAAAGTAGGTGGTGAAGGGCATAATTAGATTATAAAGGCAGTTCTTATGGTCAGGATCAGTTGGATCCAAGGGAATTTCGTGGGTGTGTTGGGAAGACTTATGCAAACACAAAAAACTAGGTGGCTTGGGAATCAAACATGTGGGATATTTCAATATGGCATTGCTATCTAAATGGATGTGGAAATTTATTCATATTGGCAAGGAGATCTGGAGAGATACAATTGAAATCAGGTATGGTAATGTGAGTAAGAGGATTTGGAATGAAGATAATGAAGGCAATGGTGATGCTGGGTCTTTTTGGATGAGGGATGTGTTGACAATTACTAGACCAACAAATGAAAATTGTTTCTTAAACATTGTCTCAGCAGTGCTTGGGTCAGGTTCAAATGTAAGTTTTTGGAAGTGCGTATGGATTGGTAGTATGAAATTCAGTCTGTTGTTTCCAACTCTATTCTAAATAACATCTACCAAGAATTGGTGTGTGGCTGATATGAGGGTTTGGGATTCTGGTGTGTGGAAGTGGAATGTGAAACCTTTGCACCCTGCAATCGATGGAGTGGCCAGAAGCGAGTTACATGAACTAGATGATGTATTGGCAGAAATCAAACCCAAGAGGGAGTCTCATGATTGTTGGACTTGGAAGCTGGAAACTTCAAAGATGTTTTCTGTCAAATCTTTGTATAAAAAGCTAGTAGCAGGGAATAACATAATGGAAATGGAGGAAACTTTATCAACTACATTGGATATTTGATGGAAAACCAACATTCCTATCAAGGTGAATTTTTTTTCATGGAGATTACTACTGAACAGACTGTCAACACGCAAGAATCTCTTAGATAGAGGGATTATGTTTGTGTGTTCTGTTTTCATGAAGTTGAGGATGTATGTAACGCCCCGATTTGTTTTATGGTATTTAATTATTTCAAATATGTGAATTTATGGAATGTGTGAATTTATTTTATTATTTTCATTTATATGAATTAAGTGTTTTACCCGCTAATTGGTTAATTTCATTGATAGGTAAAATATTTGCATCAAATTATAATTTCTTTTCAACTTTTATTTCCCGAAGTATATTTTTATCGTTGTTTATGTTTTATCGCGTTTTGAGAGCGTTTGCGAGATATTTGAGCTGAGGAGTATTTTGGTCTTTTGGGGGGTAGATATTTGTTAATATAAGAAAATAGAAAGAAATAGAGAGAAAAAGGGGAGAGAAAGAAGAAAAAGAGAAAAAGAAGAGGAAGAGGAGAAAAAGAGGGAGAAGAGAAAAATCTTCAAGAACAAAGCGTGATCTTCGATTAATCGGGTAAGGGTGAGAAGTTTCAATTATCTCTTGCTTGTATATGTATATGTGTATGTTTTGTGTGTTGTGTGGATCGCTTCGTATAGTTTTCCGTTTAGGTCGCAATTAGGGAATTTGTTAGAAATCGATGTTTTCGCGGATAAAAATCGATATAAATCGTGATGTATGAGTACCCTGTGTCTATGAACCTTTGTTGATACTTGTTTCATTGTTTGGAATGGATTTGGGGAAGAAATGGAGATTTTGGGGGTTTTGGAACAGTGTGCACGCAGCAGAATTTTTCTGCATCTGGTGCAGAGCGCCGGGCGAACGCTTTGGAGCGCCGGGCGATTCGTCATTTCGCGGGGCGATTTTGAGAGGCGCAGAGGTTCCAAGTTTCTGCCTATTTTGAGTTTTAGGGGAGGAAGTTACGCCGCTGCTTCGCCGGGCGATGCAGAGGCGAAGGGAGCACCGCCGGGCGGTCTTTGGGTAGCGTCGGGCGCTGCTGGGGAATTTTGATTGTTTTGTTTTCTTTGAAATTGCATAACTTTTGATCCGTAACTCGGATCGGGACGTTCTTTGTACCAATGGAAAGCTTATAAAATGTACTTTCTGATGATGATGATTTTGGGATTGTTAGCCGATTAAATTTTGTCGGGAAATTGGGAATGTGTCGTTTGGTTGACTTTTAACGTCGTATTTGTGTGCGACTTGTGTGTTATCGTGTTATATGTTGTTGAGGCATACCATATGACTTGTATGACGTTATATGATGTGAATGTAAATGATGAAATGCTATTTGTTGTGGGTCGTAGTTAGTGATAAATACATTGTTTAAGTAAGTATCAATGTATGTGGCTTCGAGTGTATGATATGGCGGCCTCTGTGGCGTAGATCCACAGCAAGATGAATGGTAAGGTATTAATTATCATGGGATTGCTATAATAGTAATATTTGGTGTGTGGAATGGATTCCAATTGTGTTAGGATACTCATTGGGGTAGAATGGCTTATATGTCATTCCTAGTGAGGTATTAATGTTTTGGTCGAACACATTAGGGTAGAATGACTGTATGTTGTTCCTAGTGTTGTTGTTGTACTCATTAGGGTAGAATGACTTTATGTCATTCCTAGTGATGTACAATTGAGTTGTCGTGTCCACTGGGGTAGAATGACTATGTTGTCATTCCTAGTGGGATATTCATTGGGGTAGAATGATGATGTTGTCATTCCTAATGAGAGGTGCACTAGGGTAGAATGACTATGTTGTCGTTCCTAGTGAGGTATGTATTGAGGTAGAATGACTATGCTGTCATTCCCAGTTATGTGATGCGTGGTATTGTCGGGTCGTGTGCCCATGTGGTGTGACGCCCCCAATCTATACCCCCAATTAACACGCAATTAAAGCGGTAAAAGAAAATTCAAAAATTGATCAGAGTATAATTGAATTATCATGGCATAGAAAGGGAGAATCACATCAAAGTAACCAAACACATAACATGCAACACCTGCTCATTTAGATATGCAACGTGGGGTAACAATCATACAGAGGAAACTTTGTTCCTCACACCCACTTTTCAGAAATTAGAATTAAGGCGGAAAATCTAAAATCTGAACACATATATACATATAAACATGTCTGTCATACATCAAGTTATAAATGTACAACCAAAATATATCATCAGATATACAAAACAATCACAAACGACCACCCTATGCTACCCGGAGTCACATATCAGAGCCGACCGACAAAAGAATGAAGACGCAACGCTTCACAAAAGAATACCTCCAGCAACTCTAATCTGCAACGCCTCATAGAGCGTTATAAAACAGCAGAAGGGTGAGAAAAACAATCATAATACCGTTGAGTAAAATTATGTATTAACACAAAATACACAAGTATAAAGTTCTCACCACAAATGCACCACAATCGAATAAAACATAACACAGTACAATTATCAGGTATTCATCACTAATGCACGTCAATCACCCATAATACACTCCTCATCAACACCATTATACATACTCCATCACATTATCGCATTCACAATTAACATACACATTTAATCCATGATTATACAAATACACAGAGACCGACACAACGACTCTATGCACATGCCATGCGGTACCGACTTCCATTGTTTCTCATGTCTCATCACCAGTTCACTCAGGAACTATTGGAACCATCGCTCGTTACTGAGAATCTTAAGTAACACCCCGTCGGGCCTACGATGTTCACCCGTCGCTTTAGGTCCTCAGGCATCGCCTCATTTTTTCGAGGCACACGACGTTATGGATCGCTTTAAGTCTCCAAGGAGCCACAATCGTCTATACCCATCGCTTTAAGTCCTCAGGCATCACCTCATATTTTCGAGGCACACGATGGTATAGCATATTCCCTCAGGAATCAAACCGCCACTCGGGACGTTTCCACAATGCATATCATGATGCTTGGCATACAATGACTCATGACATTCACATTGCATACATACACCCATTCATGATCATGCATTTATCATCAAATATCACACATAGTATTTCCTTGCCCTTAGGCCACAAATTATCATCGACACATAGTATTCTTATCCCAACACAGCACACAATCCATACAACATTCATATTAACAGTACGGTGTACCTTACACATCCAATTCACACAATTATAACAGCAAAAGTCGACAAAACGACACTATTCCCGATTTTTCGACATAATTAAATCGGCTAACAATTCCAAAATCATCATTATCCAAAAGTACATTTCATAAGCTTTCCAACGATATAAACATCACTCAATTCGGAAATACGGTTCGAAAGATATGGATTTAAAAAAAAAGGAAAATTGTTTTCAAAAACAACCAACCGCCCGGCGGAGCATGCTCACCGCCCGGCGAAACGCACTTCGCCTCTGCTTCGCCCGGCGAAACACATGCGATACCAATCCCCCAAAATAATTCAAAGAGGCAGAAGCTTGGCACCTCTGCGCCTCTCGAACCGCCCGGCGAAAAGAACGCATCGCCCCGCGCTCAGGGCCTTTCGCCCGGCGCTCTGCACCAGAAGCAAAAAAATTCTGCTGCGTGAACACTGTTCCATACCTCCAATTTTTCCCATTTTCTTCCCCAAATCATTTCCAACAGCAAAACAATTACTAGCAATGGTTCATACACATACATAGATCATACAACACAAATTATATCGAATTCCGTCCGTGAAAACATCGATTTCTACTCGATTACACGATTTCGACCTATATCCGAAAAACTACCGAACGAGACAATACAACATGCAACCGCACATACATAATCATACACAACAATAAGATAATCGAGTTTCACACCCTTACCCGATTTAATCGATTCCTAGAACTTGTTCTCTTGATTTCCCAAGCTTTTTCTCCAATTTCTCTCTTTTCTCTCTTCTCCTCTTCTCTTCTCTTTTCTTCTTTTCTTTCTCTTCTACTATTTTTCTCTCTATTTCTATTTTTCTTTTCTTTACTAACTTAACAAAATACACCAAATGCCCAAAATACCCTTACACTCAAATATCTCGCAAACGTTCCCAAAACCCGATAAAATATATTCACGACGAAAAATAACATATTTTCACATAAAAGTCAGAAATAAAATAATATAATAATAAAATAATAAAAAACGACTCAATTAAAGTAAAAGACCAAAACTGGGGCGTTACAATTCTCCCACACTTAGAAATTTTCGTCCTCGAAAATCTCACCTGAAACAAACAACTCTGGATACGACTCCCGCATCCGACTCTCTAATTCCCACGTCAAATTACCATCAGCAGCGCCTCCCCACGCCACTTTCACCAAAGCAATATCCTTTCCTCGCAACTGCTTCACTTCGCGATCCAAAATACTAACAGGTAAGACCTCAACTGTAAGGTTCTCCCTTACCTCAACCTCGTCCATCGGAATCACATGTGAAGGGTCCGGAACATACTTCCGAAGCTGTGAAACATGAAAAACGTCATGCAAATTCGACAGATTCGGCGGCAACGCCACACGATACGCCACAGCACCAACTCTCGCAGATATCTGGTAAGGACCAATAAATCGAGAAGTAAGCTTCTTAGATTTCAAAGCACGACCAACACCCGTTACCGGCGTAACTCTCAGAAATACGTGATCACCCTCTTGAAACTCAAGATTCTTACGTCTCCGATCATGATAACTCTTTTGTCTATCCTGAGAAGCCTTCATTTTCTCACGAATAAACTTTACCTTTTCCGTCGTTTGTTGCACCAATTCCGGTCCAACCACAGAACTCTCACCAGTTTCGGGCCAACACAACGGCGTTCGACATCTTCGTCCATATAAGGCCTCAAAAGGTGCCATTCCAATACTAGAATGGAAACTGTTATTATACGTGAACTCAACCAATGCAAGATAACTGTCCCACGTACCACCTTGTTCCAAAACACACGCTCTCAACAAATCCTCCAAAGACTGAATAGTTCTTTCGGTCTGACCATCTGTCTGCGGATGATAAGCCAAACTCAACCTCAATCTAGAACCCAAAGCCTTCTGTAAACTTTCCCAAAATCTCGATGTAAACCTAGGATCTCGATCAGAAACAATACTCAATGGAATCCCATGCAATTTCACCACCACACTGATATAGATCTCAGCTAACCGTTCCAAAGAAAAACTGATGTCAATCGGAATAAAATGCGCCGATTTAGTCAGCCTGTCCACAATCACCCAAATAGCATTATGCCCACGCTGAGCGTTCGGTAATCCCGTCACAAAATCCATCGAAATGCTATCCCATTTCCACTCAGGAATATCCAACGGTTGCAACAAACCACTAGGTCTCAAATGTTCCACTTTCGATTTCTGACAAGTCAAACATGCATACACAAACTGAGCCACATCTCTTTTCAAACCAGACCACCAGAAAATCTTCTTCAAATCTTGGTACATCTTATTCGCACCCGGATGTATAGTTAAATTACTCCGGTGCCCTTCCTCCAAAATCATTCTTTTCAACTCTGCATCATCAGGAATGCAAATACGACCACGGAATCTCAAAACACCAAAATTATCCACCTTGAAATCCACATTCTCATTCCTCATCAAATCAACAAATTTCAAATCCAGCTTTTGTTTCTCACTAACCGACAACAAAAATTCATTAGCAACCTTCAACATTCCAAGCCTTACACTAACCGAAGTCACTTCACATACCAAACTCAAATCTCTAAACGATTCCAAAAGTTCCAACTCTTTCACCATCAATGCGGACATATGCAACGATTTCCGGCTCAATGCATCGGCTACCACATTAGCTTTACCAGGATGGTAATTCAAGCCAAAGTCGTAATCTTTCAAGAATTCCAACCATCTCCGCTGCCTCATGTTCAACTCTTTCTGATCAAATAAATATTTCAAGCTTTTATGATCACTAAAGACCTCGAACCTTGCACCATAGAGATAGTGCCTCCATATCTTCAACACAAAAACTACAGCCGCTAATTCAAGATCATGAGTAGGATAGTTTTTCTCATGAACTCTTAACTGCCTGGAAGCATAAGCTACAACCTTACCTTCCTGCATCAAAACACCACCCAAACCAATTAAAGAAACATCGTAATACACAACAAAGGGTTCATTAGGATTAGGTAAAATAAGAATCGGAGCTGTCGTCAATCTTTCCTCGGACATCCTCGGGAAAATACTTCCTTAGAAACTCTCGGCTAAACACCTCCCAAGTGATCTCTTCTTCCTCCTCATCAGCTTCCAACACCTGACGAGTACTGACCCACCAGTCATCAGCCTCTTCGTGTAGCATATGAGTGCCCAGCCTCACCTTATCATCATCGTCATCACAATCCATCACCCTGAAAATCCTCTCAATCTCTTTCAACCACAACTGCGCACCATCCGGATCATGTTTCCCTTTAAAGATCGGCGGCTTATTCTTTCTAAACTCATCATTTCCGGTAGCATCCGGTGCACCCTGCACAGCTCGTACCATCGCTTCCATCGCCGCAGCCAAAGCAGCATCATTACGACCAGCCATATTCTGTTCGTCCAAAACAGAAACTATGGTTAAACAACAACTTGCTCAACACAACTCGCCCAATATGCCAGACACAACAGACACAACTGACACGGACTGGCTCTGATACCACTTAATGTGACGCCCCCAATCTATACCCCCAATTAACACGCAATTAAAGCGGTAAAAGAAAATTCAAAAATTGATCAGAGTATAATTGAATTATCATGGCATAGAAAGGGAGAATCACATCAAAGTAACCAAACACATAACATGCAACACCTGCTCATTTAGATATGCAACGTGGGGTAACAATCATACAGAGGAAACTTTGTTCCTCACACCCACTTTTCAGAAATTAGAATTAAAGCGGAAAATCTAAAATCTGAACACATATATACATATATACATATAAACATGTCTGTCATACATCAAGTTATAAATGTACAACCAAAATATATCATCAGATATACAAAACAATCACAAACGACCACCCTATGCTACCCGGAGTCACATATCAGAGCCGACCGACAAAAGAATGAAGACGCAACGCTTCACAAAAGAATACCTCCAGCAACTCTAATCTGCAACGCCTCATAGAGCGTTATAAAACAGCAGAAGGGTGAGAAAAACAATCATAATACCGTTGAGTAAAATTATGTATTAACACAAAATACACAAGTATAAAGTTCTCACCACAAATGCACCACAATCGAATAAAACATAACACAGTACAATTATCAGGTATTCATCACTAATGCACGTCAATCACCCATAATACACTCCTCATCAACACCGTTATACATACTCCATCACATTATCGCATTCACAATTAACATACACATTTAATCCATGATTATGCAAATACACAGAGACCGACACAACGACTCTATGCACATGCCATGCGGTACCGACTTCCATTGTTTCTCATGTCTCATCACCAGTTCACTCAGGAACTATTGGAACCATCGCTCGTTACTGAGAATCTCAAGTAACACCCCGTCGGGCCTACGATGTTCACCCGTCGCTTTAGGTCCTCAGGCATCGCCTCATATTTTCGAGGCACACGACGTTATGGATCGCTTTAAGTCTCCAAGGAGCCACAATCGTCTATACCCATCGCTTTAAGTCCTCAGGCATCGCCTCATATTTTCGAGGCACACGATGGTATAGCATATTCCCTCAGGAATCAAACCGCCACTCAGGACGTTTCCACAATGCATATCATGATGCTTGGCATACAATGACTCATGACATTCACATTGCATACATACACCCATTCATGATCATGCATTTATCATCAAATATCACACATAGTATTTTCTTGCCCTTAGGCCACAAATTATCATCGACACATAGTATTCTTATCCCAACACAGCACACAATCCATACAACATTCATATTAACAGTACGGTGTACCTTACACATCCAATTCACACAATTATAACAGCAAAAGTCGACAAAATGACACTATTCCCGATTTTTCGACATAATTAAATCGGCTAACAATTCCAAAATCATCATTATCCAAAAGTACATTTCATAAGCTTTCCAACGATATAAACATCACTCAATTCGGAAATACGGTTCGAAAGATATGGATTTAAAAAAAAAGGAAAATTGTTTTCAAAAACAACCAACCGCCCGGCGGAGCATGCTCACCGCCCGGCGAAACGCACTTCGCCTCTGCTTCGCCCGACGAAACACAGGCGATACCAATCCCCCAAAATAATTCAAAGAGGCAGAAGCTTGGCACCTCTGCGCCTCTCGAACCGCCCGGCGAAAAGAACGCATCGCCCGACGCTCAGGGCCTTTCGCCCGACGCTCTGCACCAGAAGCAGAAAAATTCTGCTGCGTGAACACTGTTCCATACCTCCAATTTTTCCCATTTTCTTCCCCAAATCATTTCCAACAGCAAAACAATTACTAGCAATGGTTCATACACATACATAGATCATACAACACAAATTATATCGAATTCCGTCCGTGAAAACATCGATTTCTACTCGATTACACGATTTCGACCTATATCCGAAAAACTACCGAACGAGACAATACAACATGCAACCGCACATACATAATCATACACAACAATAAGATAATCGAGTTTCATACCCTTACCCGATTTAATCGATTACTAGAACTTGTTCTCTTGATTTCCCAAGCTTTTTCTCCAATTTCTCTCTTTTCTCTCTTCTCCTCTTCTCTTCTCTTTTCTTCTTTTCTTTCTCTTCTACTATTTTTCTCTCTATTTCTATTTTTCTTTTCTTTACTAACTTAACAAAATACACCAAATGCCCAAAATACCCTTACACTCAAATATCTCGCAAACGTTCCCAAAACCCGATAAAATATATTCACGACGAAAAATAACATATTTTCACATAAAAGTCAGAAATAAAATAATATAATAATAAAATAATAAAAAACGACTCAATTAAAGTAAAAGACCAAAACTGGGGCGTTACATGTGGGGTGTGAGCGATCCATAAACGTCGTGTGCCCGTGTGGGGTGTGAGCGACAGATTGGTTCCAGAGGGAATCTGCTATAACGTCGTGTGCCCAGGTGGGGTATGAGCGATGATTATAGACGATCGTGTGCCCATGTGGGGTGTGAGCGATCGAGTCGTGTGCCCTGGTGGAGTGTGAGCGATCCATCAACATTGTGTGCCCATGTGGTGTGTGAGCAATGGGTGAACATCGTAGGCCCACCGGGGAGTTACATTGGTAACGAGCGATGGTTCCAGCAGAGTTCCTGAGTGAACTAGTGATGAGATATGAAACCTTGGAGTCGGTACCGTATATGCATTTGCATAGAGAGTCGTTGTGTCGGTCTCTTTGCATCTGCATGAATTATGATTGCATTGGTTATATTTGGAAAATCATTGATTGATTATGTGTGAGAATTGTGAATGGATGCATTATGTGTGGAAAATCATGATTTGATTGATTATGTGTGAGAATTGTGAATGGATGCATTATGTGTGGAAAATCATGATTTGATTGATTATGTGTGGGAATTGTGCATTGACTTGTGTTGTGTTGAGATTGTGATAGCTTTGGTAAATTATTATGCATAGGTGATAAATGCTTTGGTTGTGAGTGTTATGTTTTGTGTGAAAACGTATGATATGCGATTAGATTGGTATAATCGTTATATGCTATGTGGTTGAATTGTTAGGGATATGTTATGTATTCGTGGCATGCTATATGTGTTAGTATGTGATGTATGTGGTGAGAAATATTATATATGTGAATTTATTTGTGTTGTGGCATATTATTATGCAATCTTGGTTTAGTTGTTATTTCTCACCCTTCTGCTATTTTATGATGCTCTATGAGGCATTGCAGATTAGAGTTGCTGGAGGTCTTTTTGGCGAAGATTAGTCCTCCGTTCTGTTATCGGTCTTGGTGTCTGCTCTGATACGTAGCACGTGAGTCGGGGAACGATTATATATATAAGTATATATTTTTGTTGGATATATTTGGTAGTACTTTTGTATATATAGTAGAGGTTCTAAAATGATTTATTTTGTAAAACAAGCCAGTTATGGATCCTTCTGTTTTATTCCATAATTGACCTTTCCTTTTTGTTTGAAAAAGTTTCCCTTTGTGGGCATTATATTTGTGCTATGTATTAAAAATATTGAGCAGGGATTGTATTTTATTTCTTTTAGTGTGGCATCCCTGTTTCTGTCGGAAAAATAAATTTTTAGCTACTCTGATTTTATTTATGTATTATTTATTCGCGATGGAAATATGGGTGTTACATTAGTGGTATCAGAGCAGGTCGGTCCGTCCGGCCAAGTTGTTGAGTCTGTTGGTGTGACAGTTGAATACTGTCGATGTTGTTTGTTCTTTAGTACGTGATATATGTGTGAAAGCACTGTCAGTACTTTCTGGTTTCTCTAATCTTTTATCTTCAGGTGTGAGATTGAGATAAGTGGGGGAGAAGCTGGTACTTCTCCAAGTTGCTTCAGGTGTGGAGCGTTGGCTCAGTATGTTGTGAATTGCAAGATTGTAAGTGCTCTTTGGACAGTGTGGTTCCCGGTTCTGGGAGGAATGCGGAGGTAAGGTTTATGTCGACTAAGGATTTGTGCCTTAGGTAGTTTAGTGCAGGATGCAAGGGATGCTATTATAGTTTGGTAAAGGCGGTCTATGCCCCATCATGATTGTCGACTGTCTATTGACAAATTGAGGAACTGATCACCCTTAATCTCTTGTTGATAGCAGACGGGAATTATGATTGGATGGGATGGACGTGTCTTTCCGGCTTTAATAGAGGCGTGGAATGAATTGTTTGGAATTAAAGAAAGTGATTACGAATTGCTTCGATGAGTTGATTAAGATTCTTATATCAGAAGATGAGACGGTTTAGAGATTGATATGTTGGGCAAGTTGGGAAGTTATTGAGAGAGAATGATTGGGTATTGTTAAAAGTTGTTCTCAGAGAGTAGAGTGTGAACTCAAATTGGACGAAGGTAAGGATTTGAGGGTTGGATCTGCTGAGTAAGTAAAAGAACTTTTAAGACGCGAAACTAAGATGTTGTTATGTTTGTGATGATAGTTTTCTAGAAATTGGCAGAAAGGACACAGTGAGGAGCTATTGATTGTGCGTGATTTTCAGATGTATTCCCGGATGGAATATTGGATGTTAGTATTAGAAGTACCCGGACTGATAGAGCAGTTGGAAGATTTACTGGGAAAAAGGGATTTGTGAGACCAGGTGTGTCGTCTTAGAGAGCTCCAGTATTGATAGTAATACAAGGAACTGATGATTGAATGGAATAACAAGCCTGTGGCGCATGATGTTATTCGCCTGGTTAAGCTTGTACGTGAGTAACCAGTTACCCCGTGAAAAGGTTTGCGAAAGCTTTAAGAATTTATATCTTTTGGAGTTTGGTTGGACATTACGACGTGCAGTGATGTTAGTAATGCGTCGGTAATGTTTGTGGAGTAGAGGAATCATATCTTCCATACTTATTTGGATAGGTTCGTAATGGCTTCGATTGAGGATATTTGAGTCTGTTATAAACTCTGAGGAATAACAGGTAGAGTGTTTGAGATTTGAATTACCAGTGTTAAAAAGGGGCGAAGTTTTATGCTAAGTTATTCAAGTGAGAATTTGGATTGAAAATGTTATTTTTCTCGGATATGTTATTTCGGATGAGAGTATGGTTATGGATCCATCGGAAGTAGATGCAGTTCTACATTGAGATACTCTAAAGTTGGTTAAGGAGATTAGAAACTTTTGGGCTCAGTTGGTTGTTACTGCAGGTTATAGAAGACTTCGCTAAGTTCGTAGTTCTGTTATCCGAGGTGACTTGCGAAGGGTAAGTCGTTTGTTTGGGAAGTTCGTTGTAAGGAAAGTTTCGGAAAGCTGAAGTGGAAGTTGTCTACGGCTTCAGTTTTGATTATGTGTGATCCTAATGAACTGTTTGTGAGGTATTGGGATGCGTCCTTGATGAGTTTAGTCCGTGTGGTAATGCAAGAGGGTAAATTCGTGGTTTATGCTTTACGCCAATTGAGGATTCATAAAGGATCGATACTATTCAGGATCTAGAGTTGGTTGCAATTGTATTGTGCTGGAATGATTGGAAGTATCATCTTTCTGGTTCTAGGTTCAAATTGTTTGGTAATCGCAAGAGTTTAGAGTACTTGGTTGGTTTGAAGGAATAGAGTATGAGACAATGAGGATGGTTAGAATTGTGATGAGTTATGACTTCCATTGGAATTCGTGACAAGTTATGAATTTTGCTTAGATTATCCTTCGGGAAAAAGCTGATGTTGTGCCTAGAGGGTAAGGTCGAGAGTTGTTATGCATGTCGGTTTTGATGGTCAGAGAATTAGAGATATTTGAGCAGTTCTGAGGCTTGTGTCTGGGGTGCGAGATAACACAGTAGAGAGTGAGGACGGGTATATTAACAGTGAAAAGTAGTTCTTGGTGAATATGAAAACAAGTTAGACTTTGGACGTAAGATGGGTAGACTATAGGATTTAGAGTAATCATAGTGCGCAGTGGAAGCGTGATATGGCACATTTTGTATGTGTGTGTGGAACTTTCTGTTCTTGTTTGGGTTGTGGTCTCGTTTCCATGGTAATGGTAACGATCTTGTTGTGTTTCGGTTCAAGAGTGAACCTGTGAGTTTGTGCTTGGGTATTCTTGAGTTGTGAGTTAGTCGTCAAGTGCATTGTATGGGCTTTGCATCTTGTCGTTGTTGTTGTAGTAGTGGTCGTATTATGATTGTTGTTGTGATGGCTGTTAGCGAGGTGGGTTGTCAGTTGTGTTATTCGCGGTGTGCCTTTGGTTGGCTTGTTGGTTTGATTTGTCGGATGCGAGAGTCGTGTCCGGAGCTGTTGGTATCAGGATATTTTCGAGGACGAAAATGTCCAAGTGGGGGAGAGTTGTAACGCCCCGATTTGTTTTATGGTATTTAATTATTTCAAATATGTGAATTTATGGAATGTGTGAATTTATTTTATTATTTTCATTTATATGAATTAAGTGTTTTACCCGCTAATTGGTTAATTTCATTGATAGGTAAAATATTTGCATCAAATTATAATTTCTTTTCAACTTTTATTTCCCGAAGTATATTTTTATCGTTGTTTATGTTTTATCGCGTTTTGAGAGCGTTTGCGAGATATTTGAGCTGAGGAGTATTTTGGTCTTTTGGGGGGTAGATATTTGTTAATATAAGAAAATAGAAAGAAATAGAGAGAAAAAGGGGAGAGAAAGAAGAAAAAGAGAAAAAGAAGAGGAAGAGGAGAAAAAGAGGGAGAAGAGAAAAATCTTCAAGAACAAAGCGTGATCTTCGATTAATCGGGTAAGGGTGAGAAGTTTCAATTATCTCTTGCTTGTATATGTATATGTGTATGTTTTGTGTGTTGTGTGGATCGCTTCGTATAGTTTTCCGTTTAGGTCGCAATTAGGGAATTTGTTAGAAATCGATGTTTTCGCGGATAAAAATCGATATAAATCGTGATGTATGAGTACCCTGTGTCTATGAACCTTTGTTGATACTTGTTTCATTGTTTGGAATGGATTTGGGGAAGAAATGGAGATTTTGGGGGTTTTGGAACAGTGTGCACGCAGCAAAATTTTTCTGCATCTGGTGCAGAGCGCCGGGCGAACGCTTTGGAGCGCCGGGCGATTCGTCATTTCGCCGGGCGATTTTGAGAGGCGCAGAGGTTCCAAGTTTCTGCCTATTTTGAGTTTTAGGGGAGGAAGTTACGCCGCTGCTTCGCCGGGCGATGCAGAGGCGAAGGGAGCACCGCCGGGCGGTCTTTGGGTAGCGCCGGGCGCTGCTGGGGAATTTTGATTGTTTTGTTTTCTTTGAAATTGCATAACTTTTGATCCGTAACTCGGATCGGGACGTTCTTTGTACCAATGGAAAGCTTATAAAATGTACTTTCTGATGATGATGATTTTGGGATTGTTAGCCGATTAAATTTTGTCGGGAAATTGGGAATGTGTCGTTTGGTTGACTTTTAACGTCGTATTTGTGTGCGACTTGTGTGTTATCGTGTTATATGTTGTTGAGGCGTACCATATGACTTGTATGACGTTATATGATGTGAATGTAAATGATGAAATGCTATTTGTTGTGGGTCGTAGTTAGTGATAAATACATTGTTTAAGTAAGTATCAATGTATGTGGCTTCGAGTGTATGATTAATGTATGATATGGCGGCCTCTGTGGCGTAGATCCACAGCAAGATGAATGGTAAGGTATTGATTATCATGGGATTGCTATAATAGTAATATTTGGTGTGTGGAATGGATTCCAATTGTGTTAGGATACTCATTGGGGTAGAATGGCTTATATTTCATTCCTAGTGAGGTATTAATGTTTTGGTCGAACACATTAGGGTAGAATGACTGTATGTTGTTCCTAGTGTTGTTGTTGTACTCATTAGGGTAGAATGACTTTATGTCATTCCTAGTGATGTACAATTGAGTTGTCGTGTCCACTGGGGTAGAATGACTATGTTGTCATTCCTAGTGGGATATTCATTGGGGTAGAATGACGATGTTGTCATTCCTAATGAGAGGTGCACTAGGGTAGAATGACTATGTTGTCGTTCCTAGTGAGGTATGTATTGGGGTAGAATGACTATGCTGTCATTCCCAGTTATGTGATGCGTGGTATTGTCGGGTCGTGTGCCCATGTGGGGTGTGAGCGATCCATAAACGTCGTGTGCCCGTGTGGGGTGTGAGCGACAGATTGGTTCCAGAGGGAATCCGCTATAACGTCGTGTGCCCAGGTGGGGTGTGAGCGATGATTATAGACGATCGTGTGCCCATGTGGGGTGTGAGCGATCGGGTCGTGTGCCCGGGTGGGGTGTGAGCGATCCATCAACATTGTGTGCCCATGTGGGGTGTGAGCAATGGGTGAACATCGTAGGCCCACCGGGGAGTTACATTGGTAACGAGCGATGGTTCCAGCAGAGTTCCTGAGTGAACTAGTGATGAGATATGAAACCTTGGAGTCGGTACCGTATATGCATATGCATAGAGAGTCGTTGTGTCGGTCTCTTTGCATCTGCATGAATTATGATTGCATTGGTTATATGTGGAAAATCATTGATTGATTATGTGTGAGAATTGTGAATGGATGCATTATGTGTGGAAAATCATGATTTGATTGATTATGTGTGAGAATTGTGAATGGATGCATTATGTGTGGAAAATCATGATTTGATTGATTATGTGTGGGAATTGTGCATTGACTTGTGTTGTGTTGAGATTGTGATAGCTTTGGTAAATTATTATGCATAGGTGATAAATGCTTTGGTTGTGAGTGTTATGTTTTGTGTGAAAACGTATGATATGCGATTAGATTGGTATAATCGTTATATGCTATGTGGTTGAATTGTTAGGGATATGTTATGTATTCGTGGCATGCTATATGTGTTAGTATGTGATGTATGTGGTGAGAAATATTATATATGTGAATTTATTTGTGTTGTGGCATATTATTATGCAATCTTGGTTTAGTTGTTATTTCTCACCCTTCTGCTGTTTTATGATGCTCTATGAGGCATTGCAGATTAGAGTTGCTGGAGGTCTTTTTGGCGAAGATTAGTCCTCCGTTCTGTTATCGGTCTTGGTGTCTGCTCTGATACGTAGCACGTGAGTCGGGGAACGATTATATATATAAGTATATATTTTTGTTGGATATATTTGGTAGTACTTTTGTATATATAGTAGAGGTTCTAAAATGATTTATTTTGTAAAACAAGCCAGTTATGGATCCTTCTGTTTTATTCCATAATTGACCTTTCCTTTTTGTTGGAAAAAGTTTCCCTTTGTGGGCATTATATTTGTGCTATGTATTAAAAATATTGAGCAGGGATTGTATTTTATTTCTTTTAGTGTGGCATCCCTGTTTCTGTCGGAAAAATAAATTTTTAGCTACTCTGATTTTATTTATGTATTATTTATTCGCGATGGAAATATGGGTGTTACATTAGTGGTATCAGAGCAGGTCGGTCCGTCCGGCCAAGTTGTTGAGTCTGTTGGTGTGACAGTTGAATACTGTCGATGTTGTTTGTTCTTTAGTACGTGATATATGTGTGAAAGCACTGTCAGTACTTTCTGGTTTCTCTAATCTTTTATCTTCAGGTGTGAGATTGAGATAAGTGGGGGAGAAGCTGGTACTTCTCCAAGTTGCTTCAGGTGTGGAGCATTGGCTCAGTATGTTGTGAATTGCAAGATTGTAAGTGCTCTTTGGACAGTGTGGTTCCCGGTTCTGGGAGGAATGCGGAGGTAAGGTTTATGTCGACTAAGGATTTGTGCCTTAGGTAGTTTAGTGCAGGATGCAAGGGATGCTATTATAGTTTGGTAAAGGCGGTCTATGCCCCATCATGATTGTCGACTGTCTATTGACAAATTGAGGAACTGATCACCCTTAATCTCTTGTTGATAGCAGACGGGAATTATGATTGGATGGGATGGACGTGTCTTTCCGGCTTTAATAGAGGCATGGAATGAATTGTTTGGAATTAAAGAAAGTGATTACGAATTGCTTCGATGAGTTGATTAAGATTCTTATATCAGAAGATGAGACGGTTTAGAGATTGATATGTTGGGCAAGTTGGGAAGTTATTGAGAGAGAATGATTGGGTATTGTTAAAAGTTGTTCTCAGAGAGTAGAGTGTGAACTCAAATTGGACGAAGGTAAGGATTTGAGGGTTGGATCTGCTGAGTAAGTAAAAGAACTTTTAAGACGCGAAACTAAGATGTTGTTATGTTTGTGATGATAGTTTTCTAGAAATTGGCAGAAAGGACACAGTGAGGAGCTATTGATTGTGCGTGATTTTCAGATGTATTCCCGGATGGAATATTGGATGTTAGTATTAGAAGTACCCGGACTGATAGAGCAGTTGGAAGATTTACTGGGAAAAAGGGATTTGTGAGACCAGGTGTGTCGTCTTAGAGAGCTCCAGTATTGATAGTAATACAAGGAACTGATGATTGAATGGAATAACAAGCCTGTGGCGCATGATGTTATTCGCCTGGTTAAGCTTGTACGTGAGTAACCAGTTACCCCGTGAAAAGGTTTGCGAAAGCTTTAAGAATTTATATCTTTTGGAGTTTGGTTGGACATTACGACGTGCAGTGATGTTAGTAATGCGTCGGTAATGTTTGTGGAGTAGAGGAATCATATCTTCCATACTTATTTGGATAGGTTCGTAATGGCTTCGATTGAGGATATTTGAGTCTGTTATAAACTCTAAGGAATAACAGGTAGAGTGTTTGAGATTTGAATTACCAGTGTTAAAAAGGGGCGAAGTTTTATGCTAAGTTATTCAAGTGAGAATTTGGATTGAAAATGTTATTTTTCTCGGATATGTTATTTCGGATGAGAGTATGGTTATGGATCCATCGGAAGTAGATGCAGTTCTACATTGAGATACTCTAAAGTTGGTTAAGGAGATTAGAAACTTTTGGGCTCAGTTGGTTGTTACTGCAGGTTATAGAAGACTTCGCTAAGTTCGTAGTTCTGTTATCCGAGGTGACTTGCGAAGGGTAAGTCGTTTGTTTGGGAAGTTCGTTGTAAGGAAAGTTTCGGAAAGCTGAAGTGGAAGTTGTCTACGGCTTCAGTTTTGATTATGTGTGATCCTAATGAACTGTTTGTGAGGTATTGGGATGCGTCCTTGATGAGTTTAGTCCGTGTGGTAATGCAAGAGGGTAAATTCGTGGTTTATGCTTTACGCCAATTGAGGATTCATAAAGGATCGATACTATTCAGGATCTAGAGTTGGTTGCAATTGTATTGTGCTGGAATGATTGGAAGTATCATCTTTCTGGTTCTAGGTTCAAATTGTTTGGTAATCGCAAGAGTTTAGAGTACTTGGTTGGTTTGAAGGAATAGAGTATGAGACAATGAGGATGGTTAGAATTGTGATGAGTTATGACTTCCATTGGAATTCGTGACAAGTTATGAATTTTGCTTAGATTATCCTTCGGGAAAAAGCTGATGTTGTGCCTAGAGGGTAAGGTCGAGAGTTGTTATGCATGTCGGTTTTGATGGTCAGAGAATTAGAGATATTTGAGCAGTTCTGAGGCTTGTGTCTGGGGTGCGAGATAACACAGTAGAGAGTGAGGACGGGTATATTAACAGTGAAAAGTAGTTCTTGGTGAATATGAAAACAAGTTAGACTTTGGACGTAAGATGGGTAGACTATAGGATTTAGAGTAATCATAGTGCGCAGTGGAAGCGTGATATGGCACATTTTGTATGTGTGTGTGGAACTTTCTGTTCTTGTTTGGGTTGTGGTCTCGTTTCCATGGTAATGGTAACGATCTTGTTGTGTTTCGGTTCAAGAGTGAACCTGTGAGTTTGTGATTGGGTATTCTTGAGTTGTGAGTTAGTCGTCAAGTGCATTGTATGGGCTTTGCATCTTGTCGTTGTTGTTGTAGTAGTGGTCGTATTATGATTGTTGTTGTGATGGCTGTTAGCGAGGTGGGTTGTCAGTTGTGTTATTCGCGGTGTGCCTTTGGTTGGCTTGTTGGTTTGATTTGTCGGATGCGAGAGTCGTGTCCGGAGCTGTTGGTATCAGGATATTTTCGAGGACGAAAATGTCCAAGTGGGGGAGAGTTGTAACGCCCCGATTTGTTTTATGGTATTTAATTATTTCAAATATGTGAATTTATGGAATGTGTGAATTTATTTTATTATTTTCATTTATATGAATTAAGTGTTTTACCCGCTAATTGGTTAATTTCATTGATAGGTAAAATATTTGCATCAAATTATAATTTCTTTTCAACTTTTATTTCCCGAAGTATATTTTTATCGTTGTTTATGTTTTATCGCGTTTTGAGAGCGTTTGCGAGATATTTGAGCTGAGGAGTATTTTGGTCTTTTGGGGGGTAGATATTTGTTAATATAAGAAAATAGAAAGAAATAGAGAGAAAAAGGGGAGAGAAAGAAGAAAAAGAGAAAAAGAAGAGGAAGAGGAGAAAAAGAGGGAGAAGAGAAAAATCTTCAAGAACAAAGCGTGATCTTCGATTAATCGGGTAAGGGTGAGAAGTTTCAATTATCTCTTGCTTGTATATGTATATGTGTATGTTTTGTGTGTTGTGTGGATCGCTTCGTATAGTTTTCCGTTTAGGTCGCAATTAGGGAATTTGTTAGAAATCGATGTTTTCGCGGATAAAAATCGATATAAATCGTGATGTATGAGTACCCTGTGTCTATGAACCTTTGTTGATACTTGTTTCATTGTTTGGAATGGATTTGGGGAAGAAATGGAGATTTTGGGGGTTTTGGAACAGTGTGCACGCAGCAAAATTTTTCTGCATCTGGTGCAGAGCGCCGGGCGAACGCTTTGGAGCGCCGGGCGATTCGTCATTTCGCCGGGCGATTTTGAGAGGCGCAGAGGTTCCAAGTTTCTGCCTATTTTGAGTTTTAGGGGAGGAAGTTACGCCGCTGCTTCGCCGGGCGATGCAGAGGCGAAGGGAGCACCGCCGGGCGGTCTTTGGGTAGCGCCGGGCGCTGCTGGGGAATTTTGATTGTTTTGTTTTCTTTGAAATTGCATAACTTTTGATCCGTAACTCGGATCGGGACGTTCTTTGTACCAATGGAAAGCTTATAAAATGTACTTTCTGATGATGATGATTTTGGGATTGTTAGCCGATTAAATTTTGTCGGGAAATTGGGAATGTGTCGTTTGGTTGACTTTTAACGTCGTATTTGTGTGCGACTTGTGTGTTATCGTGTTATATGTTGTTGAGGCGTACCATATGACTTGTATGACATTATATGATGTGAATGTAAATGATGAAATGCTATTTGTTGTGGGTCGTAGTTAGTGATAAATACATTGTTTAAGTAAGTATCAATGTATGTGGCTTCGAGTGTATGATTAATGTATGATATGGCGGCCTCTGTGGCGTAGATCCACAGCAAGATGAATGGTAAGGTATTGATTATCATGGGATTGCTATAATAGTAATATTTGGTGTGTGGAATGGATTCCAATTGTGTTAGGATACTCATTGGGGTAGAATGGCTTATATTTCATTCCTAGTGAGGTATTAATGTTTTGGTCGAACACATTAGGGTAGAATGACTGTATGTTGTTCCTAGTGTTGTTGTTGTACTCATTAGGGTAGAATGACTTTATGTCATTCCTAGTGATGTACAATTGAGTTGTCGTGTCCACTGGGGTAGAATGACTATGTTGTCATTCCTAGTGGGATATTCATTGGGGTAGAATGACGATGTTGTCATTCCTAATGAGAGGTGCACTAGGGTAGAATGACTATGTTGTCGTTCCTAGTGAGGTATGTATTGGGGTAGAATGACTATGCTGTCATTCCCAGTTATGTGATGCGTGGTATTGTCGGGTCGTGTGCCCATGTGGGGTGTGAGCGATCCATAAACGTCGTGTGCCCGTGTGGGGTGTGAGCGACAGATTGGTTCCAGAGGGAATCCGCTATAACGTCGTGTGCCCAGGTGGGGTGTGAGCGATGATTATAGACGATCGTGTGCCCATGTGGGGTGTGAGCGATCGAATCGTGTGCCCGGGTGGGGTGTGAGCGATCCATCAACATTGTGTGCCCATGTGGGGTGTGAGCAATGGGTGAACATCGTAGGCCCACCGGGGAGTTACATTGGTAACGAGCGATGGTTCCAGCAGAGTTCCTGAGTGAACTAGTGATGAGATATGAAACCTTGGAGTCGGTACCGTATATGCATTTGCATAGAGAGTCGTTGTGTCGGTCTCTTTGCATCTGCATGAATTATGATTGCATTGGTTATATGTGGAAAATCATAGATTGATTATGTGTGAGAATTGTGAATGGATGCATTATGTGTGGAAAATCATGATTTGATTGATTATGTGTGAGAATTGTGAATGGATGCATTATGTGTGGAAAATCATGATTTGATTGATTATGTGTGGGAATTGTGCATTGACTTGTGTTGTGTTGAGATTGTGATAGCTTTGGTAAATTATTATGCATAGGTGATAAATGCTTTGGTTGTGAGTGTTATGTTTTGTGTGAAAACGTATGATATGCGATTAGATTGGTATAATCGTTATATGCTATGTGGTTGAATTGTTAGGGATATGTTATGTATTCGTGGCATGCTATATGTGTTAGTATGTGATGTATGTGGTGAGAAATATTATATATGTGAATTTATTTGTGTTGTGGCATATTATTATGCAATCTTGGTTTAGTTGTTATTTCTCACCCTTCTGCTGTTTTATGATGCTCTATGAGGCATTGCAGATTAGAGTTGCTGGAGGTCTTTTTGGCGAAGATTAGTCCTCCGTTCTGTTATCGGTCTTGGTGTCTGCTCTGATACGTAGCACGTGAGTCGGGGAACGATTATATATATAAGTATATATTTTTGTTGGATATATTTGGTAGTACTTTTGTATATATAGTAGAGGTTCTAAAATGATTATTTTGTAAAACAAGCCAGTTATGGATCCTTCCGTTTTATTCCATAATTGACCTTTCCTTTTTGTTGGAAAAAGTTTCCCTTTGTGGGCATTATATTTGTGCTATGTATTAAAAATATTGAGCAGGGATTGTATTTTATTTCTTTTAGTGTGGCATCCCTGTTTCTGTCGGAAAAATAAATTTTTAGCTACTCTGATTTTATTTATGTATTATTTATTCGCGATGGGAATATGGGTGTTACAATGTAGATCATGTGTTTCTTAACTGTCCTAAAGTAAAACTGATTTGGCTCAAAGTGTTCAAATGGTTGGGGTTACAATGGATTAAAGAAGCAGATTGTAGAAACCATGTCATGGTGTGGTTTCTCAGGTTGAGTGGGAGATGCAAGCAAGAAAATGCTAACGCAATATGGTTCGTTACGTGCTGGTGTTTATGGAGATCAAGAAACGGCATCCTATTCAATGATGAATTTTGGGATGATGAAGCCATCTTTCAATCCATCATTGTGTTATCTTGGAGATGGATACCGTTTTTGTCAACACGTCGATGAATGTGCATCTTGTATGATTGAACCAAATTTCCTTTAGATTTCATATAGAAGTATATAGGGAGCGGTTGATTTTGTTATGTTGTATAGTTGGATTGATGATATATTTAACACATTAATACAATTTTTGCTTATAAAAAAAAAGTCGATATGAGATTTTATATTGATGATTTTAAAAATAGTAACTTTGACAAATTAATTAATGATACATATTTATCGTGTATATGATTATAAAAGATATAAATTAGAAGGAGGTTAAAAAATTGTGGCACAAATATATAGTTTTCTTTGCTGTTAACTAAAGGTATATAATTTTGATAAATTTGTGGCAACATTTGTTAACAAAAATGTTCAAGTCTAATATAAAGTAAATATAATTTGTATATTATAATTATTTTAATATTAGGTTAAAAAAATTGAAAAATTTATTAAGTCATTTTTTCTTACTAATCACTTTTTTATTTACTTTCTGTGTCTAATATAAAAAATTATATTACATATTAATCAATGTTTTAAAAATTGTACCGAATCGGGTCAGACCAGTCGAATCAGGAATTGGAGAGGTCTTATTGTTAGATCGGATATGCTATTGAATCAATGCGAACTGGTCAAAACCGCTAAAAACCGGTGAACCGACGGTTTTGGTGAATCGGCAGTTTAAATGCATGTCTTTTTTTTCTTCATAATAACGACACCGTTTTGATAATTTATTTTTTTATAAATAAAATTAAAATATCAGTAGACTTTATATAAAACTTATTTGAAACAGTTTTTCTTCGTTTGTAATCAGATATTGTTTAAAATTTATTTGGATTTGCATTTTGTAGTATTTTGCCGTGCGTGATGACTATGTCAAGAGTTTTAATTTAAAGAATGAACTTGTGAAATTATAATATTTTGAAATTTTGTAGGTGTCGTGATATTTTTTACTAGAGAACGAGTCATCTGATTCGACCGATTTATTAAATATATAGTTTTTTTATAGAGACCGGTTTATTCAACTAAATTATTCGGTTTAATCCGGTTTAGGCACGTGGTTCGACTAATGACCTAATGGTTCGACAAATGAACCAGCGACTCAGTACCTTCACTAGTTTGATTACTGGTCTGATTTTTAAAACATTGATATTAATTGATAATTTTTATGAGTTTGTGACAACATTTATTAATGAAAAAAAGTTATATAAATATATAATTATTATAAAATACATTTATAAAAAAAAGTTATGACAATTCTCCATACAACCCTTAGAGTGTGTTTGGATGAAGGATTTTAATGAGGGAAAGTAATTTTTTGAAGGAATTTGAAATGATTTGATCAAAATCCATTGTTTGGATAAAAAATATGGAGAATTATTAAAATGATGTAAATTTATGGAGTATTTTATTCATGTTAAATTTAAGGAATTTAAAATGACACCAAAAAGTAAAGAATTTCAAATTGCTTCTTAACTCTATATAATATAAATGTTAAATTTTTTATTATTAATTTTTTAAATTTTGCAAAATGGTCATCATATTTTATGAAAATTTCAAATTTACCCCCAAAATTTTCAAAAAATTACAAATTAGTCCCTAATCATTTTCAAATTTTACAAATTGGTCCCTTTAAATTTTCAAAAATTACAAATTGGTCCCTATTTTTCATATTTTAAATTTGACCCAAAAGCTTTAAAAATTATGAAAATGGCCCCAAATTTTTTACATTGAATCATTTTAAGACTCCATCCAAACAAAATAATTTAAAAATGAATGAATTTCAATTGAATCATTTGAATTACTTAGAATTTTAAATTTTCAAAAAATTCTCAAATTCCTCATCCAAACACACTCTTAATTCCACAACGTGTCAAAAATTTGTGGGAAAGATAGAAGGACTTAAAAGTATTTTTTTGGTAGCAATGTACTTTCTCAAATTTTATAGCAGATATACAGAATTCTCTGGCTCTCGATCATGTAAAAGGTTTCTTCAACTCATTGTATTTTTCGCAACTATATTATACATACATGTAATTTTCAATTTTTTTATTAACCATTGTTTTTAATATTTGCTTGATATTTAACAGTTTTAAAAAATTATTACGTTTTTAATAAATATTTTTTTTTTTTATGTTTGACAAAATGTAATACCTTATTCATAAAATATGTCTTTTTCTAAATTTAATTTAGATACCTATTTAATACTTATTTTGATAATTCCTTTACTATTTGAATTAATGGTGTTGATGATTGCATTATCATCCCTTGATTTTCTCTGAGAAACAAACTTTTTGCCCTTCATCTTTTCCAAGCCTCTTATTGTTGGAGATTTGGCAGCGTGATTATTGCATATAAATATATTAGATGATAAATACAAATAAGTTGTAATATTTGTACCCTAATAATTTTGCATTACTTGATTAGCAAGACATCTTTTGTATATATATACCATGGAAAAAGGGTTTAGGGTTTATCAAGCTACTCTCTTTTCTACCTCTCTAGGGTTTTACAATCAGAATAAGAATGAATCTCCTCCCTGAATCAATCACCAATCAAACGGAGGTTTCATTGGTCATAGCCAGACATTTGTTCTCCAAAGAAAAATATAAAGAAAAGAACATTGTGTTTTCGCCATTGTCGCTACAAATCATACTCAGTATCATCGCTGCGGGCTCTGAGGGTTCTACGCAACACCAGCTTCTTGAATTCCTCCGATCTGACTCTACCGACCAACTCAAAACCTTATGCTCTCAGCTCGTTTCCTATGTGCTCGCCGATAACACTCCCGCCGGCGGACCTCTGGTGTCTTTCGTCAATGGTGTCTGGCTTCAACAAACATTATCTCTTCAACCTTCTTTCAAAGAAAGCGTGGCTACTGATTTCAAAGCCGCTATTGCCTCGGTTGATTTTGTAACTAAGGTATATTAATCTATCATCACTCTATTTTGGATTTGTTAGGGAAATTGATAGCACAAACGAAAACAATTTACCTGATTCTTTAGCACTTTAGAATAATAACAAATAAACAATCAATGATCCGAATGATCTATTTGTATTATTAATTTAATATTTGATATTGTTTTAAAGGCACTTGAAGTGAGAAATAAAGTGAATTCATGGGCTGAAAAAGAGACAAAAGGTCTTATAAAGAATCTACTTCCACCTGATTCAGTTGATAGCTTAACGAGACTCATATTTGCAAATGCATTATACTTCAAAGGAGCATGGTCGGACGAGTTTGATGAATCAAAAACAAAAGACAATGATTTTCACCTTCTGAATGGAAGCTCAGTCAAAGTTCCCTTCATGACAAGCAAGGAGAAACAGTTTATTAGTGCTTTTGATGGTTTTAAAGTCCTTCGTCTTTTTTATAAGCATGATGCTTTATATAAGCAACAAGATAAGCGTTATTTCTCTATTTACTTTTATCTTCCTGATGCAAAAGATGGATTATTAGGTTTGATTGAAAAGGTAGCTTCTGAATCCGAGTTTTTGGAGCGTACGCGTCCTAGAGATTCAGTGCCAGTAGGTGACTTTAGAATTCCCAAATTCAATATTTCTTTTGGCCTTGAAACTTCTGATATTCTAAAGGAATTAGGAGTGATTTTACCTTTCACTGAAGGAGGTTTGACAAAAATGGTGGACTCTCCTATGGGCCAAAACCTTCCTGTTTCCGGCATATACCACAAGTCTTTTATTGAAGTAAATGAAAAAGGAACTGAAGTTGCTGCAGCGACCTGTACTGAAGTTAGGGTTACATGTGGTCGGCGTACCAATCCTCCTCCGCCTCCGATAGACTTTGTAGCTGACCATCCTTTCATCTTTTTGATAAGAGAGGATCGATCTGGAACAATACTCTTTACAGGACAAGTGCTCAATCCTCTTGTGATTTGATGTGATCTTTACTTCTCATTCTATAATCATTTGGATCATCACCCCTAGATTAAGAGGAAAACTTTTTTTTTAATAAGAATGTTTTTTGTTTTTTAGAATTAATCTCTTTGCTCGTTGAATTGGCTGACGTTGTTTTTTAATAAGCAATTAGGATTAAAAGGGAGAAAAAGGATTCTCCAACCCAATACAAAAGTCCAAACACACAAGAAACAAAAAGCGAAAACCTAAATGATCTATAGGATGTTTAAACCAATCATAAAATTCCAACCATTTCCAAGAGATAGTGATAACATTATTGAAAATGGTCTCCGCATCAAAAATTGTTTCCCATTAGTTTTTTTTGTGTCAATTGTGCCAGACTTGTGCTTTGAATCCCAGCTCAAAACACTTACATTATAAGTTTTTTTAAATAATCAAAATAAATATCATTAATTAGGTCTTTAAGTGCTGACCAAATTACAAAGATGCCTGCACAATTGCAGAAAAAATAGAAAGTTGAAAAACAAACCTAACCACAAATTATCAGTATTGGTTTGCAATTCCACCTCCACTTAAACTTCCTCTATGTCTAATACAAAAACAGTTCATGAAACGATTTAGAAAGTATAAGTTGATGCATCTCAAATTCTATCATACTATTGACCACATTTCTAAAAAAAAATTCCAACACTAATTCATAAAACGAGTTAGACACTACGGGCTAGGGGTTGTTTGATTGTGTTTTGTTTTTTAATTTTTAAAAATTCAATTATAAATTAATTTTTAAAAATTCTTTTTAAGAATAAATTTTTTTTGGTAATCTACTTTTTTAAAATAATTTTAGAAAAGAGAAAATAAACAATTTGTTTGATGATTCTATTTTGAAAATGATTTTAAAAAGAGAAAATAAAATCGTTGTTTTGTAAATTTGTTTTAATTATATTTTTTTGAAAATTAAAAAATTAAAATTATATTTGGCTCATATTGATAAAATAAGTATATTTGTGGGTTATTGCTTAAAAACTTTTTTATAAGAATATATATGAAAAAATTCTTTAAAAAAATGTTAATCTAAATTTTTGATTGGTTTCCAATATATACATTTGTGGCACAAGTATTTCATGTAAAAAAATAAGGTGTTGCAGAAATTATTATTAATAAACTCACATTATGCGGAAATAATTAAGGTTTGTCGACAGCAACTTGTAATTTAAATGTTAGGCATTTTGAAAAGATAAAAAAAAAGAGCATAGTGTTTTTTTAATAAATTTACTTAGCTAAAAATGTAAACCTATACATGATAAAAAAAATATTTTAAATATGGATTTAATTGAAATGTACTGACAGTATAAAAAAGTTTTACACTGCAGCGAATCATAGTTGTTGGATATTAAAAGAAGTTTAACTTTTATTTTAAAAACTTATAAAGTCATGCAAACGAATGATGATGATGAATTGACCGTGTAAAATTTTTTACACTGTCAGTGCATAACAATTAATCTCTTTAAATATATCATGTGGGTTTATTTAATATAAATGAATAATATTTTTTATTATTAATATTATTTTTTTCTAATAATTCAATGAACGACATATTCAAATTAATATTTACATAAAATAAATAGATGTGATAATTCAAGTCTGACTTTATAATTTTAAAAAAATCAAACCTTCGTTAAAAAAACCTACAAAATAGTCATTGACAATATTTTAATTAATAATGGTTGTAAACCGAAGGAATTTGGTGGTCTTGGAATCAAGCACTTAGGGCGGTTCAATCGTGCATTGCTTGCTGAATGGTTGTGGAAGTTTACTGTTGGCGGAAATGAATTATGGAGGAATACTCTTGTTACCAGATACGATAATTTGAGTATTAAAGTTCAGACTTACAAGGATGTCGGCAGATTGAAGTCAGATTCTCAGTGGATGACTGATATTCTGTCGGTTGCAGTTACCGAGCCTCATGAAAACTTCTGCGATTTCCTGGATTGTTCCATAGGTGGAGGAGAAGATGTTGCATTCTGGCAATCGGTTTGGACTGGGAATGTGGTGCTGAAATTTCACTTTCCTTCTCTATTTGATAACTGTTCTAATAAGGCTGTGTCTGTTAGTAATATGGGATCTTGGGAAGGATTGCATTGGCAGTGAAAACATTCTCCTTTAATGGTTAGTTCTTCTTCTGGTAATTCTGAGGTTGAAAGGAGGGATTATATTTGTCTTTTGGAAAATTTCCCAACTGTTAAAGATGTTCCTGATAAATGGTATTGGAAGCTTGATGACTCTAGAGAGTACTCGGTTAATTCATTCTACCATTTCTTGAATTCGTTTTTATTAGAAGAGCTTCAGCCTGATATTGCAGATGCGCTGGGGTTACTTTGGAAGACGGTGATGTCGTCGAAAGTCTATGTTTTTGGTTGGAGATTGGTGCTTGATAGGCTCCCGACGAGAAGTAATTTGGAGAAAAGAGGTGTTATCGTTAATGAGCATGAAAAGGTCTGCGTGTTTTGCTTCCATAATCTTGAGGATATCGCCCACCTTTTCTTCTCGTGCCCTGTCTCCGTACTGGTGTGGGGCAAGATTTGTGATTGGGTTGGTATTAGTAGAATTGTGGAAGATTCCTGCAGCCTTCATTTGAAGGTTTGGAACAGTAATCTTAAAGGTCGTGGTAAAGTCGGTACTAATTCGATTTAGTTTGTGTCTTGTTGGAGCCTTTAGAAGGCTAGAAATAATATTTTGTTTAATAATGCTTTGTATAATGCGGATGATATTGTTAGCCTTATTAAAGTAGTTTCGTGGAATTGGTTGATATTAGGTCATGAAGTAAGTAGAAAGTGTAGTCTGTACGAATGACATAAATTCCCGTTCGATTTCATGTTATTGCCCTCCTCGATTTTGAGGTGTTGTTTTGGTTTGAGATTCCATTAATCTCCTATTAATGAATTGCTTATCAAAAAAAAAAAAAATTATTTATTTCTAATTTTTTAATTAATTATAATATACTTAAATTGAATATTTTTAATTACATTAAATATTATTCCATGAATTAAAAATTATATTTATTAAATAAAATATTATTTTATTGATAAGTTGTTATTCAACTAATTTAATTTACATGAAATGAAATACTAATGTTTTTTTATGAAGTAATTATCAAATAAAATATATTAATATTAAGTTAAATTACATTCTCGATCCCACAATTTTACGTGATTCACAAAATTAATTCAATATTTTAAATTCAAATAGTTTTAGTCTTCTCTCCTATTTTTTCCATAAATAATCGATGAAATATTCGTTTTTGAACTTACATTTTTATTTATAAAATTTTAAAATAGATTTATATACGATAATTTGTCATGTTTCTGTTAGTCTGGAATTTCAATTTGGAAATGAGTCAATCAAATATTGCATTGAGAAATATCTAGTGTTAGCATTGATTGACATGAGTCAACAAAAATGAATACGTCGACTGCAACATTTCGACTAGCGTCTTAAAGCATGGTTTAGAAGAATATCAATAGCAGATCTTAAAATATGGTTTGGAAGAATCTCAAGAGCAGATCGTGAAACATGGTATGAAGGAGTATTAGGAACATGTCTGATTGATCTCTCGACATCGTGTTGAAGTTGAAGCGGTCAACAAGCTACAAAGACTTAAAAGATTTTGGAAACTAAAGACTTGAGAGGGGTCTTAGCACTTTCAGCAACCACCTTCGACGAGCAGCCAACTATTAGTCGCTAAGAGCAGTTATGAACGTGAGATAATTGTTTTCAACAATTTGTAAGTTCTAACAACATTGCAGTGCTTCAAAAATTTATAACTCCTTTACTATAAAGCTACCCATACCATTTTCTTGTTTGTAAACTATAATTATCTTGAATCAACATCTTGAGATAGTGCATCCAGAAGAAACTCAATACAAAAATGCAGGGCCACTAACCCTTGATAAGAATCTTTTTGTCGGAACACATGCTCCAGACATTGTGGTGACAAAGAACTAAGGTTAAGTTGCTGGTGGGAATTCTTCTCCATTATCAAAAGCGACCTGAAAGGATGTGTTGTTTGAGCTAATGGAAGTTTCAAAGGCTTTGCAAGAAACAATTACTGCAAGTATCATCATCAGAAAGAGGAATGTAGATGGATTGATCAAAATGTTGACCAAGGAGAAAGAAGCTGAGGAGGAAGAAGAAGTTGACAATTGTTAGAAGAGTAATAGTGTGGGTTGTTTTTAATCGTATCCACAAGGATTGTTTGATATTTGATGCGTGCCTTTCAATAGTTGCGATATTCTAAGTTAACGGTTTCAAAAGTTTCTCAATTGGTTTTAACATTCACTTGTAGCAAAGATTAATTGGTGACAAAGATTTTGTAAAAGGCTTTATAAAAGCATGTTAAGGTTAGGTTTCGCTAATCCTTTCCCTGTATAAACGATTAATCAAGCATATGAACTCGGTTTCCGACCAATATAACCGCGTATCCTCCCGACTAAGTTTATGTCTAAAGCGAAGTCGTGAGTACCGTTGTTTAAACCGTTAGATGATGTCTCACGCTAACAATCTAAACAACGTTCATTAAGATCAATACAATGCGAATAGCAAATCCCAAATCTATGTCTAGAGTTTGGTTTTTAAGAGATGAAATTGTTAGGTCAAGATTTGTGGAATCTATGTCTAGAGTAAAACAAATCAAACATAAAGCATTAAGAGAAAACAACTTCATCTATATTGATCAAAGACTTTGTTCATATACAATAGATCAAAAGCAATACATAAAAACAGAATCAACTACATCTAACCTCAACATTGAGTGTTTAGCTACCACTTCTCATGGTAGATTGGATAACAAGTAAAGAGAGGAGATGAGTAAACATCCACGCCGAATAATCGAGAATGGATGCAAAATCAGCTTCTCCAAGTGAAAATACAAGCTCCAATGGTAAAAAGACTGAAAACTATGATTTTGGATCAAAATGAACAAAAGATCCCTAAAACATAAAGTGAAATTCTATTTATACATAGCAGAATTCTGCAGTATTCGCACTGCGAGCAATTCATTCGCACTGCGAATGAGGAAAAATGGCACTTTAAGTGCCTCTGAGACTTAAACCGCCCCAAGAAGAAATCGTGGGTTCGCACTACGAACCCTTCATTCGCACTGCGATCATTCGCTAGCTACATTCGCACTGCGAATAAACTAGCGAGCCAGAATTCTCAAACCCAGAAGTTACTGCCTCCCTTCGCCAGCACCTTCGCACTGCGAACCAACCAGCGAACCTTCGCTGGACCCTCGCCAGGAGTTCGCAGTGCGAACAGATGGTAATCTCAAAGTTGGAAGTCTCTGCCTCTGCTCGCTGGCGCCTTCGCTGGTCCTTCGCAGTGCGAACCTTCGCTGGGTATTCGCCAGATTGTTCGCACTGCGAACACCCTGTTGCAGCTAAAAACTCAGTGGAAACTTGCATTGGTTCCATGTGTTCTCAATTTTGCTCCTTTCATGCCTATACCTGCACATTAACACACAAATTACAAGCTCCACACATATATTCCATTGTAAGCATTACGACACCATGTACCGCTTAAATTCACAATTTACCGTTAGAAAGAAATGAAAAATGCCAAGTATTTCATACAAATATATAACATGTTTAACATCTAACAAACTCTCCCCAACTAACTCTATGTTTGTCCTCAAGCAAAGTATGCCTCTCACGAGGATTTGCTCGAGCACGCAATTCATCCAAGACGCGAAAAATGGCTCAACTAAACAACGATCACAACAACGCAACAGTTACACAACTCAAGAATCTACAAATTCAAAGAACTTGACTCTTAAACAACTTCAAATAATGTTTCAAGAAACAACTAACTCATCACACACATGCCATTCTACACTCCTCTTCGAAAAAGGATTGAAGATAAACGTGCATACAAGCACGGGACAATTACACTCAAATGACAAATGATGCAATACTAACCAATTCATACCATATCTCAATGATCATACAGAAATCAAGGAAGTAAAAGATCACAAAGGACTTCAAGGATGTAGCATGGCCAGGTCAACAAAAAAGGGTCATTTCTAATGGTCATTGAAACGAAATTGTCGATGCAAAAGAGCATTCACTAATCAACATATTCACACATCTCAACTTCATTTCACCAATTTTTCATCACACCTTCACAACTACCGCACAATTATTTAATCTCTTTTTTTTTTATCCAAGTAAGCATTTTCGTATTTGTAACAACATATTCACACTCTTTTCTTTACATGCTTGCTTGAAACAATTTTTTTTTCAAAATTTGGAGTAACACACCCTTCCTCTTTTTTTATTCTCCCCAACTCATTTTCAACTCAACCTAAAGTGAATGCTCCTTGCTTTTTAAGGCAAGGAAACTGAAGTATACAATTTTCAAAGGTTAAAGAATAAAATGTTAGAAACTCACCAAATTCAATGATGAACCAAACTTGCAAATTATGTACATAAAACAAGTTCATCATTCAATTGAGTTCTAAACTGTTTAGGCTCAAAGGGGCTACCAAATGCTCTCTCCTAACGGGTGAATTACTATATGGATATAGTTGTGCTCAAATTCAAACAAGTGTCTTGATCACTTCTCATACTTCCACAAAATCACATGGTCACAAGATATGGCATGAATTAAAAGTAAAGACAACATTCATCACAATCCTTAGCATATAGTAATACTTTGGAGGCTACTCACTATAATGGTTTTTGATCCTAAAATGACACATGCATTCAAAGGAAGTTGTAACACGAAACAACATTTTCAATCGCGCCAAGACACAAAGTCCTAAAACATACAAAATTCTCGAGCTAGGTAACAATGTACCTTGTCGCAACACAATGCTTACGGTATTATCATAGCCCTCACATCTTGGAGGAATCTACCTTTAAAATCAAGAGTCTCCAACCTACTTCGCAAATTCCACCATAAAAGAAGGAACATCAAAATAACACATATGCACAGTTTAAGAGTTGAACATTCGTCAACTGAAGAATTCAACTCTTAATAACACTTAACAACAAAAAACACACTTAAGTGTTGAGCATTCGTAAACTGAAGAACTCAACACTTAATACTATAATTAAAAACCAACAATTTATTAGTAAAGCGAAACAAAAAATTTTACTACAAACCATAATCATTACTAATAATAATCATAAAGTGCCTGGTGTATAAAACACCTACATATCCCAAAAAGTACCACACGAGTACGAGTACATCAATATTAGACTAGTAAAAGCTAGAAAAAAAAAACAAAATACAAGAAACTTCACTTTGATGACCAAAGGAAGTGTACAAGTCTAAGATAAAAAAAAAATCAGTCCTCATCGGACTCAATCTCAAGCACGTCTGTCCCTAGCTCATCCTCAGGCTCAATCCCTAGTACATCCGTCCTCTGCCCATCATCATCATCATCAGAAATCACAGTATCATCGCCATCTCCCCCCTCCTCAGCATCATCAGTAGCAGGCTCAACAACATCCTCTCCCCAACTGAAAACAGGCCTGGCCTCAGGCCATCCAGCATACGCAAGGAACTGCTCCCTCGACATCATAGTGTGCTGCGTAGAAGGGTCACGGATCTGCAATTGGAGAACCTGCAAAGAATCATGAATATCAGTCATGGCACGCTGCTGGGCAGCCATCCAATCCCAATTATATTGGCAGATCTCCTGCTGATAAGGATAGAAGCTGTGAGATCCAGAAGCAGCACCCTGGCTTGTACCGGCCTCAGCACCAGTACCAGCCCCAGAAGATTCAGCTCTAACACCCTTTGGTTTGCAAAATTTGTCGACATATCAATCATCGATAGTCGACGGCACAGTAACTTGACGACGCGAAGGCAAAGGCACTCCAGCATCAGCACATAAGGTCATAATCAAACAAGGGAAAGCAAGAGGGGTATTCTTCCTCGAAGCATTCCCACCTAAACCACTCTCGACGATGGCCCTTATTTCATCATCAATGATCCTTGCGACGTCAATTTCCACATTAGTAAGGATACTGTGGACAAGGTGAGCCAAACGAATCGGAACTGTAGAGGAATGTGACTTTGGCGTAATGTTGGTCACAACCAAAAGTAATACAAGTTGAGCCAAAGGCACCATATCCTCACGGTGATAGCAAACAACCACTCCTGAATGATTAAACTTCACATTTTTACCTGGGCGTAGGAGATCACGAGTCATTACGGAAATATCACGATAATTACTCAGCGTCTCATGATACTTATCCTCTTGGCTAGCGCGCAGAGGAAAGGGGTCTCCAAGAACCCGGTTGATAGTCCCTCTGTCAAACCTTACCGTTTTCCCGTCAACAGTAGTAGTCCAAGTAAACAGATCGCCCTCATCAGGAAGGGCGTTGGCGTAAAACTCACGAACCATTTCCACATTGTATGAATCAACAGGAGTTATCAGTGTATCCCACTTTTTTGCAATTAACAGGGCAGCAATGGCACGATAACTTCCCTGCTCATTCAGAACAAACCTCCTCTCTGCAAGGATGGTCCTTGCTTCTAACACCTCATACCTCTGAGCTTGTCTAATTCCTCTGAACCGAGTCTCATCAAAGCGGACCGGTGCTTGTCTTGATGTGGATGCTTTTCTTTTCCTGATCATGGTTTTAGGACCCATCTGCTAAAATGACAAACAAATCCACACAAAAACACCAAGACAGATCATTAGAATTAAGGACAGACATGCATCAGAATGAACTATCAGAAAAACAAAAATCTGGGCTGGTTGCTAGATCACTCGCACTGCGAAGCCTGGCGAACGCTCGCCCCAGGTTCGCAGTGCGAACAAGCCAGCGAATGCACGAAAAATTTGAAAAAAATTATGCAGACCCAGATTTCACACATATCATGCTTCTACATGTCACCTACTCTCAAAAACCATCAGAAAATTCAACATGCATTGAAAAACTTAAAACAAACTTCTAACCCAAATTTTCTACGAATTTCACATGCATAATTCACCAACAAAGTTACAATTTAATCAGAAAGAATAGAGAAAAGAAAATCACCTTGTTGGAAATGGCAGTTGAATAAAAAGACTTGAGAGAAATAGACAGCAATTTGCACGTGAGAGGGAAAGAGAATTTGAGAGGGTTTTTTCTCTTTTTTGGTTTATGGTTGAAAGTGAAAGTGAAAGACTAGGGTTTGGTCCCCCCCAAGTCAATCAGCACTAACACATGGGTCTTGGGCCTACGTGCAGGCCCACCCATAAAAACCCTCTCTTTTTTTTTACTGATGTGGCAGCAAAACCACCAAGTCTGGTGCGCTGACATTCGCAGTGCGAATGTCTGGCGAATGCTCGCCCCAACTTCGCAGTGCGAATGGCTGGCGAATGCTCGCCCAGATTCGCAGTGCGAATGAGCCAGCGAACAAGACAGTTTCTTCAAAATTATAGGTCTGTCTTGCTGCCACACTTCCAAATGTCCAAAATGTTAAAATGATTAAAAACAGCAAATTAAAGCAAAAACAAACTTACAATGTTGGGGTGCCTCCCAACAAGCACTTGTTTAACGTCGGCTAAGCTCGACGGTCCATCGCGACCTCACGGATCGCGGAAAGGCACAACTGCGGGATTCTGCTCGAAACCTCCTGCAAGATACATTTTCAACCTTTGGTCATTAACTGTCCAATTTTCCTTTGACGTTGTGTCCTCAATTACGATTGCTCCATAGGGCTTGATTTCCACAATCCGAAACGGACCGGACCATTTAGATCTTAATTTTCCGGGAAATAGTTTTAACCGAGAATTGAACAATAAGACCATCTGTCCGACCTCAAACTGTTTGATGACAATTTTTCTGTCATGGTAAGACTTTACACGCTCCTTATACAATTTATTGGAATCGTACGCCTGAAGGCGAAATTCATCCAACTCGTGTAATTGCACTTTTCTTTTTTCGCCGCTTAGAGTTGGATCAAAATTCAAAAATTTTAAGGCCCAAAACGCCTTGTGCTCCAACTCTACCGGTAAGTGGCAATTTTTACCATAAACCATTTTAAACGGTGTGAGACCAATCGGAGCCTTGAAAGCGGTCCGATAAGCCCACAACGCATCATCCAGTTTGTTGGCCCAATCCTTTCTCGAGGCCGAAACAGTTTTTTCTAAAATACGCTTTATCTCACGATTTGATACCTCCGCTTGACCGTTAGCTTGAGGATGATATGGTGTAGCAACCTTGTGCTTCACACCATATTGCTCAAGAGCTTTGTCAAGCTGAGTGTTACAGAAGTGAGATCCTCCATCACTTATTAACACTCGAGGTGTACCAAAACGCGCAAAAATATTTCTTTTCAAAAACTTCACCACTGTTTTTCCGTCGGCTTTAGCACATGCTATCGCCTCAACCCACTTGGAAACGTAATCCACAGCGACCAAAATATATTCATTAGAAAATGAAGATGGGAATGGACCGACAAAGTCGATCCCCCAACAGTCAAAAACTTTGATTTCTAACATATTTTGTAATGGAATTTCTTGCCGCCGTGAAATACCTCCACTTCTATGGCATCAATCACAACTTAGGGCATGCGCATGCGCATCTTTGAATAACGACGACCAATAAAAGCCCGATTGAAGGACTTTAGTGGCCGTTCTTAACCCATTGAAGTGACCTCCGTAAGGAGAGTTATGACAATGCCACAGAATATTCGTGGCTTCCTCCACTGACACACACCTTCTGAGGAGGTTGTCGACACCAAGTTTAAATAAATGGGGTTCATCCCATACAAATGACTTGGCATCAGACAAAAATTTTCGTTTTTGGTGGTGCGTTAGACCGTCCGGTATCAATCCGGTGGCTTTGTGGTTAGCCATGTCGGCGAACCACGGTCTAACCTGCACTCTAAACAGTTTTTCATCCGGGAACTCCTCTTTTACCTCAAATTCATTTTTGGTCACGTCAACGTTGACCAGGCGGGATAAGTGATCCGCCACCAAATTCTCGGAACCCTTTTTGTCACGAATTTCAAGATTAAATTCTTGTAACAAAAGGATCCACTGAATCAGCCTCTGTTTTGAATCAGGCTTGGTGAGCAGATACCTTATAGCCGAATGGTCCGTGTAAACGATGACTCGTGAACCAATCAAATAGGCACGAAATTTCTCCAACGGATACACTATGGCAAGCAACTCTTTTTCAGTTGTTTCATAGTTAATTTGAGCCTCGTTTAAAACTTTGCTCGCATAATGTATCGCGTGGAAAACCTTCGTTTTCCTTTGACCCAAAACAGCCCCAACCGCATAATCGCTTGCATCGCACATTAATTCAAAATCCAATTTCCAGTTAGGTGCAACGATTATCGGTGAGGTAGTTAAACTTTGTTTCAAAAAATTAAACGCGAAAAGACAAGACTCGTCAAAGTCAAAAACCTTACCTTGGACAAGCAAGTTGCTCAACGGCTTCGCGACCTTTGCGAAGTCCTTGATGAATCTTCGGTAAAACCCGGCGTGTCCAAGAAAGCTCCTTATACCTTTGACATTCATCGGCGGTGGTAATTTCTCGATAACATCCACTTTGGCTTTATCAACTTCAAGGCCTTTTACAGAAACCTTGTGACCGAGCACAATTCCCTCGTTCACCATGAAGTTGCATTTTTCCCAATTAAGCACCAAATTAGTTTCCACACACCGTTCCAACACCGTATCCAAAATTTTCAAGCACAAATCAAACGATTGGCCAAAAACGGAGAAATCATCCATAAAGACCTCAATTGTCTTTTCGATCAAATCCGAGAAGATAGCTTGCATACACCGCTGAAAAGTCGCAGGTGCATTACATAATCCAAACGACATCCTCCTATAAGCAAAGATTCCAAACGGACATATATAAGCTGTTTTTTCATGATCATCCGGGTTCACAATAATTTGGTTGTAACCCGAATAACCATCCAAAAAACAGTAAAATTGTTGACCGGAAAGCCTTTCGAGCATTTGATCCATAAAAGGTAGAGGGAAATGATATTTTCTTGTAGCTTTGTTCAACCTACGGTAGTCGATGCACATTCTCCACCCGGTTACGGTCTTTGTTGGTATAAGCTCATTTTTCTCGTTTCGGACCACCGTTAATCCGCCTTTTTTCGGTACCACATGCACCGGACTAACCCACGGGCTGTCAGAAATAGGATAAATCATCCCGGCATCTAACATTTTCACCACTTCCTTCCTAACCACTTCTTTCATGATAAGATTTAAGCGGCATTGAGGTTGAGCAACCGGTTTAAAGTCTTCCTCCATGAATATCCTATGCATGCAATACGAAGGGCTTATGCCTTTGAGATCGGACAATGTCCATCCCATTGCATCTTGATTTTTTCTCAACACTTGAATTAAGCGGCTCTCCTCCACTTCAGATAAAACACTGCTTATGATCACCGATTTATTACCACCGTCATCGAGAAAAGCATACTTCAAGGTTGACGGTAACACTTTCAGCTCAAGTTTGGAAGGCTCATCATTAACCACTTTTTTTAGAATTTCCTCTTCATAATCCCAAAGTTTCAATTCTTCCAAAGCTTCAAGCTCTAACAAACACTCTTCGAGAGCTTGCTCTTATTCAACCGAGAATACTTCCAAGGTATCATCCAAAGCTCTTTGTAACGGATCAATGACATGAATTTGCTTTGTAACTTCAAAACTTGCTTTCTCCGTTGCATCGATTCGGAAACAATCACCCTTATCTTTCTTGTGCTTCATGGCATCATAAAGATTGAAACACACCTCTTCATCTTGGACTCTCACTTTCATGAGACCATCGTCCATGTCAATTGCCATACGGGCAGTTTTCATGAAAGGCCTTCCAAGAATCAAAGGTGCATCCTATTCCTCCTCCATTTCAATTACAACAAAGTCGACCGGAAACAAAAATTTGTCCACTTTGACCAACACGTCTCCCGCTACACCGTGAGGACGAGTAGTGGATTTATCGGCGAGTTGCAACGTCATTTGTGTGGACCTTAATTCCATGTGGCCTAGCCGTTTCACAATTGACAATGGTATCAAGTTGATGCTAGAACCCAAATCAATCAACCCATTGCCCACATACATGTTTCCTATCGTAACCGGCAATGTAACTCGCCCCGGATCACATTCTTTTCGCGGGAGAGTCCGTTGAATGATGACACTACAGCTTGCATCCACCATAATCGTCTCCTGATCTGTATACCTTTTCTTCTTCGTGAGGATATCTTTCAAGAATTTCGCATATTTAGGCATCTGCTCCAAAGCCTCGGAAAATGGAATATTTATTTGTAATTGCTTGAAGATGTCCATAAACCGAGAATAGTGCCGCGCACTATCTTTCTTTGTAGGAGCATGCGGATATGGTAGATGTTGAATCGGAATATTGTTCATCGGCTCTTTTCCATTCTTGTTTCTCTTCACTCTTTCTTCACGCTCTATTTTTTTCTCTTCCTCATTTTTTTCTCTCATTTTTTTCTATCTCATTTTCAACTAACACACCCTCAACATTTTTTTCTACTTCAATCTCTTCCCTATCTTTTTCTTTTTCAACTACAACCTCCTCCTCCACTCTCTTTTTACCTACACCCATGTCAATCTCTCTTCCACTTCTTGTGAGAATTGCTTTACAATCCTTAGGATTCGGAAGCGTATTTGCCGTAAAGGGCCCTTTTTGTTGGTCGGCCAATTGTTTTGATAATTGCCCGACTTGTGTTTCAAGATTCCTTATGGCGGCATTGGTGTTCTTTTGATTTGAGATTGCCATTTGCATAAATTGTGTAAGAGTGTCTTCCATCTTTGTATTTCCAACGGGAGCTTGCGGAGGTTGAGTGTAATTTTGGTATTGTTGACGGTTTGATGGTCCGGCTTCTTGCGGTCTCCATTGTTGCTGATAACCTTGGTTAGGCCTTTGTTGGTAACCTTGGTTGGCTTATTGATACGGAGGTCGGGGTTGGTAACCTTGATTTCTCGCGTAATTTGCTTCCTCCACAACGGGAGGACAATAACCGGTCGGATGGTCACCTCGACATAATTCACACACTAACATTGCACATTTTTACTTGAAGATTCATGCATCTCTTTGAATTGTTGCGGCAGCTTAGACATTTGCTTCGTTAACAACTCAACCTGTTGTGATAACAATTTGTTTTGCGTAAGAATAACATCACTTGTTCCTTATTCCAACACTCCCGGAGTTTGTTGAGAAGGTCCACGGTTGTGACTACCTTGATGATCGTTCAAGGCCATTTTATCAATGATAGTTGTGGCTTCCGCTGCGGTTTTGCTTAACAAGGATCCACCGGCGGTGGCATCCAACAAGGTTTTGTGTACAAGTTGCAGCCCATTTATAAATATATGAATTTGTGACAATTCATCAAAACCATGGCCTTTGCACTTTCGTAACATTGATTTGAACCTCTCCCAAGCTTCGTTGAGAGATTCATTGGCTCCTTGTGTGAATACCGCGATGGCGGTCTTTGCTTCCATAAACCGAGTGTGAGGGAAAAATCTCTCCAAAAATTTCTCTTCCAAAGCATTCCAATCCGTCATTATGGCAGTTGACTGATCAAGGTACCATTCCTTGGCCTTCCCAATGAGGGAATGCGGGAATAGTCTCTTGAATAGAGACTCCTCTTCTGCTTCTGGTGCACCAGTCGCTCCCGCTATTTCATAGAATTTTGTAAGATGGGTAAAAGGATCTTCATGGTCCATACCCGTAAATGGACTTTGATATAACAGTTGGAGAATACCGGTCTTCATCTCAGAATGCCGACCGTTGTGTGCATGGCGAGCGAACTGAGCATTGTGTCTCGGACTATTTGTACATGGCCTAGAAGCAGGTGGTGGTGGTGGTGGTGGATCTGCCTCCATTACTGGAAGTATTTGTGGAATTGGTGGTGGTGTAAAAGTACTTTCCTCTTGTTCTCGCTTCTGTCTCACTAGCTGCCTCCTTCGTCTAGTCCTGCTGTTGATTCTACGAGCGGTTCTCTCAATCTCAGGATCGAAAAGAAGTTGGTCCGCCGGTAGATTCCCCTGCATAAACTAAGTCTGCACACTAAACAAAACAGATTAACAGGTTCAAGATAAAGTGGTAACAGCCTAAAATAGCTCAACTATCGCAATGCTTGCAATATCACTTAACAATCCCCAGCAACGGCGCCATTTTGTTAGAAGAGTAATAGTGTGGGTTGTTTTTAATCGTATCCATAGGGATTGTTTGATATTTGATGCGTGTCTTTCAATAGTTGCGATATTCTAAGTTAACAGTTTCAAAAGTTTCTCAATTGGTTTTAACATTCACTTGTAGCAAAGATTAATTGGTGACAAAGATTTTGTAAAAGGCTTTATAAAATCATGTTAAGGTTAGGTTTCGCTAATCCTTTCCATGTATAAACGATTAATCAAGCATATGAACTCGGTTTCCGACCAATATAACCGCGTATCCTCCCGACTAAGTTTATGTCTAAAGCGAAGTCGTGAGTACCGTTGTTTAAACAGTTAGATGATGTCTCACGCTAACAATCTAAACAATGATCATTAAGATCAATACAATGCGAATAGCAAATCCCAAATCTATGTCTAGAGTTTGGTTTTTAAGAGATGAAATTGTTAGGTCAAGTTTTGTGGAATCTATGTCTAGAGTAAAACAAATCAAACATAAAGCATTAAGAGAAAACAACTTCATCTATATTGATCAAAGACTTTGTTCATATACAATAGATCAAAAGCAATACATAAAAACAGAATCAACTTCATCTAACCTCAACATTGAGTGTTTAGCCACCACTTCTCATGGTAGATTGGATAATAAGTAAAGAGAGGAGATGAGTAAACATCCACGCCGAATAATCGAGAATGGATGCAAAATCAGCTTCTCCAAGTGAAAATACAAGCTCCAATGGTAAAAAGACTGAAAACTATGATTTTGAATCAAAATGAACAAAAGATGCCTAAAACATAAAGTGAAATTCTATTTATACATAGCAGAATTCTGCAGTATTCGCACTGCGAGCAATTCATTCGCACTGCGAATGAGGAAAAATGGCACTTTAAGTGCCTCTGAGACTTAAACCGCCCCAAGCAGAAATCGTGGGTTCGCACTGCGAATCATTCGCTAGCTACATTCACACTGCGAATAAACTAGCGAGCCAGAATTCTCAACCCAGAAGTTACTGCCTCCCTTCGCCAGCATCTTCGCACTGCGAACCAACCAGCGAACCTTCGCTGGACCCTCGCTAGGAGTTCGCAGTGCGAACACATGGTAATCTCAAAGTTGGAAGTCTCTGCCTCTGCTCGCTAGCGCCTTCGCTGGTCCTTCGCAGTGCGAACCTTCGCTGGGCATTCGCCAGATTGTTCGCACTGCGAACACCCTGTTGCAGCTAAAAACTCAGTGGAAACTTGCATTGGTTCCACGTGTTCTCAATTTTGCTCCTTTCATGCCTATACCTGCACATTAACACACAAATTACAAGCTCCACACATATATTCCATTGTAAGCATTACGACACAATTTACCGCTTAAATTCACAATTTACCGTTAGAAAGAAATGAAAAATGCCAAGTATTTCATACAAATATATAACATTTTGACATCTAACAACAATGAAGAGGAAGAGTAGGAAAGCTCTGAAGATTGATGTATTTGGATGTTATCCTCTTCATTATTTCATGCTTGCTATGTTTATTTTAGTTTTGTTTTGTTTGGCCCTTGTATTTAGGCATGTTTTGATTTGTGTTCCAAGTAATTCTCTGGTTCTCATTTTCAAACCTTTTCCAAGTTCTAGAAAAAAGGGGAGTAATGGTATGGTTGTGTATAATGTGTGCCTACGTATGAGCTTGTAATGTTCATGTTCTGATCTCCTGAGATGTACCAACCACCTTGCAAGTTATCTGATTGTGTACTGCTTCACTACGCCAAAAATATGATTAGACAGCACCAAAAAGACAACGGTTTTATGCAAAAGCGCTGTTAAAAAGAATAAAAAAATTTCGCTAAAAAAAAGCGCCTTAAAAGAAAGGCTTTAGAAAGCGCTTTTCAAAAGCGCTGTAAAAGAATGTAAAAGAGTGCCACCTTAGATAGCGCTTTCCAAAAAGCGCTGCTATAGGTATCACTTTAGAGAGCGTTTTTAAAAAGCGCTGCTAGAGGTATCACCTTAGAAAGCGCTTTCAAAAAGCGCTCTAATAGGGCTCAATTTCTTTTCACTTTAGAAAGCGCTTTCTAAGGAAAAGCTCCCTCTAAAGTCATTTACTAATTAAAATATAAAACAATTCTAAACATTTTCAGAGACAGCGCTGTATTTGTTGTTTGGTAAAAGGGGGGGTCGAACCCACGCCCTTTAGGTATGGAAAGGAATTTTAAATTATATTAATATATCAAATTATATTTAATATATTTAAATTATATATTTTAACTTATTTAAATGATATTTAATATATATAAATTATATTAATATATAATTTAAAATATATTAATTTAAAATATACTTTAAATTATATTAATATATCAAATAATATTTATTATATTTGAATTATATCAAATTATATTTTAATTTATTTTAAATTATACTTTAAATTATTCAAATAATATATTTAAATATATATGTTTTAAATACAAACATTTTAACTTATTTAAATTATATTTAATATATATAAATTATATTAATATATAATTTAAAATATGCTTTAAATTATATTAATATATCAAATTGTATTTAATATATTTAAATTATATTTAAATTTATTTTAAATTATATTTTAAATTATATTTTAAATTATATTTTAAATTATTCAAATAATATATTTAAATATATATGTTTTAAATACAAACATTTTAACTTATTAAATTATATTTAATATATATAAATTATATTAATATATAATTTAAAATATTTTAATATTAAATATACTTTAAATTATATTAATATATCAAATTATATTTAATATATTTAAGTTATATTAAATTATATTTTAATTTATTTTAAATTATATTTAAAATTATTCAAATAATATATTTAAATATATATGTTTTAAATCCAAACATTTTGACTTATTTAAATTATATTTAATATATATAAATTATTTTAATATATAATTTAAAATATACTTTAAATTATATTAATATATCAAATTATGTTTAATATATTTAAGTTATTTTAAATTATATTTTAATTTATTTTAAATTATATTTAAAATTATTCAAATAATATATTTAAATATATATGTTGGCACCTTATTTTATATATTTATGGAGTCAGTATAAACAATGGATGAGGGTGTAGTACCGCTGGTCAAGGAGATTTGTGTGTTTGTTTGCCATGCCTATATTTTTTGACATTTTCAGGTAAACCTTAGACAGTGCTTTCTAAGGACAAAGCGCTGTTATAAGCCTTCTAAAAATAGCCTTTAGAGAGCGCTTTAGAAAAGCGCTGTCTAAAGTTAACTATATAATTTAAAATATATTAATTTAAAATATACTTTAAATTATATTAATATATCAAATTATATTTAATATATTTAAATTATATTTAAATTTATTTTAAATTATATTTTAAAATATTCAAATAATATATTTAAATATATATGTTTTAAATACAAACATTTTAACTTATTAAATTATATTTAATATATATATAAATTATATTAATATATAATTTAAAATATTTTTATATTAAATATACTTTAAATTATATTAATATATCAAATTATATTTAATATATTTAAATTATATTAAATTATATTTTAATTTATTTTAAATTATATTTAAAATAATTCAAATAATATATTTAAATATATATGTTTTAAATACAAACATTTTAAATTATTTAAATTATATTTAATATATATAAATTATATTAATATATAATTTAAAATATACTTTAAATTATATTAATATATCAAATTATATTTAATATATTTAAATTATTATAATTATATTTTAATTTATTTTAAATTATATTTAAAATTATTCAAATAATATATTTAAATATATATGTTGATACCTTATTTTATATATTTATGGAGTCAGTATAAACAATGGATGAGGGCGTAGTACCGCTGGTCAAGGAGGTTTGTGTATTTGTTTGCCATGCTTTGAGTCTGGGGTTCGAATCCCCCTCGCCCCAGACTCATTTTTATATTTTTTGACATTTTCAGGTAAACCTTAGACAGCGCTTTCTAAGGACAAAGCGCTGTTATAAGCCTTCTAAAAATAGCCTTTAGAGAGCGTTTTAGAAAAGCCCTGTCTAAAGTTTAACCTTAGAAAGCGCTTTAAGAAAAGCGCCCTCTAAGGTCTTTAAGTCTCCTCACCTTAGAAAGCGCTTTTTAAGTAAAGCGCCCTCTAAGGTCATTTATTAATTAAAATATAAAACACATTTCATTTCATTTTCTGAAACTGCTTCTAATCATTTTCTTCTCGCGACCCTTGCTCTCTTTCTTCTCTGCTGAAACTGCTTCTAATCATTTTCTTCTCGCGACCCTTGCTCTCTTTCTTCTCTGCTGAAACCCTTGCTCTCTTTCTTCTCTGCTGAAACCCTTTGCCATTGCCGTCGTTCATCCGCCATTGCCGTCGTTCATTCGCGGTTGTCGTCGTTCTGCTGTCGTCGTTCATTGTCGTGACTTCACTGCTGCCGTCGTTTTGCTGCCATCGTGACGAAGAAGAGGTACATTGTTGTTGCTGTTCTTACTTCTAACATTGTTGTTGCTGTTCTTACTTCTAACATTGTTCGTTGTTGCTGGCCGTAAATCGTTCTTGCATGTTACTGTTGTTCGTTGTTGCTGTTCGTTGTTACTGTTCTAACATTGTTGTTGATGGTTTTTATTTATAAATTTATTTCTCTTGATTTTTAAACTATTATTGTTGTTCTTGTTTGGTATATATAATAGAATATGACCCTGCAGTGAAATTTTGTGTAGGATTACTATTGAATATGTTACTGTTCGAATATATATTACCATGTTTATCAATATTCATCACTACTAGTAGTTCCATTAATCACTAGCCGTACCAATTCATAGAACTAGAAAAAAAAAACCAAATAATTTCAACGTTGTTGTTCATCTCTCATATCACGATTTTCAGTATTTATCACTAGTACTACCAATTTCCTTTATCTGAAACTGTATTTCAAATCTGTTTCTAATTATGATAATCATCTCACAATTTGAATTTTATTTCACAACACATTTTTCAAATCCTAAAAATTACAAATTGCTTTTCTTCCTTTTCTAGGGACTAATTAGTGGTTACAATTTACAAATAAGCACAAAAGCAATATTACAGAACTAAAAACATGTTTAACTTTTGATTTTTATATAGATATGCAGGTTAACATTAATTAATTAATAAACTAACAAGTATCAATTTCTTGTTAGAATTAGAAACTCAGAATCTTATCATTCTTTTATAAGGGTGTTTGTTTATTTACTTGGTACCTGTTACTAACAAGTATCAATTTCAGTGTTTATTAATTATTTTCCTTTCCTTTTCAATTTTCACTTTAACTTGCTTAGGCTTTGTAAGTTATAAGTATTCATTAACAGTGAAGTGAGGGTGTTGGTAAGAAACTCTTTTGCTTTATGAGTTTATATTTGTCATTTACTTTTTGTTTTTTTCTTTCTTACAGGTAAAATGTCTAATAACCAGGAAGACACCCACGAGACACAAGATACACAGGAATCTCAGAATGAAGCTTCGAATGTAGAACATGAAATAAAAAGAGGAAAAACCATTATGAAGAGAATCATCCGTGCTAGAGATAAAGGGATGAGATTTGATGTACATTGGAGTGAACAGAACCAACTAGTTGAGCCTAACGGTTCAATGTTATCTTCATACATTGGTTCACTTGTCCGTCAGCATATTCCAATCACTAGTGATAATTGGAGGAGTAAATCGTTGGATGCCGGTAAAGAAAAGATATGGACTGAGATACAGGTACTTACCAAATATGATTGATGTTATTAGATTTTTGTTGACGATTAAGTCTTTAATTTACTTATACTAAAACACTTTATGTTTATATGTGTATGTTTTTTCGTAGAGGTCCTTTAATATTGAAGAAATCCGGCAAAAGTATTGTCTTCAATTGGCCGGAAAGAGACACAGAGGGTTTAGAGCCTTATTATCAAACAAATATCTTAGGGACGAGAACAAAATTTTTTTTGAAGCAGAACTTCCACCGTTGTATGCGGATGTGATTACACCGCAAGAATGGGGCATTTTTGTAGACAAACGGAAAACCGAAGAATTCAATGTAATGTTGTCTTGTCATGTCTATTGATTGTATTATATATGTGTTTCATTAGTTTGTTTTGATATGACTTAAAATTTTTTATCCATAAATTGAGTGCCATTAATCGCGAAAGAGCATCAAACCCCGCGTATCCATACAGAAAAGGGCGTTTGGGATATGCACGATTACAACAAAAATTGGTAAGTATATATTAATGCTATGACTTTATTAATTGTATTATTGTGTTATAATTGATGAACTTATTATTTAACTAAATGTGTAGTTAGAAGAGTCTAAAAATGAAGAATCATCACTTCCGGACCATGTTTTGTGGAAGGAAGCTCGTGTGGGTAAGGGTGGAGCTGTTACAGAAGATGTTCAGCATGTTTATGAAGAATGTGTAAGTATAACATTATGTCTCAAAGTTAATTGAAATTTTATTAAATTATAATTAATTTTTAATCCCCACTAATAATTTTCGATATATCAATGAATTTCAGGAGAATCTATCTAAATCCATACCCGCAGGTGAGGATGATTGCAGGAGCATTCTTAGTCGAGTACTAAATGTTCCTGAGTATCCCGGTCGGGTGAGAGGTAAAGGATTTGGTGTGACTCCATCATCCTTGTATAAGCAATCGAAGAAAAAAATCCCACCACCCAAGAAATCATGCAAACTGTGATGCACTACAAGCGCAAGTTCAAGCATTGCAGCAGGATAAAGAGAGATATGAGGCGGAAAGACGCGGGTCCGGTTTGAAAGATGCTAGTGACAAAGCTAGTATCAATTCTCCAAATAAAATTCCCGAGGTAATTAGCACATATTTATTTTAATTAAATTAACAGATTTATTTTATTTGACCTTTATACATATTAACAGTTACATATTTATTATTGCTTCAGGGCATTTCATCTTGCCAGTTGTATTTGTCGTTTCCGACTTATCGCATGGTTGGCAAGGGAAAAGTGCATAACTTTGCGGGAGCGTTACTTCACCATCATCCGCTCCCACAAGGTTATATGAAAGTGTCGGTTGATATCGCTTTAGATACGGATGCGTTACTACCGATACCAGACTCGGTTTCAGAGGTTACATTGCTGCGGGATGCAATAGGTTCGTTTGTCGCATGGCCGTTAGACCTCATTTCCATAGGTGATGAGGTATGTTGAAAACCATTACGAATCTCTTAGTATTCAAATGTCAATTCTGAACGATTATGAAAATCATTCTGAACCATTACTTACATTTTTTTTACATGGTAATGTTAGACTCCTACAAAACCCGCAGCAAAGAATAAAGGGGTTTTGCTGCAAAACGAGTCTGTTGAATCACACAGAGAGGTAGCTTTTAAGTGTTATTCTATTATCCGAATTCATGATTTTCTACTTTACCTAACTTATATGATTGTTAGGTTACTGCTCAACCTTCACAACAGACCGGCAAGAAAAAAGCTCCTACAAGGACCGTGAAGGAAAAAAGTAGACCTCACTTTCAGACGTGTCTAGAAACACTTTTGGCAATGTCAGATTTGATGCAAGGTGTTATTCGTCAAATCAACATGGACGAAGGTGTTTTTGGTTTTCCTCATTCTGAGATAATCGGAAAAGAGGACATGGAGCAGGTTTTCAATCATACTAAATTAGGCATCAGTGTTATGCATTCATACATCTGGTACTCCAATCAATCTATTATTTATTTAGTTGAACAATTTATTTACACATTTCAATGATAATAGTCTAATGTTTATTATGTTTTTATTTAAGGTGCATGTATAAAAAATTCATGCGGGGGACGAATTTGTCAAACAAATTCCGTTTCTTCTCTTGCAGCCTTGTTAATGCACCGAGAATTGGTATGAATGCCATTGAAGTAAGAGACCACTTACTTGAGCGATTTACGGCCAGCAACACAGAATGTCTGTTTCTTTTACCGTATAATACTGGAAACGGGTAAGATTTTCATTATAATTTCATTCTAATCTTTAATTTGTATCTTTTGCGTAGAAATTATCCATCTAAACTTTTTTTATACTTTACAGTGGACACTGGTTGTTGGTTGCCATTAATCCTATAACAGAAATGGTCTATTATCTTAATTCATTGGATACTGATTGGTCCACATATCAGAATATGAAGGATGTGGTTGACACGTAAGTGAGACTGTTCGAAATATTCGTGTGTATTTGTATATCTAATTATTTCTGTGACATTGTTCTAAGTTTACGTTTTTCTTTTATAGAGCTATACTACTATACCGTGCACAAAGAGAGACTCGAGTAGCACGGGCTAGATCAACCAATATTACATGGGTCAAAGTGGAGGTATATTAATTTTCACAATATTGCTTATTAGTGATGCTACTTAATAACACAAAACATCTATATATTATTTCTTATTTGTTTGTCTATGTGTAGTGCCCTCGTCAGCGTAATGGCATAGACTGCGGGTACTTCGTTTTGAGGTTCATGAGAGAAATCATTCAAATGGGACAATTGGAGATTCCTATTAGGGTATGCATGGTTTTATAACTTAGGATTTATTTTAATATTTATCGGATATGTCATATAATTTATTATTTTTAACTAAATAATGCGTATTTTGTTTTGTTATGTAGTATTTCGAAGATATGGCGTGTTCTTCTTACACAAGGAAACAATTGAATTATATTACGGAAGAATTGTGCGAATTCTTTCTTCTAAAAAATTTTTTTGAATGTATAGTTTTGGGAATGTAAATTTTAGTTTTGTGAATATAAGAAAATTCTGTTGCAAGAAGAATTCTGTTGTAAATTTTGTGAATTCTGTTAATGTATATGAATTCTCTTGTTGCAAGAATTTTGTGAATTTTGTAAATTTTGTGAATTCTGTTAATGTATATGAATTCTCTTGTTGCAAGAATTTTGTGAATTTTGTAAATTTTGTGAATTCTGTTGTAAGTTTTGTGAATGTTAATTTTATTGAAATGTATATATGAATTCTGTTGTTGCAAGAATTCTATTTCTTGAAATGTATAAGAATTCTGTTGTTGCAAGAAATTATATAAGAAATGCTGGTTTGAAACTATGCAGGTTTCTGCATAAAAAAAAATGGCTAAAATGGGATTTTTTATACGCATAAAAAATCAATAAAATTATAGGTATACTTTAGAGAGCGCTTTTAAGGAAAAAGTGCTCTCTAAAGTTCACTTTAGAGAGCTCTTTCAGGGAAAAGCGCTCTCCAAAGGTATATAAAAAAATCATTTTCCGTATACATTAGACAGCGCTTTCAAAAGCGCTGTCTAAAAGCACCTTTAGAGGACGCTTTTTAAGGAAAAAGCGCTTTCTAAAGTTTATAATAAAAAAATTTTAAATTTTAAAGGTATACTTTAGACAGCGCTTTTAAAAGCGCTGTCTAGAGTTCCATTTTAGAGAGCGCTTTTTCATAAATAAAAAAGTGTCGTCTTTACCTACGACAGTGCAGGCTTAGACAGCGCTTTTAAGCGCTTTTATAGGGCAAAAAAAGCGCCCTCTTTTCCCTCTTTTCCCGTAGTGCTTCTGCCATTGATGATGTTCTGTTATGGTGTGCTACTACGTGCTCACATGCTAGAACTTCTGGCCAAGCATCTGGCCTTCAACTATGTGAGCATGTATGTATGTGAGCATGTGTGAAAGTCTTTTGTTGCCGATGTTTGCTAGTGCTGCAGTATATGAAAATTATTTTTTATTTACTCCTGCACATCTTGTAGAAAGGTTGTAATTTGTTTTACCCAAAATTTGTCAAAGGGGGAGATTGTAGTTCCTTTGGTTTGCTACTTTAGGTAAAAAAACATGGACAAAACAATATGCATTTGTGAAGAGGCAACATGTAGGACAAGATATTCCAGAATGTGTGCAACACCTGTCTTCAGTCTGTAAGACGAATTCTGTGAGTAAATCTGAGCGCATTTTTTATTGATTCCAAGAAGATTTATCATTTATGTTTTGTATCTTTTAGAAATATGAAGTTAAGGAAGACTAGTTAAAATATTGTCCATGACGATATCAAATATAAAAATATTTAAATTGATTTTAAATTAATATCTTTTGGACAAACAAATCAAATTTTCTTCAAAAACCAATATGTATCAAATCAAATCTTTTGAAGACCCTACAAATGGAGCGATATATATAAAGGCTCATTCCTATCAAAGAAATCACGCAAGTATTGAAGATCTATTGTGCTAGGATTTTTGTTATTTGAGTCTTTGCTTTCTTATTGTTTATTGTAACTCTCTAAAGAAGCCTAACCTGAATATTCAAGGCATAAAGGTTGATTGTTAGCTGAGTTGTAATTCAACATTTTTAATCTGTTGAAATCATTGATCACTAGGGTAGTAATTGAGAGAGAGTGAGAATGGTTCTCATATTTAAGGGGGGGTCTTAAATAGAAAGACACAGATACTATTAGGTAGGCATTGAATAAGGTTTATTCATCTAAGACTAATTCTATTAATACTATTGAGAGTGAATTTCCTTTCTTGGGTTGGAAGCCCTTATGACATAGGTGAGGTTGCACCAAACTAGGTTACCAATTCTCTTGTGTTCTTTATTACTTTATGTTTTATTATCTTGTCTTTGTCAAACTATTATAGGCTTATTATACACATTTCCCCAGACATTGTGTCCAACATTTGTCCATGCGCTAGAACGAAATTTTAACCTTCAATGTAGGATCCTTGTTTCTTATTTGATAACTTGTTGTCGAAATCATCACCAAAGCAGTGTTAACATGCTCACAAGAAATTCTTGAGGGACTCGTCCACAAGAAACGCTTGAGGTAGTTGCTAGCATGCTTGAATCATATAGGAATAAGCCCCAACACAAATTGAAATTAAGAATAAAAAAATTCAAATTAAATAACGTAAATCACATTTCTAAAAGATATAATCTCTCAGCATCTCAATCACGTAAATCACATAAAGCTTTTATTAGGAGAGAGAAGCTCCTCCCGCTCTCTACCCCTTTGTGCCCTTTGGCCTTTCTCCTTTTTCTTTCCAACCCTGCATCTCAATCAACAATCTCTCAACAAAGATGTATCAGGTTCATTGATTCACAACCGTTCCTCCATTTCCGTTTGGGTGTCCTGGGATTCTTTGCTTGACGTTTGGTTTGGTGCCCTGTTTGATTCATTAGGGTTTGGTTTAAAGTCCTAGTCTTCGGGCTAGGGACCTTCCTCCCTGTGGGTCATCTTACAGTCGCCTTTCCGGCCGTCGGCTTTCTGAATCTTGCACGGGCCCAATCCCTTTAGGGTTGTGTGTCTTTCACCTGTGTTCTTCGTGATTCTCGAAGTCGTCTCTATGTCGCTCCATAATTCTAGTGTTCCCAATTCGAAATGGGTGGAGATCAGGAATAAGAAGATTAGAAACCACATTCAAGTTAGAACTTCGATCTGGAAAAACAACTCAGGTAAATCTACAGAAAATGATATTCGAGAAGCCTCTTCTTTCTTCTTTACGGAATTCCCAGATTCGTTTGAAGCTAAGCAAATGTATGACATATTCAAGGAATACAGAGGCATTCTTGAGGTTTTTATTCCTGGAAGACTTGATATTAGAGGAAAATGTTTCGGCTTCATTAGGTTTAAAAGGATTGTAGATGAACATCTTTTTGCCATTAAACTTGACAACATTGTCATTAATGGCAATAAGATATTCGTTAATTTACCAAGATTCCGGAGAAATACTTCGATTTCAAGATATGAAGTCCCCAACAAGTTTCAGAATCAGTCTGGTAGGAATGGTGGTAGTCTTACAAATGCTGCTGCTGCTAGGCTTGTTGATAAGAGTGTTAGTGGAAATAGGTTATCCTATGCTCAGATCACTAATGGTATTCAGCGAAATCAGCCGTTCCGTTCGAACAAGGTTCTCCTTGGAGATAAACCAAATTTTGCCCACCTCAGCTTTAATGTTAGCAAGGAAGAAGTTGAAAGGTTTGAGCAAGCGTTTACGGGGGTTTTGGAATTATCGGGCTCTGCCATCAAAGTATCTGAAGCTTTCAAAATGGAAGGATTTTTTAACATCAAAATTACCCCTTTGGGGGCGAATCTTTGTTTACTTGAAGAAGATAACCCGGGTGATATCAAGAGGTTGATTGTAGAGGATCCTAAGTGGATAGCTAAATGGTTTTCTGAGGTTCGTCCTTGGTAATCTGCGGATGTTGATCAGGAACGACTCACCTGGATCAAGATTTTCGGTCTACCTTGTCACGTTTGGGGAGAAAAAAATTTCAAATTCCTTGCAGCAACCACTGGAGCTTTTGTGAAGATGAACGAAGATACTAGAAAATAGTCTCGCTTTGATGTAGCTAGAATTCTGATACGTACTAAGTTTGCTATGAACCTTAATGAAGTTACCAATGTGGAGGTGAACGAAAGCACATATAGGATCAAGATAGTGGAAGACTCCTTTAGACCTTTTGTGTCTGAGAGTTTCAGAAACAAGTGTTCTTATTTCGAAGAAGATAGTTCAGATTTCATTGCATCTGAATCTGAAATTGACTCAGAGCAAGTAGTGGGAGGTGATGGTTGGGATAATCCATCCAAGGTTATCAGCTCGCAGTCCAATTCCTCTGCTTCGGTGTCTCAGGATTTGGGGGCTAGTAGTATTAGGAGTTCTGCCAAGGATTATAAGACTCGATCTGATGGTGTGAGGGAGGCTGGCCAGTTGAATTTATCTGTAGCAGAGGTGGGGGTTGTCAAACTATTGCTGATAAGGAATTTATCAGTCCACCACAGTCTCTCGAGTTAGCCTCAAAGAAGAGTATCGACTGTCTTCAGACTGATGGTTGTGTTGAGGTAGCTGCTGATAAGACTTTTGAATTGGAAACTACTCCGGATCATGTCAGCTGCTCGATAGATAGAGAGAGTTTAGATACATGTCTGAATTTACTGAGTTCATAAATGCTATAGGGTTCGTGGATCCCCCGCTGGGAGGGCTCAAATTTTCTTGGTTCAAGCCTAAAGGAAATATCTGCAGTAGGCTTGACAGGTTCATTATTTCCCCTGGTACTTTCAATGATTGGAACACGATAACTCAGAAGATAGGAGAAAGGGACATTTTTTACCATAGGCCATTCTGTATCACAGCCAAAAACACAAACTGGGGGCCTAAACCTTTCAAAATTATGTCGTGTTGGTTTGACCACCCAGATTTTCAACCTTTCATCAGAAAAGAGTGGGAAGATTTCAAAGTGGCTGGTAAAGCATCATTCATTCTTGCAAGTAAGTTACAAAACCTCAGAAATAGACTCCGCTGGTGGAACAACAATATATTCGGCTGGGTAGACACAAAAATAAAAAATGACTCTGGTATCATTAATGATATTGAACAGCTGTTTGAAAATAATAGGGGGTTATTTCCTCTGATTGCTTGGAGCATAGGAATGCCGCGGAAGTAGAAATGTGGAAAACTATGAGATTTAAGGAAAGTATCCTAAAACAAAAATCTAGATTGAAATGGAGTTTGGAGGGCGATGGCAACACGAAATTTTTCCATTCAGCTTTGCGTAACAGGTTGAATAGAAATGGCATCACCTCTGTAAGAGTTGAGTATACTATTGTTGAAGATGTTCAGGAAGTCAAAAATGTGGTGTGGGCTCACTTTTCCAAGAGGTTCAGCAGGGTTCAGCAGAGTTTCCGTTTGCTGGAGATGCAGGTTTCAAGAGGCTTTCCGTATCAGATAGTGCAGAATTAGAATCTACAGTCGAAGCGGAAGAAGTTAAAAAAGTGGTCTTTGAGTGTGCTGGTGACCGCAGCCCTGGCCCTGACGGTTTCAGTTTTGATTTCTTTAAAAGATGTTGGAGTATTGTAGGGGAAGACTTCACGAAATGCGTTCTGGAATTCTTTAATGGAGAGAAACTTCACAAGGTTTTCGCCTCATCGTTCGTGGTCCTTATTCCTAAACAAGATGTTCCTAATTGCCTCGACGACTATAGACCGATATCTCTTATCAGCTCTGTTTACAAAGTGTTGTCCAAGATTATGGCGAACAGACTTAAAAGGAAGATTGGTGGCATTATCTCCAACACACAAACTGCTTTTATAGAAGATAGAAGTTTGGTTGATAGGGTCCTAGTTTTAAATGAGATCATTGACTATGCAAAGCGTTCTAAGAAAGAGCTTATGTTACTCAAGGTGGACTTTGCTAAGGCTTATGATTGTGTCGAGTGGAGTTATCTTCGAGACGTAATGAAGATTATGGGATTCTGCAATAGGTGGCTATCTTGGATGGAGAAAGGTATCTTTAACAGCTTTGCATCTGTCTTGATCAATGGAAGTCCGACTCTAGACTTTCATGTTTCTAGGGGCCTTAAACAAGGCGACCCTCTTGCGCCTCTTCTATTCACAATCGCAGCTGAAGGTTTGGCTGTAATAATGAGCAAAGCTTTGGATATTGGTAGCTTCTCAGGATTTAAAGTGAGTGATGAAATATCCTTTCACCTATTACAGTACGCGGACGACTCGATCTTAATCAGTGACGGCTCATGGAGGAATATCTTGGCTATGAAAAATATTCTGAAGGGATTCCATTTGATTTCTGGTCTCGACATCAACTTTAATAAGAGTTCGCTCTTTGGTTTTGGTATTGAAGAGTCAATGCTCCTGGCTGCTGAGAATTATTTGGCATGTAAGCTAGCTGTATGTCCTTTTAAATTTCTTGGTGTTCCCATTGGAGGTAATCATAGATTAATTACCTTTTGGAAACCGTTGATAGAGAGGTTTCGATCTAGATTGACCTCGTGGAAAAGTCGTTTCCTTTCTATGGGAGGAAGAGTTACTCTGATAAACTCGGTCCTAACCAACCTCCCCATTCATTTTATGTCCTTCTATAAAGTCCCTAGCAAGGTTATCAAGATACTCGTGTCCATTCAAAAATCATTCTTGTGGAACGGTCTAGTTTCCAAAAGAGGTGTGTCGTGGGTGTCGTGGCGTAAAGTTTGCAAAAAGAGAGAGGCTGGAGGTTTAGCAGTAAAAGATATCAAATTATTTAACAGAGATCTTATGTTTAAATGGATTTGGAAAATCATGGTCAAGAAAGATACACTTTGGAAGGGTTACATTGATTTTCGGTATTCAAATCATATGCAAGAATTTCAGTTAGGTTACTCCCAAAAATACCATGTTCCCTCTTCTTTATGGTGGCGTGATCTCGTGCAATTAGCTCGGTTTTGTGGTAAAGACATTATTTCAGATTGTATCTTCTTCTCGTTAGGTAAAGGAAGCTCAATTTTGTTTTGGCTATCCAAATGGGTCGGTTCATCAACTTTGGCACAACAGCATCCTGAGTTGTTTATGGTGGCTGCAAATAAAAATAGTTTAGTATCAGAAAATGGCTCTGGGATTGGTGGTTCATAGGTTTGGGATAATATTATTTTTGCTCAAGATTCGGGTCAGGATATTCAACAAATTCAACTGCAGCTGCTACACCAGAAGCTGTCCGAGTTCCGTCCAAACGTCGACGTCGATGATCTTCCATGTTGGCAGGCTAATAATGCTGAATCGTTTTATGTTTCTTCCTTATATAATTTTCTGCAGGATTCAATTGAAGACGCAAATGATAATCTTCCTGAAGATGTTATCGCGGTATTCAAACTTATTTGGTTAGATGAGGTTCCTCCTAAGGTGAAAGTTTTCGGTTGGCGGCTAGTTCATAACAGACTTCCAACGAGAGACAATCTAATCAGAAGAAGAATCATCACTAACCGTCATGAAGAGTCGGGTCCTTTTTGCTTCCAGGAAGTCGAATCTGTTGATCATGTCCTTTTCCGTTGTTACAAATTTGCCCTTGTTTGGAAATTCGTATGCAAATGGTTAGGCACTCCAGATATTGCGGTTAGTTGTTTGTTAAATCACTTTTCATGTTGGATGTCAGGGTGTGTCGGCAGAAAGTTCTCAATTAGTAACTCCGTCGGATTGTGGCTGGTTATTTGTTGGTCCATTTGGACATCCCGAAACTACATCATTTTTTAGGATGAATTTTGGGACATGGATACATTTACAAACCGTATTCTTTTTTTTCTCATGGAGTTGGATAGGTAGGGTGCACAATAGATTTCATACTTGTAATTATTACACTTAGGTTAAATGCCCCAGTGATTTTTTGTAGATCCTGACGTTAAGGTTGGTGTCTTTTGTATACGGGTTGGGGTCCCCCTATTGTACCCCTAATCTTATATAAATTTTAGCTTATCAAAAAAATAAAAAATAACGTAAATCACCACAATGTCAGAACATTTTTAATAATAAACCTTGAATGGTGTGGTAACAAAAGGAACTCTAACGAGGCAACAATATATATATATATATATATATATATATATATATATATATATATATATATATATATATATTACAAAAGTAAATACCTAATAATTGTAAGGGTAATTCAACTATTTAAGTCTTACATAAGAGAATCTATTATCTAAGTTTTGACTGATGGACTCGTCCAAACAACGCTTGAGGGACTCGCCATAACAAATGCTTGAGGGACTCGTTCGAAGTAATTTATGAAGAATTCATTACAAAAGACTTTAAAAATACCATTGTCCGTTTAAGTTAATCACTTCAGTCTTTCCATGCCTCATGCTTGAGAAACTCTGGACAGAGATAACTTAATTGGGCCTAAAAAAATAAAGCTCGAAGGGTCCTAAAAAAACACTCAAAAAGGCCAAGAAAGAACCAGACAGGCGCCACCCTGGTTCGCCTGAAAGTGACTTGGGTTGCCCGACCTAGACCCATGTTTATTAATTGATCCACTTTGGTAATACTTGACAGAAATGTCGTTCTCAAGAAACAATCACATGAAATGTAGGGAGAAAATTGTTCCCCTATAATAGAGGAAGAATTGATCTCCCTTACACCCACATATATGTAAGGAAAGTAAAAAATATTGTTTCATTCTCCCCATATTATCCTGCCTACGAAGTGTATATATATATATATATATAATCCACTAATTTTCAATACATAAATATACTTAACTCTCGTGCACTCGATCATGTAAGAGGGTTCTTTATCTTTGTTGTACTTTTCGCAACTACATTATACATATTTTTTTTGATAGGCAAAGATAATAACTAAATGAATAAGGGTATTAGGGGTACCCCAACTCAAATATAAAGTTCAACAGTTTAGAAAAACTAAAACAATCCTAAATTATAAGAACTCCTACAGATATTTACACTAATCGTAATAATTACATGAGTAATGCTTTTAGAATGATTTCACAGAGAAACTTTTATTAAAAGTATAAGGCCAAATGATAACATCTGTTGCCACTCTAGTTGGATGAACTTCTCGCAACAACAATTCAAGTTCATGTCGATCATGCAGTAAAGACTCAGTAGCAGCTACCGTAATGCTATTAAAGTTCCAATGCCATACGTCGTCGATCCAAGCTCCCATTTGGTTAACCAAACCCAATTTCATGTTGGAACAGTTGAATAAATCCGGGAATATGAACTTTAACGGTCTATCCCCCAACCATTTTGATTTCCAAAATAAGATCTTACTTCCCTCTCATAGTCTATGAGACAAAAGATCAACAAAACCACTGTTACCTTCGGCACCGCACAAAGATATTACATCCTTCCACCATTAAGAAGTAGCTTTTCCAAAGAAGCTTGGTTCTTTAGACAAGATCATATTAGCGAAGTCTTCATATCTTCCCTCTATAATCCCTTTCCAAATAACATCATTATCAATTAGAAACCTCCATAACCACTTAGTTAAGATAGATTTATTGAACAAGCCAATGTCTTTTATCCCAAGCCTTCTTCCGCTTTCTCCTTGCATATATTTCTCCAACTTAGCGAAACAATGCCGCGAAATTCTTTCGACTACATTATACATATATTAATGTTCTAATTGTCACTCTTAAGTCCGTTTGTCCAATTTTTTTAATAAACACACACGTTAAAATATAAACGGATATGTTTTATTTAATTATAATTATAATTTAAATTATTTATGTGATAAAATATTTGGTATTATATATATATATATATATATATATATATATATATATATATATATATATATATATATATATATATACTAAATTCGGTTATTAAACGCGAATTTTCTAGTAGTATATATATATATATATATATACTACTAGAAAATTCACGTTTAATGACCGAATTAGAGACCTAAAAAGCAAAAAAATCGGTCACTATGACATTTAGCGACCAATAAATATATATATACTACTAGAAAATTCACGTTTAATGACCGAATTAGAGACCTAAAAAGCAAAAAAATCGGTCACTATGACATTTAGCGACCAATAAAGCGACCAACATTTTTCGGTTGAAAAAGTGCTAGTCGCTAACCTTTAGTGACGTATTCAGTGACCGAATTTATAAAAATAAAATTAAAATTCTAGCCACTTGGAATCGAACCCTTAAGCTTAGTGACCAAACTAGAGAACTCATTTGACTAACCATTGGGACAAATCATTATAGTTTGTTCATCGTACATTCAGATTTATATTTAATAGTAAATATAGCTATTAAATTAAAAACATGGGCAAATAATGGAATCAAACTCAAATTCTTACGGTTTGTATTAGGATACGTCCCTGTTATGATGAAGTTTTATATTATATTATAGGTTTAGATTCATATTATATTTTAAAAGTCATTTTAATTATTTTTTTGTAAGCACTTTAATTATTAATAATATATTGTCATTTACATTAATTGTTGTAATTAAAATAAATTTATTTTTTGTGTCATTAAAAGATAAATTTATATTAATTAAAATTATGAGAATTCATTTTAAATGTATTAGTAATTAATAAAAAGAATTAGAAAAATAGTGGGAAAACAAAAATTATTAGTGACCGAATTTGAGACTAAATAAGCGATCACAAAATTTCAGTTGCTAATTTGGTGGCTAATTTAATTTTGTGACCGATTTGGCGACATCTAAAATTTTACTAAATTTCGGTGGCTAATTCGGTGGCTATAGTGACCGAAATATTTCAGTCACTAATTCGGTCACTAAAAGCGAATTTTTTAGTAGTCATATATATATATATATATATATATATATATATATCACTACTACGAAAAACCCATTTAACAACGGTTGGAAACTACATATAATGACGCAGATCAGGGCGTTGTTAAGTAGAGTATTGTCGTAAGTACACTACTATTATGATGGACCTGAGACCGTTGTTGTATTCTGGAAACGCGCGTTATATTGCAACGGTTAGGTATTTCAACCGTTGTAATATATATTAACTATCACAACGGTTATGAGTCTTAACCGTTGTGGAATGTACCCTTAGTTTATTAGATACAAATGTATATTGCTTGTTTTACCATACACCTAATTAAAGAAATACAACCATTAAAATTGGTAAAGAACTATATAATCTAAAAATTAAACTGTTCTTGAAAATCAACTTAAACACACCACTGTTTTCCGAATTGCATCCATTTCATTCCGCACATTTTATGTTCCTTAACATAAAATTTATGGTTCAGTGGTCAGTTTCCTTCAATCCATCGATATCTTTTATTATAGTTTACCTCATCATCGCCAAAAATCATCGCGATTTTATCATCATAACAATCAAGATCTTAACAACCACGATGATTAGTGACGACGATGAGGTAAAGTAGAATTGTAGATATCGATGAATTGAAACAAACAGACCATTAAACCATAAATTTTGTGTTAAGGAACATAAAATGTGCTGAAATAAAATGGATGCAATTCGGAAAACATTGACATGATAAAGGTTGGTTTTCAAATATATCTTAATTTTCAGATTATAAGTTTCTATATCAATTTAACTGATTGCATTTTCAATAAAAGGATAGTGAAACAAACAATATACATAGTATATAATAAACTAAATTTCATATACAATATCAGAATGAATTTATATATATGTACCTTATCAGAATGAATTCATATATATGTACCACCATCATCATCACCATGTGAAACAAACCCTAAGAAGTGGGAAGTAATGAAGAAAATTAGTTAGTATTCAAAACAAAACAAGCAAAAGTTGAAACAAAACCCTAAGAAGTGGGACTGTACCATTATAATGAAGTTCACCTTGTTTGTGAAGCATTGAAGTCAAATCTGCACAAAATGAGAACAATCAACAAAAACAACATGAAGCAAACGAGATAATGGGAACTATCTATTAAAAAGATTGAAGTAGAAGAATACCTTATTTTTCATAAACAATATGTACATTACGCTTGCTACCACCTGCATCATCACCATGTTCATCTAGTTTTAGAATCTGCAAGAAGAAATACAAGGAGGAAGAAGCTTAAATCAAAAGCTTCATACTTCTTGTATTTCTTTTCGCGGATTCTAAAAAAAGATGAAGTTTACTGCAAAAAATGTAGAGAAAAAATGGGTGCTAGGGTTTCGCTGTGAAGGAAACGGCGCTACTGTCAATAAGGGAAAGTTAATTCCCTTATATAGGTAAATATTTCACAACGGTTTTCTAAAAGAACAGTAATGATAAGTATATATATTATTTTAATAATATCACAACGGTTAGTTATATTAACCGTAGTGATACCCCTTATACTTGGTACAAGGTTCGACTCCAGGAAATAACATTTTTCTATAATTACGTAAAATAGAAAAATGATGTTGCCTGGAGTCGAACCTTGTACCAAGTATAAGGGGTATCGCTACAATTATTATTACTAACCGTTGTAATATTATAACCCTTGCTCTTCCCGGAATAGAGAACACTCTGGCCAAGTATAATAACGATTTAAAATTTTCTCCGTTTTTCAAAAAATATCGTTCTAGAATATAAACCATTTACAAGTTATCATCATTGCAAGCATTAAACTATCAGACTTTTCATCTTCAACCTCATCTATAAATAGACAATTTTACATTTCTTCATAATATATTCTTCGTAACAATGAGTTTTACAAATAAGAATGCTAGAAACATCACCAATGAGGGCACAAATGAACAACGTCAGTCGCCAAATGAGGAGGTCCAACCAGCGGCCAATGTCAGGGATGCGTTAAAGGTAAGGAAGGAGAAGAAGAAGAAGAAGCTGAAGAAGAAAAAGAAAAAGAAGAAAAGAAGGACTGTTTATTATGATTCCGATGAGGGAAGTGAGGAGAGAGTCCTAGATTATGAAGATGCATTTGCAGCTATGGGCTCTGACATTGATAAATATATGTAATATATGATTATCAATGTACTCTTCTTATCTGAAATTTCAATAAAGTTTTCTTTTATATATACTCATCTCTTTCACTTTTATTTTTAAAGAAGTTATGATCAAACTATTTCAACCTATTCTCTTGCACTTAAAAATAGAAAAACAAAGATGAATTTTGAGTTTTGAGGTTAAATCTCCGTAACACTAACAAAAGAAATAAAATATATGTTTAAAATATAAAAATATGGAAAAAAATGTAGTTGCTGGAAATCGAAGCTTGTTACACATCATGTATTACAATGGTGTTTTAATACAAGCGTGTTTAAAATGTAAAAATATGGAAAAAAATGTAGTTGCTGAGAATCGAAGCTTGTTACACACCATGTATTACAACGATTTTTTAATACGACCGTCGTTAAATATGGCGTTATAAATCAGCTGCAAAATTTTTAACCTATTACAACGGTGGGATACGAATCCGTTGTAAACCCGACGTCGTTAAATGGGTTTTTCCTAGTAGTATATATATATATATATATATATATATAGGGTCATGCTAATACACACCCATGTAGGTGTAGATTAGCAACATACACCTTAGTGTATTTTTGTGTGGGGCTCACCAATTTTGAGTGGGACCCACATTAGAAAGATGAAGAAAAAAATAGAAAGAAAATAGATGTAATATATTTTTGTGTGAGGCCCACCAATTTTGGGTGTATGTTAGCATTTCCCATATATATATATATATATATATATATATATATATATATATATATATATATATATGGTTTATATCTAATGAGAATGCCATTTTTATTTAAGAAAATGAGAATGAATCTGAATCATTAGATTTTAAAATAAATGGTGAATATTATTTGTTATTTTTGTTTTTCTCTCACATCCATTATTAAATAAATGATAGAAGATAGAGAAAAAAAACTAACATATAATTTTCTAAATATATAAAGTAATTGTGGTACAAATTTATTATAGTCGTATAAAATATACACGTTTTCATGTGTGACTATCTAACAGCACTTTTATTGCATTAACTATAAATAATAATCGGTTGTATAATTTTTATTTTTCATGCAATAGACTAATATATTTTATACCTGGCATCCTCTTTATAAATAGATGATTAAATTTTGAAAATTATACATTTTAGACTAATTTTAGTTGAGAAAGTAATCCCTTTAAATTGTATACAATATTTAATTAACTGGTCATGATCTTATTTTGTAAACACAATACCCAACCTTTGCAAAGTTCATCACATCTCTCTAGGATTTTTTCTGCAACTCTTCGTCTTCCTTTCTTCTTCACAGATTTGTTCAAGTGAAATGTATCAAGTGCATTAATCAATCGTTCTGCCATTTTGCGTTTTTCTCCAGAATGACGTTTACCTTGGATCGGGAGCTAATCTGGTAGGTTCAAAGGGTTTGGTTTAAAGTCCTAACCTTAGGGTTAGGGACCTTCCTCCCTTTGGATCTACATTCTCAGTGCGGCTTCTACGTCCCTGGTTTTTAGGTCGTTCTGGGTGATAGGTGTTCTTTGAGTTTCAACTATGGCATTTCAGAAAAACTTGGGGGTTAACAGAGGGACTTGGACGGAGGTGGGTAGGAAGAAGAAGTCCACAGGTCGGAATAACCCATGTGGTAGAATGTTGATATGGAAGAGTAACAAAGGTAAATTTACTAATTTGGATCTACAAGAATCTTCTTCATTTTTCTTTACTCGGTTTCCAGATTCGTACGAAGCGAAACAGATGTACGAAGTCTTTAAGGAGTTTGGTACTATATTAGAAGTGTTCATCCCGGGTAGGCTTGACATCAGGGGAAAAAGATTTGGTTTCGTTAGGTTCAAAAGTGTCGAAGACGAACATCTTCTTGCCATTAATTTAGAAAACATTGTCATTAATGGTATTAAGATTTTTGCCAATCTACCTAGATTTAGGAGAGAGAATAAGGATGGTGGTGGTATGGCTCTTAAGGAAGGTAGGATTAATGATCTGAAGCGGGTTGAAGGTTACTCAATTAGGAACAATAAAGGGAGTGGATTAGATGATAAGCTAACATTCGCTCAGGCTGCTAGAAGGCATCGAGATCGGATCGTAGACAACAAGAAAACAAAGCAAGTTTTACTCGGAGAAAATCCCAACTTCGCTCACCTGACTTTCAAAGTTAGTGGGGAAGAACTTGAAAGGTTTGAGCAGGCTTTTACAGGGGTCCTGGAGATTCCTGGTTCTGCATTGGAAGTGTCGGAAGCATTTCAAATGGAAGGTTTTTTAACATTAAGGTCACCCCAATGGGGGCTAACCTTTGCCTTTTAGAGGAAGATAACCCTGGAGACATCAAAAATTTGATATCTGTAGAAACTAGTTGGATATCTAAATGGTTTTCAGATATTCATCCCTGGTCACCAAGTGATGTTGATCAAGAGAGACTTACCTGGGTCAAGATCTTTGGGTTACCGTGTCATGTTTGGGGGGCGAAAATTTTCAAATATCTAGCTGCAACTACGGGATCGTTTGTAAAGATGGACGAGGATACGAGGAGATATGTGAAATTTGATGTTGCTAGAATCTTGATACGGACTAAGTGGGCAATGAATCTTAATGAAGTAGTTAATATGGAAGTAAATGACATTGCATATAGAATAAAGATAGTCGAAGATTCCTTTAGGCCTTACTTAAGAGATCAAGGCTTACACAAAGTTTCTTGTTTCGAAGAGGATAGTTCTGAGGTTGTGGAGTCTGAGTCAGACCAGGTAGATGGAGGGGAATTTTGGGATAATTCATCCAAGGTGCTTAGTACTCAGTCAAAGTGTTTGGGTTCCTCTTCTCATGAGGTGGTAGGGAGTGATCCTGGGTATACTGGGCTGGTATCAGTTAGAGATTCTATTGAGGAATCTTCTCATTCTACTGATCTTGAGGATGTTTGTTGTACTAAACCAGGGTCTATTTTGGCTGATAGCCCCATTCCTGTTTGTAGTGGTAGGTTCAGAACTCTTGGAGATGAAGATCTTTGTGGTCTGGAGATGAATATTTTAAACAGCATTGAGAATGGTCCTTCCCCTGATCACGTTACATGTACACTGGCCAAACTCAATAGAGATGAAGTTGTTTTAGTGGGTACCATAGATATGAATCATAATGATAGGTCCTCCTTGGATAGGTTCTCACCATCTCAACCTGAACTCATAAGAGATGTAAATGTAAATGTAGGCATTCCGAATACCAATGACAATGTAGGAGTCCAAGTTGTTAAAAAGAAGAGTAAGAAGCAAGTCATTGGTGAAATTTACCAAAGGTTGAAGATTCCATTCAAACCTTCGTATTATGCTACTCTTCTTCAAGCGGAGAGTTCATTTATGATTTCGCATAAGAAGCAGGAAGTACAGGGGATGGATAACAAGAAGTGTCCTCTTTTAGTTTAGGAGAACAAGACATCCAATTCAAATGATAAATCTATCTCTGACTCTGGATTTGTTCAGAGCAATCAAAGAATAAAGAAGAAACTTGAGAACATTCATACCAGGGTGTGGGATTCTATCCAACAACTTGGCATTGAGGCGGAGGAAGATGATGAAGTGTTTGAGAATATATTGAGGAATTTAGAAGAGGTGGATAGAAAATCAATAAAAGGAAAGAAGGTGGAAGCTACCAAGTCTTAATGAATATTGTCTCTTACAATATTCGAGGGTGTGGTGGGGTACTGAAGAGAAAGAAGATTAAAGAAACTCTTATTAAAGTTGGGGCAGAGATTTGTTTTCTGCAGGAAACGAAGTGTATTACTGTAACAGAAGAATTAGTGTATAGTGTATGGAAAGATAGGAATTGCCAATGGTCTGCATCTAGTGCCATTGGGTTATCTGGTGGGATGGTCATCATATGGAAGTCTGATGTTTTGACCCTAATTTGTAGTTATAGGGGTAAAGGGTATCTTGGAATGCAGGTGTTATGGAAGGGTAGAAACTGTTATCTGTTTAATATTTATTCTCCTAGTAACATTGCAGAGAGGAGGGATTTATGGAGGTGCTTAATAAATCTTAAAAATAGTTTGAATCCAGGAGAGTGGATACTAGGGGGAGACTTTAATTCGATTAAGAGCATGGAGGAGCAGATTGGGTATACTCGACCTAATAGAAGACATATGTTAGAGTTTTCCGAGTTCATTAATACTTTAGGAGTGGTTGATCTTCCTTTAAGTGGGCTCAAATTCTCTTGGTTTAAGTCAAAAGGTACAATATGCAGTCGTCTTGACCGGTTTCTTGTTTCTCCTTCTATTTTTAATGATTGGAATATGGTGACGCAACGAATTGGAGAGCATGATATATCAGATCACAGACCGATTTGGATTGTTGGTAAAAATACTAACTGGGGCCCCAAGCCGTTTAAGGTTATGTCATGCTGGTTTGATCACAGGGATTTCATCCCTTTCATTAAGAAGGAGTGGGAAGATTTTAGGATAACAGGAAAGGCATCATATATTCTGTCAAAGAAAATGAAACACCTTAGAGATAGAATTCGATGGTGGAATACCAACATATATGGTTGGGTCAACCTTAATATTCAAAAGGAAGTAGAGTCTTTTAATGAAATGGAAGACCTGATTGTTCAGAGGTGTGGAGTTATCACTGGTGAGGAATTGTTGTGCAGGAACGTAGCAGAAGACAACTTTTGGAAATCTATAAGGGTAAAAGAGAGCATTCTGAAACAAAAATCGAGATCCAAGTGGATAGCTGATGGTGATATCAATACTAAGTTCTTTCATACTGCGTTGAGGCAGAGGATAAACTTGAATATTATTAATGGTGTCAGTATTAATGGTAAATTTGAGGAGGATGTTCAGTCTGTGAAAGAAATAGCCAGATCTCATTTTGCCACTAGATTTAGTAGGGTGGATAGACCATTCCCTTGTATTGGAGGAACTGGTTTTAACGCTCTTTCATCTGCAGACAGCCAGGATTTAGAGACTGATGTTAACATTCAGGAAATCAGGGAGGTGGTGTTTGGTTTCTCAGGGGATCGTAGCCCTGGGCCTGATGGATTTAGTTTTGAATTCTTGAAGAAATGTTGGGATATTGTAGGAACATAGTTTTCAAACTGTGTGCTGGAATTTTTTGAAGGTGAACAACTGCATAAAAGCTTTGCATCTTCTTTTGTGGTTTTGATCCCGAAGGTTGAAAGTCCCATAGATTTTGATGGATATAGACCTATTTCTCTTGTAACCTAAGTGTATAAGGTAATATCTAAAATCCTGGCCAACAGGCTCAAGAAGAAAATTGGAGGAATTATTTCAAATACTCAAACTGCTTTTTTGGAAGGAAGGAATCTGTTAGATGGGGTGTTTGTTTTAAATGAAATTTTGGAGTTTGCCAAGAGATATAAGAAGGAACTTATGCTTATCAAAGTGGATTTCGCCAAAGCTTACGACTGTGTTGATTGGAATTATCTACGTGAAGTCATGAAACACATGGGATTTGGTACGAAATGGTTAAGATGGATGGATCTTGGAGTTTTTAACAGTTATTCCTCTGTTTTAGTTAATGGCAGTCCAACTCAGGATTTCAAAGTGACCAGGGGTCTCAAGCAAGGAGATCCCCTTGCTCCTTTCCTTTTCTGTATGGCTGCATAGGGCCTTGCAGTTATAATGAAACGTGCTATAGCAGCTGGTTTATTTTCAGAGTTCAAAGTCAATCCAGACATTGGTTTTCATTTGCTGCAGTATGTTGACGACTCAGTTCTAATTGGTGTTGGCTCTTGGAAAAACATCACTGCTATTAAGTCCATTTTGAAAGGCTTTCAACTCACTTCAGGGTTGGATATTAACTTTAACAAAAGCTCTTTGATTTGCTTAGGTTTGGAAGAGAATAAGACAAGAGCTGCAGAGTTGTACCTCTCATGTAAAATCTCTCCTCCTCAGTTTTTGTTTCTTGGGATTGTAATTGGCGGTAATCACAGGTTAATCTCGTTTTGGAAGCCGGTGATAGATAAAATGCGTGCTAGATTAAATACTTGGAGAAGCCGGTTCTTGTCGATGGGAGAAAGAGTTATTCTTATCAATTCTGTTTTGAACAATTTGCCAATACATTAGATGGCTTTTTATAAAATGCCGGTCAAGGTGGTCAGAATTCTCACATCGATTCAAAAATCGTTTCTGTGGAATGGTTTGGAGAACAAAAGAGGGATTGCTTGGATAAGTTGGAATATGGTTTGCAGAAAAAGAGAGGAGGGAGGTTTAGTGGTGAAAGACCTTAAATTATTTAATTTGGCATTGATCCTTAAATGGTCTTGGAAGATTTTAGAGAACAAGCCCACAATATGGAAGGATTTCATCAATCATAGATATCCTAATAGTTATTCTGCTTTTGTTAGTGGAAAGTGTTCAAATCTGCAGGTTTCTCCTTCTACTTGGTATCTTGATCTGATCCATGCCTCGAATGCAGTTGGATCTGGTATGGTGGCTGATTTATTTTCATTTGACATTGGAGATGGAAGTAAGGTGGACTTTTGGAAGGCTAAATGGGCAAGGAATGAAATTTTAGGTAGTCGGTTTCCAGCTTTGTTTGCTGTCACAGAGAAGAATGTTAACACAGTCAAAGACAATGGATATTGGGACGGCGAAAACTGGATTTAGGACATTAAATTGCAGGCCTCTGAATTGTCTCAGCAGGCTCTTCTACAGCTTATTGAACTTTATTTGTTCCTGGCCGACATTACTGTAGACAAAGATGCCATGGATTCGGTCAAGTGGATGCTCGAGGAAGATTATATTTTCTCTGTTCCTTCGCTGTATGTTTTCTTGCAGGATAAATTTGGGGAGAATGACGTTTAGATTGGATTGGAGACCAAAGCTGCGTTCAAGTTAATTTGGTTAGCCCAAGTTTCGTTCAAGGTGAAAGTTCTCGGATGGAGGGTGCTACATAAGAGAATTCCAACGAGGGATAACTTGATTCGTAGAGGTATTATCATTAATAGGCATGAAATGAGCTGTCCATTTTGTTTCCTAGAAACGGAGTCGGTTGAGCATATTTTATTCACTTGTTGTAAGTCGATTTTGGTGTGGAATTTTGCTTGCAAATGGTTGGGAATTCCTTGTATATTGGTGGGGAATATGCTCACTCATTTAACATGTTGGGTTCAAGGTTTTGTAGACAGGGGGATGGCTATTAGAATTGTAGTAGGGATATGGTTATCGATTTGTTGGATCATTTGGTCATCCCGTAACAATATCATATTTAGGGATGAATTTTGGGATTTAGATACGATTTCGAATCGAATTTTACTATACACGTGGTGGTGGATAGGCAGGAATTATAATAGCCCTTATTTTTGTAATTATTTCACTTAAGTTAACTCTCCTAGTGATTTTTGTAGTCGGTGATTTTTGATCAGGCTATAAATGTATACGGGTTGGGGTATCCCTTTGTACCCCTGTTTATATAAAAGTTTAGCTTATAAAAAAAAGTATAAACATATTGACAATAAAATATATTTATGCTTTTCTTATTTGCGTTAACTCATATTTATATTTGAGAATTTTTAGTGTAATTTTAATTACAATTTATACATTATTTTAGGTATCTATGATAAGTGGTTGGGTACCGATACCTTTAGTAGAAATTGAATTTAAAAAATAATTTATTTTTAAATAAAATATATATAAAAAATGACGTGACATTAGATGTGATTCCGTCATTGGATGAGAATAGCAATACCCAATTAAATTTTAGGGTATCGGAGTATTCACCTTATTTTAATATTTAATATGTTTTTTTTTAATTTTACAATAAAAACCTATTGAACTTTTCTCTCTCTCCTTTTTATAACATCCTTCAAATATACAAGTTCATTAATTATTACCTTTACATAATAGTTTTCAAAATTTATGGTATTAGTAGTATGAAAATAGAAGATGCACAAAATAGTTTTACATGGATACCTAATGAGCATCTTACATTCTATCAAATCAACACAAACCTAATATATATTATATAGTATTGTGGTTTGTAATTTTTGTTTTTAATTATATAAATGGTACCAATATATAAATTAATTTTTTTATAATAAAAAAGCTTTCATTATACACATAACATATTACAAAGTATTTCAACATCAACCCCAACCAAAACACCTGCTAAAAATAACCCAACATTACACCCAAACTACCAACCTATTATCCATCCAAACTCTTACAAAAAATCAATCGGATGTTTCAACCAATCATAATACGAGCACCTACGTGAGTTTGAGTTACTAAAAGCCACTCATAACCAAGAATATTTCTTAATTCTATCTACAATAACACCTACATTAAAGAAACTATCATTGAAATTGATTTGATTTCTAGCCCACCAAATGTTCCAACTTGAACAAAACCAAACTAAATTTTCCATTTTCTTCGAGGTTCTACCAATCAACCTGATGAATCAGTCCAGTAAATGTTCCTTGCCATTGTGACATTTTATACTCTCCATCTGGATCCAATAAAAAATGCACTGCCATACCAACTGGATCTTTGGACAATTGAATAAAACATGAACCAAGGTTTCCACTTCCATAAAACAAAATACGTACACAGTGTCGTGGGAATTGAATATTACACCCCTGGCCACCAGATTCGATTTTGTCGGCACTCTATTCAATATCAAACGCCAAGCAAAAAGCTTTACTTTTAGCTGAGTCGATGATCGCCAAAATATATTTATGTACGCCTTGGAAATAATGTCCATCTCATCAATACTATTCAACTTTAATCCCTATAGATAACACGACTTAACAGAAAACAAGTTATTACACGAACCCGGCCATAAAAACGTATCTTGCTGACCTGCAGTAGGACAATGATCAAGTAACAACTGCTGCAGTTCATAAAATTGCTGCTGAATACCAACCCTGTAGTTCTGAATGTTTATCCCCTTATTCCATGCCCAACCTGCCTCGCACCAATAACCATGCTCAGCTACTGCCCCCCATTTACAAAATGTTAACTGATACAGTTCCAGAAACGTGATGCTTAACAAAACGGAATCAATCCACCTAGCATGCCAGAACGATATACGTGTTCCCTTCCCTAATTTGCAGTTAATTTGGTTCATAAAAGAATCAACCTTGGTTGAATGTCCAATATTAACCAGATCACGCCACCATAATGATTGAAGCTTGACATTGTTTTGTACCTGTAACAGCAAACAAATTGAGTCACATCAGCCATACTTATGCTCTAATAATGGTTTCCAGATGGCTATATCTTCATGAATTATTCTCCAGATCCATTTGCAAAGAAGCGCGCCATTGAATCGAGCCAAGTCCTTAATCCCTAAACCTCTCATTTGCTTGGATTTGTAAATTTGATTCCAACTCACCCAATTCACTACATTAACATCTAAACTAGCATCCCAAAGAAAATGTCGCTGAATCGATTTCAATTCCTTTACAACTGATACTGGTGCTTTAAAGAACGATAAATGGTGAATTGGCAGACTTGATAACACAGATTTGATAAGCAATCTAAGACCGGTTTCCAAAAGCTTGCCTTGCCATTGATAATAGCTTGCCTTGCCACACACATAATTGTTGGAAATTCACCACACCCTATGATGATTTCGCTTCAATCTTGATCTCAAGATTGATCACCAACCCACAAACACGTAATTACAATGAAGAACAAATGAAGAACAAGAACAACAAGAAAAGAAAATGAGAGAGAAGAGAAATTTTGGAGGAGAAGTTGTTACCCACGAACTGTGGGATTTCTGTTTTATTGAACTTTCATTTGCAACTGCAACTGTGAATACTGTTCTCTATGTGTTACAATGTACAAGGGAAACTCCCTATTTATAGATTTAGATTTACAAAGGCCCAAAACTCTAAAAGCCCAAAATATCAAATCTAATCTAAATCATATAAAATCTAATAAAACAAATCTGAATCCAATCTAAATCACATCTAACATAAATCTGTCGAAATACCTTCGACACTATGAATGATATTTGTAACGACCCGAAAAATCTAAATTATTTATTTAATCATTTATTTAATTAATTTAGAAGGAATTAAGGGGGTTTGTAATGATTTTGGAGAATTATGGATTAAAAGATGCATTTTTGAGTAATTTTAATAAAAAGAATAATCATGTATTATTTATGTTATTATTGTTATTATTAAAATTTAAAATAAAATGAGGAAGGGCAAGGTGGTCTTATTGGAGAATAAGTGAGGATAGGATGGGAAGTTCATAAACTGGAATATATGACTAAAAGAGAAAAGGGAACGATCATTCTAACTGATCGTGTTTTGGGTGAAGGAAACTGAAGCAGAGAAGAGGAAGAGGAAACCTAAGGGGCTGAGGAATTCTCGAAGAATCTTGAAGAAGGAAGGAAAGGCTTCGGATTATTCTAAGGTATGGGGAGAGTTCATAATTTCTTATAGTTTTATAGGAATTGGAGATGAATAGATTAGGGATTGTATGAGTTGTGTTGATTTAGATGATTTTTGATGTAGAATGAGTAATTTGATGAAAATATGATGAGTTTGAATGATGCATATTACTATATGTGTGTTTTGTGAGTGTTTTTGATCAATTTTCGTGTAGAACACTGAGTTTTGGGGTAATCAAAGTCAAAAACGCAGAAAAAACACTTTTCGGAAAATTTGGGTTTTGTCGCATCCTGACACGGGCCGTGTCACACAACACGGGCACCGTGTCAGCCTACTGGTTGATAAAAATAAAATTTGTGTGTTGCAGGGGTTCTGACACGGGCCGTGTCACAGGACACGGTGGCCGTGTCAGCTTGCTGGTCGTGAATGAGAAAAATTGTTTTTAATTGGTCCCAGGGGTTCTGACACGGGCCGTGTCAGGCTGCTGACTTGCTATTTATTTTTTATGATTTGGAATCGTGTTCTAGTTCTTCTGACACGGGCAGTGTCACAGGACACGGTGGCCGTGTCAGACTACTGGTTGTCTCATATTTTGCTGTTTCCTTGCAATCTCTCGCTGTTTTCTCGTGATGTTTCTTTAGGGCCGAAGTATTGATGATATGTAATTGATGAACTATGATTTTTATGATGAATGTTGTTGAGATGAAGTGAATGATGCACATGTCGATAATTAAATGAAATGAGGAGGTTAGCATCATTGCATTTCATGGCATATTTTTATGATGGGGCTCCGGCCTATTGGTAGCTTCAATCCCATCGTGCGGATTGGAGTGATATGTTGTTATGGTGTGCTCCCATTGTGGAGGGTTGATGGCCAGTGTCCATCGCATGGAGGAAAGTCGGTACCGCATTGCATATGTGCATTTTCATTGAAGTTGACATTGCATTTATTATGGAGTAATTATGATGAATCGTATTATGAATTCTAAGTTGATAATGATGCGAATGAATGTGGTTGATGATCTGTTGTTGTTGCTGCTTAATTTATTTGATTTCCATGTCTTGTATTACTATATTGAATTATGTTTTCTCACCCTGCCTGCTTGGAAATGTTGCCTCTTATGTGGGTAACTTGCAGATAACCAAGAGTAGCTTCGAGGTGACGAAGGAGGTAGCTTGGAGTGTCTCGTTTATGTCGTTAATTTTAGAGGTGTCCTGCTCTGTGTCATGTAACATCGGGTTGGGATGAATTGTGAACATTCGTGTTCTTTTGATTTATTTTGGAATTGTATACTGATGATGTTGTTATAGATTGGATAAATTTCTCATGAAGTTTTAATTGAGTTTACAATGACAAGTTGATTCCGTTGCAAGATTATGATTTCTTTTGATGATGTTTTGAGTAACCCGTGTTACGGGACAGGACTATGAGAATTGTATGATGTGTTGATTATGTACACCCTTGGTTGTGAATTATACTCTGATAACATAATTTATTTCTCTAAAATTGTATGTGGGGTAGAAGGGTGTTACATTAGTGGTATCAGAGCAGGTCGGTCTGTCCGGCCAAGTTTTGTGTAGTCAGTCTGTTGTCAGTCGTTACTTGTTAACAATTATTTGTTTTCTGATGTGGTATGTGTTGTACAGAATGGCTGGGAACAACACGCGTGCTCTTGCTGATGCTATTGCAGCTCTCGCTCAGAACCATCCCCCTGATGAGTTTCGCGCGTTAGAGAAGTTTCAGAGGAACAACCCACCGAAGTTTGAAGGGACTCATGACCCGGCGAGCGCACAAAAGTGGCTCAAGGCGATTGAGAAGATTTTTAGAGTGATGGGGTGCTCTGATGCACAACAAGTGCAGTTCGGAACGCATATGCTGGAAGAGGAGGCCGAGGACTGGTGGGATAACACCCGTCAGAGGTTGGAAGATGTTGGCACTGCGGTGACTTGGAATGTGTTCAAACAAGAATTTCTGGGCAAGTATTTTCCTGAAGATGCTCGTGGTAAGATGGAAGTGGAATTCATTGAATTGAAGCAAGGGAATATGACTGTGGCGGAGTATGCTGCCAAATTTGAGAGGCTTGAGAAGTTTTGTCCTCATTACAACCGTGCAGATGCTGAACTTTCTAAGTGTCTCAAGTTTGAGAACGGGCTGAGACCAGAGATTAAACAAGGGATTGGATGTCAACAGATTCGCAGGTATGCGGAACTGGTGGATAAGAGTAGGATCTACGATGAAGATAGTCGAGCTCGATCTGCTCACTACAAACAGCTAAGTGAAAAGAAGGATAAGGGCCAGTTTAGAGGAAAACCTTATGCAACCCCAGGTGATAAGGGTAAGCAGAAGGTATCAGATGAGAAGAAGTCAAGTAGGGTAGCCGCTAATGCACCTACTAAGTGCTACAAGTGTGGGGAGCCAGGTCACAAAGCTGATGTGTGTACTAACAAAGTTCTGAGATGTTACCTTTGTGGCAAGACCGGGCATAGGATTGGTGATTGTCTGAATGAGGGTCCGACCTGTTTCAATTGTGGTGAACAGGGACATATCAGTACTCAATGCCAGAAACCAAAGAAGACTGCTACTGCTGCCCAGACTACTGGAAGAGTATTTGCTTTGGCGGGCTCAGAAGTTCCCAAGAACGACAACTTAATTCGAGGTACTTGTTTTATTAACAATGTTGAGTTGATTGCTATTATTGATACTGGAGCTACGCATTCATTTATCTCTCTCGAGTGTGCTACTAGATTGGGTTTGAATTTGTCTAACATGAATGGTAGTATGATAATAAAGACCCCGGCTAATGGTTCGGTGACTACTATGCTTGTTTGTTTGAAGTGTCCTTTGACAATCTTTGAGAAGGATTTTGTGATGGATTTGGTGTGCTTACCTTTGCACCAAATCGATGTTATCCTTGGTATGAACTGGTTAGAGTTCAACTACGTTCACATTAATTGCTATAACAAGACTGTGAAGTTTCCAGAGTTAGGTGAGGATGGTGAACTAATGTTCTTATCTGCTAAACAAGTGAATGGACTTTTATTAGATGAAGCGTTGATGTTCGCAGTGTTTGCATCATTGCCAGTGGATGGTGTGGCCGTCAGTGCTGAGTTGCCTGTGGTTTGTGAGTTTCCAGATGTATTTCCTGAGGATATAAGTGATTTACCTCCGAAACGTGAAGTTGAGTTTGCTGTAGACTTAATACCAGGTACGAGTCCAGTTTCGATGGCTCCTTAACGGATGTCTGCTTCGGAATTGAATGAGCTGAAGAAACAACTAGAAGAATTGTTAGAAAAGAAGTTTATTCAACCTAGTGTCTCTCCGTGGGGTGCTCCGGTGTTGCTCGTTAAGAAGAAAGACGGTAGTATGAGATTGTGTGTCGATTATCGGCAGTTGAATAAGATAACCATCAAGAATAAATATCCGCTTCCGAGAATCGACGATTTAATGGATCAACTCGTAGGTGCTTGTGTGTTCAGTAAGATTGATCTGAGGTCCGGTTATCATCAGATTAGAGTTAAAGCTGACGATATTCCGAAAACAGCTTTCAGAACGAGGTATGGTCATTATGAATATACGGTGATGCCATTTGGAGTTTCTATCGCGCCTGGTGTGTTCATGGAGTATATGAACAGAATCTTTCATGAATATCTTGATAAATTTGTAGTGGTTTTCATAGACGATATCTTGATATATTCTAAATCAGCAGAACAACATGCAGAACATTTGAAGATTGTGTTACAAGTGTTGAGGGAAAAGAAATTGTATGCTAAGTTATCGAAGTGCGAATTCTAGTTGAAGGAGGTGAATTTCCTAGGCCATGTGATTTCAAGTGGTGGAATTTCTGTGGATCCCTCGAAGATTGATGCGGTGTTGCAGTGGGAGACTCCGAAGTCTGCTACAGAAATTCGTAGTTTTCTTGGATTGGCTGGTTATTATCGTAAGTTCATTGAAGGTTTTTCTAAGTTGGCTTTGCCTTTGACGCAATTGACTAGAAAAGGGCAAGCGTATGTATGGGACGTCGCTTGTGAAGAGAGTTTTGTAGAACTAAAGAAAAAGTTGACGACTGCTCCGGTGTTAGTTTTGCCAGACCCGAATGAGTCCTTTGTGGTTTATTATGATGCTTCAAAGATGGGCCTTGGTGGAGTTTTAATGCAAAATGGTAAAGTGGTCGCTTATGCTTCTAGACAGTTAAGAGTCCACGAGAGGAATTACCCTACACACGACTTAGAGTTGGCTGCTGTAGTATTTGTACTGAAGATCTGGAGGCATTATCTTTTTGGTTCGAAATTTGAGGTATTCAGTGATCATAAAAGTTTGAAATACTTGTTCGATCAAAAAGAGTTAAACATGAGGCAGAGAAGGTGGCTAGAACTATTAAAGGATTTTGAGTTCGATTTGAATTATCACCCAGGTAAAGCAAACGTAGTGGCTGATGCTTTGAGTAGAAAGTCGTTGCATATTTCGATGCTTATGGTGAGAAAACTTGAAATGATTGAGCAATTCAGAGACATGAGTTTGTTGTGTGAGACGACCGCTGATAATGTGAAATTGGGCATGCTAAAGCTGACTAGTGGAATTTTGGAGGAAATTCGGGGAGGTCAGAAATCTGATTTGAAATTAGTTGACCAAATAATGAAAATTGATCAAGGTAATGGCGGTGAATTCCGAATTGATGAAGATGGAGTTTTGAGATTTCGAGATAGAGTGTGTGTCCCGGATATTTCTGGAATCAAAAAGAGTATTTTGGAAGAAGGGCATAGAAGTCGATTGAGTATTCATCCTGGTGCTATGAAGATGTATCAAGACCTTCGTAGATTGTTTTGGTGGCCAGGTATGAAAAGAGATATTGCTGAATTTGTGTATGCATGTTTGACTTGCCAGAAGTCCAAAATTGAACATCAGAAGCCTTCAGGTATGATGCAGCCGTTGAATGTTCCTGAATGGAAGTGGGATAGCATTTCCATGGATTTTGTGACTGGGTTATCAAAGACTACAAGAGGTAATGACTCGATATGGGTGATTGTGGATAGGTTAACTAAGTCGGCGCATTTCTTACCTATGAGAATTAATTACTCTATGCAGAAGCTAGCTGAGATTTATATTGATGAAATCGTGAGGTTGCATGGAACACCTTCGAGTATTATATCGGATAGAAATCCGCGGTTTACGTCAAGGTTTTGGAAAAGTCTACAGGATGCTTTGGGTACTAAGTTGAGGATGAGTTCTGCTTATCACCCGCAGACGGATGGTCAGTCGGAAAGGACAATCCAATCTTTAGAAGATTTGTTGAGAGCTTGTGTACTAGATCAAGGAGGATCTTGGGATAGTCACTTGCCGTTGATCGAGTTTACATACAACAATAGTTTTCATGCTAGTATTGGGATGGCTCCTTATGAGGCGTTGTATGGTAGACGTTGTCGAACTCCATTGTGTTGGTATGAGTCGGGAGAGAGTTCTGTACTTGGACCTAAAATTGTTCAAGAAACAACGGAGAAGATTAAAATGATTTAGGATAAAATGAAGACGTCGCAGAGTCGTCAGAAGAGTTACCATGATAAGAGGAGAAAAGCACTTGAATTCCAAGAAGGAGACCACGTGTTCTTAAGAGTCACTCCGATGACTGGTGTGGGACGAGCTTTGAAGTCTAGAAAGCTCACTCCGCGCTTTGTTGGTCCGTATCAGATTATGCAGAGAATAGGAGAGGTTGCCTATCGGGTGGCTTTACCGCCGTCACTTGCAAATTTGCATGGTGTATTCCATGTGTCGCAGTTGAGAAAGTATATTCCAGATCCGTCACATGCAATTCGGATGGATGACGTTCAGGTAAGGGATAACCTGACAATAGAAGCATTGCCTGTGAGGATTGATGGTCGAGAATTGAAGCAACTCCGAGGTAAAGAGATTGCGTTAGTGAAAGTATTGTGGGGCGGACCAGCTGGTGATAGTTGGACTTGGGGGCGTGAAGATCAGATGAAGGAGTCGTATCCGACTCTGTTTACTTCAGGTAATTTTCGAGGACGAAAATTCTTAAAGTAGGGGAGAGTTGTAACGACCCGAAAAATCTAAATTATTTATTTAATCATTTATTTAATTAATTTAGAAGGAATTAAGGGGGTTTGTAATGATTTTGGAGAATTATGGATTAAAAGATGCATTTTTGAGTAATTTTAATAAAAAGAATAATCATGTATTATTTATGTTATTATTGTTATTATTAAAATTTAAAATAAAATGAGGAAGGGCAAGGTGGTCTTATTGGAGAATAAGTGAGGATAGGATGGGAAGTTCATAAACTGGGATATATGACTAAAAGAGAAAAGGGAACGATCATTCTAACTGATCGTGTTTTGGGTGAAGGAAACTGAAGCAGAGAAGAGGAAGAGGAAACCTAAGGGGCTGAGGAATTTTCGAAGAATCTTGAAGAAGGAAGGAAAGGCTTCGTATTATTCTAAGGTATGGGGATAGTTCATAATTTCTTATAGCTTTATAGGAATTGGAGATGAATAGATTAGGGATTGTATGAGTTGTGTTGATTTAGATGATTTTTGATGTAGAATGAGTAATTTGATGAAAATATGATGAGTTTGAATGATGCATATTACTATATGTGTGTTTTGTGAGTGTTTTTGATCAATTTTCGTGTAGAACACTGAGTTTTGGGGTAATCAAAGTCAAAAACGCAGAAAAAACACTTTTCGGGAAATTTGGGTTTTGTCGCATCCTGACACGGGCCGTGTCACACAACACGGGCACCGTGTCAGCCTACTGGTTGATAAAAATAAAATTTGTGTGTTGCAGGGGTTCTGACACGGGCCGTGTCACAGGACACGGTGGCCGTGTCAGCTTGCTGGCCGTGAATGAGAAAAATTGTTTTTTTTGGAAATTGGTCCCAGGGGTTCTGACACGGGCCGTGTCACAGGACACGGTGGCCGTATCAGGCTACTGACTTGCTATTTTTTTTTGATGATTTGGAATCGTGTTCCAGTTCTTCTGACACGGGCAGTGTCACAGGACACGGTGGCCGTGTCAGACTACTGGTTGTCTCATATTTTGCTGTTTCCTTGCTGTCTCTCGCTGTTTTCTCGTGTTGTTTCTTTAGGGCCGAAGTATTGATGATATGTAATTGATGAACTATGATTTTTATGATGAATGTTGTTGAGATGAAGTGAATGATGCACATGTCGATAATTAAATGAAATGAGGAGGTTAGCATCATTGCATTTCATGGCATATTTTTATGATGGGGCTCCGGCCTATTGGTAGCTTCAATCCCATCATGCGGATTGGAGTGATATGTTGTTGTGGTGTGCTCCCATTGTGGAGGGTTGATGGCCAGTGTCCATCTCATGGAGGAAAGTCGGTACCCGCATTGCATATGTGCATTTTCATTGAAGTTGACATTGCATTTATTATGGAGTAATTATGATGAATCGTATTATGAATTCTAAGTTGATAATGATGTGAATGAATGTGGTTGATGATCTGTTGTTGTTGCTGCTTAATTTATTTGATTTCCATGTCTTGTATTACTATATTGAATTATGTTTTCTCACCCTGCCTGCTTGGAAATGTTGCCTCTTATGTGGGTAACTTGCAGATAACCAAGAGTAGCTTCGAGGTGACGAAGGAGGTAGCTTGGAGTGTCTCGTTTATGTCGTTAATTTTAGAGGTGTCCTGCTCTGTGTCATGTAACATCGGGTTGGGATGAATTGCGAACATTCGTGTTCTTTTGATTTATTTTGGAATTTTATACTGATGATGTTGTTCTAGATTGGATAAATTTCTCATGAAGTTTTAATTGAGTTTACAATGACAAGTTGATTCCGTTGCAAGATTATGATTTCTTTTGATGATGTTTTGAGTAACCCGTGTTACGGGACAGGACTATGAGAATTGTATGATGTGTTGATTATGTACACCCTTGGTTGTGAATTATACTCTGATAACATGATTTATTTCTCTAAAATTGTATGTGGGGTAGAAGGGTGTTACAATATTCGACTTTGACACACTATGAATTATATTTAACACACCACCTAATTCATTGTGTCTAAACTATCTACATTCATCATAGTCCTTAGCTTTCTGAAGGCTTCGACCTGCACTCCCTTCGTCATGATATCTGCAATCTGATTCTCAGTTCTGCAGTGTTCCAAATTCATCTTCCCTTCTGCTACCTGCTCTCAAAGATAATGGAACCTCATTTCGATGTGCTTGCTTCGACCGTGTGCTATTGGATTCTTCGCCAAATTGATAGCTGACATGCTGTCGATCTTCATGGTAATTGCTCCATGATTCTTCCCTGTAATCTCTTCGACCAAGTTCACCATCCAGGTTGCTTGACATGCACAAAGAGAAGCAGTTATATACTCTGCTTCGCATGATGACAATGCCACTACTGGCTCCTTTCTCGAACTCCAAGCAACTGGTTGACCACCTAACATAAACACATATACAGCTGTGGATTTTCTATCTTCTGCATCACTACACCAGCTAGAGTCTGTGTATCCCACTAACTTGCATTCTTTCCCTTCATCAGCTGTAGAAAATAAAATGCCATAGTCGAGAGTCCCTTTTAGATACCTTAGTATCCTCTTCGTCGCTGTTAGGTGTGATACCTTTAGCTTCTGCATGAATCTACATACCATACCAACACTGTATGCTAAGTCAGGCCTTGTGTGACAAAGGTATCTAAGTGACCCAATAAGTCTTCTATATTGGGTTGGGTCGACATCATCTTCGTCTGAATCCTTCGACAGTTGCAGTCTGGTCTCAGCTGGAGTCGAAGTTGAGTTGCAATCTTGCATCTCAAATCTCTTGAGTATTTCGCCTGCATATCTTCGTTGGTGCATCATCAAACCTCTACTAGTCTTGTAGAATTCGATGCCAAGGAAATATGAGATATTTCCCAAGTCTGACATTTCAAACTCTTCGCTTAGATCATGTTTGAAATCTTTGATCTCCTTCTTACAACTTCCTGCTATCAACAAATCATCAACATAGAGACATAGTATAAGCAATTTGCCATTGCTTCTTCTTACATATACTCCGTGCTCAGTTGTACACTTCACAAATTCCTTCTCCCTTAAGAAGCTATCGATTTTCTTATTCCAAGCTCTTGGAGCTTACTTTAGTCCATACAGGGCTTTATGCAGCTTGTACACCTTTCTTTCTTCGCCTCGTTTCACATACCCAGCTGGTTGTGCGACATGAACTTCTTCATCTAGGGGGCCATTAAGGAATGCACACTTCACGTCCATCTGACATGTGTGCCAATTGTTCATATTTGCTAGACCAACTACCAACCTGATTGTTTCGATCCTAGCAACAGGTACGAACACTTCATCGAAGTCGATTCCTTCCTTCTGAAGAAATCCTTTCGCCACAAGTCTCACCTTGTGTCGAGTTACTTCTCCTCTGGGATTCACCTTTACCTTGTAAACCCATTTCACATTAATTGCCTTCTTGCCTTGAGACAATTCGACAAGTGACCATGTGTTGTTGACTTCGATGGATTCTAACTCTTCATTCATTGCTTTCACCCACTTTGAATCTTTCAATGCCTCAGCTGCATTGACTGGTTCGACATCTGCGTAGAAAGCATAATGTACCAGCTCACCTTCTTCATCGGCCACATCATCTGATGTAATTACACATTCTTGCAACCTTGCAGGCATGTGTCTTGTTCGTCGAGGTCTGCTTGAACCTGCTTCATCTGCAACTGGTTCCTGTCGAACTTCTCTTTCGACTTCAGTGACTGGTTCTTCACAAGAGATTCTCACTAAATCCTTCTTGGCATTCTTAGTCCAATCACATTCTTTAAGCTCATCTATGATCACATCCCTGCTGATCACTACCTACTTATTCACTGGGTCGAACAACTTGTAACCTCCATTCGAATGATATCCTATCAAGATCATCTGATTCGACTTGTCATCAAGTTTCCTTCTCAACTGATCTGGCACATGTCTATGTGCTATAGATCCAAATACCTTCAAGTGACTGAGACTAGGCTTGTCACCAAACCAACATTCTTCTGGTGTGACTCCTTCAAGCTTCTTCGTCGGACATCTGTTCAAAAGATATGTTGCTGTCGAAACTGCTTCTCCCCATAATTATTTGGGTAGATGCTTTCCATTCAACATACTTCTTACCATGTTCATGATGGTTCTGTTCTTACGTTCTGCAATCCCATTCTGCTGTGGAGTGTAAGGTGGCACCACCTCATGCACAATCCCTTCTTTTCTACACAATGCATCGAACTCTTTCGACACATATTCTCCCCCACCATCTGTCCTCAGAGTTTTCAACCTTCAACCACTCTGTCTTTCCACCATGGATTTGAATATGACAAATACCTCAAACACATCACTTTTCTTCTTGATGAGGTAAGTCCATAACTTTCGACTGAAGTCATCTATAAACGTGACAAAATATTTGTTGCCACCAATTGAATCCACCTGGATTGGACCACATACATCAGAGTATATGACTTCTAGAATTGCCTTCGACTTCCTTCCTGCATCCTTGCTGAAGCTATTCTTGTGTTGTTTTGATTGAACACACTCTTCACAGACTTCCCTAGGAATGTCGATTTCTGGTAATCCTGACACCATATTTCTTCTGTTCAGCTCTCTGATGTCATTGAAGTTGAGATGGCCTAGTCGAAAGTGCCATAACCACTCATCTCTGCTAGCTGCTATTGCTAGACACTTGTGCTCCATCACATTGAGTTCAATCACCTGCGTCGAGAACTCTCATCATCTTGTCTTCGACAACTACCTTGTAGTTATTTTCGACAAGCTGCCCTATACTGAGCAAATTACTCTTCATGCCTGGTATGTACAACACATTGGAAATTGTTGACCTTTTGCCATCTTTCCTCACAATCAGAACATCACCAACACCTTCAGCTGCTAGAGTTTTGTCATTCGCAAACTTCACCGTGTTCTTCGACGAGGGCTTCATGTTGACAAACCAATCTTTCCTTCCAGTCATGTGTGATGAGCATCCTGAGTCCAAGTACCACTGATCTTGGAATCTATCTTCATCTTTCGTTGTGACCATCAGCAATGTCTCTTCTTCTTCATGCTTCGCCAGATTTGCATCAGTTTCTTGATTTTTCTTCTTTTCTGGACAGTTACTAACATAATGGCCATACTTCTGACAATTGAAACATTGAATGTGACTTTTGTCTGGCTTTCGACCACCACCTCTTCCTTTACTTGTAGCACCACCTCTTTGGTTACCTTGGTTCCAAGGTTTCTTCTGAGTCGAATTACTGCCTCCTCTATCTTTGTTGCCATTCACGTTTCCTTTGCCTTTCCTTTCCTTTTCTGACTGCGCCTGCAAAGCCATATCACTCTTTGACTTTCCTGCAGCTCTCTCAGCCATCCTTTGTTCATGAGACTTAAGCGTCCCTTGAAGCTCTTCCTTCGTTAATACTGACAAGTCTTTCGACTCTTCTATGGCTACTACCACGTGGTCGAACTTAGGAGCCAATGATCTCAAAATCTTTGAGACTACTGCTTTCGTCGTCAGCGTTTCTCCACATACTTTGATTTGATTCACCAGTTTTGTAACTCTGGTGAAGGAATCTGTAATACTTTCGTTGTCTTCCATCTGAAGCAACTCATAGGTTCTCTTGTGAGTTTGTAACCTCACCTCTTTCACCTTCTCTGCACCTCCAAATGACTTTTCAAGAATCTCCCATGCTTCCTTTGCTGATTCTGCATCCCTAACTTTTTCAAAGTTATCTGGATCAACACATTGATGGATTATAAACAGCGCTTTATAATCTTTCTTCTTCAATTCTTTGAATGCAACCTTTTCTTGATCCATCGAGTTCTCCCCAAGCGGTGTTACTCCTTCCATCACAAAATCCCACAGATCTTGATAACAGAAAACCACCTTGATCCGCTTGCACCAATTCTCATAATTATCTTTCTTGAGAATTGGTAGGGTCGCCGGAAAGTGTCTATTTGAATGATTCATAGCCATCACGATTTTCCTCCTTGAATCGCAACCGGAGCTCTAGATACCAGATGTTGGAAATTCACCACACCCTATGATGATTTCGCTTCAATCTTGATCTCAAGATTGATCACCAACCCACAAACACGTAATGACAATGAAGAACAAGAGCAGCAAGAAAAGAAAACGAGAGAGAAGAGAAATTTTGGAGGAGAAGTTGTTACCCACGAATTGTGGGATTTCTGTTTTATTGAACTTTCACTTGCAACTGCAACTGTGAATACTATTCTCTATGTGTTACAATGTACAAAGGAAACTCCCTATTTATAGATTTAGATTTACAAAGGCCCAAAACTATAAAAGCCCAAAATATCAAATCTAATCTAAATCATATCAAATCTAATAAAACAAATCTGAATCCAATCTAAATCACATCTAACATAAACCTGTCGAAATACCTTTGACACTATGAATGATATTCGACTTCGAAACACTATGAATTATATTTAACAATAATCGAGACTTAAAGCAATCTAAGACCGGTTTCCAAAAGTTGTATCTTCTATGATTTCCACCCACCATCAGCCCTAGGTAGATAAATGGGATACGACCACACTTACATGTTAGAAACTGGGATGCTGCAATCAAAAAGTTCTCGTCTACCCCTACATCGAAAATACAACTTTTTAAGAAATTTATTCGTAGACCTGATACCAATTCAAATGCCCTCAAAATTGCCTTGATGCCCTAAAGGTTTTCCCAACTTGCCTCACAAAACAATATCGTATCATCAGCATATTGAATGATATTCACCTCAGCCTGTTCTGCAAGTCTAAAGCCCTGATACATTCCTACACTAAAATATAAAAAATAGAAAAACTATCCCAAATTAAATCATTAAAATAAAAAAAATTAATGATCAATTATCAATAAATATAATAAATATCTTAAAGATAGCACAAACGAACAAATATAATAATTTTTCATAATCATGAATTGAAAGATGAATTTTGAGACGCAGCGACAACCAAAGATCATTTTCTAATTTTCTCATTTTTGTATTTCTCCATCTTTTTTTTATAAAAGCTATATATTAATACGAATACAAGGGGTATTCAATCCCAAATACAAAGCAGAAAAATTCACCACCAAGTCTAAACCAGAATAAGGATCAGTACAAAAATCTAAGAAACTAGACTTTGAATAGCGAATATTACTACTAGACCCGCACCTCCAAGCAAAAATTTTGACCTCCCAACAGACATCATCCACAGACGACGATTCCGAATTAAAGATACGATTATTACGTTCCTTCCATAATATCCAAATAACCGCTAACCAAACTACTCCTCTCCCATACTTTCTCCCACCTCTACCACACCAATTCAAAAGAAAAGAATTAAAATCCCCATTACAATAAATATCAGTCCCCACTCCTAACCAACAACTAATGTTACTCCAAACCTTAACAACAAAATCACAAGAAAAGAACAAATGCCCACAATCTTCATCATAAACTGAACAAAGCCGACACAAAGTATCAACTTCAAGACCCCTATTTCTAAGTTCCAAACGAGAGGGAATTCTACCCCACAACGTCTTCCAGCCCAACAGTTTAACCTTCTCAGGAGCCTTGATCTTCCAAAGAAACGAGAACCCTCTATCTTGATCCACGGTCGTTTTCTTGAAAACAACTTCCGACAACTATTTATAGACCTCCTTAACCTCATACGAAAAATGCGAACTACCTTCCCACTGCACACTATCCTTACCATACAGACAAGGTTTATAGTTCTGCAAAAACTCATGTAACTCCAACAACCTGCTACTAATAACAGGCTGCGACTCTATAGGTACCCCAAAACAGCCCCAAAACCAATCTTCACCCTCCCAAAACCCCATCTCGGCAATGTTCGCCTGTTTAGAATTACTTAAACAGAAAATATCAGAGAAACTACTAGCCAACGGACCATTTGGAGTCCATTTCGCAGACCAAAACGGAATTGAGGAACCGCTCGCTACACTGAAACACACACTGTCAGCAAAAGACAGCGCACCTGCTCCCAACAACGAACCATCGGATAATTTAAGTAAATCAAGCCACCACCTAGAGCTTCCAATCTTCCTTTGAAAAGAATCCTGCAACATCCAAAACTCCAAGTTGCCATACCTTGCCCTAAGCACTTTTATCCACAACGCCTCCGTTCCCGACAGAATTTTCCACTTCCATTTATTGAGCAAAGCCAAGTTGAACTCTTTCATCTTTTTAATCCCTAATCCTCCAATATCTTTTTTGGAACACACTACCTCCCAGCTTAACCAAGAGATCTTACGATCTAAATTACACCCCTCCCACAAAAACCTCCTTCTAATCTTGTCAATCTCATTGCAAACCGAAACAGGCGCTTTGTAAAATGAAAACATGAACACAGGGAGACTAGAAAGAACAGAATTAATAAGAGCTAACCTTCCAGCCATATTCAGTATCCTGCCATTCCAACTGAAGAGTTTCGATCTGATCTTGTCAATTATCAGCTTCCACGTACTCACACGCCTAGGGTAACAGCCAACAGGAATCCCCAAGAAACAAAAGGAAGAGTTATCCACTTTACAGGATAGAAAATTAGCAGCAGATAGGAGAAAATGAATACTGACATTTATGCCAATAATACTACTTTTATGATAGTTCACTCCCAATCCAGAAATGAGTTCAAAACCCCTCAGAATAGATTTCAGTCCCCAGATATTCTTCCACCCACCATCACACATCATTAAAGTATCATCTGCGAACTGAACAACCTCCACACTCGTTTCATCGTCAACTCTGAACCCACTAAACTCCTTCGAATTCACAGCCTTGTAAACCAACCTAGTTAACCATTTCGTTACTAAAACAAAAAGAAACGGAGATAAGGGATCCCCCTGCATCAAACCTCTTTTGATCTCAAAATCTTCAGTTGGACTCCCATTAACCAATATAGAAATAAAGCCCTTGAAGACACAAGCCTCCATCCACCTCATCCAAGTACTCCCAAATCCCATCTTTACCATGACAAATCTGAGATAATCCCAATCAACGTTATCATACGCCTTTTCAAAATCTATCTTAAATAACACACACTCCTTGTTCTCCTTATAAGCATAATCTATAACTTCATTAACCACCACTATACCATCCAACATACATCTGCCTGGCACAAAAGCCGTTTGGTTCTGAGACACCAAACTACCCACTACATATTTCAATCTATTCGCCAGAAGCTTAGCTATTATTTTGTACAAACAAGAAACCAGACAAATAGGCCTATAATCCTTAAGATCCAAAGGATTGCTAACCTTAGGAATCAAGGTCAGGAACGAGGATTTTATAGCCTTAGGTAAAACAGCCTTCGAATGAAAATCCTTGACAAAACCACACACTTCATCGCCTAAAATATCCCAACAATTCTTCACAAATCCCAAAGTAAACCCGTCTGGGCCAGGGCTTTTGGAACCCTCACAACTCCACACGGCAGATCTAATTTCGTCATCTAAAAAGGGTGCTTCCAAAAAAGAGCTTTCTTCATTAGAAAGTCTGTTGAAATCAACCTCCTCAAACAAAGGCCTAACCAGATTGCCTTTATCATATTTCTTGAGAAAATAATCTTTCACAACCTGCTTCACCTGAAGAACAGAATCAACAACTCCAACTTCAGACAACACAGCCCGAATATGAATTCTTTTACCTCTACCCTTAACCCATCTATGAAAAACTTTAGAGTTCACGTCTCCCTTCTTAATCCAACAAGCCTTCGACTTCTGCAATAACATATTGTCCTTGATTTAAAGATTACACCACATAGCACGACATGCTTCAGACCTAGTTTTCACCAGAGAGGCAACATCTTCTTTCACTGCAGAGATCAAACCACAATCCAATTCATTCAGAATTTCCACGTTTTCCTCAACCTTTAGATCATACCACCCAAAAACATCCTTGCTCCAACGTCTCAAATCTCTTCTTAAAAGTTTTAATTTCTCCTTAATAACAAACTCGCTGCTCCCAGAAATACAATAGCTCGACCATTTATCTTTTACAAACTTGAAAAACTGCTCATGTTTGAACCAACACGCATTAGTCTTGAAAGGTTTGGGACCCCAGTCGACCACACACACCTTCAGCCAAATGGTACAATGGTCAGAGATGTCTCTATTACCAATCGATTGATAAATCATACCCCATTTGTTGAGAAACGGAACGTCCACAAGAAACCTATCCAACCTGCTCATCTTCTTGCCATCACCACTAAACCAAGAGAATCTCTTACCCAAAACCGGCAGATCGACCATCCCTAAATCTGCTATAAAATTTGCAAATTCTCTATTTTCAACCACGTACGAAGAATTAGAACTCCCTTTCCTTTCCTCTGCAGAGGTAGTGGCATTGAAATCCCCACCCATTATCCACATACCATCCTTCCACAATTCTTTCAATCTACTCAAATCCCTCCATAACTTCCTTTTAGGTGCCATGGTACACCCCAAATACACATTGACCACATAATAAGATTCCTGCTTCCACCTTAATTTTACACCAAGATATCCCTCCCCCTTAAAAGAGAAATCAGAAATGAACTTACCAGCATTCCACAAGGTAATAATGCCACCAGAAAAACCACAAGCTTTACTAAAAGACCACCCAACATCACCTTGATTCCATAAACCAGCTACCAATTTACTATCAACCCCAGCCAATTTAGACTCTTGAACGAAGAAAATATCAGCATTACCAACCCTGATGAGTTGAGCAAGCCTCTTCCTTTTGGAAAAATTACCACACCCTCTGATATTCAATGACCCTAATATCATTGAAAACCATTTGAATTCGCCTTCTTCCCTTTCTTGATTCTTCTATCTCTAGCTTCCAATTCAACAATCTGGTTCGCGAAATCTGTCATTCCGTCCTTGGCTTTCACCCCCAATTTAGAGATTGACTTCCACACCCTCGCACCTACGTTAGATTCCAAATTCTCCACCACCCTCAAGTTACAATTAAGCACATCAGAATCCGTTAAAGATTCGCAGCACAAAACAGCACCTGCCGAAACATTCTCAGAATCAATTGCTTGCTGAGGAAAAGGTTGACTAAATGGGGCTTCGTAACCCCTAATCAAAGAACCTTCCAACCCCAAATGATTTAAGAATTGTTCAATTGGGTCTTCTGAATTACCCGATACCGAACGAAGCTCCCGGCCTACCTTTTTGGATTTGGATTTGGGCTTCACCCTGATTCTAGGCCCAGCCAAATCAACCACCTTTTTAAATTTAGACTTTTTCTTTTTGACTTTTCCTATCCCTTTAACCGGATCCTTAACTTTCTCAGTCAAAACAACGACCCCACAAGCCGTCTTTTCAGCAGAACAAACTGACAAAGAACACCTTTCCGGAAGAAGACGTGTCGTGTTATCCAAAGCAAAAAACTGTCTTACTGCTTCCACCGCCGCATCAAAAACCAAAGTCCTAGGAACGTCATCCACATCAAAGACAGAAAGAGACTTTACAACTTCGATTTCCGTATCTGGTTCGATTTGAACCAAATCAGCCTCACGACTAACTTTCTCAAAACCAGAACCGTCACCCTTCCTAACACACATATCTTCTTCTTCCTCCTGCCATGGCTCTTCGTTTTCTACATTATGAAGCTTACTCCACGCACTATCAGATACAGACGAAGAAGAACATACCTCTTTCTTACTCCCCCCCATACCCAAGGAAATACGAAGGGGACCCTGAACATCCTCCACCATCTTAATCTTAAACTCTACTCCATTAATCAATACAGAAAAGAATTCATTAAGAACAATGGCACACCTAGAACGAACCAGAATCCTCGCTACATCCATACATTCACCTTTAAACGTATTATCATCCATACTAACATAAGTCCCCACCATCTTTGCTAACAATTCAAAAAATTCGATATTCCATGCATGACACGGAATGCCGAAACATCTAAGCCAGATATCCTTTCACTATCCACATCTTCCTCCCTCCATTTACGGATCTTTGAAAACCATTGTCTCCACCAAGTCTCCCCTTCCCGAATCAAATCAGCAATCTCTCCCTCCTCAGACTCCTCCAACAAATAGAGATTGGCCCCTAACGGAGTTACTCTAACAGAAAAATAACCCTCCATCTCAAAACTAGTTTGGATAGTATAGGATGATCCAGGATTCACTACCACCCCTACATAAGCTGCTCTATATCTCTTCATCAACTCTGCCCCCGCTTCAAATATCAAAGCTGGTGTAGGATTCACAGAAGGAAACTTCATATTCTTCTCCGCCGCAACCTCTGCATAGGAACCCCTAGCTGCCCCTACTCTCCCTCTAACAAAATTAAAGAGAGGACGACCATCTTTCACACAACTCTGGGCTTCCTTAACCTTCTCTTTATCAGAACGCAAACCCCCTTGCCCACCTCCCTCATCAAAACCTTTCTTAACGAATCTGCTAAACCTTGGTACGTTGACGTGGATCTTCCTACCCTCAATCCAAATGTTATCCAACTTAACAGCCAACAACCTAGCATCCAAGACCTCTTTGAATCTCGCGAAGCCAAATCTTTTTCCGAGTTTGTTCCTTTTACTTGGAAACACAATCTCCACCACTTCTCCATACGAACTAAACAGTTTGAAAAAATCTTCCGCTGACATCCTCTCCGGAACCTCCGAGAAATAAAAGGAAGTGATACTACTCTCCTCAACTCCTTGCTCCCTTCCTCCTCTCCTTCTAGGGAAACAATCACCAACGCCTCTATCATAACTCTTCTCCTCCTTCCTTCTGACCTTTGTCCACCCAGATGACTCAGTGGGAGCCATCTCTTTCCCTGTTGCAGCCAGTGTCAGAGTCAAAGGGGTATTTCTCCATCTTTCATCTTCGATTTCTGATGATACTAACATCTTAATTTAAAACTCTTTCAAAGACACAATACACAATTTTAAACATAGTTATTTTTTTAATTGCAACAATTGGATAAATAAATATAAGTTGAAAAAGAAAAGAGTACACATAGATCTATCTTAAATGGAGAAAATAATATATTTTCTTTCAAACTTAATCAATGATACCTGCCAAAAAGAAAAAATAAACCAAAAAAAAAAAATTGTAAACATTGAAAAATTCATGACTGATAAAAATAAAAACATTTAAAAAAATATGAAGTAAACAAATATACATATGTCATAAGTAATCATATACTAGTCATTAAGAGAGGGAATTACAGATTGGTGAACAAAAGAGAGATAAAGAAGAATATTTTTTTTAAAAAAAAATTATATATCTTTCATAATCTATAAATGATAAAGTATCAATGTATGAAGGGTTTTTGTTTTTTTTTTTTTCCGTTTTTGAGATTGCCATGAACGTGGTTTAATATTTTTCACTAATTTGTAATTTTGTTTTGCATTTACATTTTGAGAGGGTTGTCAAAAATTGTAAAAACCAACTTTGATAGTTATACATTTCTTTAAAAACTGTATATTTTAATAAATATTTTATTTTTTAAATTAATAAAATTTTATATATTTTAAAGAGTAAATTGAGAATGAAAATTGGTCAAACCAAAATCTTTTGTAACCATTGTTTTTAATATCTGCTTAATAATTAATAATTCAAAAAAATTATATGTTTTCTATAAATATTTTTTTATGTTGACAAAATGTAGTACCTTATTCATAAAATATGTATTTTTATAAATTTAATTAGAAATAGAATATCTCTTTATTTTATATACATATTTAATATTGATTATGATAATCCCTTAATTCATGGAGAGAAAAATTTGAAGCTATCTATGGGAGTTTCTGATGTTATAATTCTTCAAAGTTATGTCCTGTATTTGTTAAAACTTGGTGTGGTGATAGACCATTAAAGGAGGGATTTAATAGTCTTTTTCAATTGAGTAACAACAAGGACAACACTGTATCAGAATTGGGAGAGTGGATGGATGGCAATTGATCTTGGAAGGTTTCAGAAATTATCCCTTTTAATGTTCAGCAGGTGAATAGAGAGTGGCACGACCTGCTGCAGGTTATTGAAGGTGTTATTGTGTAGGAAGTTGCCTTTGATAAATGGATATGGACTTTGGACAGAAACAATGATAAGCCAGAAATCAAGGAATAGGTGGATAAAGGAAGGAGATCATAATTCAGCTTACTTCCATAGGAGATTCAAGTACAGAGCAAAGATAAATTGTTTATCATCCTTGAAGGTGGGAGACAGGATACTTGAAGAAGTTAGGGAAGTGAAACATGAGGTAAAAGAGGTTTTTGCTGACCAATTTAGTAGAAAAAGGCGCCCTCGTGTAAAATTTGATTTTCAGGATATATCCAAGATTTCAGTTGAGGATAGTATTCAGTTGGAGAGAGATTTTGATGAGGAGGAGATTCGTGAGGTTGTTTTTTATTGTGCTGCTAAGAGAAGTCGTGGCCCTGATGGTTTCAGTTTGGGTTTCTGCCAAGAATTTTGGGAGATAATCAAGACTGATTTCACTAAGTGTATTATGGAATTCAGTGTTTCGTGCAGACTAAATAAGGCTATATCCTCTTCTTTCCTTGCGCTGATTCCAAAGTGTCAAAATCCTCAAAAACCTGATGAGTATCGTCCTATATGCTTGGTTGGATGCATTTACAAGGTGGTAGTTAAAATCCTAGCAAGCAGATTGAGAGGAGTCATTGGGAAAATCATATCCATTAACCAATCCGCTTTTATTCCTGGTCATCAACTGATGGATGATGTGTTGATTTTGAGCGAAATTATCGACTTGGCAAAAAAGAAGAAAATTCCTTGTGCTCTGTTCAAAGTGGACTTTTCCAAGGCCTATGATTGTATTGATTAGAACTATTTACGCTAAATGCTCTCAGTCATGGGCTTTGGGGAGAAATGGATGAAATGGATGGAGGGGACAGTTTTCTCGAGTTTCATGTCAGTTCTGGTTAATGGGAGTGCTACTTCTGATTTCAAAGTTACACGAGGGTTACGCCAAGGTGATCCACTGTCTCCATTTTTATTTGTAATCGCGGCTGAAGGTCTAGCATACATGGTCAGGAAGGCTTCTGAAAATGGTACTTTGAAAGGCTTTAAGGTCAATAACAGGTGTAGTTACAAAATCCTACAGTTTGCAGACGACACAATTTTATTAACTGATGGAAGTTGGCAAAATTTTTGGGCTCTCAAGGCAATTCTAAAAGGTTTCTCTTTGATATCTGGGTTGGAAATTAATGCATCCAAGAGAAGTTTGATTGGCTTTGGAGTGGATGATTTTATTCTGAGAGCTGCAGCTCAAGTCCTGATGTGTAGAGTTGGAAATCAAGCATTCAAATTCCTTGTCATATGTGTTGGTTCAAACCACAGACGCAAATCTTTTTGGAAACCGGTGATACAAACATTTAGGAAAAGACTTTCTGCTTGGAATGGTAGAGGATTATCAATCGGGGGGGAGAGTTACGTTGATAAATTCCGTTCTAACAAACATGCCAATTCATCATTTATCGTTTTATAAAGCCCCTAGTTGTGTATTGAAGGAGTTAGTAGCAATTCAAAGGAGTTTTTTATGGTCAGGAATAGAAGCAAGTAGGGGAGTGGCTTGGGTCAGCTGGGAAAACATATGTAAACCAAAAGAGAAAGGGGGGCTGGGTGTCAAGAACTTGAAGAATTTCAATATTGCGTTGTTGGCCAAATGGTTATGGAGGTTCACCACAGATTTTAGTGCTAACTGGTGTGGAGTATTGAAAGAAAAATACGGTGACTTCAGTAAAGCCATTCTTTCCCGTGAAGAACTGAAGCCAAATAAATTTCAATCTCAGTGGTGGAAGGACATTAGGAGGATTGTTGTGTCGACTACATTCGTTCCATTTGGAGACTTTATATCTATTAGGCTTGGAGACGGAACTACAATCCCGTTTTGGAGCTCAAAGTGGATAGGAACACAACCTCTGAAACATATTTTTCCTAATCTTTTTCAGCAGGTACCTCATCAAGAAGCATTGGTAGCTGACATGGGCTCCTGGCAGAGTTCAAGATGGGTGTGGAACTTGCAGCTTCGAAATGACCAGTTACCTCCGGACGCAGAAGACGAAATGATGCAGTTGCAGAAAATTTTGGCTGATATCTCACCTACACACTTACCTGATGTGGTCCTTTGGAATTCTGGGCATTCAAACATCTTCTCAGTCAACTCTTTTTACAAAGGCATGACTGTTGGCGTGGAGGAAAGGGTGGTTGAAGAAGTAGAGCTGGCAGCACTGAAGATATGTTGGAATGCTTCCATCATAAGCAAACTAAAGTTGTTCTATTGGAGATTGATCCTAAATAGGTTACCTACTAGAAATAATCTAGTTAGGAGAAGGATCATTACCAACAGCCATGAAACTTATTGCGTGTTCTGTTTTCAGTCTGATGAAGATGCTGATCATCTCTTCTTGAATTGCCATAGAAGCATAATTATTTGGAATAGGGTCCGTGGTTGGATGGGGAGGAATACATACCAAGCAAATTCTATAGCTTCTCACTTTCTAAAATGGACATTCGGATTCCAACGAATTATTAAAAGCAATGTGGCAGCTAGCTTTTGGATGGTGGTTAATTGGGTAATATGGAGCTCAAGAAACAACATCATTTTTAGGGGTGAAGTTTGTGATCCGGAGTTGTGTATTACACGCATTAAATTTTACACTTGGTGGTGGATCCTGAATTTAGAAAAAGAATATTTGAATTGCTCTTTTTATGAGTGGTACAAATGTCCAATTCAATTTTTGTAGTTGCGATATTTTGTAACGGGGGTGATTGTATTCTAATGGCAGTACATATTGTACCCATGTTATATATAAAATCTAGCTTATCAAAAAAAAAAAAGAAACAATGGTTTCTCTGTCAAGTCCTTTTTTGACAGTACTTCGGCTCAGGTAGCTTTAGCTTCGATCGATGATAACTCGATTAAGATTTTGGAGTGTGTTTGGAAGTCAACTTGCCCAATGAAGGTCAAAGTGTTTGCGTGGAGATTGATAATCGATAGGCTGCCCACTCGTTCAAATTTGGTTAAGAGGGGTATTTTAAATAATCCTCATGATACTGTCTGTATGTTTTGCTTCAGGTGTAATGAAGATGCTACTCACCTTTTTTTTTCAGGTGCCATAGATCTGTTATGGTGTGGAATTTGGTTTGTAATTGGATGGATATTGAGCGGATTTCTGATCATGACTACGGTTCCCATGGTTTGGCTTGGTTTTCAAGATTAAGAGGTAGATGTAAGGAGAACTTTATATTCTCTATTTGGTGTATATCTTGTTGGAATATTTGGAGTTTTAGGAATAATATTTTGTTTAGAGATGAGGTTTGTAATGTTGAGTCTATCTTTTACGCTATTGTAGTGACTTCTTGGGTTTGGTTGATGTTTGGTAAGAGTAAAAGGTTGTTCTGTAGTTTTTATGATTGGAACAAACCCCCTTTAGATTTTATGTAGTAGGGCTGCCCTGTTGGGTTCTTTTGGGGTGTTCCAATTTTCTATCTCTTATAAGTTGGTTAGAGATTTCCTTAATCTCTCTTTAGTGATTTTTCCTATAAAAAAAAAGCAATCTTGTTATTCAATTTTGTTCATGCTTTTGTGAGTCTTAACTGTTATATATATATATATATATATATATATATATATATATATATATATATATATATATATATATATATATATATATATATATATATATTATTGTTCAAAGCGAATAAATTAAATAGGATTAAAAACTCAAAACATGCAACATTCTCATTAAAATGAAAGTTATTATAAATTTTTAAAACTCTCTAGACATTTGGATTTGTCCTAAGGTATTCCCGAGGATCATCCGACATATCTAGATTCTCTAAATAACCTTTCATGCTTCCTTTGCAAACTCTACAGTCTCCTTTCTCAGTTGGTTTCTGCATTTTGACCTAGAAGTTCTTCTTCTTCTTTGTATCTCAATGAAGGTTACTGAAGATGTATGTGCTTCTTAAGTTATCTACTTGCTTGTAGATCCTTCAGTTACTGCATTACTCTTGTTTGCTTGAGCTACTCCATTTAGCATGACTGTCTTTCTGAAATATCTCTTTGGAACTCAAATTTATTTTTCTTTATTCATCTTTGTGTTCATAAGATTAAGTGATTATGAAATTAATTTTGCTAAGGGTTTTTATAGAATCATTACATTCATTACCTTGAGTATTCCTTATTTTTTATATTGATTAAGTCAAATCAATTTTTAAATACTGACTCTTGTAAATGATGTCTAGTATCCTGACCTATTAAGATCCTCTTAACATGTATAAATTTTTTTGTTAACAAGTTAACTATTATTTCTATTCATCTTCTTACTTCTTTAATGCTTTTGTCAGAAAATCTAAAGGGAAAATTAAGTGATTGTACGACTGCATAACATGTAATGATCAAAATAACTATTTTATTAATCAAGCATTGAAAGGATTACAATAAAAGAGGACTGGATTGAACTAAAGATTAAAACTAATATAAATCATCCATGGCCTTGTAATACATCCAGTTATCCCAACTAATATCAGGTTCATCTTCATTGACATTCCCCTCTTCTGCCTCTAGGATAACAAGTTGATAAAACATCTCGTTTATCATCTTCTTCTGTGTCTTCTTCATGAATTTCTTCCCTTGCTTCAAAACAGCAGTTGATGGACCTGCTTCTAATGGTCTTTAAGGTGCTGAGGACGAAGCCTCATCTGAAGCGTTCAGTGTAGAGGATACAGGCTCAATTGCAGATGCTTCAGAAACCACTGGATTTTGAAGGTCTTGGGTTTTCAGACTTGTAGAGTTCTCTGTGACTTTTATCACAACAGAGATTTTTCAATCTCAGCTGAGGACTTCATGTTGTTTTAATGGATGTTGATGAAAATGATCTTGGTTTCGGTTTCTTTTATAGTGGATTCTGGGTAACCCAAGCGATGGAATAAAATCCTTTACTTGATTCTTGAAATTGTTACAACCAATAAATATTTAGCATGCACTATACAATCCTTAATGATATCTATTACTTGATCAATTTCTCCTCCTTGGGAACTGATCGCGTAATGATGCTCTGCTACGCATTTATGACTTTAATTGTTTTCTTTTTCTTTTATTCTTTTTTATGTGACAAAAGGGGGAGAAAAGATATAGTAGTATTTAATTAGAAACTGAACTCTTTCAGTTTGTACATATTCTCTATTTTAAATTTCTGTTATTTAAATTTCTGTTATTTTGGTTATGTTACTCGGGAAACATATTTTAGCTTTCTTAAAATAGTTCTAAGGGGGAGCTTACAAACCTCATCCTTAGACTACTATACTTAAAAGGAGCTTACAAAACTCAGATTCTGATGTTTCCAAGAAAGTTAAAATATTTTAGTTTTCTTGAATATAGTATTTAGCTGAGTTTACAGAACTCAGCCTTGGACTATTAGACTCAAGGGGAGCTTACAAACCTCGTACATTGATGTTGCCAAGAAAATTAAGATATATTTTAGTTTTCTTAAAAATAGAACTTAGGGGGGGCTTACAAACCTCAACCTTTGAACTATCAAACTCAGAGGGAGCTTACAAACCTCAAACTCTGACGAAACTAAGAAAATTAAAATAGCCCAACATTGTCCTTTAAATACTTATGTTTGTCATCTCCAAAAAGGGGGAGATTGTTAGAACAAAATTTGTTCATGACATATACTCTTTGGGTTTTGATTATAACAAAGTATTAAAAGAATAATGATGTTATCTAATGTGTGTTCCAAGTATGCAGTTTCTAATGCTTAAAGTTATATATTCATAATATGATATATAAGGATGCACTTGAGAGAAGCTGCATTACTAGCTTATGGCAGTGCAGAATCTGAAGAACACTCTCTAAGTGATGTCTAGCATAGACTCTGAAGTTGAAGGTCTCAGCATCAGAAGAAACAACATATTGTCTCTACACTTGGTGAATGTAATTAGCTTTCGGTGATCATTCAGAATTAGTGATAAAGTTAAAGCTATATGTACCACAGAAAGCAAGCTGCATTGTCAAATCAGTTTGTCAGCTAGAGTCTAAGTTCACAAGGCTCAAGAAGAGTTGACATGTTTTACGGATATCTACTCTCAACGGCTCTAAAGTACAAGATTACATGGAAGACGCAATGGTGAAATATGTTTCACAATGGATTAAGATCTTTTGGAATATCTCTCTTTAATGTCTCTTGTACTACGGAGAAACAAAGATACTAGTTTAAGTTATCTATTCCAACGAATAGTCTTCTATAACTGCTATATAAGCTACTGAAGATTCAAACTGAAGTCTTGAACAAGGGAGCAATCAAAAGGACAACTATAGAAGGAAAGCCAAGAAGTGTTCTATGAAATTCTGGCCTATGCAGACAACAGATATCTTAACACATGTCACGACATTGTGCTACATAATATTTTAAACTTAGAGGCGCAACAACAGACCGATACCTTGAATATCAGAACTGCACAATCATAGATGTCATGACATCTGATCCAACATGTTAATCAAGACTGAACTGAAAATAGCAGAATGATAAACAACACAGAAATTGTTAACCCAGTTCGGTACAACTCAACAACATCTGGGGGATACCAATCCAGGAAGAAGTAACCACTACTAGTAGTATAGTTTTATGTAAACAACCTCAGGTTTACAGAAAGCACCCACACTAGCCTATCACTACCCAATGAAAACTTTATCATTAGAAGTCACATCTAAATGATAAGAGAACCCCCTCTCACTTCCTAAATCACAACTTGTGATTATCTAACAATTACTACATCATAACTGTATCTACCCTATTGAAAGACACCCCTTCCAATACAAAGTTCAGTCAAGCATCCTTAACTAACAAGTTAACTTGGATTTGCTTCAAAGCTTCATCCAAGAACAATACTCAACTCTTGCTTCAAAGCTTCGAGTGAGAACAATTTATAACAGCCTATGTCGACCACATAGTATCAAAAGATACATGGGTGGCTCACAAACTACACAAGAGACTCTCAAAACCCTAAACCCTTATGTTGCACCGGCGACTTGTTGTTGTATATGCTTGCTATTTTAGGTCTAGCAAATCCTTATTTATAGACTCCTGCAGTATGGGCTTGGACTCTTCAATTAGTTCCAAAATTTACGTTTTAAATCAGCTGCAAGGTCTTCTCCACAAGAGTAGGAACAAATCTCCAAAATAGTTTCCTAAAAAGTCTCAAGGATCCTTTTTATGAAATCCAATTAAATCTGGACTTTCTCCTAATAAATCTCCTTGACCTGCGTATAATGATGAGGTATATCTAAAAGATTCTCATCAAATAAAATCAAATATGTCAAGAGATATAAAACAGCAACGCCTGCTGTACCAGACAAAAATGTCGTGACATCTCCTTTGACATCTGTCTGAAACACATAACAACAGCACCTGCTGTACTGATGTCTGAGCAACCATGCCAGGACATCTGACTCAACATCTTGCTGTAAACTTGTTTTAGCCAAAATGTAGCCAATCAAAGACCTAACAATCTCCCCCTTTGGCAAATTTTGCCTAAAACAACCTTTGGATAACATCTAGCTCCCCCTCAAGGAAACAACAAAAGAACACTACTACTACTTACTTCTCCCCCTTTTTAGCCATAATATGCCAAACCAAGCAGCTATGCATTTAAGGGTAATCAACCAAAAGCAAGCAAGTCAGTAGCAGAACACATCCAACTCAAAAGCTTGTACAATCTGACAGGTTACAGCTCTCCCCCTGTCATACACAATTAGTCCTCCACAATCTACAACAGCAGTATAATGTCAAGACATCCTTCTTGACATCCTGTAATACCCCAAATTTTGACCACTAAGATTTCCCATCATTGTGAAAATCATCATCACAATATGGATGAACCATCATGCTTCATCAGTCTCCCCAAAGATGGGTGAGCATCCACTACAATCAAAATTAGGGTTTCAAGCCCTCTCTGAGTGCTTAGACAAAGGATCAATCAAGAAATGACATGATCTTCAACTTGTCTAATCTCTTAAACATCCACAATGGATCAAAAAGGACTCCCACTTCAAGGATTAAGCACAAGGCTGCTCCCTTCTAGGTGGATCAAGTCTCAAGATCGACAGTGTCACCAAATTAGGGTTTTGGTCGACCAGGGCCTCCAGATGGAAATTTTCATCTGGGCACAAGCCATTGATCCAAAAAATAACCTAATATACTTCATGGAACCTCATGAACCTATGCATCAAGTCAATTTTGCCTCAGGGGATGCATTCATCAAAAATCAGGAATTAGGGTTTCTTGACCTAATTCACCCCTAAGTTGACTTTTGGGACAAACCATGAGCCAAGACCTCAAGAGATGATTTGAGGGTCTCTAATACACCATGTTGATCCATTTGGAACAATGGATTGATCCAAGAAGCTTGAGCAACAAGTCTCATTTTCATCTGCACCACAATTAGGGTTTTAAGGGAAAAGTCAACTGTAACTTTGACTTTTGACCAAGGCATGCTCCCAAACCCTAATACATGATTGAATATACCCTATGACACCCATGGAACATGTCCATCAAGTTTGATTTAGGTCAAGGACATGATTTCCTGAAGAATTGCACAGTTTGGAATTCATCTGATAAAAAGTCAACTGTGCACAAAAGTCAACTTTGACTTTTTGAGATTTTTCACCAAAATGGATTTTTAACCCTAAAATGATGTTAATGTATGATTTTAATCATCATTCATCAAGAAAAATCAAGAAAAGTGAGATAACTTGTAAAAGGGGTAACCATAAAACTTAGAAATTTTTCTAAGTTAAAAATAAAGTGGCAAAGGTACCAACTTTGGAGGACCATAACTCCTAAACCACAAGGCCATTTTTTCTCATCCAAAGATGGATTTGTAGCCCTCACTATCACCTACAAAAACTTCAACTACAAGTCATTCCAATTCATCAAGGATTTTGAGTTATGGAGTGATCAAAGTGGCTGAAAAGTGAAAAAGTCACTTTTTCCAACTCTTAGTGAAATTTTCACTAAGTCAGAATTCTGCTTCACTTTTTCCCAAATGTAGGGGGATTTTTCACTTGGAATCAAAAGAGATCAAAACCAAACTTGTTCAAACAGTTGTTGTATCATGTTAGGGCTTTCCAAAATGGCCAAGAACATTGCCAAATTCAACCTACATCATGAGATACAACATTGGTAAGTTGCCTTGCTGAAATCTGTCAAGGCAAGGCAGAATTTTCATTTTTGCTCGATTTGCCAAAATCAGCCAATTGCAATTGCTCCAATCCACTTGGACACCTCAGAGGATTGAATCCAAAGGGGACAATCACTGAGCCAAGCCTCCAAGGTCCAAGGAACAAAGAATAGCATGTTGAACCTAGAGTTGCCAAAATAGGGACAAGACTTCAAATTTGGAATGAGGCATTCAATGGAACCATCAAGGTGGCATGGACTGAGCCATTCTCATCTGAAATCAGTCAAGACTTATCCAAGACCAAGGGGACCAAAGCTCTGTGCCCTAACCTCTAGTCAATGGCTAGAGGAGACTTTCATTCCCATTGGCCAACATTGAGGAAACCTACTTACCAGCTGCTATGCACTATTCCTTGTAAAACAAACTTGCTCTACTATAAATAGAGCTCAATTGTGGTCAGTTTGAGTACACCAAAGCCATCTAACAGATGCTTTCCTCAAAATCTCTTTCTCTTGGCAAAAATGCCTTTCTTAGCAAGGTAGCTATCGGGTTTTGAGTTTGAGAGCAATTCTGCACAAACCAATCACTCACACACCTCACATACATCACATATGAGCTGATCAAACACTCACATAACATCTGGAACATCAAAATCTCAAAATCACTTGCCATCCACACAAGTTTGAAGTGAAGTTGCAGCTGAGATGCCATAAACTGATCCAGTCCATTTCAATTGAATCCAAGTGTTCAAACACACTCCATATGGTGTAGGGAAGCTGTTCAGATCATCACAACTTATCTGTAACACCTCCAACCCAGAATTTAATTTACTCTTGCTGTCACGACTTGGAGGTAAGCCTAAACTTGGTCATCTCCCAATCTATGCATATTTCCTCGCAGAATAATTTGGCCATATGTTCATAATCATGCATGGAATGTTTTCCCTCAATTAATTGCATTGTTTGAATCGTGTATCAAAAATCCTAGCCTTCATGCCGAAATTAGGGTTCTTGAGGTCTCTTCGTGATTTCTTGTTGTATGTTTAATTTAAATGAAATTAAAGTACATAGACATGATCATGAGGTTCAGGCGAGCATAATGATATGTGGATTGCATGATATGGTTACGTATTCATGGAGATTGGATAGAAAATACAAATCTGGGCAAACTGAAAAACGCGCGTGTTCTTGGTGTTGTTCTTGGCGCCATTTTCTTATATTTGAATATTTGAATTTTGTGGTTTTGTTTAATTGATTCAAAAATTAATTTCTCTCTGAGTTTTAATGATTTTGAGTTGATTCTTTTTTTAATAATTCACAAAAATGTTAAAATATTTTATTTTCACAAAAAATCCCTAAAATATTATTTATTTCATATAATTGATATTTTTGTAAAGAATTAATATTTTGATTGTTTTTGGCATTTTAAATATTTTTTCTACATTGATTTTGCAACTTTTAATGCTTTCTAATTATTTTGTAGGTCAATACTTAATTTTTGAAGCATTAATCCAAGATCACAATTTGTTTTCCATGTGTTAAACAATTTTTGATCATTTTAATTGAATTTTTATTCAATTAAATACAGTTTTGAAAACAAATTAGGGTTTTGGATTAATTCAACCCTCATAAATCATTTTCAAAAAACTTTGGGCCTCTATTAGAGTGTAAGACCCAACCCACTTTTTTTGACCAAATCATCTTTGGGCCTCACTTATTGTATAAGTCCCGATACCGTCAAAAAGCAAACGGCGCGATCGTCGCCTTTTCAAAAATCATCTGGGCCTACCCTCGAGTAGTAAGACCCATTTATTTTTCTTTAAACCCTTTTGGGCCTCTTGAGAAAGTGTAAGACCCATCCCCCCTTGTACAAAAACTTTTTGGGCCTCACTCATTGTATAAGTCCCTATGTACAAGTAAACGGCGCGATCATCGCCCGTTTAAAATTAAAAACCATCTGGGCCTACCCTCGTGTTATAAGCCCCTCTCTTTTCTTTAAACCTTTTTGGGCCTCTTGAGAGAGTGTAAGACCCATCCCTTTGTACAGAAAACCTTTTTGGGCCCCAGTCACTTGTATAAGTCCCGATGTACAAAGTCAAACAGTGCACTCACTGATAAAACCCTGGGCCTCTCCTTGAGCTATAAGCCCCAAATCTTTCTTTTTCAAAGCACTTTCTCCTTTGATTTTGAATATACTGTTATTTTTATCCTTCTTTGTTGAACAACTAACCAAACAGCATGGAAGCACTACAACCGAGTAAGTGGTTATCGCTTTCATTTACTGCTTTCATATTATAAACTGTATTGTAAGGCTGCTCACTGTAAGTCTTCTTTCATGAACTCATATCTACTGTGTAATAATAGTATAGATATTTCGAGTTTCCCCGGCAACTACGTCTAGAACTAGGTGACGCCGTTTCACTTATTCGTAGAAATAGACGCCTAGATCCCCAATAGGAGCACCAGATACAGTCTTCTCTTCGGCTGTCCTCCTTAGGAATCGTCAAGAAATTCTATTCCCCAGAGATGAATTATTCTCGGTGAAACTTCTCTTGAATTTCTTCAAACCTCCGAACTGTTCAAACCCTCTTTCAGAGTTAAAGTTGCTGGATAGTAAACCTTGCACGTTTACCAGTGGTTTTATCTTTAAAGGAGTTTTCTTGAACTTTTTTTTGGTTTGGGACCCACGGGCTTCTTAAAAGCACCGACCTCCTCTTGGGCATCGTACAAGGACCCACAGGCTTCCTATAAGCAACCCGGCCTCCTCTTGGGCATTATTCAAGGACCCTACGGCTTCTTAGAAGTATTCACAGCCTCCTCTTAGGCTTCGTATAATGATCTCTTCCTTCGGGAATAATAGCCTCCTCTTGGGCTTCGTACAAGGACCCGTCGGCTTCTTAAAAGATTCCAGCCTCCTCTTGGGCTTCGTACAAATTGTCCCAACGACCTCCTAGAGGTATAGGAACAGAACCTAGTCATCCTCATAGAACAGTCCTTTCATAGAGTCTACTACTGTTTCTCGAAGCATAGTACAAAAGATAAAACTCTAGACTTGGACAGTCTAACTTCCTTGAGTCTCAAAGACATTCTCAAGCACCCTTCGTTAAATAGGAAGGAAACCCGCAGACTCAGATAGTCTCGATACCCTTTGGATTTCCCGTTTCCTCAAAGAGAAGGAAATATCCCTGATCCTCAAATCAAATCCCTGAGTACAGTGTTACTCATATAAGAACTGATTTTCTCTTTTAAATCAGTATATTGGATCTGTCACTCAACTGAAACAGTTACAATAGCCTCCATCTCGGGCTTCGTACGAGATACCAAAATTCTCCCCAGTGGAGTCAAAACAACCTTTTAGCCTCTCTCTCAGGCTTTGTATGAGACACAAAAGATTCCCTCGTTGAGTTAATCACCCCTTTTTTTGCCTCCATCTCGGGCCTCGTACGAGATATAAATCCCTTAAGCAAAAATCGAACTCTTTACTAGCCTCCTCTTAGGCTTTGTATAACGATATGCCCCACTGGGTCAAAAACCTTTAGCCTCTCTCTCGGGCTTTGTACGAGACACAAATTAGCCTCCTCTTAGGCTTTGTATAATGATTTTCCTAGCGGAAATTAGCCTCCTCTTAGGCTTTGTATAATGATTTTCCTAGCGGAAATTAGCCTCCTCTTAGGCTTTGTATAAGAAAACCACTGGTTGATCCAATCAACCTTTTAGCATCAAAGTTGTGCCTCGTTGACAGTACACAAACATCAACAACTCCTTTCCCTTCATCTAATCGCAGTAAGCGGCAAGCCTCTGGATCATCTATATCCATGCCACTGTCCCTCTTTTAGCATGAGAAATTCCTAAGGAAAGATGGCATTGCTCTACACTGAGTTAAAGTCTTCTCCTTCAGGTTAAAACCCTTTCTTCGGAAATTATGGCATTGCTCGGATCCGCGTATCCCAGTTAGAGTAATTCTCCTTCTCCCCTCTTTAGAGATGACAAATTCTCTCTAAAGTCGAGGTCTTTCAGCTTCACGTCTTGGGCTTTGAACAAGACACAAATAGACCTTTCAGCTTCACATCTTGGGCTTTGAACAAGATACAAACCACCTTTCGCTTCACGTCTTGGGCTTTGAACAAGACACCAAAAACCAATTTCCTCCCATAGAATAGGAGGAACTACAAACGCTCTGATTTCCCTGTTTCGGTAAACGGGAATACGTAGGCATAAGATCGAAAGAAAAGATCTTAGCGAGCGCAATCAACAAAAAACCCAAATCCCATATCTCCATCAATTAAAAGCAGTATTTCAAAAGCATCAGTCCTAACATCCTAATCCTTGGTCCCCACCAGAAACCTTTTGCCCAAGCCCTAGAAAGAAAGAACTTGTATTGGCGAAATACGAATAACCAGTACAAAGGCCCCCCCACATTGATAGCATCCGTAACCTAACAGACCTCTGTTTAAACTCAGTATGCAAGCAGGGTTAATTGGAGACATCTATTTCCCTTCCTTATTCAGCTCACAATAGGATAAAAAATGAATCGACCTGTAGTTTAAAGCTCAAACCGCAGAGAGCGACCAGCGCTTAAGAACCGCGTCCAAAATCGCTCGCTACAGAAAAGTGGCGCCCACCGTGGGGCCGTTCACTGACCTTCTTAAAATTTAAGGTGAAAACCTTGGACGAATCTTTTTCATGGCGGTGGCCGCAACAGAAAAGTGGTGCCCACCGTGGGGCCAGTTTTTATTTCTGTCTGTTTTCCTTGTAAAATGGCGACTCTGCTGGGGAGTCTCCTTTTCTGCCTTAGGGCATCATCCCCGTTTTCTACGGAAAATGGGAACTCTACCGAAGAGAAAGATTGACCTATGCTGGTCCATCTCTTAGGCAGGGAACCACAGATTGGGGCTTCCGCCGGGGAACCCATTTCTGTCAGGAACTTAAGATTCATAGCTTTATAAGTCTAGGATGATTAGGACAAATATATATACTGTTTTTCCTAATTGCTATACGTGTTTATTTTTCTGCTACTGGGAATGCGTGTGATGCCGCATGTGGTGAGATTGAGTATACACTTAAGAAAAGCCAACCTTTTTCGTAGTGCAGAAGCTATCGGAAATAGCTGTTACGCGATACTACCCTCATTTGAGGCTGGTGATCTATTCTCGGTGAATAGCATTTACTCTAAGATTGCACACAACTCGCTGGCGATCCGCTTGTTGTTTTGCTTTCCTGGGAGGAGCTGATGATAATGAGTACAGGTACAAAAATCACCCTAGTATAAACCTTTGGGGATGGGTAGAGCCTTGACTTCATGACAACGACCCTTTGACCCCATGTTTTTTCTATGTTTTTGTGTGCTGCATTCATGCATTCATTTAATAAAACATTAAAACATTCAAAAAACTTTCTCTTCTAGTCTCTCTGTTTTTCAAATTAAACTAAGACTGTGATTGCAAATATCAGAGAAAAAGATTACATTAATGGATTTCGGTAGAAGGAGAACTCACCAGTATACCTTCAAGGTTCCAAAACTAGGGGATTTAAGAAAGTTAGCGAGGATGATCGTTAACCCATAGGCTTTCAGAGCCAAGCACGGTTGTTTGCTACCACTGTTAAGAGTCCATGTGATTGAGGGAATCATGGATGCGTTCATTCAGTTTTACGATCCGGTTTATCACTGTTTCACATTCCTGGATTACCAGCTAGCACCAACGCTGGAGGAGTATTCTCATCTGATCGATCTACACATTACGGATCGAGCTCCATTTTCTGGACTGGAAGAAATTCCAAAGAATAAGACTATTGCAAGAGCAATTCATTTGGACGAGTCTGAAGTTAGGACTCACCTAACCACTAAGGGTGGCATCCAAGGTTTGCCAGCCCAGTTCTTGATGAAGAAGGCCCTATATTTTTCCAGTATAGGAAACGTGACTGCTTTTGAAAGCATCTTTGTCTTGCTCACCTACGGGTTATTTTTGTTTCCTAACATCAATAACTTCGTCGATATTAACTCCATTAAGGTTTTTCTCATTGGAAATCCTGTGCCGACTTTGCTCGCAGATACGTATCATTCTGTACACCTGGGAAATTTGTACAGCGGAGGGGAGATCACATGCTGCGTACCTTTGCTTTACAAATGGTTTATCTCTCACTTGCCCAAGTCTGCCGCTTTTTGGGATTGCAAGAGTGTCTTACGTTGGTCGCAGAAGATCATGTCTCTTACCAACTCTGATATAGATTGGTGTAATAGGATTTATGAGGGAATCAGAATCATTGACCGTTGTGGAAACTTCCCCAGCGTACCCCTCATAGGAACTAAAGGAGGAATCAACTATCATCCGATATTGGTTCTTCGTCAATTTGGATACCCGATGAGACACATCCCACTGGGTGTTCATCTGAAAGGTCTTTTCTTCAAAGAAGGAGAAAACGACAGAGCACTAAAGATGGAAATAGTGCATGCTTGGAAGCAGGTTCATAAGAAAGGACGAGAGTCTCTGGGAAAACCGGACTGCGTCTCGGTGGAGCCTTATCTCCATTGGGTACAAACTAGAGCTTTCAAGCTAAAGATACCTTATCCTCGTTACGGAATTCTTCCACCGAGGGAAATTGTCATGTACTTCATGACGGAAACTGAAAGGCTTCAGGTTACTCTCAACAAAGTTCAAAAGGAAAGAAGGTCTTGGAAGAACAAGTACCGCACCCTCAACGTAGAGTGCATCCAAATACAGCAACTACTAAAAGAGAAAGATGCTCTGATTGAAATTTTGGAGCAGCATGCTGTAGAGAATCAAGATGACCAAAGGAATTTGCTCACTCCTTTCACTTGGCAAAGGAATGACAACCCGACAACGGCCCAAGCGCCCCGGTCAAAGAAAAGGAAGATACCAGAATCAGCACCCGATTTCTCTTCAGAGAGGACTCGGGACCCATTAGTTTAGGTTTCTGTTTCTGCACTTTGTAATCTACTGTATTTCCATTTCTGTAATCCTTTGAATTTCAATAAAAAGGAGTTTCCCCACCGTTTGATATTTGCAATCTAATTGTCGAAGTTTATTTTGATTAAACCAAAAAAAAAACAACAATTAATATAATCATTGCATTCATCATTCTCACATCGCGTATTCTCCTTACCTACGAATCTCACGTTTGTGTCTCGATTCTAGAGTCAAACTGTCTCATTCGTATAATACTCGGGCCAATCGTCAGAAAAAGATGGATGATCTTGAGGAAGAAAACAGAGAGTTGAAAGGAGAGATCGACACTCTGAGAGAGGATATGAGAAAGCTTCGTAACGACATGCAAGCCATGGTAGAAGCTCAGCTACAAAGAACTGTGATCTCAGAGATCACCTCAACGCCCATCATAGAAAAGTATGATCCTAGGTATCAAATACCAAAAGATCGTCCTTGGGGCATGCCTGTTAACTATATCCCGGAAGGATATTTTCCGCCGATCACTGAAGATCAGGGAATCGCAACAGAAGCCGCTGGGCCTGAAGGTTACAAACTTCGGGAAAGCGAAGATGCCAGGGGCATACTAAAGACTCCTGAAGGTTACAAACTTCGGGAGGCGCCAAGACTTACTGCCGTAGTCACGGTACCACCCCTTGTGGTGCACACTGTCCCGGAAGGACAGGTTCCACCAACACCTTCTAGTAAGAAGGAAACTATGTTTGACAGAATGGAGGAATTCCAGGAACAGTTCTTGGAAATGCAGAAAGAGCTGCAAGCCATTCGCGGTCAGGATCTATTTGGAAAGGACGCCGCAGACCTCTGCTTGGTCCCAAATGTAAAAGTCCCGCACAAGTTCCAAGTGCCCGACTTTGAAAAATACAAGGGTAACTCTTGCCCTCAGAGCCATCTGGTGATGTACGCTCGGCGGATGTCAGCTCAGACGGAGAATCAGGACCTGCTGATTCACTACTTCCAGGATAGTTTAACCGGTGCCGCACTCAAATGGTACATGGGTTTAAACCGTGCCACGATCAGTACATTCAGAGATCTTGGTACTGCCTTCGTCCACCAATACAAGTACAATTTGGACATGGCACCCGACAGAGATCAACTCAGATCAATGTCGCAAAAGGAAAAGGAAACTTTTAAGGAGTATGCTCAAAGGTGGCGTGAAATTGCCGCTCAAATTTGTCCACCTCTTGAGGAAAAAGAGATGACAAAGATCTTCTTAAAGACCTTAAGCTCATTTTACTATGACCCAATGATTGCCAGTGCGCCCAGTGATTTCACCGAAATGGTCGGCATGGGTGTACGTCTTGAGGAAGCCATCCGAGAAGGGCGTTTGGTAAAAGACACTGGATCAACGAGCGGTACTAAAAAATACGGTAGTGCTCTCCCTAAGAAAAAAGAGCAAGATATTGGGAATATCTCTCTCGAAAAGCAAAGGCGACGTTATCAGCCAGTAGCAGTTGTTACTCCTGCTATCGGCCCCGCGCCTGTTCCTATGTATCAACCTCAGGTTGCGCAGAGCCAACCTGACCAACAAAGGACACAACAGCCTCTTCAGCAGGCTCGTCCTCCATATAACAACAACCGTACAACACGGCCACCAGGGTTTGATCATATACCCATGTTGTACGCAGAACTATTTCCGTTACTGCTGGCTAAGGGGCACATTCAGACTAAGTCTCCCCTTTCAGTTCCGGAAAATCCGCCTTTTTGGTTTAAAGCGGATCAAACGTGTCCTTATCATCAAGGAGGTTCAGGGCATAACATTGAGACTTGTCTCAATTTCAAATCCGACGTGCAAAAGCTTGTTAGGAGCGGGCTCTTATCTTTCAAAGATACGAATCCCAATGTTCTCACGAACCCGCTGCCTCAACATGAGAGGCTGCAATCAATCTGATTGAGAAAGAGACTAACAATGTCTATCAAATTCACGATGTACTCTTATTGGGGACCAATCTGGTCAAGATGCATTGTAGACAGAGTGGATATGGCCATGTGCCACCTCATAATTATCACCAGTGTGATATCTGCTCTAAAGATAACCAAGGATGTTCGGTAGTGCAAGCAGCTCTACAGGAACAAATGGATCTTGGATGGATCCAAGAGCACCGAGTTCGTGGAGTTAACATGGTCTCTACGAATTCTAACGTCATTCAAAACCACGACATCCGTGTGATGAATGTCAACTTGGTGGCGATGCACTCAAGGCAAAGCCAGTATCATAGTCTGTCGCGGCACGATTACAGTTCCTGTCTGATTTGCTCGGTAAACAAACAGGGATGCTCTTTCATACAAGAGGCCCTCCAGCGTCAGATGGATCTTGGATGGATCCAAGACTACCATGATAGGAACTCCTATCAAATCAACATGGTTCAGATCTTCGACATCCGCGTAATGAATACCAACCTGGTAGAGTTACATGCTGAGAAGGTCCGACTCGGATTCTTAATATCACATGACTATCAAAGCTGTAAAGCGGGTTGCGAAAGCGATCGAGGTTGTACCCTTGTCCAGGAGGCAATTCAGCACTTGTTAAATCACTGGTGGATGCCAATCTATATGGACGAAGATACTCAGCAGATTAGTATCAATAACAGGAATCCTACTCGTCGTCAAAGTCAGGATGTCCGATCAATGGAAGGTAACCTAGTGAGGTTGCATTGCATTCAAAGTGGGCGTGGCCAGGTGCCACCACACAACTATAACAGTTGTAGCGTCTGTGCAGAAAGTAACCAAGGGTGTTACCTTGTGAGAGCAGCTCTTCAGGGTCAGATCGATCATGGAGAAATTCATCCATATCCAGGTTCAGGACCCATCATTTGGTCGCCGAACTACCTTGCCGATCAAGTTGAGGATGTTGTCACGATCTCTGGTCATCACCAGATCAGGGATGTTTTTGCCATCATTCCTCTACTTGACGAATCTAGAGTTCCCAACCGGGAACGGATCAAGGATACTTATGACGGTCAGAAAAATCAGAAGGTTCCCATAGTCATCTATCTACCGGGGCCATTACCGTATGAATCAGCTAAGGCAATCCCTTACAAATACGGTGCAACAATAATCGAGAATGGAAAGGAAATTCCATTACCCTCCGTCGTGAATATTGCAGACATCAGTCGTGTAACACGGAGCGGTCGAATCTTCAACCGAGGGGTTGGAGAATCCAACAAAGAAAAGGAACTTTAGGCGGAAATTCCTGATCCACCAGTCAGTCAATCTGGTAATCCCGACTTTTCAAAAGACAAAGATGAGATGCTAAAGCTCATCCAAAGGAGTGAATATAACATCGTTGATCAACTGTTACAGACTCCTTCAAAGATCTCAGTATTATCACTGTTACTCAGTTCAGAAGCACACAGAGAGGCTCTACAGAAAGTCTTGGAGCAAGCCTTTGTGGAACAGGATGTAACAATCAGACAATTCGATAGCATTGTCTCTAACATCACTTCCTGCAATAATTTGGGATTTAGTGATGAGGAATTACCTGAAGAGGGTCGTCGTCATAACATGGCGCTCAACATTACAATTAACTGCCAGGACGATGCTTTAGCCAATGTACTGGTAGACACAGGGTCAGCCCTGAATGTTATGCCTAAGTCCACTTTGACGCAATTATCATTTAAGGGCCCTCCGATGAGAGTCAGCGAGGTCGTTGTCAAAGCATTCGACGGATCCAGAAAAACAGTTATCGGCGAAGTTGATCTTCCCATAACTATTGGTCCTCACACTTTCCAAATCATTTTCCAGGTCATGGACATCCGGGCAACATACAGTTGTTTATTAGGAAGACCTTGGATACATTAGGCTGGAGCGGTTACTTCAACCCTCCACCAAAAGCTAAAGTTCGTCAAGAACGATCAACTTGTCACGGTTTGTGGGGAACAAGCCTTGCTCGTGAGTAACTTATCATCATCTACTTGTGTGGAACCCGAGGAGGTTATTGGAACACAGTTCCAAGCACTATCGGTGAGCAAGGATGATCAATCCGAAGAAGGAACTTCAATTTCTTCATACAAAGATGCTATCAAAGCGGTCGAGAGTACCGATACAAAAGGATGGGGACATCTTGTCATTCCTACTGACAATAAAACAAAGAAGGATCTTGGTTTTTCTGCAACCTGTACCCAGACAGCTGTCAACGATGAAAGTCTTCATCCCCTTCAAAACTTCTTCCACAGTGGAGGTTTTCTTCACCCAGTGTCTCAGACAGTTCATGCTATCAATGAGGAAGATCCCTCTGACACAAATGAAGAATGGAAGTCCTACCTTAACAAGGACGGCTATATGTCTCAGGAAGAGGTGCCTATACCTTTTTGCTTTCCTACAGAAAGTCTAAGATTTATACCAAGATCAGATGTCGAAATGATCTACGGAGATTGTGATCCAGAAGGATGTCGTGCTCCACCAAATTCATTAGAGGAAGACATTCTGATGAAAGACAACGTTGACCCAATTACTATGGCCCGATGGATAGTCTGCCAATGTGGCAGCCTTACCCAGGAAACTTGGGGCAAGAAAGTCAGCCGAGTAATGAAACTCAGCTGAGCGTCATTGAACAGAATACCTGTGTCCCCGCCATGTCATGGGATCAACATTCAGGTCATTCAGAAACTACTCAACATGAAGATGAATTCGCAACGTTTGCAGGACTAGAATTCATCAACTATGCTTTTCCTGAGGTCAACGTCATCGAGAGGGATGACTTCTCCAGTTCCAAAGAAGTTTGGGACACTTTGGGACAACCAAGTGGAAAATACGACTTTATGGTCAAGTACACTGCTCCCGAAAGCTCTCGTATCAGGCTCGAAGATATCCAGTCAACTGGATGGGGAGATACTACTGAGAGCACAAATGCTATGCAAAATGCAACAGAGGAAGCCTCCTACGACAATTCTGCCTGGGAAAGAAATTCCAATGATCTTACTCCACCAGAAATCAGCGTCATTTCTGAAGACAAATCAAGGAAGGTGCCTGATTTTGTGATTCACCGAGGAGTTCGCCGCCAATGGGTTGCCGTCGAGGTTCCGAAGGTCGTTCATCAGTCAAAGTAATTGCCATCTTTAAACCTTTCACCCTGCCCAGGTGAAACGGATGTTTTGATAGGGCTCGCTTTTTAAATTTCCCTCTTCGCTTCGCCCAAAGCGACAGAGTTTTGTTTTATAGGGCTGTAGTTTCAAGATTCGACTTGTTCATTAATAAAATAACGTCGTTCTGTAATTTCCGCATTATTGCTGTTTTCTCTTTTTGCTTTTTCAGAAAATGGTAATCCTAAAAAATGTTCAATAATAAAAACAAGCAGTAAAATAAATACACTGCACACACTTACATTTCCTCTATCTCTTCTAAACACGAATCATCACGTCATGCAGATTGCTTATTTTATACCCCGTTGAAACATACGATCCGATGCCTTCTTCCAACTTTGAGTTCCCGGTATTCGAGGCTGAAGAAGAAAATGACAACGAAATTCCAGAAGAGATCTCCCGACTACTCAGACAAGTGGAAAGGTCCATTGAACCTCACAAAGAGCCGTTGGAAACGGTAAGCTTGGGTTCAGAAAAAGAGAGAAAAGAAATCAGGATCGGAGCATTCCTCAGTCCAACTGCCAGAGAGGGTTTGATAAAGCTTCTCAAAGAATTCCCCGATGTATTCGCTTGGTCCTATCAGGATATGCCAGGGTTGGATACCAGCATCGTGGAACATCACTTACCGTTGAGATCAGAATGTCCGCCAGTAAAGCAAAGGTTGAGACGGACTCACCCGAACATGGCCATCAAAATCAAAGAGGAGGTACAGAAACAGATTGACGCGGGTTTCCTCGCTACATCTGAATATCCTCAATGGTTAGCCAATATCGTACCCGTTCCCAAAAAGGACGGAAGGGTCAGAATGTGTGTTGATTACAGAGATCTGAACAAGGCAAGTCCAAAGGACGACTTTCCTTTACCACACATTGACATGCTGGTTGACAGCACAGCAAAGTTCAAAGTATTCTCCTTCATGGATGGATTCTCGGGCTATAACCAGATCAAAATGGCGCCGAAAGACATGGAGAAAACTTCATTCATTACCCCATGGGGTACCTTTTGTTACAAGGTAATGCCGTTCGGTTTGAAGAATGTCGGGGCAACCTATCAAAGGGCCATGACTACTCTGTTTCATGACATGATACACAAAGAAATCGAGGTATATGTCGATGATTTGATTGCAAAATCAAGAACAGAGGATGAGCACGTTGAACATCTGTCAAAATTGTTCGAACGTCTAAGAAAATTCAAGCTCCGCTTGAATCCTAACAAGTGCACCTTCGGTGTCCGTTCGGGGAAATTACTAGGGTTCATCGTCATCCAGAAAGGAACTGAAGTTGATCCTGACAAGGTCAAGGCCATTCAAGAAATGCCTTCTCCGAAAACTGAAAAACAAGTCAGAGGATTCCTGGGACATTTAAACTACATCTCCAGATTCATATTCCTTATGACCGCCACTTGTGCGCCGATTTTCAAGTTAATCAAAAAGAACCAGGATTGCGTTTGGTTAGAAGACTACCAAACTGCCTTCGACAGTATTGAGGAATATCTGTTGAATCCTCTGATTTTATCACCTTCGGGGGAAGAAAGACCACTGATCATTTACCTCACAGTCCTAGAGGACTCAATGGGATGTGTACTTAGCCAACAAGACGAAACCAAACGGAAAGAGTCTGCCATTTACTATCTAAGCAAGAAATTCACCGATTGCGAGACTCGGTACACAATGCTTGAGAAAACTTGTTGCGCTTTGGCTTGGGCAGCCAAACGTCTTCGCCAGTACATGATTCGTCATACTACTTGGTTGGTCTCCAAAATGGATCCAATCAAGTACGTTTTCGAAAAACCTGCTCTCACGGGAAGGATTGCCCGTTGGCAGATGTTACTATCAGAATATGACATAGAGTACCACGCTCAGAAAGCCGTTAAGGGAAGTGTTTTAGCCGATCATTTGGCTCATCAACCGATTGACGATCAAGAATCAATCGGGTTTGACTTCCCAGACGAAGATGTCATATATCTAAAAATGAAAGATTGCGATGAACCGCTACCCAGTGAAGGGCCAGAACCAGGTTCCCAGTGGGGACTCATCTTTGACGGAGCAGTTAATCATTATAGAAACGGAATTGGGGCAATCATTGTTACCCCTCGGGGTTCCCACATTCCTTTCACTGCCAGACTTACGTTCAAATGTACAAACAACGAGGCCGAATACGAAGCTTGTATTATGGGTCTCGAAGAAGCGATTGATTTAAGGATCAAAAACTTGGACGTATACGGCGATTCAGCCCTGGTTATTAACCAGATAAAAGGAGATTGGAACACATACCAATCGGGATTGATTCCTTACAAAGACTATGCAAGAAGGTTGTTACCCCTTCTTCAACAGAGTTGACTTTCATCACATCCCTCGTGATGAGAATCACATGGCTGATGCATTAGCCACTCTCTCTTCCATGATTAGTGTAGGTCGATGGAATGACCTACCTAAGATCGACATAATACGCCTTGAACGGCCCGCTTACATCTTCGCGATTGAAGCAGTCATAGACGACAGACCTTGGTATCACGATATCAAATGCTTCCTTCAGAAACAAGAGTACCCATCTGGGGCACTCAGAAAAGACAGGAAAACCCTCAGAAGATTGGCTGGAAACTTCTTCCTGAGCGGTGACACTCTTTATAAGAGAAATTTTGACATGGTTTTGCTCCGATGTGTCGACAGACCAGAAGCAGGCATGCTTATGAAAGAAATTCATGAAGGATACTTTGGCACTCATGGCAACGGACACACAATGGCGAGAAAAATTCTCAGGGCCGGGTACTATTGGTTGACCATGGAATCCGACTGCTACAAGTACATGAGGAGGTGTCACAAGTGTCAGATATACTCCGACAAAATTCATGTACCGCCATCACATCTCAAAGTTCTTTCTTCCCCGTGGCCTTTTTCCATATGGGGAATCGACATGATTGGCATGATTGAGCCCAAGGCTTCAAACGGACATCGGTTCATCCTGGTAGCCATTGACTATTTCACCAAGTGGGTCGAAGCAGCGTCATTCGCCAATGTAACCCGACAAGTGGTGGTCCGAATTATCAAAAACAATATCATCTGCCGTTATGGTGTTCTAAGCGAGATCATTACTGGTAATGGATCTAACTTGAACAATAAGATGATGAAAGAGTTGTGTGCAGAGTTCAAGATCGAACACCATAACTCATCTCCCTACCGACCCAAGATGAACGGAGCGGTAGAAGCGGCTAACAAGAACATCAAGAAGATCGTTCAAAAGATGGTTGTAACCTATAAAGATTGGCACGAGATGCTACCCTTTGCTTTTCACGGTTATCGCACATTTGTCCGCACTTCCACAAGGGCTACCCCTTTCTCTCTAGTATATGGCATGGAGGCAGTGCTTCCCATAGAAGTAGAGATCCCATCAATTCGGGTATTGATGGAAGCTAAGCTCACCGAAGCTGAATGGTGTCAAAGTCGACACGACGACCTGAACCTGATCGAAGAGAAGCGAATCACGGCACTATGCCACGGTCAGTTGTATCAACAAAGAATGAAGAGGGCGTTCGACAAAAAGGTTCGGCCTCGTGTCTTCAGAAAAGGAGACCTCGTGCTCAAGAAGATACAATCATTTCTCACTGATTCTCGGGGCAAATGGACCCCAAATTATGATGGCCCCTATGTGGTCACGAAAGCTTTCTCAGGCGATGCCTTGAGACTTGCAACCATGGACAGAGAGGAATTTGCCTACCCCACGAATGTTGATGTAATCAAGAAATACTTCGCCTAAAAAAAAAAAAAAAGTCTCGGTGGATTGAAAACCCGAAAGGGCGGTCCAGGCAAAAGTTAGAGACATGAAAAAAAAGAATCATCCCGATGGATTGGAAATCTCATAGTACAATCCAGGCAAAAGTTAGGGATAATGGCAAGTAACTATGTTCAACAGAGGCAAGTCCCTCAGCAGCAGCAGTTACATCATCATCTATCGGAGGAAATCTCCAGTCAAAGGTCATCTTCGACAGAAGCTCAGGATGCCCCGAATTCAAAGTTGGTAGAAGGATAGTGGTCGTTATGTTTCAACGTAGCCCTTTTTCCTGTAAATTACCATTTTCTAACTTTGTATATACTCTTTGGAATCACGCATTTGGCTGATCTCCATCTTATCAATAAAATTTGAGCCCTTGTGCTTTTGTTTGTAATTCTTTACTTGTTTTAGCTTTACAGAACGACGTTGTTAAACTTAATCAGCGATTCTTGAAATAAAACAAAAATGAATTTACTTGTTAAAACTTTTTCTGCTTTTAAATTAAAGATGCCATTTCTTTTGACTGTTGAACATCAGAAGAACATCGATTGCTTCTCCCGAAGTAAGCGAATTTCAAAGTGCAGAATCAAAGTACTCCTTCTAAGCCAGTATGCCTGAATGAAGGGATCAACTGTGTCAGAGACCTTGTTTCGTCTGACATCCTCGGCCGAGTTCTCATCTCCTAAGCCCGATCAACATAGCTCCCCAACAGGACTATCTCTCCTAAGCAAGGTGGAATTGCTATTTTGAATCAACGGTACTTCTTCGCCCCGCGATGGCCGAGTATCCAATTGTGTTCATCCATTAGTCTGTATGTCGCGTATGTTTTGTCAGCATATACATACATACTTCATGCATTTTATTTGCGTTCGCATTTCGTATTGCATCACTATCACTTGAGTCGGTCTTGTCCCCTAGTGATAAACAGTTTTCTCAATCGAGTTTGTCAGTTCTTTCCTCGTCAGGAAGTGTTGCATCTGCACAATCTCGCCACCAGTGTATCTTTAGATCAGAGTCGGCACTTGGCCACTTTGATAACTTGAACCTCTGAAAGATCAGAGAACCTTCAACAAATGTCACTCTTCACCATTGAAGATGATATCCTCGCTTTCCCGGATTAAGGAAAATCCACAGAGAAAGCCTCGTGATCAGAGATTCGGCAGTACATCAGTATTTCTTCGAAAAGTCGTTGATGAAAAGGTCATCGACACCTCAAAATTGGACCCTATCATATGGCGTTTCTCCGGGAAGATCCCGAGAAAAGTATGATGAAAGATCCTAAACGAAAGCAGTCTCTTAAGAGACTCGCTTTCCCCAGTAGAAACAAATGGCGTCTCCAATAGAGAAGTTTGTACAACTCTACAACTCAGACGAATGGGTTCCCCAGCAAGTCTGACATCCAAACTTTTTCCACTCAAATGGCATCTCCCCAGGAAAAGTCGGCAAGAAGTTTGAGGAAAGCCGCTATGAATATCGTCCCTTGTCAATAAAGTTTATTGACAAAAGAAACTTAGACCAGTTCCTTGGTAAGAAACCAGGATCGAGGGGGAGTTTAAATCAGAAACTAAGACCAGTTCCTTGGTAGGAAACCAGGATCGAGGGGAAGTTTAAATCAGAAACTGAGACCCGTTCCTTGGTAGGAAACCAGGATCGAGGGGAAGTTTAAATCAGAAACTGAGACCAGTTCCTTGGTAAGAAACCAGGATCGAGGGGAAGTTTAAATCAGAAACTAAGACCAGTTCCTTGGTAGGAGACCAAGAACGAGGGGAAGTTTACCTTTTCTAAGCATCATTGCTTAGCTAAAGAAGATGAATGCGTAAGCTTCCATTCATAACCACCATCAAAATTTCGGATATTCCGATATTTAATCCTCTTGCACCCCGAATGCTCGAATCCCTTCGTCATTCACACCTTCGGGTCCAAGAAGATTAAATAGGGGCATCTGTAATACCCCAAATTTTGACCACTAAGATTTCCCATCATTGTGAAAATCATCATCACAATATGGATGAACCATCATGCTTCATCAGTCTCCCCAAAGATGGGTGAGCATCCACTACAATCAAAATTAGGGTTTCAAGCCCTCTCTGAGTGCTTAGACAAAGGATTAATCAAGAAATGACATGATCTTCAACTTGTCTAATCTCTTAAACATCCACAATGGATCAAAAAGGACTCCCACTTCAAGGATTAAGCACAAGGCTGCTCCCTTCTAGGTGGATCAAGTCTCAAGATCGACAGTGTCACCAAATTAGGGTTTTGGTCGACCAGGGCTTCCAGATGGAAATTTTCATCTGGGCACAAGCCATTGATCCAAAACATAACCTAATATACTTCATGGAACCTTATGAACCCATGCATCAAGTCAATTTTGCCTCAGGGGATGCATTCATCAAAAATCAGGAATTAGGGTTTCTTGACCTAATTCACCCCTAAGTTGACTTTTGGGACAAACCATGAGCCAAGACCTCAAGAGATGATTTGAGGGTCTCTAATACACCATGTTGATCCATTTGGAACAATGGATTGATCCAAGAAGCTTGACCAACAAGTCTCATTTTCATCTGCACCACAATTAGGGTTTTAAGGGAAAAGTCAACTGTAACTTTGACTTTTGACCAAGGCATGCTCCCAAACCCTAATACATGATTGAATATACCCTATGACACCCATGGAACATGTCCATCAAGTTTGATTTAGGTCAAGGACACGATTTCCTGAAGAATTGCACAGTTTGGAATTCATCTGATAAAAAGTCAACTGTGCACAAAAGTCAACTTTGACTTTTTGAGATTTTTCACCAAAATGGATTTTTAACCCTAAAATGATGTTAATGTATGATTTGAATCATCATTCATCAAGAAAAATCAAGAAAAGTGAGATAACTTGTAAAAGGGGTAACCATAAAACTTAGAAATTTTTCTAAGTTAAAAATAAAGTGGCAAAGGTACCAACTTTGGAGGACCATAACTCCTAAACCACAAGGCCATTTTTTCTCATCCAAAGATGGATTTGTAGCCCTCACTATCACCTACAAAAACTTCAACTACAAGTCATTCCAATTCATTAAGGATTTTGAGTTATGGAGTGATCAAAGTGGCTGAAAAGTGAAAAAGTCACTTTTTCCAACACTTAGTGAAATTTTCACTAAGTCAGAATTCTGCTTCACTTTTTGCCAAATGTAGGGGGATTTTTCACTTGGAATCAAAAGATATCAAAACCAAACTTGTTCAAACAGTTGTTGTATCATGTTAGGGCTTTCCAAAATGGCCAAGAACATTGCCAAATTCAACCTACATCATGAGATACAACATTAGTAAGTTGCCTTGCTGAAATCTGTCAAGGCAAGGCAGAATTTGCATTTTTGCTCGATTTGCCAAAATCAGCCCATTGCAATTGCTCCAATCCACTTGGACACCTCAGAGGATTGAATCCAAAGGGGACAATCACTGAGCCAAGCCTCCAAGGTCCAAGGAACAAAGGATAACATGTTGAACCTTGAGTTGCCAAAATAGGGACAAGACTTCAAATTTGGAATGAGGCATTCAATGGAACCATCAAGGTGGCATGGACTGAGCCATTCTCATCTGAAATCAGTCAAGACTTATCCAAGACCAAGGGGACCAAAGCTCTGTGCCCTAACCTCTAGTCAATGGCTAGAGGAGACTTTCATTCCCATTGGCCAACATTGAGGAAACCTACTTACCAGCTGCTATGCACTATTCCTTGTAAAACAAACTTGCTCTACTATAAATAGAGCTCAATTGTGGTCAGTTTGAGTACACCAAAGCCATCTAACAGATGCTTTCCTCAAAATCTCTTTCTCTTGGCAAAAATGCCTTTCTTAGCAAGGTAGCTATCGGGTTTTGAGTTTGAGAGCAATTCTGCACAAACCAATCACTCACACACCTCACATACATCACATATGAGCTGATCAAACACTCACATAACATCTGGAACATCAAAATCTCAAAATCACTTGCCATCTACACAAGTTTGAAGTGAAGTTGCAGCTGAGATGCCATAAACTGATCCAGTCCATTTCAATTCAATCCAAGTGTTCAAACACACTCCATATGGTGTAGGGAAGCTGTTCAGATCATCACAACTTATCTGTAACACCTCCAACCCAGAATTTGATTTGCTCTTGCTGTCACGACTTGGAGGTAAGCCTAAACTTGGTCATCTCTCAATCTATGCATATTTCCTCGCACAATAATTTGGCCATATGTTCATAATCATGCATGGAATGTTTTCCCTCAATTAATTGCATTGTTTGAATCGTGTATAAAAAATCCTAGCCTTCATGCAGAAATTAGGGTTCTTGAGGTCTCTTCGTGATTTCTTGTTGTATGTTTAATTTAAATGAAATTAAAGTACATAGACATGATCGTGAGGTTGAGGCGAGCATAATGATATGTGGATTGCATGATATGGTTAAGTATTCATGGAGATTGGATAGAAAATGCAAATCTGGGCAAACTGAAAAACGCGCGTGTTCTTGGTGTTGTTCTTGGCGCCATTTTCATATATTTGAATATTTGAATTTTGTGATTTTGTTTAATTGATTCAAAAATTAATTTCTCTCTGAGTTTTAATGATTTTGAGTTGATTCTTTTTTTAATAATTCACAAAAATGTTAAAATATTTTATTTTCACAAAAAATCCCAAAAATATTATTTATTTCATATAATTGATATTTTTGTAAAGAATTAATATTTTGATTATTTTTGGCATTTTAAATATTTTTTCTACATTGATTTTGCAACTTTTAATGCTTTCTAATTATTTTGTAGGTCAATACTTAATTTTTGAAGCATTAATCCAAGATCACAATTTGTTTTCCATGTGTTAAACAATTTTTGATCATTTTAATTGAATTTTTATTCAATTAAATACATTTTTTAAAACAAATTAGGGTTTTGGATTAATTCAACCCTCATAAATCATTTTCAAAACACTTTGGGCCTCTATTAGAGTGTAAGACCTAACCCACTTTTTTTGACCAAATCATCTTTGGGCCTCACTTATTGTATAAGTCCCGATACCGTCAAAAAGCAAACGGCGCGATCGTCGCCTTTTCAAAAATCATCTGGGCCTACCCTCGAGTAGTAAGACCCATTTATTTTTCTTTAAACCCTTTTGGGCCTCTTGAGAGAGTGTAAGACCCATCCCCCCTTGTACAAAAACTTTTTGGGCCTCACTCATTGTATAAGTCCCTCTGTACAAGTAAACGGCGCGATCGTCGCCCGTTTAAAATTAAAAACCATCTGGGCCTACCCTCGTGTTATAAGCCCCTCTCTTTTCTTTAAACCTTTTTGGGCCTCTTGAGAGAGTGTAAGACCCATCCCTTTGTACAGAAAACCTTTTTGGGCCCCAGTCACTTGTATAAGTCCCGATGTGCAAAGTCAAACAGTGCGCTCACTGATAAAACCCTGGGCCTCTCCTTGAGCTATAAGCCCCAAATCTTTCTTTTTCAAAGCACTTTCTCCTTTGATTTTGAATATACTGTTGTTTTTATCCTTCTTTGTCGAACAACTAACCAAACAGCATGGAAGCACTACAACCGAGTAAGTGGTTATCGCTTTCATTTACTGCTTTCATATTATAAACTGTATTGTGGGGCTGCTCACTGTAAGTCTCCTTTCATGAACTCATATCTACTGTGTAATAATAGTATAGATATTTCGAGTTTCCCCGGCAACTACGTCTAGAACTAGGTGACGCCGTTTCACTTATTCGTAAAAATAGACGCCTAGATCCCCAATAGGAGCACCAGATACAGTCTTCTCTTCGACTGTCCTCCTTAGGAATCGTCAAGAAATTCTATTCCCCAGAGATGAATTATTCTCGGTGAAACTTCTCTTGAATTTCTTCAAACCTCCGAACTGTTCAAACCCTCTTTCAGAGTTAAAGTTGCTGGATAGTAAACCTCGCACGTTTACCAGTGGTTTTATCTTTAAAGGAGTTTTCTTGAACTTTTCTTTGGTTTGGGACCCACGGGCTTCTTAAAATCACCGACCTCCTCTTGGGCATCGTACAAGGACCCACAGGCTTCCTATAAGCAACCCGGCCTCCTCTTGGGCATTATTCAAGGACCCTACGGCTTCTTAGAAGTATTCACAGCCTCCTCTTAGGCTTCGTATAATGATCTCTTCCTCCGGGAATGATAGCCTCCTCTTGGGCTTCGTACAAGGACCCGTCGGCTTCTTAAAAGATTCCAGCCTCCTCTTGGGCTTCGTACAAATTGTCCCGACGACCTCCTAGAGGTATAGGAACAGAACCTAGTCATCCTCATAGAACAGTCCTTTCATAGAGTCTACTACTGTTTCTCGAAGCATAGTACAAAAGATAAAACTCTAGACTTGGACAGTCTAACTTCCTTGAGTCTCAAAGACATTCTCAAGCACCCTTCGTTAAATAGGAAGGAAACCCGCAGACTCAGATAGTCTCGATACCCTTTGGATTTCCCGTTTCCTCAAAGAGAAGGAAATATCCCTGATCCTCAAATCAAATCCCTGAGTACAGTGTTACTCATATAAGAACTGATTTTCTCTTTTAAATCAGTATATTGGATCTGTCACTCAACTGAAACAGTTACAATAGCCTCCATCTCGGGCTTCGTACGAAATACCAAAATTCTCCCCAGTGGAGTCAAAACAACCTTTTAGCCTCTCTCTCAGGCTTTGTATGAGACACAAAAGATTCCCTCGTTGAGTTAATCACCCCTTTTTTTGCCTCCATCTCGGGCCTCGTACGAGATATAAATCCCTTAAGCAAAAATCGAACTCTTTACTAGCCTCCTCTTAGGCTTTGTATAACGATATGCCCCACTGGGTCAAAAACCTTTAGCCTCTCTCTCGGGCTTTGTACGAGACACAAATTAGCCTCCTCTTAGGCTTTGTATAATGATTTTCCTAGCGGAAATTAGCCTCCTCTTAGGCTTTGTATAAGAAAACCACTGGTTGATCCAATCAACCTTTTAGCATCAAAGATGTGCCTCGTTCACAGTACACAAACATCAACAACTCCTTTCCCTTCATCTAATCGCTGTAAGCGGCAAGCCTCTGGATCATCTATATCCATGCCACTGTCCCTCTTTTAGCATGAGAAATTCCTAAGGAAAGATGGCATTGCTCTACACTGAGTTAAAGTCTTCTCCTTCAGGTTAAAACCCTTTCTTCGGAAATTATGGCATTGCTCGGATCCGCGTATCCCAGTTAGAGTAATTCTCCTTCTCCCCTCTTTAGAGATGACAAATTCTCTCTAAAGTTGAGGTCTTTCAGCTTCACATCTTGGGCTTTGAACAAGACACAAATATACCTTTCAGCTTCACATCTTGGGCTTTGAACAAGATACAAACCACCTTTCGCTTCACGTCTTGGGCTTTGAACAAGACACCAAAAACCAATTTCCTCCCATAGAATAGGAGGAACTACGAACGCTCTGATTTCCCTATTTCGGTAAACGGGAATACGTAGGCATAAGATCGAAAGAAAAGATCTTAGCGAGCGCAATCAACAAAAAACCCAAATCCCATATCTCCATCAATTAAAAGCAGTATTTCAAAAGCATCAGTCCTAACATCCTAATCCTTGGTCCCCACCAGAAACCTTTTGCCCAAGCCCTAGAAAGAAAGAACCTATATTGGCGAAATACGAATAACCAGTACAAAGGCCCCCCCACATTGATAGCATCCGTAACCTAACAGACCGCTGTTTAAACTCAGTATGCAAGCAGGGTTAATTGGAGACATCTATTTCCCTTCCTTATTCAGCTCACAATAGGATAAAAAATGAATCGACCTGTAGTTTAAAGCTCAAACCGCAGAGAGCGACCAACGCTTAAGAACCGCGTCCAAAATCGCTCGCTACACATCCCATTTCCAAAATAATCATAGTTTGCTTGTCCTCCAACCAAACTTGATTCTGAACTGCACCCCTGCCGTAATACATTTTAGATCAAGGAGCAACTTCCCCTATCTAAGATAATCAATGCTCCTTTGCTAGAAGAACTACCGAAATGAATGAAAAACATAAGACGCATTTTCATGTCTTCAAGAGCGCACCCTCAGTCCAAACTACCTGCTGAACACATTCACCTACTGTTTGATCCTTAAGCAAACCATGTACCACACCCATACAGAAATCAGATAGAAGTTCTCCCCCTATCTTTTTCAACAGATGCTTCTTCATCAAGAACCACCCAAGGCCACTACATGATATCCCATGACAACTTCATGATCATATAGTGTGTGAATACCTAGAACGCATCCGTGAACGACAACCAACAAACTCTTGGATTGAGATCAAATCTCCATTGATCCCTCTCGTCCAGAAACTGCCCATACACCACACGAACTCCTTCTGAATTCCCATGTATGAATCTCGTTGTTCCCTGAGATACAATCCAATTTATCTGAAATGATCCACATTCCTCTAAGAGATGCACAGGGCCCCTTAGTTTGCTAGCTCACCCAGATATTCCTCGCACTTGAAGAACGACAAACACATGCTTCAGAAATCTTCTGCCCCTTTGCTCCACAAGCACCAACTGATTTACTTCTAGCATGTCCCATTCACATCATACTTCCAAGACAATCCTTTACCCATCATTCTCCTGTATGATAAGATAAATACTTCTTAGACAAGATGTGAGTGTCAAGTTCTACATTCAGAACTTAGTATCCTACTCCAAGGATAACCAACCCAAAAATGTTCTAACATTAGTTAGGACATTCTTCACATAGCATAGACACCACTCACCATGGTTCTTGATATGCTTCACCACTGGACTTACTATCTGCATAGTAATCTAAACTGAAGATCTTCAAACAACACTGTGCCACCAGCTTGAACAAAGAGAACTTTAGAAACCCAGAGAGAAATAAACTCTCATCCACCAAAGAAGGTATGCTTCTATTCTCAACCCAGAACTTCTGCCACAAGCTCCCAGAGAACCAGAACCTTCAAAAAAATTCAACCAACTACTCTTGTACACAAGAGCATTAAGTTTCAAGATCCTGCTTGAACGCACATTATGAAACCAATCAAATGCCACCTTTTGATTGACCTCACTCATCTTCAAAACTCCCACAAGATACCCTGATCCACTAATGAAATCAAATCTTCAAGTCACATGAACTACTTGCCCCACAGCAAGACATCTTGGATCCACCAAGCCTCTTAGTCATGTAACATCTTCTCATCCACAGCTCCCGTAAACTGCATGAGATAGACCTTTTTGAAGAATCCATCACTTCCATTCTCCTGTAGATCACCTTATCTTAAGCTGATGTGCCACATCACCAGCTGAGACTTCTGATGTTAAGCTAGATGTCAAAACATTATGACATCCAACTGTTGAATTCAGCTCTTCCTTCAGCCACTTAGAAGAACCTCCTCCCTTTGCAGAAACAGATTTCCATGCTCTCACAGACTTGATTCAACAACCAAGTTTGAGTAGACAACCTCCATCCTGCATTGAAACTCCAAAGACTTCAAACCTGCCACATCTGAATATTCAGAAAGTAAGTAGTCCAAGACTACCTTATAGCCATACCAAGGAATGCCACTTCCCTTAGTAGAGCCGTCAATAGAAAGCCAGAGATAACTGCCACTTATCCTTGACCTTCACAACCAGAGCAAACACTATGCTCCAAAGCACCTAGAACAGAAATAAACTGATCCAAGCTGTAACCATCAAGATTATGATGTCTTCATAGTCTTCTATCTCCATCTTCAACAACATCACCATCTGGACAAGTCATTCACAATACTTTACAGGAACAGATGCTAAGTCAATAATCCCAGGTCAACACCTAGGAGACTCGTGAGCGAATTCAGAACCCCTCCCATGATTCTCCAAGCCTTTGATGAAAAGATGTTAGAACATCTGACAGAACATCCTCAATCTTGACTTTCAAGGATAATCAATTAAATACATGTGGATTCCACAAGTAACAATTGATCTTAAATCCTTGTACGTAACCCTTCTTCACTGCTGTAGCTGAGCTCCACCAGATCATGTCATGAATACCTATAAGGCATTCAATCTTTTTGCAAGTATCTTCTTCAATGACAATGTTGAGATACCAAGAATGCCATCCTTGACTCAAGTAACTAAGACTTTCTCTGAACAAGTCTTATTTACCTCAACAATTCTTCAATCAGGTTGGATCCACTCTTAGGGTTAAGAGAGATGAATCCTTCCTTGCTGTTTTTGGATGGTGAAAATAAATCACCTCCACTTTCTTCAGATTGTGTCTCAAGGAAACACCTTCTAGTCAGAAGAGTAACTAGAAGACTCTAGATACACGACATATATGCCTTTATGAGTGGACTTGAGAGAATTCTCAAGTATCTTTGACAACCTAGCCGATCAAACATTTATCAAACTCCTAGAGCAAGAACCTAATAAACTTTAACTCAACTCCTCTCCTCTTCAACTGACTCCAAACTGCGCTAAGAAACCAAGCTTCCAAGTACCAAGTCACCATACCAGATATCTAACCACAACTCCTTTCACTCCATCGCTCCCAACTCTGGAATAAAAAAATGCAGATATCTTTAAATATAGAGGCCGACGATTGAGACCTTCCACCAACTGTCTTCAGTAACAACTCCAGAATCCCATAATTCTAGAGCTCTTCCATCAGAAACACATGCAGCGGAACCACCAAGGAACAGATCCTGCTTGCCCTAATAAAATGTCACAACATCTTATAAGACACACCAACAAAAGAACTAGCCACTTCTCCTGTAGTCGTTGTAGAATCTCCTCAGCAACATGAACAACCTCCGGGTTGCCCCATTCGATCCAGAACATCCATCTCATCCATTAATACACTTGGGTATGTTTGAGTTAATTGATATGATCTCCAAAACTCCTCCTTGTTTAAACGCAAGAAAGTATCTCCCAAAGATCTCATCCAGAACCAGACAGGATGCCTGCTCTGATACCAATTGAAATTCTGGCCTATGCAGACAGCAGATGTCTTAACACATGTCAAGACATTGTGCTACATAATCTTTTAAACTCAGAGGCGCAACAGCCGTCTGATACCTTGAATATCAAAACTGCACAATCACAGATGTCACGACATCTGATCCAACATGTTAATCAAGACTGAACTGAAAATAGCAGAATGATAAATAACACAGAAATTGTTAACCCAGTTCGGTGCAACTCACCTACATCTGGGGGATACCAATCCAGGAAGAAGTAATCACTATCAGTAGTATAGGTTTATGTAAACAACCTCAGGTTTACAGAAAGTACCCACACTATCCTATCACTACCCAATGAAAACTTTATCATTAGAAGTCACATCTAAATGATAAGAGAACCCCCTCTCACTTCCTAAATCACAACCTATTATTATCTAACAGTTACTACATCATAACTGTATCTACCCTATTGAAAGACACCCCTTCCAATACAAAGTTCAGTCAAGCATCCTTGACTAACAAGTTAACTTGGATTTGCTTCAAAGCTTCATCCAAGAACAATACTCAACTCTTGCTTCAAAGCTTCGAGTGAGAATAATTTACAACAGCCTATGCCGACCACATAGTATCAAAAGATACATGAGTGACTTACCAACTACACAAGAAACTCTCAAAACCCTAAACCCTTATGTTGCACCGACGACTTGTTGTTGTATATGCTTGCTATTTTAGGTCTAGCAAATCCTTATTTATAGACTCCTGCAGTATGGGCTTGGACTCTTCAATCAGATCCAAAATTCGCGTTTTAAATCAGCTGCAAGGTCTTCTCCATAAGAGTAGGAACAAATCTCCAAAATAGTTTCCTAAAAAGTCTTAAGGATCCTTTTTATGAAATCCAATTAAATATGGACTTTCTCCTAATAAATCTCCTTGACCTACGTATAATGATGAGGTATATCTAAAAGATTCTAATCAAATAAAATCAAATCTGTCAAGAGATCTAAAACAGCAGCGCCTGCTGTACCAGACAAAAATGTCGTGACATCTCCTTTGACATCTGTCTGAAACACATAATAGCAGCACCTGCTGTACTGATGTCTGGCAACCATGTCAGGACATCTGACTCAACATCTTGCTGTAAACTTGTTATAGCCAAAATGTAGCCAATCAAAGACCTAACATTCTACACTTCTGTCTGGACGAAGGAATAACAAGATCATACAATAAGCATAGCAATCGAGTATGCAGATTTTCTGTTATATGTTGTAAATTGTAATAATGCTTAAGATTTCTTAAACATTGAATATCTTAGAAATATTAAGTGCTCAGAGGTCTTTGTTAAGTTGATTACCATATAACTCTGATAATTGTATAAAGTACACCTTGTTCTCTATTATGCTAAATATGATTGTTTAGTAGTTTAGATAAAGTCTCTTGCTATGTGCTTGAGCTGCAAAGTCTCTTGCTGAGAAGCTTGAGCAAAGTAAGTCTCATGCTATGTGCTAGAGCATTGAAAGTCTTAATCAATTGTTGATTGAGCATAAGTCTTGAATTCGTGGGATTTAAGTAAGGAAGTCTTGGACTGTGAGTCTGAGCAAGGAAGTCTTGGGCTTGAGGGGCTTGAGCAGAAGTCTTGGGTTCGTGGAACCTAAGCAAGGAAGTCTTGAGTTCTTGGAACTTAAGCAAGGAAGTCTTGGGCATGAGGGGCTTGAACAGAAGTCTTGGATTCGTGGAATATGAGCGGGGAAGTCTTGGAGCGAGGGTCTGTGAAGAAGTCTTGAGTCTGAGGGGCTTAAGCAAGGAAGTCTTGGGTTCGTGGAACTTGAGCATAAGTCTTGGACCTGAGGGGTTTAAGCAGGAAGTCTCGGGCTGAGGGTCTGAGCAAAGAAAAGTCTTATGCTTAAGTGTATAAGCGATTGTAATCATGTTTTAATTATAGTGAAAATTTGTTGTGGTGCAAGGGGACTGAACTACTCACATTTGGGAGGAACCAATATAAATTTTTGTGTATTCTGTTATTATTTATTTGCTTTTGTTAATACCCGCTGTAACGTATAATCAAAATCTGAACACCAGTTTAGATTCTGAACTCTGATCAGATGCAAACTAAAGAAACAAAAAACACAATTCAACCCCCCTTCTTGTGTATTTTTCTCACCTTCAAAAACTTCGTCATGAAAAACGTTATTTGTTGTAGTGAAGGAATGATAATGTTTATCATGATTTTGTATAAATATATGTCTTAAATTATTAATATAAACTTTTGTAAATTTGAAGAAGCTTTAAACATAAATTATTATTATTAACTTTTATAATTATTAATGACAAATACTAAAAGAATATTGTTTTTTTTTTGTTCAAGTAAAACTAAGTAGCAGAAATTCACCATTTATAGGTGAACAAGTGGGATAATGCGAGTTCGAACCCGCTCCCCTGCATATAATAACCATGCACCGCTACTAACTAAGCTCTTTTACCAAAAAAAAAAAAAAATTAACCAATCATTTGGGAACAAATATTTGTTCTATTCTATGTATTGTCTTTCATAATAAACTTAAATTATTATATTATTATTTAAATATTTACAAAGAATATACATACAAATAATAATAAAAATCATTTGGGAACAAATATTTGTTCTATTCTATGTATTGTCTTTCATAATAAACTAAAATTATTATATTATTATTTAAATATTTACTAAGAATATACGTACAAATAATATTAAATTGAACAAGTCATAACAACATTCTTTAAATGCGAATAAGTGGGATGTCAGATATTCAAACTCATACTCCTATAATGAGATGTTCCTACAATATTAGTTGAGTTGGATTAACGGGCATAAATTATACATTCTAACGACTACTATAGAGTTTGTTTGTTTGTTTGAGGATTTTTGAAAGAGAGAAGTGGATATTTTAAATAAAAAATGTTTGATTCAATATTGTAGGAGGGGAGGGGGAAGAGGAGGGTATCAAAATTCTTCCTAAACTAATTTTTCGTTCTTCTGCATCGAGATTTTCTTGAAAGAAAAAGAAGAGATGTTGAAATATAATTCATTGTATTAACAAAATTAACCTCAATTTTTTTAATAAAAATTATAATTTATTCCAAAGAAAATATTAAAAGTTTAGGGTTTTTTTCAAAAAAAAAATTATGATGGAGTTATGTTTGTTAAAAAATTAAGCTTATTTTTTTTCTTTTCAAAATAACATCATTTTGTTTTTTTTTATCTTTTTATCGAGACTTTATTATTTTCTACATAATGACTATATATATATATATATATATATATATATATATATATATATATATTTTTTTTTTTTTTATAATGACTATTATGGATGAAAATAGGCTGGGCCGAGTTAGGCTTTGCCAAGCCTGAGTCTGTCATGTTAAAAATTTCAAAGCCAAATCCTAGCCTATGGCCTATCGTAGGCTTATACTGACTTTTACGAAAGCCTGTTTGGCCTTATAGCCTACATAAAAGGCAATTGTATTTGAACATTTGTAAATAAGCGATTACATTAATGTTTAAATAGACTAACAAATGAAAAGATCAATAAGACTAAATTCTTATTTGCATTGACTTATTCAAGTTTACATATTAACATAAGTTTTGTGATACTATTTGTTTGAAAAAACTTAAGAAAACAACTTATGACATTATTCATAATATTTTTTTTAAAACTTATTTTCATAAGTTTTTCAAGATAACTAAGCTTTAATTTTTTATTTTAATTCAAAATACAAATACACTATAATAATAATAAAATTGTTAATATTTATATAAATAGACCGGTCTGATAGGCTTAAAAGGTTTTTTATGCCCTCTGGCCTACCTTTTCTTTAACTAAATAGGCTTATAAAAAACCCTAGGCCTTTTCTATTTGAAAAAAAGTCTAGCATGGCTTGAGCATGTGTAGGCTAGGTCGTATGCCCCTATTAGTTGACCTGGTCTATTCCCCATATATATATATATATATATATATATATATATATATATATATATATATATATATATATATATATATTGTATCATATGAGAATGTCATTTTAATGAAAGAATATAAGAATGAATCGGAACCATTAGATTTTAAAATAAATGGTGGAGATTATGTGTCAATTTTTTTTCTCTACTCCATCATTTATTTTAAAAATGGAGGAGAGAGAAAAATAGAAACCACACATAATCTCCACCATTTATTTTAAAATATAATGATTCAGATTCATTCTCACGTTCTTACATAAAAATGACATTCTTGATAACGCGAAATTATATCGTGTATTTGACTTGACTTATATGAATTTCTATTATGTTTTATTCGCTTTTTCCCGATTTATGCTTTATATTACCCACATTTTTTTATGTTTTTCAGGTACTCGAGTCGGATTGGAATTTATCAGAAAGTGAAGAATTAAAGAAAATATTATGAAGAAAAGGGAAGGAAAGAAATAAGAAGGAAAAAAATTAGAAAGAGAGAAAGAAGAAGGAAAGAAAAGAAGAAAGAAAATAAAAAAAGGGGGTGGGGCCCACCACCACTCTCAAATGTAGCGCAAGCCACATAGGAGGGGTGGCGCCCATCACCCATGAAATGTGGCGAGAGCCACTTATGTGAGAAGTGGGGAGGTGGCGCAGGCCACCTATGAGTGAGGAGAAAAATTCTCCCACTCTCCCCTTTTATTTCTTCGTTTCTTCAGCACCCAAACGAGTCTCCTTCCGTCCGATTCTCATGCAGATTTTCACGCCACAACTGCAAAATAATTCCACGACCAATTAACTATAAAAAGAACGGAATCCCTCCATTAAGGGGGTCGATGAATTTTAGCCAGAGTTTCCTTGCTTTAGAACTTCTTAGGCAGTTTCCATTCACGATGTAAACGGAATAGTTCTCCACATCGGGGGACTATTCCCAATATATTCTTAGGATTTATTTCTGCATTTATTCATGTTTTGGATTTAAGTTTGCCAGTGTATTACAACTCCAGTTTCTGATTAATTACAGGTTCATTTACTTTTACAGCAATCTACTTTCTTGCTTTTATTTTCTGCCATTTATATTTATGCTTTATCTTTCATCTATTTTTATCATTTCAAGCCTTCACCATTTTTCTTCAAACATCGCTTTGAATTATATTAAACCGCTTCTTATGTTTTTGTTTAATCTAAAAACCCAAAATTGCTTATTTCTTTCTGTCGTTATGTCTAGCTAAATAGTTTAGAGTCCGGCGTATGAGGACCTTCGTTACTGACGGGACTCGGTAGAAAATAATAGGTGCGACTTTTGATTAAATTTTTTTTTTTGTTATAATTTTCAAGTCTAATTTAAATAGCTTTGTCACGAGAGTGAGAGGTTATTTAACACGATTTTGTCACGAGAGTGAGAAATTAATTAAGGTTAGAGCCGGCACTGCGAGAGCGTGGGGGTCGAACCGGATAGTGGAAATTAGGCAACATATCTAAATACAGCGAGAGCGCTTTAGATACGTTTAGGATATTATTGGTTTTCAAAATATATTTCCTAGTTACCAGGCGAGCGAGAAAAAAATCTTGGGATTAGGAAGTATGGCTTTAGTTAATACCGCGAGAGCGTGAGGCGGGGTCTTTAAGTTGGTATATTCTACAGAACTAAGTTATAATCGTAATCAGTACCCGAATTCTACAAAGTCCTTTAGGAACGCGGAATCCATATTCCGCCCTCTCTTTATTATCATATTTTCTTAGTTTTATTTTGGCACTAGTCTTAGTTTCCCTTTCATCGAATATCATAAGCCTTAGCATTACATCGCACCAATAGATAACGGTAGGTTGACATTGGTCTCTGTGGGTTCGACAATCTTCTATATTACTTCGATATTTCCGTGCACTTGCGGACGCATCAAGTTTTTGGTGCCGTTGCCGGGGACTAACAGTCAATTTTGTGATTCCGTTGTTGCACCGTATAGACTAAGGCACTCATTACTATGTCTCACCCAAATTTTTTCTACAATCACCACTCCGAGTATTTTGAGGAATCGCAAGAATCCCATAATTCCAACCTCGAAATACAAATGGAGAATTTCAAAGCATCACTAACTCATTCTCACCCAAATTACCTCTGCAACTACCAATCCCAACATTTTGAGGAGCCACAAGAATCTCATAATTCCAACCTAGAAATATTAATGCAAGATTTCAATGTGACACTGACTCGCTCCCAATATCTCGAGGAAACGCACCCAAATTTCCTCGACAATCACCATTCTCAATATTTCGAGGAACCACAAGAATCTGTTAATTCCAACCTCGAAACATTAATGGAGGATTTCATTGAAACAACAACTAATTCTAGGTTAGAATCTATGATGGAGCATTTTGTGGAGACACAAACTCTCCAGAATAAAGAGCTTAGAAGACAACATCTCGATATTTATGAAACCCTTAGGCAGATAAACACTATGGTCGAGTCCCTCACGACTCACACTGAGGCATTGGAGACTAAAATCTCCCTGCTTGCACAGACACCTATAGGACCCTCCCCTGAGGATCATGTGGATGTTGTAACAACCATTAAGGAAAAACAAATCGAGAATCCCGATGAGAGTGATAATGAGGTTGAGGAGAGTTCTGGTGAGAAGAGAGTAGAGATTGAGAAAAATCCATCGACACCATCCGAAAGGGAGGTTGTCGAAGAGGTAGTGAAGGAAGCACCTAATGTCGTTCTTCCTCCATATACCCCACCAATTCCTTTCTCGCAAAGGTTTGTAGAGGCTAAGGTAGAATCCCAAACGTATGTGGAGGTATTGGAAAATATCCACACTAACACACCTTTGTCTGAGGTCCTGTATAAAAAGAGAAAATTAGAGGACCATGAAACTAGGGAAATCATTAAGAGGGTAAGGTTAGACTTTGAGGTGATGGATGAAATAACTAAGCCCAAATTTGAAAAACTGATGCTTAGGATAGATCTAGAACCACAACCACAAGTTCAAAAGAATGAACCACCCCACAGAAGGAAGAAAAGAAAAGGTGAGGGACATATGAGATGGCTTGATAAGTGGCCATGGAAATCGAAGATTAACACTCATAACCGTCGAGCTATCGACGTTAAACAAAGCCCTGCGTGGGAGGCAACCCGTGAGCTTTTAATTTAATGTTTTACTTTTATTGTTTGTGTTTGCAGAAAATATAGAATTGTACCGCTTGTCGCGTCTCAACTACATTTAGGCGAAAGATCTCTAGATGACAATCCCTTAAGATGAGTTGGTGCCCACGGACATTCCTACGAATGTCTCTGCTGGTGGTGACACCAATGTTGAGTATGATAGGAGAGGGCATATCTCTCCCGTTCGTAACTCACCTCCTCCCTGTTCTTTGTATGGTCAGGTTCCACCTGCATACACCGCACCGTATTTTTCGAACATTTTTTGCAGGTACTTCCTTCGGAAACAAATAGTATGATGAGCGGCTTCAGTAAAGTGAAGTTTCAGCAAACTCAGATAACTCGTAGTACAAGACGCAGGAGTAGAAGTAACTAGCAAAGACAGGGACAAAATGGGAAGATTCAGAACGAATTTGGTCGTGGCATTCATACAGGTTCTATCCTTCCTTTACCACCTTTTATCAAAACATTGAGGACAATGTTTGGTTTAAGTGTGGGGGAGGAACATTTACCGCTTTCATTTTACCGCTTTCTAGTGAGATTTACTGTTTTCTAGCATGATTTTAAAAAAAATTATGTTTTAATGTTTCGTCCGTCTGTGCATGTGTTATTGAGTCTTTATGCTGATTTTATGTTGTTTATCGATTTTCGCATTCTCTTAAGCCATACCAAATATTTTGAAAATTTTTGAGTTAACAATAGTGTTTCTTTTGAAAATTTGAGGTTACAGACGAAATTGAGGTTAGATTGTAAGACTTGGGAAAATTCCGCAAGATCAGTATCGTTTTAACACCGTGAGCCTCTAAATTATGGAAATCAATTTGAGTACTTGTTATGCCAAAGCTTTAAGTTCTCACCCCTTTAGTAGTCCCTAAGTAGTTTATTTAGCAGTCAACACCATCCTAAGCACGCACTAAGTAGGAAGCCGATGCAAATAAATGTATGATCTCAGGCTTAAAAGGTAAATTAAGAAGAAAAAAAAATGAATGAAAAGAAATGCTCCTTCTAAGTTAGGTAATCCTCACCCGATCATTTAGCCCAACGGTGCAAACTTCTTTATCTTATTGATATTTAAGCCAATGTGCCAAAAAAAATGATGATAATGAGATCATAGTCACTAACAGGCTATCCTACCATGAGTGTGAGAGGATAACTGGCTTAATGTGATTCCGCCAGAATGAAAAGGGATGAAAAAAGGATGAATGAGTTAGGCTTAGGTATAATGACATGATTCGGATTGGTTTGTATAGGAGGGAGGTTGATGACCGCAAAAGCGGAATTGTGTTGTTACGATATCCTTAGTGTGTGAGCAAGTACCTATCGACACAAACTTAACCGAAGTAGAGATGTTAGCCTAGGATGAGTATCCGTATACACTATTTTTCTCGCGAGTCATGGTTTGCTTGAGGACAAGCAAAGGTTTAAGTGTGGGGGAGTTTGATAATGCGAAATTATATCGTGTATTTGACTTGACTTGCATGAATTTCTATTATGTTTTATTCTCTTTTTCCCGATTTATGCATTATATTACCCGCATTTATTTATGTTTTTCAGGTACTCGAGTCGGATTGGAATTTATCAAAAAGTGAGGAATTAAGGAAAATATTATGAAGAAAAGAGAAGGAAAGAAATAAGAAGGAAAGAAACTAGAAAGAGAGAAAGAAGAAGGAAGGAAATGAAGAAAGAAAATTAAAAAAAGGGGGTGGGGCCCACCACCACTCTCAAATGTGGAGCAAGCCACATAGGAGGGGTGGCGCCCATCACGCATGAAATGTGGCGAGAGCCACTTATGTGAGAAGTGGGGAGGTGGCGCAACCCACCTATGAGTGAGGAGAAAAATTCTCCCACTCTCCCCTTTTATTTCTCTGTTTCTTCAGCACCCAAACGAGTCTCCTTCCGTCCGATTCTCATGCACATTTTCACGCCACAACTGCAAAATAATTCCACGACCAATTCACTATAAAAAGAACGGAAGCCCTCCATTAAGGGGGTCGATAAATTTTATCCAGAGTTTCCTTGCTTTAGAATTTCTTAGGCAGTTTCCATTCACGATGTAAATAGAATAGTTTTCCACATCGGGGGACTATTCCCAATATAGTCTTAGGATTTATTTCTGCATTTATTCATGTTTTGGATTTATGTCAGCCAGTGTATTACAACTCCAGTTTCCGATTAATTACAGGTTCATTTACTTTTACAGCAATCAACTTTCTTGCTTTTATTTTCTGCCATTTATATTTATGCTTTTATCTTTCAGCTATTGTTATCATTTCAAGCCTTCACCATTTTTCTTCAAACATCGCTTTGAATTATATTAAACAGCTTCTTATGTTTTTGTTTAATCTAAAAACCCAAAATTGCTTATTTATTTCTGTCGTTATGTCTAGCTAAATAGTTTAGAGTCCGGCGTATGAGGACTGTCGTTACTGACGGGACTCGGTAGAAAATAATAGGTGTGAGCTTATGATTAAAATTTTGTTTTGGTTTTAATTTTCAAGTCTAATTTAAATAGCTTTGTCACGAGAGTGAGAGGTTATTTAACACGATTTTGTCACGAGAGTGAGAAATTAATTAAGGTTAGAGCCGGCACTGCGAGAGCGTGGGGGTCGAACCGGATAGTGGAAATTAGGCAACATATCTAAATACAGAGAGAGCGCTTTAGATACGTTTAGGATATTATTGGCTTTCAAAATATATTTCCTAGTTACCGGGTGAGCGAGAGCAAAATCTTGGGATTAGGAAGTATGACTTTAGTTAATACCGCGAGAGTGTGAGGCGGGGTCTTTAAGTTGGTATATTCTACGGAACTAAGTTATAATCGTAATCAATACCCGAATTCTACAAAGTCCTTTAGGAACGCGGAATCCATATTCCGCCCTCTCTTTATTATCATATTTTCTTAGTTTTATTTTGGCGCTAGTCTTAGTTTCCCTTTCATCGAATATCATAAGCCTTAGCTTTACATCGCAACAATAGATAACGGTTGAATGACATTGGTCTCTGTGGGTTCGACAATCTTTTATATTACTTCGATATTTCCGTGCACTTGCGGACGCATCAATTCTCATATATATATATATGTGTGTGTGTGTGTGTTTGTGTGTGTGTGTGTTTTTTTTCATGTGATTTATTTTGTTGTAATTACTGTTTTATTATTTAATTTTAAAATTTTGATGTGACATTTTAATTATCTTATTATTTTGCTTATAATATTTTTATTTTATTTTATTGTATTAGAATTTTGATGTTTTTATTTTATTTTATTAGATGATAAATACAAATAAATTGTTTTTTTAAAAGGCAATATATAATAATGAGCAAAAGAAAGAAGGCATAAGAAATGCCAATACAACCAGTAGCACACAACCAAAACAAAGCACCATGAGGCCACCAGAACCAAAAAGAAACTATAAACTGGTCCAAAAGACTTGCCACAATAACTACAACACTACTGCAACAAACAAGAGGAAAATCCACTGCAGAAATATAGAAACTAAAAGAAGAACACTCAAAAGAGCTCCAAAACTCAATGACAGAATCCAACAGAAAACCTTCTACTACCAGCCACTGACAACAAACTAAACTCCTCCAAAACACCATGACCAATAACGATAGCTCCACAGACTGTTCACCCGCTAAAGCTGGAAAAAAAAACAACTACATAATCCTGGAATATTTAGGGGCTAGAAACAGATCAAGCCCTCTTACCAGACAAACTCATAGGCCCACACAACAAGACTACAGCAACTTTAAACTAATGACAGTGTTGTTGAACCAGTCAAAGAAGGATCCATGAAACTCTTTGGATACATTTCCAATCCAATTCCAAGACAACCATTTGACAGAGTTAACCAAATCTGTTACGGAAAACCTATTGTTTCTAAAAATCAAATTATTCCTAGCTATCCAAATAGATGAAGCAGCAGCAGCCCAGATAGCCAAACCTTCCACTGTGCCTCCCGATGAAAGAATCGCTTGACATAAGTTACTAAAGGAGTGCAATACACCAGAATTCATAGAGATGTCAAATACCACGCAAAGTCCTATTCCTCTCCATACTTCCTTTGAAACGACGCAATTAAGAAATAAATTATCCGAATCTTCGACATGGTCTCTGCATAGGACACACAAATTATTCGACAAAACCGAATCAAGCCGTCGTTTAGACAGTTGGTCTTTCGAAGCTAATCGGTTCAGAAAAAGTCTCCACAAAAAGAAGTGAATCTTAGAGGGCAGGTGTGCTTTCCATAAAAAGTTAACAGCTCTCTTCATATTAGCTTCCAACGGTTCCGAGATTGAAGCCTGCACAAGAACATCATAAGCGGAACTCACCGAAAAGCTGAAAGAATCCGTGCGGACAATTGGAAAAGATCTTTACAATCACTAGCAGGGCGAACATTCTGAAGAATCTGGAGCAGAGAGTCAGCCTTCAACAAAATCTCTGAAACATCGCTCCCGCAAAGGGCAGCCATCTTCCAGGTCCAACCTTCTTCAGTTCTGATACCTGCTTCAGCAACGCTAATATTCCTGTCGGCTACACTCGCATACAGATTTGGATAGGCATCCTTGAGTATCAAATCCTTTAGCCATAAAGAACTCCAAAAAGGAGTATCCTCGCCATTTCCCAACTTGCAAAGAATGTTAAAAATAAAATGATCATCTGCTTCAAGATTGTTGGAACACAACCTCGAAATATCGCGCCACCAAATTGAACCCGTTTTCCTTCCGTGAATATACGACATTAAGAAAGTCTCCCTAGACAAATTAGTTTCTGCATATCTATATTCCAATAATTCTCTCCAAATCGCCTTTCTATCATTGAGAAATCTTCACCTCCATTTGAGTAACAAGCTTTTATTGAACAACGACACGTCCTTAATACCCAGCCCACCTATCTCCTTAGGCCAACAAACCATTTTCCAGCTGACCCAATGAATTTTCTTTGTTAAACCACCTCCACCCCAAAGAAAATCGCTTTGTCTCCTAACAATCTCCTTGATAACGGAATACGGGGCTTTATAGAAGGATAGAGTAAATACTGGAATATCATTTAAGACGACGTTGATAAGAACCACTTTACCACCTAATGACAATTGCTTACCTTTCCACGCAGTCAACCTGTTCCTAAAATTTTGGATGACATGAGCCCACATCTTCCTTTTCCTGGGACTGTCTCCTACAAACACTCCGAGAAATTTGAAGGGAATAGAACTGATGTTGCAATGCAGGAACGAGGATGCAGCGTTGAGAAACCCGTGTTTCAAATTAATCCCCCCAATACAACTTTTTGAGAAATTTACCTTAAGCCCCAACATTAATTCAAATCCTCTAAGAATGGCTTCTAAGAATGGCTTTGAACAATGTTGAAGGATAGAGATTCACTGACCTCGAAGCCGTTGTATTTCTCCAACCCGATCACAACCTTTATTAACTTGGTGAGGCTCTCCATGACAAGAAGGAAGAGGAAAGGAGAAAGAGGGTCTCCTTGCCTCATACCTTTCTCAAGCCAGAAATTCTGCGTTGCACTGCCGTTCACTAGCACAGACATTGATCCCTTAAACACTATCGCTTCCATCCAATTACACCACCTAGTACCAAAGTTCATGTTATGAAACAGGAATCTCAGAAAGTCCCAGTTTACGCAGTCATATGCCCTTTCGAAGTCTAACTTCAAGAACATACACTCCCTCCTAGATCTCTTGGCTAAATCGAGAATCTCATTCACCACGACAACGCCGTCAGACATGCTTTTACCAGATAAAAACGCAGATTGCTCCGCCGAAATAATGGAACCGATAACCTTCTTTAAGCGGCCAGCAAGAAGCTTCGCTAAAATCTTTTGAAAGCAACTTACAAGACAAATAGGTCTGTAAGACTTAAGATCCTGAGGAGAAAGAACCTTAGGCACCAAAACTAAGAAGGAGGCAGTAACTGACTTAGTTAGTGTAGTTTTATGAAAAAAGTCCATGACGAAATGGATAACATCACACTTGACAGTCTCCCAACATTCTTGAAAGAAGCAGAAAGAAAATCCGTCTGGACCCAGACTCTTGTCGTCTCCACAACTCCAGACAGCAGCCTTGATTTCATCTAATGAGAACGCCTCTTCTAAAAAATTCCTATCCTGCATAGATAACTTTGAGAAAACAGAGCCATCCATGAGTGGACGATCCCTTAGGTCTTCCTTAAAATTAGAGCAGAAAAACCTACGAACCTCGCATTTAACTACATCCACCCCCTCCTTCAAACCATCATCCGTGCGAACGGAAGGGATGAAATTCCTTATGTATCTCGACCTCATCGCCCTGTGAAAGAATCCCGTATTCCTGTCCCCCTCCTTAAGCCAAGTCATCCTAGATTTTTGTCTCAATAAACTTTCCTTAAGCCTCACACACTTCCATATCGTTTTACTAGCTTCCATCCTGCTTCTAACAGTATACTCCCCCTGCAAAACTGATTCAGAACCAACCAGAGCGTCTAATTCGTTTAAAGTCTCCACCCCAACGTCAAATTTTAAATCTAACCACCCAAACACTTCTAAATTCCACTTTCTCAACAATGGCTTCAAAAGCTTGAGCTTATCTTTAAAACAAAATCTCCCCCGACCCTCAACCACAAAAGACTTCCAAGCATTATCCACAAACGCCTTGAACTCAGGATGTTAAAACCACCCGTTGTTAAACTTGAAAGGCTTAGGGCCCTAGTCAAGATTACTCGCCTTCAGCCAAATGGGGCAATGGTCGGACAACTCTCTTTTGCCAACCTTCTGACTGACTATGTCCCAATCTATTATCAGTTCCTCCGAGAGAAGAAAACGGTCCAAATGACTCATAGTAGTACCTGCACTATTAAACCACGTGAAAGGACCTCCCTCGCACATAACATCAATGCACCTCGTATCCTCGATAAAGCTTGAGAATTCCATCATCTCAAGGTTGCGCCTACTACACCCCCGCCCCTCTCCTCTCCTCATCACAGGTAACACTGTTAAAATCCCCCCTATGATCCAACTCCCTCTTCCAAATCCTCTTTTAATCTTTAGAAGTTCTTACCAAAACTTTCTTTTGAGGGGAAGATGACAAGAAAAGTAGACGTTCACAAAGAATAATTCTCGGTTCTCCCAAACTGCATTCAGACCCACAAACCCTTCGCCCTTAAAACTATTGATCAAACTCAACAGACCCTTCCTCCACAAGATAACCATTCCCCCTGCAGTTCCCGCCACACCTGATTAAGACCATTCCACTTCAGAGTTACCCCAGAAAGACGCAGCTATATCATGATCCACCTTAGGTATCTTGGACTCCTGCAAAAAATAAACATCGACGTTCCCGGTTTAGATCATCCGAGCAATTCTCTTCCTCTTGACCAACAAACCACCCCCTCTAATGTTAATTGAAACAATATTCATTGTTCGACCAATTTATACAACACCCTCTTATAATTCACAACAACATCCCTGGATTCCATCTTACTGATTTCATCTTCATAACCCCGTTGGTCGCCGTCTCCCTTAATCCCCAAAGAAATAACAATTTCCTAAACCTTCTTAGCGACCTTTGACTCCATCTCTACCCAAAATATTTTGTTTCCTTGAATGACTTCCGAATCGGTGACCGAAAGACACCTGGGTTCTGACTCAAGAGGTTGAACCACCTTATATGTAGCCTTTGAATCCGTGTAAGGGAATACTCTTCTACCATGACTAGAGCTGAGCGGGATGGATTCGTTCTTCTTGATGTAGGAAGAGGAAGTTGATAGCTCATTGCAAGAGGATAGGGTCTTCGTAATGGTTACAGACAAGGGGGCAAAAGAAGAACCATAAAAAGCGTTAGCTGTATTGAGGGGTGAAGGGCCGAAAAAAGGGCTGGGTGACACAGATCGCTTAGGCCCGCCACGAGCAAAAGGATCTAATGGAGGTTTCTTGGTTTGGGCCTTCAATAAGTTGTCATAAACCAGGGTCCGATCTAGGCCCAAACCCACCTTCAAACCAGAATTGTCTTTAGTCCTCAAAACCTCAGTTATCTGGTTACCTTGGGAAGCCACGTCACAATCTGTTGGGAAAAAGTGCGCTGACTCTACACCCCTACCGCCTGTATTTCCCTCCTCGTCACTATTAACAAAGTGCTTTTCATTCTGATGCCCTACCTTAGCGTCAAATATAGCCTTTTTGTGAAAAGAAGCTACAAGAGAGCCTAGCACTTGAGTGCCTCGTTCTCCTCCCTCCTCGTCTTCTTCGAACAAAACATCATTCCTAGATCCGAGTTTATCCCATGAAGAGTCGCCAAAAGGGAACTCAGATTCTGTTTCAGACGCCTCCACGCATGATTTCTTCTCCAATTTGGTTAACGCACCCATGGTTTCTTCCACCACTCTTATTCTGAATAGAGTTCCATTAATGCGAATGCGGAAGACCTCATTGATCAAAGAACCACACGATGTTCTAACCATCAAACTAGCAACATATTCATCTTGGAGGAGCCGTGAGAAGGTTCGTCACAACTCAAGAAATGTCCCACCATGGATAAAAGGAAGGTGAAGAACGAAATCGACCACGCATGAACAGGGATGCCATAACATCGCAACCATGTAATCCTCTCAGGGTCTACATCGTCCTCCTTCCACCTCCTAACTTCTGAGAACCATTGGCTAAGCCAATCCTTAGCTCCATCCACTAACGCTTCTATTTCACCGTCTTCCATTTCTTCCAAGAGGCAAAGATTGGCCCCTAACGGAGTCACTCTAACACCGAAATAACCCTCGGAATATAGGTGCCTTTGCATGCTGTATGACGCACCGAGGATCAACACCTTCCCCACGTAGGCTTTCGCCAACCTACCCAACTCCTCTTTGGGTATATAGAAGGCTAAGAACTTAGGCTCTAAGACTTTACACGGCACTTCAGTCTTAGAATTAGTACCACGAGTAACTTCAGCAAAAGATTTCCCAGGCTTCATCTTGGAGCTCTTCGCACGACCAAAAGGAACTCTAGAATGGGGGCGATAGTCTCTTTGCTGTTACAATCATTAGCAGTGAAAATACCTTCCGACACTCTGTGGAACCTATTCGTCCCCTAATAATTTTGCATGACTTGATTCTCAAGTCGATAGGAGATTTTATATTGATTATATTAAAAATACTAACATTAACAAATTAATTAATAATGTATATGATTTTAAAAGATATTAAATAGACATAGTTGAAAAAATTGTGGCACAAATATATAGTTTTCTTTTCTACTAATTAATTGTATATAATTTTGATAAATTTGTGGCAACAAGTGTTAACAAAAATGTTCAAGTCTAATATAAAACAATTATAATTCGTGTATTATAATTATTTTCATATTAGGTTAAACAATTAAAAAATTAATTAAGTCATATTTTCTTACTAATCATTTTTTATTTACATTCTATGCCTAGTATAAAAAATTATATTACATATTAATTGATAATTTTTATGAGTTTGTGACAACATTTATTAATGAAAAAAATTATATACAATATATAATTATTAAAAAATACATTTATAGAAAAAAGTTGTGACAATTCTCCATACAACCCTTAATTCCATAACGTGTCAAAAATTTGTGGGTAGAATTGAAGGACTTTTTTTTTTATAAGCAAAAAATATATATAACAAGGATACAAAGGGGTATCCAACCCACATACAAAAGACCGCTACTTCAAAAAACAAGGTCTGCAAAAAATCGCAAGGAACCTTTACCCAAACGTAATAGTTACAAATATTTGCATTTCTGTGTTTCTTGCCTAACCACCACCAAGAAAAAATAGTAATTATATGAGTAATAGTGTCTAAATCCCAAAATTCATCTCTAAACAAGATATTGTTCTGCGTAATCCACAAAACCCAACAACAAACAAGCCACAAACCAACAGCACTTTTGACCAAAAAATTTTTCCACAAACACCATTCAATCCAACTCCTCAAATGCCCAAAACAATCCCCATGATAAAAAACCCTCAAACCAAGCCAATTACAAACATAATTCCAAACCAGAAGAATTTTAGAATAATGAATGAGTAAATGAACAAGACATTCTTCCTCAAGAAAATCGAAAGGACAAACCGAATCATGAGAAATAGATATCACACCGCGCCGGAGAAGATTATCCTGCGTAGGAAGTTTGTTGTGCAAAAGCCTCCACCCGAAAACATTTACTTTAAACGGAACCGGCGCCATCCAATTAAGTTTTAAAGCAGATCCGAGGTCTGCATTAATATCCTCAGAAGCATTAAGATCCCGCAACATAAAATAAACAGAGGTAACAGAGAAGCCGTGAGAAAGAGAATGATTCCAAATGGTCGTATCATGATCATCACCATCATCCGAGACAAAAAAATCTGCCACGTCCGCAAGCAAAGCAGACTGCAGCACGACGAGTTCGTCTGGTAATCTGTCACACGAATAATCAATGTTCCAGCACCAATTCCCATCAAGGAAGTAACCATTTTCTGCCACAGTACTGGCCTTGGCAGCAGCCAGGTTCCACAGAGCCGGGTATTTAATTGCGAGATTGCCACGACCACACCAACGAGAAAGCCAGAAGGAGGAGTTTTTACCATTCCCAATATTGTACGACAGCAGCCCCGGGAAGAAATAACTGCCACAAGCAGCCGAAACCGTAAAAAGATCACGCCACCATAAGGAAGCCGCCACAGAATAATTAGGGATCACCCCGAGATGCAGGGTGAAGACATAATTCGGATAACGGCAAGCTAAAATACCTCTCCAAAGAAAATCTGATGAAGACAAAACTTTCCAAATCCATTTAGAAAGTAAAGCCTTATTGAATAGGCTAATATCCTTTACCCCTAGACCTCCCTCATCTTTATATTTGCACACCGTACTCCAACGAATCCAAGATATTCCTTTTCTACTAATCAAGCCATTCCAAAGGAAACTACGTTGGATAGAAATTAGCTTACTAACAACCTTACATGGCAATTTATAGAAAGACATATAATGGATAGGGAGATCCGCGAGGACCGAATTGATAAGCGTCACTCTACCCCCCATAGATAAAAACCTCCCTTTCCACGAAGCCAATCTAGCACAAACACAATCGATCAAAGGATTCCAAAAAGAAATTAATTTATGATTACCACCAATATATATACCGAGAAACTTGAACGGGCAAACACAAACTTTGCAAGCCAAGAAGTTTTCCGCTGCTTTGAGAAAGGAATAATCCAATCCTAATCCAAACAGTGAAGATTTATTGAAGTTGATCTCGAGCCCGGAAACGAGTTGAAAAGCTTTAAGAATAGCCTTAATGGCCCAAAGGTTGCTCCAAGAACTGTCACCAACAATCACCGAATCATCGACATATTGGAGTAGATGAAAAGAAACATCTAAATCAATCTTGAAGCTGATGAAAAAACCTCCCGCAACTGCTCTATCGATCAAAACTGCAAGCCCTTCCGCCGCAATAGCAAATAAAAAAGGCGATAGAGGATCGCCTTGTCTAAGACCTCTCGAAACAGCGAAATTCTTGGTAGGACTTCCATTCACAAGAACCGACACGAAAATATTAAAAACCCCGTTCTCCATCCACACCATCCACTTCTCCCTGAAACCCATTATTTCCATAACATTTCGGAGATAATTCCACTCGACGCAATCATAAGCCTTAGCAAAATCAACCTTTAGAATCATTCCTTCTTTCTTACTTCTCTTAGCATAATCAACTATTTCGTTAAGAGTAAACCCACCGTCAAGCAAATTCCTTCCTTCAATAAATGCCGTTTGACTCTTGGATATAATGTTGCCAATTTTACTTCTAAGCCTGTTAGCGAGAAGCTTGGACACCACCTTTTAAACTGACCCAATCAATGAAATAGGTCTATAGTCATCTAGGTCTTTATGAGAATCAGATTTAGGAATAAGCACCAGAAAAGTAGAAGCTAGGACCTTATGTAATTTTTCCCCGTCAAAGAATTCTGCAATGCACTTAGTAAAATCGTGACCAACAATTTTCCAACAGAACTTAAAGAAATCAATCGTAAAGTCATCTGGACCAGGGTTGCGGTCGTCCTCACACTCGAAAACAACGTTCCTAATCTCGACATCATCAAACAGAGCTTCAAGAGCTGCAGTATCAGTTAAAGAGAGCCTCTTGAAACCGTGAGCTCCTATAGAAGGAAAAGCTCTACAAACCTTACTGAACCTAGCTGCAAAATGCTTCCTCACAGCCTCTTTGACACCCTCCACATCTTCCACAAAATGGCAATTCATACGAATCGACAAGATCGTATTCAATTTCATTCGATGTTTAATAGCAGCGTGAAAGAATTTAGTATTGTGATCCGCTTCAACAATCCATTTGGAGCGAGACTTTTGCTTTAAAAAGCTCTCCTTGATTCTCAGGTTTTTCCAAAGGCCATCTTCAGCAAGTTTCCTAAATAACAGATCTTGGGAAAGAATAGCTCTATTATTATTCTCAAGCAGGTCTTCCACTTCGTTAATAATGCCAACATCGTTCACAATTTTAGTATCAATCCAGCTGAAAATGTTTACGTTCCACCACCAGAGTTTCTTTCGAAGATGTTGTAATTTTCTAGAGAGAACAACAGAAGCCTTCCCTACCACCTCAAATTCCTCCCAAGCCTCCTTCACGAAATCCATAAAACTAGGATGGTCGAACTAACACGACAAAACTTTGAACGGTTTAGGCCCCCAGTTGGTATTTTTCACAGAAATCCACACCGGTCTATGGTCTAATATATCCCTCTCACCAACCTGCTGGAAAACCATATTCCAATCGTCAAGAAGACCGGGAGAAACCAAGAATCTGTCCAACCTACTACACGACTTACCACTCGACTTGAACCAAGTGAATTTATTACGAGAAACCGGTAAGTCAACACAGCCCGACATATTAATGAAATCCGTAAATTCTTCCATCAGCCTCCTATTATAACTGTCACCCCCCAATTCTTTCTCCAGGACATTTAATAGCGTTGAAATCTCCTCTGAAAATCCACTCTCCCATTCCCAGATTAGCTTTAAGAAAAATAAACTTACTCCACAGAACTCTTTCCTCCTCAGTTGCGCAAGACGAATAAATATTGAAAAAGAAACACGTTTTACCTCTCCACAAAGCTTTCACGCCAAGGTACCCTTTACCAATGAAACTACAAATCGGGACCAAAACATTTTCTTTCCAGATTATAAGTAATCCCCCTGCAAGACCGTATGATTTTGAAGCAGACCATTGACACTTATTATCGCCCAAAAGGCTATACACTAACTCATTAGTCATATTAGCACATTTGGTTTCTTGGAAGAAACAAACATCTGCTCCTCCTTTGGTAAACAGCGAACTGATTTTCTTCCTTTTAATGCTACTACCGCTCCCTCTGATGTTATAGGTGACGAAACTCATGTCTGACCATTAGCTACCTCCTTCTTTCCATTCTGACCCTTTCTATCAGCAACCTCTAAATTACGAAGAACGGATTCAAAAACTTCATCGTCTTCTTCCGCATCCACGCCTAACATTTTAATAGACTCGCAGACCTTAGAAGGAAGATTGACAAATCTCTTTTTGATCCTAGAATTACTCTGAATAAAACCTGCTTCATCAACAGAGCCACCCCCATTTGTAGAATCACCCGAGAAAGAAGCAATAGAATCTTCTTCTACAAGAACACCATTCTGCCTAGACCGAAGTTGGGGGTTAAAGAACTTTGGATAAGAACCTTCAGCATGAAGAAGAGTGGAATAATATGAAGGGGCGAAAGGTATCCGTAACTTCTGATTAATGTCTTCCAGTAGCTTCTTTTTCTTTCTAGGTTTAATAGAACCTGCCATAACTAGGCTAAGGGACCTAGCCTCACCCTCCCCTTCATAAACACTAGAAGGTACAACCACATCCTCCAATGATTTAACTATGCCTGAAGGTGTTTCGATGACAGCAGTGGAAATGTCTTTGTCAGTTTGAGTGTCACTTCCCATCGGATAAGTCTTCAAGTAACCAACCTCGTTGGATTCCAACTCTTGAGTCCCTTCACTAACTACCGTGCTAGCTTGCAATAAATCCACTGCCTTGGGAAGGGAACTATAGTGTGTAGCCGATCTTATTACATAGTCCTTCTCGCCTTCTTTAAAACTATGCACCACACCAGGGCTACCTGCTGGACTAGGCACAACAGGTGTCTCACAATCCCCCATAATGACTTCCTTGGGTAACTCTTCTCTGTCTCTCTCTTCAGAGAAAAAAGACTGAGAAATAATCTGGTCCTCATTTAGCTTACCAGTCTGGCCCTAAATCTCGTCCTCTCCATCAGAATCAGACAAAATTTCTTCAGAGGTATCTTCCTCAAACCTAGCAAATTTAAGATTGCCAATGGCTCTTTGATAAGGGCCAAATGAATCCTCCACGATCTTAATCATGTAAGTCTTTTCATTGACCTCCACATTGGTAACTTCATTTAAACACATAGCGAACTTAGTACGAATTAAAACTCTAGCTACATCCAAGCTCGTTTGCCTCTGAGTATCTTTATCCATCTTAATGAAAACACCAATCCTAGCAGAAAGAAATTTGAAAAAATTTTCTCCCCAGATATGACACGGTATGCCGAAACATTTAACCCAAGTTAGCCGCTCCTTATCAACATCATCCAGCGACCAAGGGTGAATGTCAGAAAACTATCTCGAAACCCACTCTTTATCTTCCTCAATCAATGATTTAATATCACCTTCATTTTCTTCTTCCAACAGACAAAGATTCGCACCTAAAGGGGTGGCCTTAATATTGAAATATCACTCCATTTGCAAAGCATCCTTAATTTTGAAAGCAGGACTAGGAACCTCAAGCAAACCAACATAAGCTTGTTCGAACCTCTCCAACTCCTCTCTGTTCACATTGAACATCAAATGAGCGAAATCTGGACTATCTCCAATATTAACCTGCTTAGAAAACTGTTGCTTGAAACCTTTTCCATTATACTCGCCTTTGGTGACTTGAGCATAAGAAACGGTCTTGTTAGAACGAGCACCCCCAAAGTTCAAATGAGACGACTCTATATGATCCCTCCTGGTTAAAACTCCTGATGGTTTTCTTCTCACACTTCGGTCCCCAGCTAAATCAACACTCTGATATTTAGGAAGGTTAGCAAATATCTTATTGCCATTAATGACAATATTGTCCAGTTTAATGGCGAGAAGATGTTCATCTTGAACCTTCTTGAATCTAACGAAACCGAACCTTTTCCACCTTTTGTCCGTCCTCACCGGAATATACACTTCCAACACTAATTCGTGTTCTTTGAAAATGTTGAACATCTGTTTAGCCTCGAAATTATCTGGGAGTTCCGTGAAAAAGAACGACGAAGCTTCTCGCAGGTCTTGTTTGCTCCCTTTGCCTCCAATTTTTTCCAAACCGATCTTCTAACATCACCGACTAAATGAGGTTTCTTCTTCCTAACCTCCTCCCACTCCCCTTTTTTTCTATCCTGGTGAGCCATGAACGAAGTAGAGAAACATAAGAGACTCACGAAAGAAGCACTGTAGAGGGCCAGAAACAAAAAACGACGGAACCAAGAATCAAGTTAGAAGAAGACCACTGCGTACAAGGCCCTAAAGGAGGAAGGTCCCTAATCCTAAGATTAGGACTTTAAACCAAACCGTTAAAAACCTAACAATGATCAAACTCCTAAAAACTTGATTATCGATCTGAAAATAAGGAAACAAAAACGATAGAATCGATATCATCCCTTGATTTTCTGAGATACAAACTTTTTGCCCTTCATCTTTTCCAAGGCTCTTATTGTTGGAGATTTGGCAGCGTGATTATTGCATATAAATTTATTAGATAATAAATACAAATAAATTGTAATATTTGGCCCTAATAATTTTGCATGACTTGAATAGCAAGACATCTTTTGTATATATATACCATGGAAATAATATCTAAAAAGGGTTTAGGGTTTATCAAGCTACTCTCTTTTCTACCTCTCTAGGGTTTTACAATCTGAATAAGAATGAATCTCCTCTCTAAATCAATCACCAACCAAACGAAGGTTTCATTGGCCATAGCCAGAAATTTGTTCTCCATAGAAAAATATAAAGAAAAGAACCTTGTTTTTTTGCCATTGTCGATCCAAATCATACTCAGTATCATCGCTTCTGGCTCTGAGGGTTCCACACAACACCAGCTTCTTAAATTTCTCCGATCTGAATCTACCGACAAACTCAAATCATTATCCTCTCAGCTCGTTTCCAATGTGCTTTCCGATAACACTCCCGCCGGTGGACCTCTGGTGTCTTTCGTCAATGGTGTGTGGGTTCAACAATCATTTTCTCTTCAACCATGCTTCAAAAAAAGTATGGCTACTGATTTCAAAGCCAATATTACCTCAGTTGATTTTGTAACCAAGGTATAATAATCTTGAATCCATGTCAATGCTTTTGTAATTTTTTTTTCAGTATTAAGTAATGGATGAAACTGTTTATTTATTTTAGTTCATTTTTCTTAATTTATTCTTTTGGTTTTATTATTTTACGAAATATGTGTATCATCAAGTTAAAATTTTCTATTTAAATGTTCACTAAACGAATTCATTTGATCTTTTTGCATTATTAATTTAATATTTGATATTGTTTTGAAGGCTTCTGAAGTGAGAAAAGAAGTGAATTCATGGGCTGAAAAAGAGACAAAAGGTCTTATAAAGAATCTACTTCCAGCTAATTCAGTTAATAGCTTAACGAGACTCATATTTGCAAATGCATTATACTTCAAAGGAGCATGGTCGAACGAGTTTGATGAATCAGAAACAAAAGACAATGATTTTTACCTTCTTAATGGCAGCTCGGTCAAAGTTCCCTTCATGACTAGTAACGAGGAACAATTTATTAGTGTTTTTGATGGTTTTAAAGTCCTTCGTCTTTCTTATAAGGGAGGTGAGTCATATAAACATGAGGATAAGCGTAAATTCTCTATTTACTTTTATCTTCCTGATCCAAGAGATGGATTGTTAGCTTTGACAGAAAAGGTAGCTTCTGAATCTGAGTTTTTGGAGCGTACGCGTCCTAGAAATACAGTGCCAGTAGGTGACTTTAGAATTCCAAGATTTAATATTTCATTTGGGCTTGAAGCTTCTAATATGCTGAAAGAGTTAGGAGTGGTTTTACCTGGATTGACAAAAATGGTGGATTCTCCTATGGGTGAAAACCTTTATGTTTCCAGCATACGCCACAAGTCTTTTATTGAAGTAAATGAGAAAGGAACTGAAGCTGCTGCAGCGACCAGTGCAATTATGTGTGGATGTGCAGGGCCTAACAAACCACGAACGCCTCCGATAGACTTTGTAGCTGACCATCCTTTCATGTTTTTGATTAGAGAAGATTGTTCTGGAACAATACTCTTCCTTGGACAAGTTCTCAATCCCAAAATTTTAAACCCTTTGCCACAAAAACGGTCACTACCAGGAATGCACGTCATGGGAATGCGCAGATATCTAATCGGTTATTAATAGTCTCTAGGATGAAAAATTAAATTGTGATTAATTCACCCTTCTTACCGCTGCTATTTAAAACCTTTATCCTCTTGTCATCAGATGTGTTCTTTACTTTCATTTTAGAATTAAGAATCAATTGGATCACCATCTCTTTTACAGAATTATTCAAATTGGCTGGTGTTGTTTATTTCAAATAGTTTCCGTTGTATTTTTTTTCCTTAATTGTTCATGATTTGTGCTTTGAATTCCCAACACATTCATAATAAGTGCATGTGCGGAAAACTTGTTCATATGTTAAATCATTCAATAGAAATGTCATTAAAAATAATGAAATACCGATTTACGAATGTAAAATAAAAATTTGAATGTTAGTAGTATCTTTGTCTTAACAAATTAATAAAATATCAATTCAAAAAAGTCAAAAATAATCATCTAAACAAAAATATTGTAATTTTTTTTTATAAGCAATTTCATTAAAAGAGATTAAGGAAATCTCAACCAACGAACTACAACCGTCTAACAAGCAAAACGATTACATAAAATCAAACGGGAATTTATACCAATCATATAAAGGAACTGTAACGACCCGATTTTAATTATCTCCATTTTGTGCTAATTTGTATTATTTTGTTGAGTCTTTTATTTAATTTGGGTGATAATAATGTTATTGTGAAATTGGTGTTTTAATCTGATATGTTGGCGTGTTATATTATTTTACCGTTTTTGAGAGTTTTCGGGGGGAAATTAGATTGGAGGGTATTTTAGACATTTCATAATTATTGTTAAGTTAGAATTTAAGTGAGAAATGATTTAAGGGTATTTGTGAGAATATGAATTGTTAGATATTTTGAGTGAATAGTAATAGAAATAGAATATGATATTGTATTTGAGATATTTTAAGAAAAGAAAGTATAAGAAAGAAATAGAAAAGAAAGTTAGTAAGAAAAACATAAAGAGAGAAAAGTGAGAAAGAAGAGAAAAGAAGAACAAGAAGAGAAAAGTGGGAAAAAGGCTAGAAATCATCAAAATCAACGGTTAGGATTCGAATCGAACGGGTAAGGGTGTGAAATATCGTTATCTTAACTTTGTATACGATTATGTATGGTTTCGTTTCGGTTGTTTTGGATCGTTTTCATATATTTTTCATTTTAGGTCGAAATGAATAAAGTCGATAAAAACCAATGTTTTCACGGTTAGAATTCGAAATAAATTACGTAGTTGTATCGAGTAAGGTTAGGTCGTCGTATAATGTGCTTTTTATTCGATTTGGTGATGTTTGAAAATTCTGGTTTTTGAAAGGTTGAAATTTAATCGACAAATCGAACGTCGTAGAAATTTCGTTTATGTGTTCTAAATTGTTCTTATGTATTTGGTGGTTGCGCGTATGTGTTTGTTTCGAAGAAAATAATTGAATCGGTCGGATATTCGGGCAAAATAGCCGAAACCCGTAGCAGCCCGCAGGGCATTTTCTGGCTTTTGGCAAAACTTCGAAAATTCATATCTCTTGAACCGTAAGTCGGGTTTGACCCCCGTTCGAAGCGTTGGAAAGCTAATGAGATGTTCTTTCTAGGAAAAATGGTTTTGAGGTCTGAACCTGGTCCAATCGGAACAGTATTTTCGAAACGTTTCGTTGTGTCCGGCCTCCGGTTTATGTTTTTGCGTTATTTTGAAATATCCATATCTTTTGCGTTGTTTATCCGATTGAGGTGTTCTTTATATGGATGGGAAGCTAAAAATATGTTCTATGATTTGGTGAAGAAAAATATTATTTTTAGCCGACTTTTAGCCGACTTTTCCGGTAAACCGTAAATCGAATTGTTTGGTTATTTGTGAAAACGTTCGGTTGCCGTTTGGCACAATTGATGTGAATGTATGTGGATTGTGTGTGATGAATGCATGACTATATTGTGAATATGTATGCATGTCAAGAGTGTCATGAGTCATGTTGTATGTGAAGCATCATGATGTGCATTCTTGCATTGTGGGGTTCTAAGATGAATCCGTTGTAACGTCGTAAGCCTTTTGAGAGGTGGGGGCGATGATTACAAACGATTGTAAGCCTTTTGAGAGGTGGGAGCAATCGGATTGTAAGCCTTTTGAGAGGTGGGGGCAATCCATAAACATTGTAAGTCTTTTGAGAGGTGGTAGCAATGGGTGAACATCGTATGCCCGACGGGGAGTTACACTAAGTAACGAGCGATGGTTCCAATAAGTTCTTCAATTGAACTTGAGATGAAATGAGTCGGTACCACATTGCATTTGTATAGAGTCGTGAGTCGGTCTCTATGATTTGCATTGGTCATCTTTGTATATGTGCATTGATGAATGTACATGAATATATGTATTTATGTTGAATGATAAGCATTGTGATGAATATGCTTGGTTTTGTATATATATATATATATATATGCCCTGCGATGTATATTGAGTAAGAGGTGATGAATGGCGATAAGAGTTGTATCTTTGTAATGATACATTGGTGAATAAACATGTATGTGTGTTTATGTTGAATGAATGGTGATGAATTGAGATGTATTGGTGATACATGTATTTGAGCATGAATGAATGTGCCTATGTGAAGGATGCGTTAATTACGGATTGTTATGCCGTGTATTTGATTTATGGTATATGCTTGGTGTTATATGTATATATACATGCATAGTGATGAGTTGTGGTGAGAATGTGGTATATGGGTATTATATGTTGAGATATATAATTATATGCAACGTTATTATGATAATATTTCTCACCCTTCTGCTGTTTTATAATGCTCTACGAGGCATTGCAGAGTAGGCTTGTTGGCGGTCTTTTTGTGAAGCGTGGCTTCATGTCCGTGTTAGTCGGTTGGCTCTGATATGTAGCACCGGGTAGCTAGGATGCTTTTGATTTCCTTTTTGTGATACATTTGCATATGTATCTGGTTGATGACTTTATGTATATACCATGACTGATGTTGATGAATCATACTGGTTGATATATGTATATATATGATGTTTATATATGTGGTTGTTATTCAATATTTAGTTGTTCCGCTTTTATGCTAAATATTGAGATGTGGGTGTAAGGACTGAGTTCCTACGTTGAAAGTTACCCCACTGTTGCATATCATTTGTTGAGCAAGTGTTGTATGTTTTAACTTCAAGCATAATGTGACATGCCTTTTTATGCCGTGTTTACAATTATACTCTGATGAAATTTCCAATACGTGCCTAAATGATTTATTTGATTATTTGGGGGTATAAAAAGGGGGTGTTACAGGAACCACACATAATTAGCAGTAACTACAATAAAACTGCCACATAATTAGCAGTAACTAGAGAGCTTACAAATCAAGAAATAATCAAATGTAATTATCTCTTTTCCATTCTTAGAATATTGGCATTAATTTAGTGTCCTAGAGCAAACTGTTTTCACATGTATATATATGTATATCTCCTAACATATTACATAATAATACAGTGTTGTTTCTCTATATGGTATCAGACTTATACCTAGCATAACAGCTTTTTTTTTCCGATCCAAAACTATGGCAGCACCTCTTACCTCGTTGTCCTCTCCCTCTCAAAAAGACCTTATCGAATTCAACACAAACACTCAACTACCAATAAAACTCAACTCCACCAATTATCCAGCTTGGTACAAACAAATCCATTATCTCCTTATTGCACGCGATCTTGACGGCTTTGTAACTGGTGACAAACCGTGTCCTCCTGCCACAATCACATCTGAAGGCAAAGAAACCGCTAATCCGGCATACCAGCTGTGGATTCGCCAAGACAAGCTCCTTTATATAGCTTTTCTTGGCTCTTGTGATCCCGAAGCTCGCTCAATCATGGCTTCGGCAGATACATCTCATGAAGCTTTACTTGCTCTCCAACGAGCATTTAGCAACCGATCTCGGTCTCGAATCATGTCCTTGAAAGAGCGCCTCAGCTCTCTCAAAAAAGGAACAACTTCGGTTTCATCATACCTTCAGTCTATCAAATCTATTGCTGATGAGTTATCACTCATCGGACATCCTCTTGATGATCTCGATTTGGTCATTTATGCACTTAATGGCTTGGGATCTACCTTTCGTGAATTCACGGCATCCATCCGTACTCGCGATTCACCTATCTTGTTTCATGATTTGTATGACAAGTTAATTGATTTTGAGCTATTTTTACAGCGTGAGGAACAGACGAATGAAGTGCTCCCAGTCAGTGCTAATCATGTCCAGCGTCGTCATGGACAAGGCTCTGGTCATGGTCGCCCACCTGCACTCAATTCTAGCTTTGGAAACAATAACAAGAAACAAAGTGTGGAGTGTCAATACTGTAACAAATCTGGCCATTCAGCCCGGACCTGCTACAAAATACATGGTTTCCCCAACAAACCGTGTCGTCCATCCGCTCATGCTGCTCAAATCACTGGCCCATCTTACACCGCACCACCATCTTGGCTTCTTGACTCTGGGGCATCTCATCACATCACCAATGACTTAAATAATCTGTCAATAAAAGGAGAGTACAATGACAATGGTTATCTTCAAGTTGCAAACGGTAATTCTTTACCCATTACACATGTTGGTTCTACATCCATCTCTACCTCTACTTCTTCACCCCTCAATTTATATAATGTTTTATTCGTTCCCAATATAACTCAAAATCTTATTTCTGTCTCTCAATTATGTCAAACTAATAAAGTTTCCATTGAATTTTTTCCTTCGCATTTCGAGGTGAAGGATCTACGCACGAGAGAGATACTTCTGCGCGGACTGAATGAAGACAATGTGTACAAGCTCACTGTCTCCCAACATCAACCTCACACATGTCTTGCCCAAGCCTTGACCACCCTACCACTATGGCACCAACGTCTTGGTCATCCAGCCACACCAACTCTCCTACATGCACTCAAAACCAACAACATTTCCTTTACTGGGTCCTTAAATAAATGTACTGATTGTCTTTCTAACAAGAGCCACAAACTCCCCTTCTCTAAGTCTTCAATTACTAGTAGTTATCCTCTAGAAATTGTGTACTCTGATGTATGGGGTCCTGCTCCTGTTCATTCAATAGATGGTTTCCGTTACTATGTTATTTTCTTAGACCATTTTTCCAAATATGTTTGGTTATATCCAATGAAACTAAAATCTGATGTTGCACTACTATTTCCAATTTTTCAAAAATTAGTGGAAAACCAATTCGACACTAAAATCAAAACTCTGTACTCCGACAATGGAGGTGAGTTCATTAAACTTCGCACCTATCTCCAAAATCATGGCATATCCCACTTAACCACTCCTCCCCGCACCCCTGAGCATAATGGTCTATCTGAAAGGAAACACCGTCATCTTACAGAAACTGCACGTTGCCTCATGAACCATGCCGACCTACCTTCACAATTTTGGTCTCATGCATTTCTCACTGCCGCCTACCTCATAAACCGTCTTCCAACACATGTGCTCAATATGAGCACCCCATATCATGTCCTATTCAAACATTCACCCAATTACACTAGCTCAAAACCTTTGGTTGCCTATGCTTTCCCTGGCTTAAACGTTACACCCACAACAAACTCGAACCACGATCCGAACCATGCATTTTCCTTGGCTATAGCTTGACCCAAAGTGCATATATCTGCTACAATTTTAAAAAACAACAAAACCTATGTGTCAAAACATGTTCAATTTGTTGAAACCAGTTTTCCTTACTCTCGTGACACCCATAATCAACCAAATCTCTCACCTGTATCCGTGGAACCGAATACTCTTCCATTCACATCATTTATTCCCATCCCAACCATCCAACAAACACCACACAACCCAACCCCAACCACAACACCCCAACCAATCCTACCCTCTCCAAATTTCATCTCTACGGAACCACAACCATCGACATCCAACATGCATTCTCCAAATCTTACTTCTTTGGAACCAAAATCTAACAACCAACCCTCTCACCCATTACATGAGCATACATTGTCTACATCTCAAAACGCTGCAGAAGTGTCTCTCCCAGCACCCTTAGCTAAGACTTATTCCATGACAACTCGTGGAAAAGCTGGTATATTTAAACCAAAGAAACTTTTTGCAGTCACTAAATATCCTTTGCCACCATCTATAGAACCAACATGTGTCACAGAGGCATTAAGACACAATGAATGGAAACAAGCTATGTCTGATGAATTCACCGCTCTCATGGGTAATGGCACGTGGTCTCTAGTTTCTCCTCAACCACATTTCAATGTTATTGGAAACAAATGGGTGTTTCGTTTAAAGAGGAATCCAGATAGCTCCATTTCACGCTATAAAGCACGCTTAGTGGCAAAGGGCTTTCATCAACGTCCTGGTATTGACTACAAGGACATATTCAGCCCTGTTATCAAACCACAAACAATCAAAATGGTGTTATGCATTGCCATTTCTAAGGGCTGGTCTCTCATTCAAATGGATGTTAATAATGCTTTCCTCAATGGCTTTCTAAATGAAGAAGTCTATATGTCTCAACTACCCGGCTTTGTCAATCAAACATACCCAAATTATGTTTGTAAACTTCACAAATCTCTCTACGGCCTTAAGCAAGCTCCGCGTGTATGGTACAATGAATTACACTCATTTGTAGCAAATTATGGGTTTACCAAATCAAAATCTGACCCGTCCCTGTTCATATACAAGAAAGACAACATTGTGGCCTACTTTCTTGTCTATGTTGATGATCTACTTCTCACGGGTAACTCTCCCATCTTTCTACACACCTTCAAAACATCCTTGGCTGCAAAGTTCTCCCTCAAAGATATGGGCAATCCAAGTCACTTTCTCGGTGTTGAGCTACTTCCTACTCCAAAAGGTATCTTTCTCTCCCAACAACATTACATCCGAAACATATTACAAAAAGGAAACATGCTTGATGCCAAACCCGTGTGCACTCCTATGGCCACGTCAAATCCTCCTATCTCAGAGTCTGCTGCACAAACTTGTGATGCATCCCTCTACCGCAGCATCATTAGCTCTCTTCATTACTTATCCATCACTCGTCCAGACGTGGCAGTTGCAGTAAACAAACTATCTCAACACATGCAAGCTCCCACAACCAATAATATGCAAGCATTAAAGCGTGTTCTACGATATTTGAAACAAACTCTTTCTCATGGCTTGCATCTAGTTCGGGACACCACACTCCATCTCACTGCCTTTTGTGATGCTGATTGGGGTGGTGACACTGCTGACAGAAAGTCCACAGCGGCCTACATTGTCTATCTTGGTCCAAATGCAATCTCATGGTCCTGCAAGAAACAATCCACAGTTGCTCGCTCCTCGACAGAGGCCGAATATCGATCGATTGGTTCAACCACTACTGAATTACTATGGCTACAACAGTTACTGTTTGAACTTGGCATTCAACTCTCTCGACCGCCAACCATTTTCACAGACAATATTGGAGCAAATTACTTATGTACCAATCCTGTATTCCACACCAGAATGAAACACATATCAATTGACTATCATTTCGTCCGAGATCTTGTTGCCAAGAAAGAACTTCAAGTCTCGCATGTTCCTTCCAGCCATTAACTTGCTGACTTACTGACCAAACCGTTGTCACGGAACAGGCACCAATTTCTCACTTCCAAGATTGGCGTCATTGACCCCTCCTCCATCTTGCGGGGGTGTAAAGGAACCACACATAATTAGCAGTAATTGTAGCAGTAACTACAATAAAACTGCCACATAATTAGCAGTAACTAGAGAGCTTACAAATCAAGAAATAATCAAATGTAATTATCTCTTTTCCATTCTTAGAATATTGGCATTAATTTAGTGTCCTAGAGCAAACTGTTTTCACAAGTATATATATGTATATCTCCTAACATATTACATAATAATACAGTGTTGTTTCTCTATATCATATAGGCTACGTTTCTTACTATCTTTCCTACCTAGGATCAACTAATTCCACGAGAAAACTTTGATCTCGTTGACAATGTCGTCAACGTTGAACACCTCATTATTGAACAAGATATTATTTCTAGTCTTCCAAATAATCCAACAAGTTATAAACCATATCGTGCTTTTCTTTCCCGCATCACTTCGACCTTTAAGCCTTGAATTCCACACATTCGAATGTCGGTTGCAACAAGGTTCCGAAATGTTGTCTATGTCCACCCATTCATAGATTTTGTTCCAAACCAAGGAGGATTTACAGCAGGAGAAAAAGAGATGAAATGAATCCTCTAGATGCTGAAAACAAAATATGCATACCTTGTCGTTGTCATTGTCGATTATCCGTCTTATAGCCAAGTTAGATCTTGTTGGCAGCCTATCTAAAATCATTCTCCACCCAAAAATTTGAACATTAGCCGGAAGAACCGTTTTCCATAAAAGAAGCAGAAGATCTTTATTAACCAACTCAGCCCCATTATCATAAAATGAATAGTTCAGAACCGTACAGAGAGAATTGACCGTAAACGCTTGAAAGTCATTCAGCTTCCAATGCCAGACGTCCTGCGCCTCCTTTTTGAGAGAATGTTCATCCAGCAGCTGTCTACAAATATTCCAATCATTATCGAGATTTGGATCATCAATATCCAAAAAAACCGTCCACCCTCCAATTCCACAGTTCTCCTTCCCACTCTCTCATATCACTAACTGAGCATAATTGATTTCTGCTAGCATGGTACAGGCCAGGAAAGAGATTTTTCAGCACGTCATTGCCGATCCAAACCGAATGCCAAAAAGCCACATTAGCTCCGTCACCAATCGAACAATCCAAGAACTCACTGAAACTGTTCCAAGAATCACGACAAAAGATGGACTGAATGTCCTTCATCCATATCGAATCATACTTCGATCTACCCACGCCGAGAACTAAATAAGGTTGTTGAAATATTAAACTTGATTTGGGCCTAAACATATTGTTTGGAGTTTTGGGCTTAATTATTTTGGGTTTAGGTAATTTTAATTAATGTTTCTTGAAAACTCTTGTAATGTTTGGAGTGTCTAGACATTTCTTAGGTTTGTAGTATTTTCTAGAATACTCTTGGAATTTCAAGAGTTGAGAACTCTCTAGAATTAGTGTGTCTAGAGTTCTCCTTAGAGTACTATAAATAGAGATGTAATTCTACACTTTTGTATCAAGCAAAAATACAAAGTTCTCTCTTCCATAAAGATTTCTCCCACCTATAAAGTTTCTATTTAAGCCTCTAATATTCCCACACATTTTCTCTAAACACAAAGGCTTTATTTCCAACAAAGTGGTATCAGGGCTTCAAGGTCCTCAAAAGATGGCGAATTGAGGTTTTCCTTTTCAAATTCCAATGCTCACAAAGAACAACTATGACAATTGGAGTATCAAGATGAAGGCGTTACTAGGAGCTCAAGATGTGTGGGATATCATTGAGAAAGGCTTCAAGGAGCAAGATGAAGCCTCGCTAAGCCAAGGTGGAAAAGAGATATTGAAGGAGTCAAGAAAGAGAGACAAGAAAGCTCTCTTCCTCATTTATCAATCGGTGGATGAAGATACATTTGAGAAGATCTCCAATGCAAGGACGGCCAAAGAAGCATGGGACAAGCTTCAAACTTGTAACAAAGGAGTGGAGCAGGTGAAAAAGATTCGTCTTCAAACTCTCAGAGGTGAGTTTGAACGTTTATTTATGGAAGAGTCTGAGTCAATTTCTGATTATTTTTCTCGAGTATTGTCTGTAGTCCATCAACTTAAAAGAAATGGTGAAGATGTTGATGAGGTGAAAGTCATGGAGAAAATACTTCGCACTTTAAATCCAAGCTTTGACTTCATTGTTACCAACATTGAAGAAAACAAGGATTTAAAGACCATGACTATTGAGCAACTCATGGGTTCCTTACAAGCACACGAAGAAAGACAAAAGAGAAAAATTAAACAAAAGGAGGCTATGGAGCAACTATTACAACTCAATGCAAAGGAAGCAAACTATGCGAATTATAAGAGCCAAAGATGCCGAGGTCGTGGCCAAGACCGTGGACGTGGACGAGGACATGGAGGAGAAGGAAGAGGTAGTTACAACAACTACTCCAACAACTTCAACAATGGAGAAAGAAGTTGGAATACACAAGCAACAAGAAGTCGTGGAAGAGGAAATTCATGGTCAAGGTGCAACAAGTCACAAATCAAGTGCTTCAACTACAATAAGATTGGTCACTATGCATCTGAGTGTAGATTCTCGAAGAAGGTTCTAGAGAAAGCTAACTTTATAGAAGAAAAAGGTGGAGAAGAAGAAACTCTGTTGCTCGCGTGCCAAAGCCAAGTTGAAGAGAAAAGAAACAAGTGGTACCTCGACACTGGCGCAAGCAACCACATGTGCGGCGATCGAAGCATGTTCGTAGAGATCAATGAAGCGACAACGGGCGACGTCTCATTTAGAGATGACTCAAAGATACCAGTCAAAGGAAAAGGTAAAATTCTCATACGCTTGAAGAATGGGAGTCATCAATTCATATCCAATGTCTACTATGTTCCTAACATGAAGAATAATATTTTGAGTTTGGGACAATTATTAGAGAAAGGCTATGACATCCACTTGAAAGAACATAGTCTTTTCTTAAGAGATTGTGAACATAACTTGATTACTAAGGTGTCTATGTCAAAGAATAGAATGTTCGTATTGAACATTCAAAATGATGTGGCAAAGTGTCTCAAGGCTTGCTATACTGACTCTTCGTGGCTATGGCATCTACGATTTGGACACCTCAACTTCGACAGTCTAGAACGTTTGTCAAAGAAGGAGATGGTGAGAGGCTTGCCTAGTATAAATCACCCAGACCAACTATGCAAAGGATGTCTAATTGGGAAACAATTCCGAAAAAGCTTTCCAAAGGAATCAACGTCAAGAGCGACAAAACCGCTAGAGCTTATACACACCGATGTCTGTGGACCAATCAATCCAAACTCATTTGGTAAGAATAAATACTTTCTCCTCTTTATTGATGATTATTCTAGAAAAACGTGGGTTTATTTCTTGAAGGAGAAGTCGGAAGTGTTTGAAAACTTTAAGAAGTTCAAAGCCCTTGTGGAGAAAGAAAGTGGTCTTTCTATTAAGGCAATGAGATCTGACCGAGGAGGAGAGTTTACTTCAAATGAGTTCAACAAATATTGTGAAGACCATGGAATCCGCCATCCACTAACAGTGCCAAGATCGCCACAACAAAATGGAGTAGCGGAGAGAAAGAACCGAACCATACTTAATATGGTGTGAAGCATGCTTAAGAGTAAGAAGATGCCGAAAGAGTTTTTGGCCGAAGCAGTGGCATGTGCGGTTTACCTGACAAACCGTTCCCCAACAAGAAGTGTGCATGAGAAGACACCATAAGAAGCATGGAGTGGAAGGAAGCCAGGGATCTCTTACCTCAAAGTGTTTGGAAGCATTGCCTATACACACGTTCCAGATGAAAGGAGAACAAAGCTCGATGATAAAAGCGAGAAGTACGTGTTCTTGGGTTATGACTCAAGCTCCAAAGGGTATAAGCTCTACAATCTAAATAGTGGAAAGATCGTCTTAAGTCGTGACGTGGAGTTTGACGAAGAAGATTGTTGGGATTGGAGTATTCAAGAAGACAGGTACAATTTTCTTCCTTACTTTGAAGAAGAAGAAAATGAAATGCAACAACCAATGATAGAGGAACATATTACACCACCTGCCTCACCGACACCAAGGTTGGATGAAACAAGCTCAAGTGAGAGGACACCTCGACTAAGGAGCATTGAAGAGCTTTATGAGGTAACCGAAAACCAAAATGACATTAACCTCTTTTATCTTTTTGGCGATTGCGAGCCTCTAAGCTATCAAAAAGCGGTTGAAAACGTAAAGTGGAGAGACATCATGGACGAAGAAATCAAGTCAATCACGAAGAATGATACGTGGGAACTTACTACACTTCCGCGAGGACGCAAAGAAATTGGAATAAGATGGGTGTACAAGGTGAAATTGAAGAATGTGATGTCTCGAGATCAAGTTGCTGACATTTTCACCAAGCCACTCAAGTTGGAAACTTTCGTGAAGCTACGGAGTATGCATGGAGTCACAAAACAAGTTTAAGGGGAGATGTTGAAATATTAAACTTGATTTGGGCCTAAACATATTGTTTGGAGTTTTGGGCTTAATTATTTTGGGTTTAGGTAATTTTAATTAATGTTTCTTGAAAACTCTTGTATTGTTTGGAGTGTCTAGACATTTCTTAGGTTTGTTGTATTTTCTAGAATACTCTTGGAATTTCAAGAGTTGAGAACTCTCTAGAATTAGTGTGTCTAGAGTTCTCCTTAGAGTACTATAAATAGAGATGTAATTCTACACTTTTGTATCAAGCCAAAATACAAAGTTCTCTCTTCCATAAAGATTTCTCCCACCTATAAAATTTCTCTTTATGCCTCTAATATTCCCACACATTTTCTCTAAACACAAAGGCTTTATTTCCAACAAAGGTTTGATGCGTAAGTTACGATATCTATTAACCATGGTTTGTCTCCAAATTTCATCTCCTCCACTATAAAATTTCCATAACCATTTAGCAAGAAGAGCAATGTTGAAGCGACCAACATGTTTAATCCCAAGCCCTCCGAGGTCCTTCGGTTTACAAACAGACTTCCATGATATCCAAGACATGAATCTTTTTTCAGTCGCACCAGCCCAGAGAAAACGGCGTTGTATCGCAATAATTTCCTTCACAACCTTCATTGGGGCCTTATAGAATGCCAGATAATGAATGGGCAAATTGACTAGGACCGAGTTAATTAATGTGACTCTTTCCCCGATGGACAAATTTCTACCGTTCCAGGTGGACCAACCTATTGGATATTTTGTAAATTGCTTTAACTAAAATATCCAATAAAAATTCAATGAAAAGAAATTCTATGATGCTGCCTTATAATTCTAATCTTTTGAAAAGGTTCAAAAGTATACGAAATAGCTTACTTATGTGTTTAAATAATCAAGAATTTGTTGATTTTTTACATCTTTTATTATGTGTGATAAGTTAATAAATAATGGATTTACCCTTTGGAGACTGACCAACCTATTGGAATGATAATCTCTTTGATAGTTTAACTTGTGATGATCACTCATATAAATGTTGTATCAAAGGATTATTTTTGGAAATGAATCAAAAATTCCAAGAAAAGAGGATGCTGGTCTTAACTGTCCTATAAAAGACAAAAGATACAATCAGAAAATAGAGACTATATTCTATGTCACAAGAATAATTTGGAAACATCAAATTACAGCAGATTGGTATTCACATCAAGGAAAGAATGCAAAGTTCACTCAATAAAAATAAATAAAATATGATTTACCAAATTTAGAATGTCAGGGACCTTTGCTTCCCTCATGTTATGAGTTGCGTATTTCATGAGATCCTGAATTTTCCAGTTTAGAGATTTGGGAAAAAAAACATATTTACACTTAATAGGGTTAAGAGATGATTATATTGTATGTTTGTCTAAGAACGCGTTTTAGTTTCAGAGAGGAAATGAAAGCAGAATTTGAAAAAATCGTGTACTTACAACTTTGAAATTCTCAAGCGAAATTGACTAGATAACAATTTGCTTTCTGTTTTCTGCAGAAAATCTCATCTTGAACCTCAAATTCTACTTTCTACTCTGCAGAAAATGTAAAAAAATTGTTACCTTTAAAATCATCATATACTTTTGATTTCATTATGGCATATTACATATAGTACATATACAAGAAATACATTTACTAACCATAGTCTAGAAAAATATCGTGGATTCAGAACATGGCATATTGAGAGTGAATCAAAGAAAGCTTGAAGATATTGAATAAAAACAAAAGAAAAGCAATGCATTATATAAAAGCAAATAAATAATCATATATGACATTATTTTTATGGTAAGTTATAACTTGGATTGCTAGATGATTATTATATGTCACGTGAGAGTCGTACATAATTGGTTTTTCTCATGTTATAAGGCCGACGGTATGTGGTGTTCAGCTTTGATAAGACACCATAAGCTATAAAACATACACCTTAATTTCTTTTCTATAATTGGTAAAAAAAAAAAACAAAGCTAGTGGAAGGTGATTTCTGTAATTTTAAGTGCTCAAAGTGAAAACTCGAAGAAAATGTATAATAGTTAAAGTGTTTAGATTGCATTTGTACAAAGAGTCTCGCATTTTGGGGTATTTGAATATCAAATACTTAATTGAAATTTTGTTTCAAAGAGGGAATGTATTTGAAAAAATTATGCACTTACAGCTCTGAAATTCTCGAGCAAAACGCAATCATCTTCACCGCTAAATCTTTATCCTTTTCAAGCTCTTTATCCCCTCTTTCTTTCATGATCTTTTCCTTCAATAGATCCTCGGCTTCCAACCTAACCTTCTCCACATCCTAGAAAACATAAAATTACATTTGAAAACTAAAATTTATTCAGTTTCTCTAAAAATACCTTTTGAGTTGCATTATGAAATCATTCTTTATAAATGCTTCCTAAGCGGGATGGAACAACATAAAGATTAATCACTTGATATAGATAATTTCAACTTACCGCAACATTCTCGACATATATGCTTAGGTCAATTGCAAGATTAATAATATACAAAATTTCCAATAAAACCTACAACGAAAAATCAATATGTGAATAATATAGAAAACTTACAACAAAACATGTTATAATAAAATTCAAAGAAAGTATTATATGAATTTACTATTTTTTTTTTATAAAGATTAAAATTATCCAAATCTAAAAGGAAAAAAAGAAGAAAGATTGATAGAAGGTTATCAATTACGGTAAAAAAAAAAACTCGAACATTGTTAGTGTTAGCACTCTCTATTGACAAATCTCTCTTTTCGTCAAAGTTGCGGTCTTCTTGTTGACTATGTAAAAAGTGTTAATATACACATCAAAATGTGAGTGAAAAAAATAAATCAATAAAAACCTATTTATCCAATTCCCGTGATGCACTTTACTTCCAATTTACTTTATAGATTTTAACTTGACACTTGTTTCCGTCAAAATAAGCCACATGCAAAGAAAGAAAAATACGTATGCTTTCATAATAAAGGAAAAATGTGGTAACAATGATGAGAGAGGGGTGCTACGTACTCTTACGTCAATCCAAAAGCGATTCTTGTGGAACGGTTCTACGTTAAAAAAAATGGGTGTCTTGGATTCGGTGGAGTGTCGTTTGTAAAAGCAAAGAAGACGGAGGACTCGGGGTCAAAGACTTAAAGCTCTTCAATATTGCTTTACTTTTCAAATGGATTTGGAAAATTGTATCGCCGGACGACTTTCTATGGAGGAATATTATCAAATGCAGATATCTCAATCCTGAATGTGATTTCCATCTTGGGGTGCTCCCTAAGTACCATGTTTCTCCACCTCTATGGTGGAAAGATATATTTAACATTTCTATATTTTGTGGCAGAAATAACTTTACAGATTTGCTTTCTTATGAAATTGGAAATGGAGAAAAGGTGTTTTTCTGGTTAGCTCGCTGGGCAGGATCTGCGACTTTGGCCTCCTTTTATCCAAATCTTTGGAACATGGCTGTGTACAAGGAGAGCAGGATCACAGATTACAAATTTCACGAAGCTGGTGTTTGGCAATGGAAGTTGGATTTTCCACAACAGAATATTCACAATGGAATCAGACAGCAGGTCTGCTCTATTCAAACCCTGCTAAATGACATTGAGGTGCATGAAGGTGGAAAAGATCACGTCGTCTGGTTACATGACAACAACGGTTCATTTTCTGTTTCTTCATTGTACCGTCTGCTGCAGCATAACGAAGGTAATAATGGTTGGAATTGTGGGGAGACTTTGAAGGCGGCTCTCAAGGTGGTTTGGCTAGCACAAGTACCTCCTAAAGTTAGTATATTTGGATGGAGGTTGATGCACAACAGAATTCCAACTCGGGAGAATCTTTCGCATAGAGGTATTATAACCGATTCTCATGCTTTGGTTTGTCCCTTTTGTTTTTTAGAAGAGGAAAAAACCGAACATATATTCTTTCATTTCCACAAATCTGTGATGGTGTGGAAATTTGTGTTTAAGTGGTTAGGAATTGAGGAATATTATCTTGGTGATATCATGAACCATTTTTCATTTTGGATGGACGGTTGCCTGAAGAAGAATATTAACGTTAGGAATGCGGTTGGATTGTGGATAACGGTCTGTTGGGTTATTTGGTCGTCTAGGAACAACATTATGTTTAGAGATGAATTTTGGGATTTCGATTCAATCACTAATCGAGTCATTTTGTTTTCTTGGTGGTGGATAGGAAAGAAGCACAAAAATGCATTTAATTGTAATTACTATGAGTGGGTAAATGCCCCTTGTGATTTTTTGTAGGTCTGGTTTTTTATAGCGGCCTTCCTCTTGTAAATGGTTGGGACACCCTTTAGTGTCCTAGAAATATAATTCAAATTTTGCCTATTAAAAAAAATGATGAGAGAGAATCTCTGCCATCTCTCTAGGGTTTCCTCCATCTCCTTCCAAACTCTTTCTTCTTCCATCCATTCTCCTTGATTCCTTAGGCAGTTATTGTTGAGTCTTCCTGGTATTTTTGGCTTAAACTCCTAGCCTTAGGGCTAGGGGCATTGGCATCTGGTTGGGATTCTTCTATTTCGTGTCTTTGGAAGTCCTTTGGGTTTAGCTTCATGATTTATTTTCATGGCGTGGAACAATGTTTCGTATAGTAAGAAGAACAATAATCCCTCCTTTAGTAGGCTTTCGATTTAGAAGGAAAACGGAGGTAAGGGTGCGGCTCCAGGTGAACTTGTCACTTCCTTCTTCATCACTGAGTTTCCCGATAATATTGGAGCGAAGGATTTGTTCGAGGTCTTTAAGGTGTATGGTTTGATATCGGAGGTTTTCATTCTGGCCAGGAGAGATAAACGGGGAAGGCGTTACGGCTTTGCTCGTTTTAGAAAAGTGCATGATGCTCGTATCTTGGCAGCAAAACTTGATAATATTTCCATTCAAGGGAGAAAGTTGTATGTGAATGTCCCAAGATTTCTTCATGAGCCTTCTACTTTCACTAGTGTTTCCAAAGTGTCTGGTGTAACACCCCCTTTCTAAACCCCCAAATAATCACATAATCATTTAGGCACATATTAAAAATTTCGTCAGAGTATAATTATAAACATAGTATAAAAGAGGTATGTCACATTATACAAGAAATTAAAACATTCAACACCTGCTCAACAATTGATATGCAACAGTGGGGTAACTTTGCAACAGAGGAACTTAGTCCTTACACCCACATCTCAATATTTAGAATAAAAGCGGAAAATCTAAACATTGAATAACATCAAACTTATATATATACACACACACACACACACACACACACATATATATATATATATATATATATATATATATCATCAAGTATTATCCACCAACATAATTCATGTTTACATAAACAATCATCAACAAGATACATATACAAATGTATCACAAAAGAATCATATACATCCTAGCTACCCGGTGCTACATATCAGAGCCGACCGACCAAAAGAGTGAAGACACGCTTCACAAAAATACCACCAACATACCTACTCTGCAATGCCTCATAGAGCATCATAAAACAGCAGAAGAGTGAGAAATATTATCATAATAACAATGCATAAAATTATATATCTTAGCATAAAAATACACATATTCCACATTCTCACCACAATTCATCACAATTCACTCATATACATTACAATGTATATATATACAAAGCCAAGCATATTCATCATGCATACTTTCACAATTCTTATCATTCCACATAAACATACATATTCATGTTTATTCATCAATGCACCATTATAAAGATGATAAATGCAAATTATAGAGACCGACTCACGACTCTATGCAAATGCAATGCGGTACCGACTCAATCATCTCAAGTTCACTCAGGAACTTATTGGAACCATCGCTCGTTACCAATGTAACTCCCCGTCGGGCCTACGATGTTCACCCATTGCTCACACCTCACATAGGCACACAATGTTTATGGATCGCTCACACCCCACACGGGCACACGACCCGATCGCTCACACCCCACATGGGCACACGATCGTCTATAACCATCGCTCACACCCCACACGGGCACACGATGTTATAGCGGATTCCCTCCGGAACCAATATGCCGCTCACACCCCACATGGGCACACGACATTACAACGGATTCTCATTAGAATCACTCAACACAAGAATGTACATCATTATGGTTCACATACAAAATGACTCAAGACATTCTTGAAATGCATACATATTCACAATATATTCATGCATTCATCTCATACTATCACATACAATCTATATACATTCACATCAATGCACTATTGTATGATTCACATCCAAAACACATTCAAAACGGTAAAAGTCGCTAAATAACACTATTCCTGACTTTCCGACATAATTAAATCGGTTAACAATTTCCAAGTCATCATAATAAGAAAGTACAGCTCAATAGCTTCACAACGATACCAAGAATGTAAAAATCGGATAAACGGAACACAAGTTACGAAAGAAAACGAAAAACGACATTTTGAAAAGTTCCATTTTACAATTGTCCTGTCCATACGCGTATTGCCCTGAGCCATACGCGTATGAACAGAGACTCATTTTTCCCAAAGTTCACGTGTAAAAGCCCGTACGCGTAATGCCCAACCTCGTACGCGTATTGCCCTGAAATGCTACGCGTATCGTACGTAAATGGGCAGATGGCCGAGAAAAATAACATCTCATACGCGTATTGGCCCATGGCTCGCCCACCATATGTGTATTGCCAAGGTCCATACGCGTATGAACATGCCCCATACGAGTATGACCTGGAAAAACCAGAAAAATTCTTTTGCATTATTTTGCTTACGGGTTCCAATCCAAAACACCCTAAATTCATCATCCAAACTCAGAAAAATACCAATTTGATGTACAACAACATATATCAATCGTGTATCAACAACAAGGAACACGAAAACATCATTTCCAACACTAATTAATCGAATTCTAACACTTTCTACACAAATGGGTTTATACAAAAACTCATAAAAATCAACAATAACAACAACGCAATCATACATAATGATATACATTGATGAGATAATAAGATTTCACACCCTTACCCGGATTCCAAGCTTGCTAGATGATTGTTCTTGATGGTTTTCTAGGTTTTTCCAAGTTTTCTCCTCTTTTCTCTTCTTCCTCTTTCTTTCTCTCCTTTTTCTCTCTATTTCTCTTTTCTTTCTCTTTCTCTCCTATTTCCTCTTCTTATTTCTTTTTCTTATTTTCTACTCAAATTCAATTAATTCATTTTCTCACACAATTCTATTTCCACTAAATTTCTAACTTACCATTAATTGAGAAATGTCTAAAATACCCTCCATTCTAATTTCCCCGAAAACTCTCGAAAACGGTAAAATATCATAACATGTCAACATAGCATATTAACACACCAATTTCACAAATAAAATAATTTATCACTCAATTTAAATAAAAGACTCAACAAAATGGAAATAATCGGAATCGAGGCGTTACAACTCTCCCCCACTTTAGAAATTTTAGTCCTCGAAAATATTACCTGATTCAAACAACTCCGGATACGACTCTCGCATCCGACCGAAAAAACTAACATGCCCACAAAAGGCACACCACGAATAACAAAAACTGACAAACCACCTTGCTAACAGCAACCACAATAACGACACGACACAGGGAATTAGCTATGCGCACTCGAACCATCACCATGGAAACAAGGCAACAACACAAACAAGAACACAAGTTCCACGACACAACATCGATTAAACAACCTCCACACAACCATAATACCAACATCCTTGTCACACAACATTATTACAACCATGCTACGATTCCCAAATCGACCATATAACCAAAACATCCATCTACACAGTAGCCCATGAATAATAGTTAAACCTTTCACATATCACTTCCATCCTGAAACGTCCAATGGTCTCAACACTCCTACACGTTTCCAATGTTCAACCTATGAACTCTTACCAGTCCCACACGCATATACGAATCATGTCACCTCACGCTTCCGTTGCACACTCTGATTACTCATAACCATCAAAACTGACATGTATAAAAACTTTCGACTTAACTTATCACGTACGACACTAACTTTTTCCAAGGATAATCCAATCCAAATTCATAACTCATCACAAATTCTAACCATCCTCATTGTCTCATACTCTATTCCTTCAAACCAACCAAGTACTTAAAACTCTTGCGATTACCCAACACTTCGAGCCGAGAACCATAAAAATAATACCTCCAAATTTTCCAACACAATACAATCGCGACTAATTCCAAATCCAGAATAACATAGATCCCTTTATGAATCCTCAATTGTCGTAAAGCATAAGCCACGACTTTACCCTCTTGCATTAACACACTGACTAGATTCATCAAGGACGCATCCTAATACCCCTCACACGGTTCATCAGGGTCACACAGAACCAAAACTTGAGCCGTAGACAACTTCTACATCAGCTCCCCAAAACTTACTCACAACGAACGTCCAAAACAAACGACTCACCCTTTGCAACTGAGATAACAGAAGTACGAACTTAGCAAAGTCTCCAATAACCAGCGGTAACAACTAACTAAAGTCCAAAAAGCTTCTAAGCACTTTAACCGACTTTGGAGTCCCTCAACGTAGAGCTGCATCTACTCCCGATGAATCCACAAAAAAAATACCACCATCAGAAATAACATATCCAAGAAACTAAACTTTTCAACCAAAATTCTCACTTGAATAACTTAGCATAACACTTTGTCTCTTTTCAACACTTGCAAGTCAATTCTCAAACACTCTACTCGTTCTTCCTCCGAGTTTATAACAGATCCAAATATCCTCAATCAAAACCACTATAAACTTATCCAATTAAATATAGAAGATACAATTCCTCTACTCCACAAACATTACGGACGCATTACTAACACCAAGCAATGTCACTGTACGTTGTAATGCCCAATCCAAATTCCAAAAAGTATAAATTCTCAAAGCTTTTGCAAAACTTTTCACTTGGTAACTGGCTACTCACACCCAAGCTTAACCGAGTAATTAACAGCCTATTCCGATGATAACAACATAACCAGTCACATCAAATTGATCAAAGCCTTAACTCACACAATCCACCACTCTTACCCAACATTCCATACACTTGCAACTCCATTCAAACTCAACCAAGCCAAGAGAACTCTTAAATATTACACCCACACCTAGGGTTCCCTCAAAATTTCCATTAATGCTCTAAAACTCCAAAGACTCCAAACCTCACTCGAACTCCAAGTTTTACTTTCTATAGTCTCAATACCAATACCATCATGCTTGTTATTCCATTCAATCATCATTCCCTGTTGGTACTAACAAAGCTAGAGCTCTCTAGGACCACACCTTAATGTTCCATCCAAAAACACATCCAAAAACCATGCGCAACTGACGACCCATCACTATGGCTTCTTGCCAATTTCCAGAACACTATCATCACAGACAAAACAAATTTCTTAGTCCCATCTACTAAGAGTTTCCTACTTACTTAGTGTAGCGAGCGATTTTGGACGCGGTTCTTAAGCGTTGGTCGCTCTCTGCGGTTGAGCTTAAAACTACAGGTCGATTCATTTTTTATACTATTGTGAGCTGAATAAGGAAGGGAAATAGATGTCTCCAATTAACCCTGCTTGCATACTGAGTTTAAACAGCGGTCTGTTAGGTTACATATGCTATCAATGTGGGGGGGGGGGGGCTTTGTACTGGTTATTCGTATTTCGCCAATACGGTTCTTTCTTTCTTTTTTCTAGGCAAAGGGTTTCTGGCGGGGAATAAGGATTAGGATGTTAGGACTGATGCTTTTGAATTACTGCTTTTAATTGATGGAGATATGGGTTTTTTGTTGATTGCGCTCGCTAAGATCTTTTCTTTCGATCTTATGCCTACGTATTCCCGTTTGCCGAAACAGGGAAATCAGAGCGTTCGTAGTTCCTCCTATTCTATGGGAGGAAATTGGTGTTTTGGTGTCTTGTTCAAAGCCCAAGACGTGAAGCGAAAGGTGGTTTGTATCTTGTTCAAAGCCCAAGATATGAAGCTGAAAAGTCTATTTGTGTCTTGTTCAAAGCCCAAGACGTGAAGCTGAAAGACCTCGACTTTAGAGAGAATTTGTCATCTCTAAAGAGGGGGAAGGAGAATTACTTTAACTGGGATACGCGGATCCGAGCAATGCCATAATTTCCGAAGAAAGGGTTTTAACCTGAAGGAGAAGACTTTAACTCAGTGTAGAGCAATGCCATCTTTCCTTAGGAATTTCTCATGCTAAAAGAGGGACAGTGGCATGGATATAGATGATCCAGAGGCTTGCCGCTTACAGCGATTAGATGAAGGGAAAGGAGTTGTTGATGTTTGTGTACTGTGAACGAGGCACAACTTTGATGCTAAAAGGTTAATTGGATTAACTAGTGGTTTTCTTACACAAAGCCTAAGAGGAGGCTAATTTCCGCTAGGAAAATCATTATACAAAGCCTAAGAGGAGGCTATTTTGTGCTAGGAAAATCATTATACAAAGCCTAAGAGGAGGCTATTTTGTGTCTCGTACAAAGCCCGAGAGAGAGGCTAAAAGTTTTTGACCCAGTGGGGCATATCGTTATACAAAGCCTAAGAGGAGGCTAGCAAAGAGTTCGACTTTTGCTTAAGGGATTTATATCTTGTACGAGGCCCGAGATGGAGGCAAATAAAGGGGTGATTGACTCAACGAGGGAATCTTTTGTGTCTCATACAAAGCCTGAGAGAGAGGCTAAAAGGTTGTTTTGACTCCACTAGGGAGAATTTTGGTATCTCGTACGAAGCCCGAGATGGAGGCTATTGTAACTGTTTCAGTCGAGTGACAGATCCAATATACTGATTTAAAAGAGAAAATCAGTTCTTATATGAGTAACACTGTACTCAGGGATTTAATTTGAGGATCAGGGATATTTCCTTTCCTTTGAGGAAACGGGAAATCCAAAGGGTATTGAGACTATCCGAGTCTGCGGGTTTCCTTCCTATTTAACGAAGGGTGCTTGAGAATGTCTTTGAGACTCAAGAAAGTTAGACTGTCCAAGTCTAGAGTTTTATCTTTCGTACTATGCTTTGAGAAACAGTAGTAGACTCTATGAAAGGACTGTTCTATGAGGATGACTAGGTTATGTTCCTATACCTCTAGGAGGTCGTCGGGACAATTTGTACGAAGCCCAAGAGGAGGCTGGAATCTTTTAAGAAGCCGACGGGTCCTTGTACGATGCCCAAGAGGAGGCTATCATTCCCGGAGGAAGAGATCATTATACGAAGCCTAAGAGGAGGCTGTGAATACTTCTAAGAAGACGTAGGGTCCTTGAATGATGCCCAAGAGGAGGCCGATGCTTTTAAGAAGCCCGTGGGTCCCAAACCAAAGAAAAGTTCAGGAAAACTCTTTTAGAGTTAAAACCACTGGTAAACGTGCGAGGTTTACTATCCAGTGACTTTAACTTTTAGAGAGAGTCTGAACCGTTCGGCGGTTTGAAGAAATTCAAGAGAAGTTTCACCGAGAATAATTCATCTCTGGGGGATAGAATTTCTTGACGATTCCTAAGGAGGACAGCCGAAGAGAAGACTGTATCTAGTGCTCCTATTGGGGATCTAGGCGTCTATTTCTACGAATAAATGAAACAGCGTCACTTAGTTCTAGACGTAGTAGCCGGGGAAACTCGAAATATCTATACTATTATTACACAGTAGATATGAGTTTATGAAAGGAGACTTACAGTGAGCAGCCCCACAATACAGTTTATAATATGAAAGCAGTAAATGAAAGCGATAACCACTTACTCGGTTGTAGAGCTTCCATGTTGTTTGGTTAGTTGCTCAACAAAGAAAGATTAAAAACAACAGTATATTCAAAATCAAAGGAGAAAGTGCTTTGAAAAAGAAATATTTGGGGCTTACAGCTCAAGGAGAGGCCCAGGGTTTTATCAGTGAGCGCACTGTTTGAATTTATACAGAGGGACTTATACAAGTGACTGGGGCCCAAAAAGGTTTTCTGTACAAAGGGATGGGTCTTACACTCTCTCAGGAGGCACAAAAAGGTTTAAAGAAAAGAGAAATGGGTCTTACTACTCGAGGGTAGGCCCAGATGATTTTTGAAAAGGCGACGATCGCGCCGTTTGTTTTTTGACGGTATCGGGACTTATACAATAAGTGAGGCCCAAAGATGATTTGGTCAAAAAAAGGGGGTTGGGTCTTACACTATAATAGAGGCCCAAAGTGTTTTGAAAATGATTTATGAGGGTTGAATTAATCCAAAACCCTAATTTGTTTTCAAAATGTATTTAATTGAATAAAAATTCAATTAAAATGATCAAAAATTGTTAAACATGTGAAAAACAAATTGTGATCTTGGATTAGTGCTTCAAAAATTAAGTATTGACCTACAAAATAATTAGAAAGCATCAAAAGTTGCAAAATCAAAGTAGAAAAAATATTTAAAATGCCAAACACAATCAAAATATTAATTCTTTGCAAAAATATCAATTATATGAAATAAATAATATTTTTGGGATTTTTTGATAAAATAAAATATTTTAACATTTTTGTGAATTATTAAAAAAAGAATCAACTCAAAATCATTAAAACTCAGAGAGAAATTAATTTTTGAATCAATTAAACAAAATCACAAAATTCAAATATTCAAATATATGAAAATGGCGCCAAGAACAACACCAAGAACACGCGCGTTTTTCAGTTTGCCCAGATTTGCATTTTCCATCCAATCTCACGAAGAAACCTCAAGAACCCTAATTTCTGCATGAAGGCTAGGATTTTTGATACACGATTCAAACAATGCAATTAATTGAGGGAAAACATTCCATGCATGATTATGAACATATGGCCAAATTATTGTGCGAGGAAATATGCATAGATTGAGAGATGACCAAGTTTAGGCTTACCTCCAAGTCGTGACAGCAAGTTCAGATGTGATTTTGAGTTGGAGGTGTTACAGATGAGTTGTGATGATCTGAACAGCTTCCCTACACCATATGGAGTGTGTTTGAACACTTGGATTGAATTGAAATGGACTGGATCAGTTTATGGCATCTCAGCTGCAACTTCACTTCAAACTTGTGTGGATGGCAAGTGATTTTGTGAAATTGATGTTTCAGAAGTTATGTGAGTGTTTGATCAGCTCATATGTGATGTATGTGAGGTGTGTGAGTGATTGGTTTGTGCAGAATTGCTCTCAAACTCAAAACCCGGTAGCTACCTTGCTAAGAAAGGCATTTTTGCCAAGAGAAAGAGATTTTGAGGAAAGCATCTGTTAGATGGCTTTGGTGTACTCAAACTGATCACAATTGAGCTCTATTTATAGTAGAGCAAGTTTGTTTTGCAAGGAATAGTGCATGGCAGCTGGTAAGTAGGTTTCCTCAATGTTGGCCAATGGAAATGAAAGTCTCCTCTAGCCATTGACTAGAGGTTAGGGCACAGAGCTTTGGTCCCCTTGGTCTTGGATAAGTCTTGACTGATTTCAGATGAGAATGGCTCAGTCCATGCCACCTTGATGGTTCCATTGAATGCCTCATTCCAAATTTGAAGTCTTGTCCCTATTTTGACAACTCTAGGTTTAACATGCTATTCCTTGTTCCTTGGACCTTGGAGGCTTGGCTCAGTGATTGTCCCCTTTAGATTCAATCCTCTGAGGTGTCCAAGTGGATTGGAGCAATTGCAATTGGCTGATTTTGGAAAATCAAGCCAAAATGCAAATTCTGCCTTGCCTTGACAGATTTCAGCAAGGCAACTTGCCAATGTTGTATCTCATGATGTAGGTTGAATTTGGCAATGTTCTTGGCCATTTTGGAAAGCCCTAACATGATACAACAACTGTTTGAACCAGTTTGGTTTGGATCTCTTTTGATTCCAAGTGAAAAATCCCCCTACATTTGGCAAAAAGTGAAGCAGAATTCTGACTTAGTGAAAATTTCACTAAGTGTTGGAAAAAGTGACATTTCACTTTTCAGCCACTTTGATCACTCCATAACTCAAAATCCTTAATGAATTGGAATGACTTGTAGTTGAAGTTTTTGTAGGTGATAGTTAGGGCTACAAATCCATCTTTGGATGAGAAAAAATGGCCTTGTGTTTTAGGAGTTATGGTCCTCCAAAGTTGGTACCTTTGCCACTTTATTTTTAACTTAGAAAAACTTCTAAGTTTTATGGTTACCCCTTTTACAAGTTATCTCGCTTTTCTTGATTTTTCTTGATGAATGATGATTCAAATCATACATTAACATCATTTTAGGGTTAAAAATCCATTTTGGTGAAAAATCTCAAAAAGTCAAAGTTGACTTTTGTGCACAGTTGACTTTTTATCAGATGAATTCCAAACTGTGCAATTCTTCAGGAAATCATGTCCTTGACCTAAATCAAACTTGATGGACATGTTCCATGGGTGTCATAGGGTATATTCAATCATGTATTAGGGTTGGGAGCATGCCTTGGTCAAAAGTCAAAGTTACAGTTGACTTTTCCCTTAAAACCCTAATTGTGGTGCAGATGAAAATGAAACTTGTTGCTCAAGCTTCTTGGATCAATCCATTGTTCCAAATGGATCAATATGGTGTATTAGAGACCCTCAAATCATCTCTTGAGGTCTTGGCTCATGGTTTGTCCCAAAAGTCAACTTAGGGGTGAATTAGGTCAAGAAACCCTAATTCCTGATTTTTGATGAATGCATCCCTTGAGGCAAAATTGACTTGATGCATGGGTTCACGAGGTTCCATGAAGCATATTAGGTCATATTTTGGATCATTGCCTTGTGCCCAGATGAAAATTTCCATCTGGAGGCCCTGGTCGACCAAAACCCTAATTTGGTGACACTATCGATCTTGAGACTTGATCCACCTAGAAGGGAGCAGCCTTGTGCTTAATCCTTGAAGTGGGAGTCCTTTTTGATCCATTGTGGATGTTTAAGAGATTAGACAAGTTGAAGATCATGTCATTTCTTGATTGATCCTTTGTCTAAAGCTCAGAGAGGGCTTGAAACCCTAATTTTGATTGTATTGGATGCTCACCCATCTTTGGGGAGACTGATGAAGCATAAAGGTTCATCCATATTGTGATGATGATTTTCACAATGATGGGAAATCTAAGTGGGTCAAAATTTGGGGTATTACAGATGCCCCTATTTAATCTTCTTGGACCCGAAGGTATGAATGACGAAGGGATTCGAGCATTCGAGGTGCAAGAGGATTAAATATCGGAATATCCGAAATTTTGATGGTGGTTATGAATGGTAGCTTACGCATTCATCTTGTTTAGCTAAGCAATGATGCTTAGAAAAGGTAAACTTCCCCTCGATCCTGGTTTCCTACCAAGGAACTGGTCTCAGTTTTCTTTTGAAATAAACCTCCCCTCGTTCTTGGTTTCTTACCAAGGAACTGGTCCTTAGTTTCTGATTTAAACTTCCCCTCGATCCTGGTTTCCTACCAAGGAACTGGTCTTATTTTCTGATTTAAACTTCCCCTCGATCCTGGTTTCCTACCAAGGAATTGGGTCTTAGTTTCTTTTGTCAACTTCCCCTCGATCCTGGTTTTCTACCAAGGAACTGGTCTTAGTTTCTGATATAAACTTCCCCTCGATCCTGGTTTCCTACCAAGGAACTGGTCTAAGTTTCTTTTGTCAATAAACTTTATTGACAAGGGACGCTATTCATAGCGGCTTCCTCAAACTTCTCGCCGAATTTTCCTGGGGAGATGCCATTTGAGTGGAAAAAGTTTTGATGTCAGATTTGCTGGGGAACCCAGTCGTCTGAGTTGTAGAGTTGTACAAACTTCTCTGTTGGAGACGCCATCTGTCGATTCTACTGGGGGAAAGCGAGTCTCTTGAGAGACTGTTTTCGTTTTAGAATCTTTCATCATACTTTTCTCGGGATCTTGCCGGAGAAATGCCATATGATGGGGTCCAATTTTGAGGTGTCGATGACCTTTTCATCAGCGATCTTTTCGGAGCGAAACTGGCATGCTGCCGAATCTCTGATCACGAGGCTTTCTCTGTGGATTTTCCTTAATCCGGGAAAGCGAGGATATCATCTTCAATGGCGAAGAGTGACATTTGTTGAAGGTTCCTCTGATCTTTCAGAGGTTCAAGTTATCAAAGTGGCTAAGTGCCGACTCTGATCTAAAGATACACTCGGTGGCGAGATTGTGCAGACGCAACACTTCCTGACGAGGAAAAAAACTGACAAACTCGATTGATAAAACTGTTTATCACTAGGGGACAAAACCGACTCAAGTGATAGTGATGCAATACGAAATGCGAACGCAAATAAAATGCATGAAGTATGTATGTTTATGCTGACAAAACAGACGCGACATACAGACTAATGGATGAACACAATTGGATACTCGGCCATCGCGGGGCGAAGAAGTACCATTGATTCAAAATAGAAATTCCACCTTGCTTATGAGAGATAGTCCACGCGGGGAGCTATGTCGATCGGGCTTAGGAGATGAGAACTCGGCCGAGGAGTGTCAGACGAAACAAGGTCTCTGACACAGTTGATCCCTTCATTCAGGCATACTGGCTTAGAAGGAGTACTTTGATTCTGCACTTTGAAATCCACTTACTTCGGGAGAAGCGATCGATGTTCTTCTGATGTTCAACAGTCAAAAGAAATTGCCATCTTTAATTTAAAAGCAGAAAAAGTTTTAACAAGTAAATTCATTTTTGTTTTATTTCAAGAATCGCTGATTAAGTTTAAACAACGTCGTTCTGTAAAGCTAAAACAAGCTAAGAATTACAAACAAAAGCACAAAGGCTCAAATTTTATTGATAAGATGGAGATCAGCCAAACGCGTGATTCCAAAGAGTATATACAAAGTTAGAAAATGGTAATTTACAGGGAAAAGGGCTACGTTGAAACATAACGACCACTATCCTTCTACCAACTTTGAATTCAGGGCATCCTGAGCTTCCGTCGAAGATGACCTTTGACTGGAGATTTCCTCCGATAGATGATGCTGTAACTGCTGCTGAGGGACTTGCCTCTGTTGAACATAGTTACTTGCCATTATCCCTAATTTTTGCCTGGATTGTACTATGAGATTTCCAATCCATCGGGATGATTTTTCTCATGTCTCTAACTTTTGCCTGGACCGCCCTTTCAGGTTTTCAATCCACCGAGACGTTTTTTTTTTAGTTTAGGCGAAGTATTTCTTGACTACATCAACATTCGTGGGGTAGGCAAATTCCTCTCCGTCCATGGTTACAAGTCTCAAGGCGCCGCCTGAGAAAGCTTTCGTGACCACATAGGGGCCAACATAATTCGGGGTCCATTTGCCCCGAGAGTCAGTGAGAAATGATTGTATCTTCTTGAGCACGAGGTCTCCTTTTCTGAAAATACGAGGTCGGACTTTTTTGTCGAACGCCCTTTTCATTCTCTGTTGATACAACTGACCGTGGCATAGTGCCGTGATTCTCTTTTCTTCGATCAGGTTCAGTTCGTCGTGTCGACTTTGACACCACTCAGCTTCGGTGAGCTGAGCTTCCATCAATACCCTGATTGACGGGATCTCTACTTCTATGGGAAGCACTGCCTCCATGCCATATACTAGAGAGAAAGGGGTAGCCCCTGTTGAAGTACGGACAGATGTGCGATAACCATGAAGAGCAAAAGGTAACATCTTGTGCCAGTCTTTATAGGTTACAACCATCTTTTGAACAATCTTCTTGATGTTCTTGTTAGCCGCTTCTACCGCTCCGTTCATCTTGGGTCGGTAGGGAGATGAGTTATGGTGTTCGATCTTGAACTCTGCACACAACTCTTTCATCATCTTATTGTTCAAGTTAGATCCATTATCAGTAATGATCTCGCTTGGAACACCATAACGGCAGATGATATTGTTTTTGATAAATCGGACCACCACTTGTCGGGTTACATTGGTGAATGACGCTGCTTCGACCCACTTGGTGAAATAGTCAATGGCTACCAGGATGAACCGATGTCTGTTTGAAGCCTTGGGCTCAATCATACCAATCATGTCGATTCCCCATATGGAAAAAGGCCACGGGGAAGAAAGAACTTTGAGATGTGATGGCGGTACATGAATTTTGTCGGAGTATATCTGACATTTGTGACACCTCCTCATGTACTTGTAGCAGTCGGATTCCATGGTCAACCAATAATACCCGGCCCTGAGAATTTTTCTCGCCATTGTGTGTCCACTGGCATGAGTGCCAAAGGATCCTTCATGAATTTCTTTCATGAGCATGTCTGCTTCTGGTCTGTCGACACATCGGAGCAAGACCATGTCAAAATTTCTCTTATAAAGAGTGTCACTGCTCAGGAAGAAGTTTCCAGCCAATCTTCTGAGGGTTTTCCTGTCTTTTCTGAGTGCCCCAGATGGGTACTCTTGTTTCTGAAGGAAGCATTTGATATCGTGATACCAAGGTTTGTCGTCTATGACTGCTTCAATCGTGAAGATGTAAGCGGGCCGTTCAAGGCGCATGATGTTGATCTTAGGTATGTCATTCCATCAACCTACACTAATCATGGAAGAGAGAGTGGCTAATGCATCAGCCATGTGAGTCTCATCACGAGGGATGTGATGAAAGTCGACTCTGTTGAAGAAGGGTAACAACCTCCTTGCATAGTCTTTGTAAGGAATCAATCCCGATTGGTATGCGTTCCAATCTCCTTTTATCTGGTTAATAACCAGGGCTGAATTGCCGTATACGTCCAAGTTTTTGATCCTTAAATCAATCGCTTCTTCGAGACCCAGAATACATGCTTCGTATTCGGCCTCGTTGTTCATACATTTGAACGTAAGTCTGGCAGTGAAAGGAATGTGGGAACCCTGAGGGGTAACAATGATTGCCCCAATTCCATTTCCATAATGATTAACTGCTCCGTCAAAGATGAGTCCCCACTGGGAACCTGGTTCTGGCCCTTCACTGGGTAGCGGTTCATCGCAATCTTTCATCTTTAGATACATGACATCTTCGTCTGGGAAGTCAAACCCGATTGATTCTTGATCGTCAATCGGTTGATGAGCCAAATGATCGGTTAAAATACTTCCTTTAACGGCTTTCTGAGCGTGGTACTCTATGTCATATTCTGATAGTAACATCTGCCAACGGGCAATCCTTCCTGTGAGAGCTGGTTTTTCAAAAACGTACTTGATTGGATCCATTTCGGAGACCAACCAAGTAGTATGACGAATCATGTACTGGCGAAGACGTTTGGCTGCCCAAGCCAAAGCGCAACAAGTTTTCTCAAGCATCGTGTACCGAGTTTCACAATCGGTAAACTTCTTGCTCAGATAGTAAATGGCAAACTCTTTCCTTTTAGTTTCGTCTTGTTGGCCAAGTACACATCCCATTGAGTCCTCTAGGACTGTGAGGTAAATGATTAGTGGTCTTCCTTCCACTGGAGGTGATAGAATCGGAGGATTCAGCAGGTATTCCTTAATACTGTCGAAGGCAGTTTGACAGTCTTCTGACCAAACGCAATCCTGGTTCTTTTTCAGTAATTTGAAAATCGGCGCACACGTCGCGGTCATAAGGAATATGAATCTGGAGATGTAGTTCAAACGTCCCAGGAATCCTCTGACTTGTTTTTCAGTTTTCGGAGAAGGCATTTCTTGAATGGCCTTGACCTTGTCAGGATCAACCTCAATCCCTTTCTGGCTGACGATGAACCCTAGTAATTTCCCTGAACGGACACCGAAGGTGCACTTGTTAGGATTCAAGCGGAGCTTGAATTTTCTTAGACGTTCGAACAATTTTGACAGATGTTCAACGTGCTCATCCTCTATTCTTGATTTTGCAATCAAATCATCGACATATACCTCGATTTCTTTGTGTATCATGTCATGAAACAGAGTAGTCATGGCCCTTTGATAGGTTGCCCCGGCATTCTTCAAACCGAACGGCATTACCTTGTAACAAAAGGTACCCCATGGGGTAATGAACGAAGTTTTCTCCATGTCTTTCGGCGCCATTTTGATCTGATTATAGCCCGAGAATCCATCCATGAAGGAGAATACTTTGAACTTTGCTGTGCTGTCAACCAGCATGTCAATGTGTGGTAAAGGAAAGTCGTCCTTTAGACTTGCCTTGTTTAGATCTCTGTAATCAACACACATTCTGACCTTTCCGTCCTTTTTGGGAACGGGTACGATGTTGGCTAACCATTGAGGATATTCAGATGTAGCGAGGAAACCCGCGTCAATCTGTTTATGTACCTCCTCTTTGATTTTGATGGCCATGTCCGGGTGAGTCCGTCTCAACCTTTGCTTTACTGGCGGACATTCCGATCTTAGCGGTAAGTGATGTTCCACGATGCTGGTATCCAACCCTGGCATATCCTGATAGGACCAAGCGAATACATCGGGGAATTCTTTGAGAAGCTTTATCAAACCCTCTCTGGCAGTTGGACTGAGCAATGCTTCGATCCTGATTTCTTTTTTCTCTTTTTCTAAACCCAAGTTTACCGTTTCCAACGGTTCTTTGTGAGGTTCAATGGACCTTTCCTCTTGTCTGAGTAGTCGGGAGATCTCTTCTGGAATTTCGTTGTCATTTTCTTCTTCAGCCTTGAATACCGGGAACTCAAAGTTGGGAGAAGGCATCGGATCGTATGTTTCAACGGGGTATAAAACAAGCAATCTGCATGACGTGATGATTCGTGTTTAGAAGAGATAGAGAAAATGTAAGTGTGTGCAGTGTATTTGTTTTTACTGCTTGTTTTTATTATTGAATGTTTTTTTTTAGGATTACCATTTTCTGAAAAAGCAAAAAGAGAAAACAACAATTAATGCGGAAATTACAGAACGACGTTATTTTATTAATGAACAAGTCGAATCTTGAAACTACAGCCCTATAAAACAAAACTCACTCGCTTTGGGCAAGGCGAAGAGGGAAATTTACAAAAAGCGAGCCCTATCAAAACATCCGTTTCACCTGGGCAGGGTGAAAGGTTAAAGATGGCAATTACTTTGACTGGCGAACGACCTTCGGAACCTCGACAGCAACCCATTGGCGGCGAACTCCTCGGTGAATCACAAAGTCTGGCACCTTCCTTGATTTGTCTTCAGAAATGACGCTGATTTCTGGTGGAGTAGGATCGTTGGAATCTGTCTCCCAAGCAGAATTGTCGTAGGAGAATTCCTCTGTTGCATTTTGCATAGCATTTGTGCTCTCAGCTGTATCTCCCTATCCAGTTGGCTGGATATCTTCGAGCCTGATACGAGAGCTTTCGGGAGCGGTGTACTTGACCATATAGTCGAATTTTCCACTTGGTTGTCCCAGGGTGTCCCACACTTTTTTGGAACTGGAGAAGTCATCCCTCTCGATGACGTTGACCTCAGGAAAAGCATAGTTGATGAATTCTAGTCCTGCAAATGTTGCGAATTCATCTTCATGTTGAGTAGTTTCCGAATGACCTGAATGTTGATCCCATGACATGGTGGGGACACAGGTATTCTGTTCAATGACGCTCAGCTGAGTTTCATTACTCGGCTGACTTTCTTGCCCCAAGTTTCCTGGGTAAGGCTGCCACATTGGCAGACCATCCATCGGGCCATAGTAATTGCGATTAAAGTTTTCTTTCATCAGAGTGTCTTCCTCTAATGAATTTGGCGGAGCACGGTATCCTTTCGGATCACAATCTCCGTAGATCATTTCGACATCTGATCTTGGTATAAATCTCGGACTTTCTGTAGGAAAGCAAAAAGTCATAGGCACCTCTTCCTGAGACATATAGCCGTCCTTGTTAAGGTAGGACTTCCATTCTTCATCTGTGTCAGAGGAATCTTCCTCATTGATAGCATGAACTATCTGAGACACTGGGTGAAGAAAACCTCCACTGTGGAAGAAGTTTTGAAGGGGATGAAGACTTCCATCGTTGGCGGCTGTCTGAGTACAGGTCGCAGAAAAACCAAGACCCTTCTTTGTTTTATTGTCAATAGGAATGACAAGCCATCCCCATCCTTTCGTATCGGTACTCTCGACCGCTTTGATAGCATCTTTGTATGAAGAAATTGAAGTTCCTTCTTCGGATTGATCGTTCTTGCTCACCGATAGTGCTTGGAACTGAGTTCCAATAACCTCCTCGGGTTCCACACAAGTAGATGATGATAAGTTACTCACGAGCAAGGCTTGTTCCCCATAAACCGTGACAAGTTGATCGTTCTGGACGAACTTTAGCTTTTGGTGGAGGGTCGAAGTGACCGCTCCAGCCTGATGTATCCAAGGTCTTCCTAATAAACAACTGTATGTTGCCCGGATGTCCATGACCTGGAAAGTGACTTGGAAAGTGTGAGGAGCAATAGTTATGGGAAGATCAACTTCGCCGATAACTGTTTTTCTGGATCCGTCGAATGCTTTGACGATGACCTCGCTGACTCTCATCGGAGGGCCCTTAAATGATAATTGCGTCAAAGTGGACTTCGGCATAACATTTAGGGCTGACCCTGTGTCTACCAGTACGTTGGCTAAAGCATCGCCGTGGCAGTTAACCGTAATGTTGAGCGCCATGTTATGACGGCGATCCTCTTCAGGCAATTCTTCCTCACTAAATCCCAAATTATTGCAGGAAGTGATGTTAGAGACAATGCTATCGAATTGTCTGATTGTTACATCCTGTTCCACAAAGGCTTGCTCCAAGACTTTCTGTAGAGCCTCTCTGTGTGCTTCTGAACTGAGTAACAGTGATAATACTGAGATCTTTGAAGGAGTCTGTAACAGTTGATCAACAATGTTATATTCACTCCTTTGGATGAGCTTTAGCATCTCATCTTTGTCTTTTGAAAAGTCGGGATTACCAGATTGACTGACTGGTGGATCAGGAATTTCCGCCTGAAGTTCCTTTTCTTTGTTGGATTCTCCAACCCCTCGGTTGAAGATTCGACCGCTCCGTGTTACACGACTAATGTCTGCAATATTCACGACGGAGGGTAATGGAATTTCCTTTCCATTCTCGATTATTGTTGCACCGTATTTGTAAGGGATTGCCTTAGCTGATTCATACGGTAGTGGCCCCGGTAGATAGATGACTATGGGAACCTTCTGATTTTTCTGACCATCATAAGTAACCTTGATACGTTCCCGGTTGGGAACTCTAGATTCGTCAAGTAGAGGGATGATGGCAAAAATATCCCTGGTCCTGTGATGACCAGAGATCGTGACAACATCCTCAACTTGCTCGGCAAGGTAGTTCGGTGACCAAATGATGGGTCCTGAACCGGGATATGGACGAATTTCTCCATGATCGACCTGACCCTGAAGAGCTGCTCTCACAAGGTAACACCCTTGGTTACTTTCTGCACAGACGCTACAACTGTCATAGTTGTGTGGTGGCACCTGGCCACGCCCACTTTGAATACAATGTAACCTCACTAGGTTACCTTCCATTGATCGGACATCCTGACTTTGACGACGAGTAGGATTCCTGTTATTGATACTAATCTGCTGAGTATCTTCGTCCATATAGATTGGCATCCACCAGTGATTTAACAAGTGCTGAAGTGCCTCCTGGACAAGGGTACAACCTCGATCGTTTTCGCAACCCGCTTTACAATTTTGATAGTCATGTGATATTAAGAATCCAAGTCGGACCTGCTCAGCATGTAACTCTACCAGGTTGGTATCCATTACGCGGATGTCGAAGATCTGAACCATGTTGATTTGATAGGAGTTCATATCATGGTAGTCTTGGATCCATCCAAGATCCATCTGACGCTGGAGGGCCTCTTGTATGAAAGAGCATCCCTGTTTGTTTACCAAGCAAATCAAACAGGAACTGTAATCGTGCCGCGGCAGATTATGATACTGGCTTTGCCTTGAGTGCATCGCCACCAAGTTGACATTCATCGCACGGATGTCGTGGTTTTGAATGACGTTGGAATTCGTGTAAACCATGTTAACTCCACGAACTCGGTGCTCTTGGATCCATCCAAGATCCATTTGTTCCTGTAGAGCTGCTTGCACTACCGAACATCCTTGGTTATCTTTAGAGCAGATATCACACTAGTGATAGTTATGAGGTGGCACATGGCCATATCCACTCTGTCTACAATGCATCTTGACCAGATTGGTCTTTAACAAGAGTACATCGTGAATTTGATAGACATTGTTAGTCTCTTTCTCAGTCAGATTGACTGCAGCTTTCTCGTGTTGAGGCAGCGGGTTCGTAAGAACATTAGGATTCGTATCTTTGAAAGATAAGAGCCCGCTCCTAACAAGCTTTTGCACGTCGGATTTGAAATTGAGACAAGTCTCAATGTTATGCCCCGAACCTCCTTGATGATAAGGGCATGTTTGATCCGCTTTAAACCAAAAAGGCGGATTTTCCGGAACTGTAAGAGGAGACTTAGTCTGAATGTGCCCCTTAGCCAGCAGTAACGGAAACAGCTCTGCGTACGTTATGGGTATAGGATCAAATCCTGGTGGCCGTATTGTACGGTTGTTGTTATATGGAGGACGAGCCTGCTGAAGAGGCTGTTGTGTCCTTTGTTGGTCAGGTTGGCTCTGCGCAACCTGAGGTTGATACATAGGAACAGGCGCGGGGCCGATAGCAGGAGTAACAGCTGCTACTGGCTGATAACGTCGCCTTTTCTTTCCGAGAGAGATATTCCCAATATCTTGCTCTTTTTTCTTAGGGAGAGCACTACCGTATTTTTTAGTACCGCTCGTTGATCCAGTGTCTTTTACCAAACGTCCTTCTCAGACGGCTTCCTCAAGACGTACACCCATACCGACCATCTCGGTGAAATCACTGGGCGCACTGGCGACCATTCGGTCATAGTAAAATGAGCTTAAGGTCTTTAAGAAGATCTTTGTCATCTCTTTTTCCTCAAGAGGTGGACAAATTTGAGCGGCAATTTCACGCCACCTTTGAGCATACTCCTTAAAGGTTTCCTTGTCTTTTTGTGACGTTGATCTGAGTTGATCTCTGTCGGGTGCCATGTCCAAATTGTACTTGTATTGGTGGACGAAGGCAGTACCAAGATCTCTGAATGTACTGATCGTAGTACGGTTTAAACCCATGTACCATTTGAGTGCGGCACCGGTTAAACTATCCTGGAAGTAGTGAATCAGCAGGTCCTGATTCTCCGTCTGAGCTGACATCCGCCGAGCGTACATCACCAGATGGCTTTGAGGGCAAGAGTTACCCTTGTATTTTTCAAAGTCGGGCACTTGGAACTTGTGCGGGACTTTCACATTTGGGACCAAGCAGAGGTCTGTGGCGTCCTTTCCAAATAGATCCTGGCCGCGAATGGCTTGCAGCTCTTTCTACATTTCCAAGAACTGTTCCTGGAATTCCTCCATTCTGTCAAACATAGTTTCCTTCTTACCAGAAGGTGTTGGTGGAATCTGTCCTTCCGGGACAGTGTGCACCACAGGGGGTGGTACCGTGACTACGGCAGTAAGTCTTGGTGCCTCCCGAAGTTTGTAACCTTCAGGAGTCTTCAGTATGCCCCTAGCATCTTCGCTTTCCCGAAGTTTGTAACCTTCAGGCCCAGCGGCTTCTGTTGCGATTCCCTGATCTTCAGTGATCGGCGGAACATATCCTTCCGGGATATAGTTAACAGGCATGCCCCAAGGACGATCTTTTGGTATCTGATACCTAGGATCATACTTTTCTATGATGGGCGTTGAGGTGATCTCTGAGATCACAGTTCTTTGTAGCTGAGCTTCTGCCATGGCTTGCATGTCGTTACGAAGCTTTCTCATATCCTCTCTCAGAGTGTCGATCTCTTCTTTCAACTCTCTGTTTTCTTCCTCAAGATCATCCATCTTTTTCTGACGATTGGGCCGAGTATTATACGAATGAGACAGTTTGACTCTAGAATCGAGACACAAACGTGAGATTCGTAGGTAAGAAGAATACGCGATGTGAGAATAATGAATGCAATGATTATATTAATTGTTGTTTTTTGGTTTAATCAAAATAAACTTCGACAATTAGATTGCAAATATCAAACAGTGGGGAAATCCCTTTTTATTGAAATTCAAAGGATTACAGAAATGGAAATACAGTAGATTACAAAGTGCAGAAACAGAAACCTAAACTAATGGGTCCCGAGTCCTCTCTGAAGAGAAATCGGGTGCTGACTCTGGTACTTTCCTCTTCTTTGACCGGGGCTCTTAGGCCGTTGTCGGGTTGTCATTCCTTTGCCAAGTGAAAGGAGTGAGCAAATTCCTTTGGTCATCTTGATTCTCTACAGCATGCTGCTCTAAAATTTCAATCAGAGCATCTTTCTCTTTCAGTAATTGCTGTATTTGGATACACTCTACGTCGAGGGTGCGGTACTTGTTCTTCCAAGACCTTCTTTCCTTTTGAACTTTGTTGAGAGTAACCTGAAGCCTTTCAGTTTCCGTCATGAAGTACATGACAATTTCCCTCGGCGGAAGAATTCCGTAACGAGGATAAGGCATCTTTAGCTTGAGAGCTCTAGTTTGTACCCAATGGAGATAAGGCTCCACCGAGACACAGTCCGGTTTTCCCAGAGACTCTCGTCCTTTCTTATGAACCTGTTTCCAAGCATGCACTATTTCCATCTTTAGTGCTCTGTCATTTTCTCCTTCTTTGAAGAAAAGACCTTCCAGATGAACACTCAGTGAGATGTGTCTCATCGGGTATCCAAATTGACGAAGAACTAATATCGGATGATAGTTGATTCCTCCTTTAGTTCCTATGAGGGGTACGCTGGGGAAGTTTCCACAACGGTCAATGATTTTGATTCCCTCATAAATCCTATTACACCAATCTATATTAGAGTTGGTGAGGGACATGATCTTCTGTGACCAACGTATGACACTCTTGCAATCCCAAAAAGCGGCAGACTTGGGCAAGTGAGAGATAAACCACTTGTAAAGCAAAGGTACACAACATGTGATCTCCCCTCCGCTGTACAAATTTCCTAAGTGTACAGAATGATACGCATCTGCGAGCAAAGTCGGCACAGGGTTTCCAATGAGAAAAACCTTAATAGCGTTGATATTGACGAAGTTATTGATGTTGGGAAACAAAAATAATCCGTAGGTGAGCAAGACAAAGATGCTTTCAAAAGCAGTCCCGTTCCCTATACTAGCAAAGTACAGAGCTTTTTTTGTCAAGAACTGGGCTGGCAAACCTTGGATGCCACCCTTAGTAATCATGTGAGTCCTGACCTCAGACTCGTCCAAATGAATTGCTCTTGCAATAGTCTGATTCTTTGGAATTCCTTCCAGTCCAGAAAATGGAGCTCGATCTGTAATGTGTAAATCAGTCAGATGAGAATACTCCTCCAGCGTAGGTGCAAGCTGGTAATCCGGGAATGTGAAACAATGATAAACCGGATCGTAGAACTGAATGAGCGCATCCATGATCCCCTTAATCACATGGACTCTTAACAGTGGTAGCAAACCACCGTGCTTGGCTCTGAAAGCCTCTGGGTTAACGATCATCCTCGCTAACTTTCTCAAATCCCCTAGTTTTGGAACTTTGAAGGTATACTGGTAAGTTCTCCTTCTACCGAAATCCATTAGCGTAATCTTTTTCTATGATATTTGCAATCACAGTCTTAGTTTAATTTGAAAAACAGATAGACTTGAAGAGAATTTTTTTGAATGTTTTAATGTTTTATTAAATGAATGCATGAATGCAGCACACAAAAACATAGAAAAAACATGGGGTCAGAGGGTCGTTGTCATGAAGTCAAGGCTCTACCCATCCCCAAAGGTTTATACTAGGGTGATTATCATCAGCTCCTCCCAGGAAAGCAAAACAACAAGCGGATCGCCATCGAGTTGTGTGCAATCTTAGAGTAAGTGCCATTCACCGAGAATAGATCACCAGCCTCAAATGAGGGTAGTATCGCGTAACAGCTATTTCCGATAGCTTCCGCACTACGAAAAAGGTTGGCTTTTCTTAAGTGTATACTCAATCTCACCACATGCGGCATCACACGCATTCCCAGTAGCAGAAAAATAAACACGTATAGCAATTAGGAAAAGCAGTATATATATTTGTCCTAATCATCCTAGACTTATAAAGCTATGAATCTTAAGTTCCTGACAGAAACGGGTTCCCCGGCGGAAGCCCCAATCTGTGGTTCCCTGCCTAAGAGATGGACCAGCATAGGTCAATCTTTCTCTTCGGTAGAGTTCCCATTTTCCGTAGAAAACGGGGATGATGCCCTAAGGCAGAAAAGGAGACTCCCCAGCAGAGTCACCATTTTAGAAGGAAAACAGACAGAAAGAAAAACAAGGGCCCCACGGTGGGCGCCACTTTTCTGTAGCGAGCGATTTTGGACGCGGTTCTTAAGCGCTGGTCGCTCTCTGCGGTTGAGCTTAAAACTACAGGTCGATTCATTTTTTATCCTATTGTGAGCTGAATAAGGAAGGGAAATAGATGTCTCCAATTAACCCTGCTTGCATACTGAGTTTAAACAACGGTATGTTAGGTTACGGATGCTATCAATGTGGGGGGGGCCTTTGTACTGGTTATTCGTATTTCGCCAATACGGTTCTTTCTTTCTTTTTTCTAGGCAAAGGGTTTCTGGCGGGGAATAAGGATTAGGATGTTAGGACTGATGCTTTTGAATTACTGCTTTTAATTGATGGAGATATGGGTTTTTTGTTGATTGCGCTCGCTAAGATCTTTTCTTTCGATCTTATGCCTACGTATTCCCGTTTGCCGAAACAGGGAAATCAGAGCGTTTGTAGTTCCTCCTATTCTATGGGAGGAAATTGGTGTTTTGGTGTCTTGTTCAAAGCCCAAGACGTGAAGCGAAAGGTGGTTTGTATCTTGTTCAAAGCCCAAGATATGAAGCTGAAAAGTCTATTTGTGTCTTGTTCAAAGCCCAAGACGTGAAGCTGAAAGACCTCGACTTTAGAGAGAATTTGTCATCTCTAAAGAGGGGGAAGGAGAATTACTTTAACTGGGATACGCGGATCCGAGCAATGCCATAATTTCCGAAGAAAGGGTTTTAAACTGAAGGAGAAGACTTTAACTCAGTGTAGAGCAATGCCATCTTTCCTTAGGAATTTCTCATGCTAAAAGAGGGACAATGGCATGGATATAGATGATCCAGAGGCTTGCCGCTTACAGCGATTAGATGAAGGGAAAGGAGTTGTTGATGTTTGTGTACTGTGAACGAGGCACAACTTTGATGCTAAAAGGTTAATTGGATTAACCAGTGGTTTTCTTACACAAAGCCTAAGAGGAGGCTAATTTCCGCTAGGAAAATCATTATACAAAGCCTAAGAGGAGGCTATTTTGTGCTAGGAAAATCATTATACAAAGCCTAAGAGGAGGCTATTTTGTGTCTCGTACAAAGCCCGAGAGAGAGGCTAAAAGTTTTTGACCCAGTGGGGCATATCGTTATACAAATCCTAAGAGGAGGCTAGCAAAGAGTTCGACTTTTGCTTAAGGGATTTATATCTCGTACGAGGCCCGAGATGGAGGCAAAAAAGGGGTGATTGACTCAACGAGGGAATCTTTTGTGTCTCATACAAAGCCTGAGAGAGAGGCTAAAAGGTTGTTTTGACTCCACTGGGGAGAATTTTGGTATCTCGTACGAAGCCCGAGATGGAGGCTATTGTAACTATTTCAGTCGAGTGACAGATCCAATATACTGATTTAAAAGAGAAAATCAGTTCTTATATGAGTAACACTGTACTCAGGGATTTAATTTGAGGATCAGGGATATTTCCTATTCTTTGAGGAAACGGGAAATCCAAAGGGTATTGAGACTATCCGAGTCTGCGGGTTTCCTTCCTATTTAACGAAGGGTGCTTGAGAATGTCTTTGAGACTCAAGGAAGTTAGACTGTCCAAGTCTAGAGTTTTATCTTTCGTACTATGCTTTGAGAAACAGTAGTAGACTCTATGAAAGGACTGTTCTATGAGGATGACTAGGTTCTGTTCCTATACCTCTAGGAGGTCGTCGGGACAATTTGTACGAAGCCCAAGAGGAGGCTGGAATCTTTTAAGAAGCCAACGGGTCCTTGTACGATGCCCAAGAGGAGGCTATCATTCCCGGAGGAAGAGATCATTATACGAAGCCTAAGAGGAGGTTGTGAATACTTCTAAGAAGCCGTAGGGTCCTTGAATGATGCCCAAGAGGAGGCCGATGCTTTTAAGAAGCCCGTGGGTCCCAAACCAAAGAAAAGTTCAGGAAAACTCTTTTAGAGTTAAAACCACTGGTAAACGTGCGAGGTTTACTATCCAGTGACTTTAACTTTTAGAGAGAGTCCGAACCGTTCGGCGGTTTGAAGAAATTCAAGAGAAGTTTCACCGAGAATAATTCATCTCTGGGGGATAGAATTTCTTGACGATTCCTAAGGAGGACAGCCGAAGAGAAGACTGTATCTGGTGCTCCTATTGGGGATCTAGGCGTCTATTTCTACTAATAAATGAAACGGCGTCACTTAGTTCTAGACGTAGTAGCCGGGGAAACTCGAAATATCTATACTATTATTACACAGTAGATATGAGTTTATGAAAGGAGACTTACAGTGAGCAGCCCCACAATACAGTTTATAATATGAAAGCAGTAAATGAAAGCGATAACCACTTACTCGGTTGTAGAGCTTCCATGCTGTTTGGTTAGTTGTTCAACAAAGAAAGATTAAAAACAAAAGTATATTCAAAATCAAAGGAGAAAGTGCTTTGAAAAAGAAAGATTTGGGGCTTACAGCTCAAGGAGAGGCCCAGGGTTTTATCAGTGAGCGCACTGTTTGAATTTATACAGAGGGACTTATACAAGTGACTGGGGCCCAAAAAGGTTTTCTGTACAAAGGGATGGGTCTTACACTCTCTCAAGAGGCCCAAAAAGGTTTAAAAAAAGAGAAATGGGTCTTACTACTCGAGGGTAGGCCCAGATGATTTTTGAAAAGGCGACGATCGCGCCGTTTGTTTTTTGACGGTATCGGGACTTATACAATAAGTGAGGCCCAAAGATGATTTGGTCAAAAAAAGGGGGTTGGGTCTTACACTCTAATAGAGGCCCAAAGTGTTTTGAAAATGATTTATGAGGTTTGAATTAATCCAAAACCCTAATTTGTTTTCAAAATGTATTTAATTGAATAAAAATTCAATTAAAATGATCAAAAATTGTTTAACATGTGAAAAACAAATTGTGATCTTGGATTAGTGCTTCAAAAATTAAGTATTGACCTACAAAATAATTAGAAAGCATCAAAAGTTGCAAAATCAATGTAGAAAAAATATTTAAAATGCCAAAAACAATCAAAATATTAATTCTTTGCAAAAATATCAATTATATGAAATAAATAATATTTTTGGGATTTTTTGATAAAATAAAATATTTTAACATTTTTGTGAATTATTAAAAAAAGAATCAACTCAAAATCATTAAAACTCAGAGAGAAATTAATTTTTGAATCAATTAAACAAAATCACAAAATTCAAATATTCAAATATATGAAAATGGCGCCAAGAACAACACCAAGAACACGCGCGTTTTTCAGTTTGCCCAGATTTGCATTTTCCATCCAATCTCACTGAATACGTAATTATAACATGCAATCCACATATCATTATGCTCGCCTCAACCTCACGATCATGTCTATGTACTTTAATTTCATTTAAATTAAACATACAACAAGAAATCACGAAGAAACCTCAAGAACCCTAATTTCTGCATGAAGGCTAGGATTTTTGATACACGATTCAAACAATGCAATTAATTGAGGGAAAACATTCCATGCATGATTATGAACATATGGCCAAATTATTGTGCGAGGAAATATGCATAGATTGAGAGATGACCAAGTTTAGGCTTACCTCCAAGTCGTGACAGCAAGTTCAGATGTGATTTTGAGTTGGAGGTGTTACAGATGAGTTGTGATGATCTGAACAGCTTCCCTACACCATATGGAGTGTGTTTGAACACTTGGATTGAATTGAAATGGACTGGATCAGTTTATGGCATCTCAGCTGCAACTTCACTTCAAACTTGTGTGGATGGCAAGTGATTTTGTGAAATTGATGTTTCAGAAGTTATGTGAGTGTTTGATCAGCTCATATGTGATGTATGTGAGGTGTGTGAGTGATTGGTTTGTGCAGAATTGCTCTCAAACTCAAAACCCGATAGCTACCTTGCTAAGAAAGGCATTTTTGCCAAGAGAAAGAGATTTTGAGGAAAGCATCTGTTAGATGGCTTTGGTGTACTCAAACTGATCACAATTGAGCTCTATTTATAGTAGAGAAAGTTTGTTTTGCAAGGAATAGTGCATGGCAGCTGGTAAGTAGGTTTCCTCAATGTTGGCCAATGGAAATGAAAGTCTCCTCTAGCCATTGACTAGAGGTTAGGGCACAGAGCTTTGGTCCCCTTGGTCTTGGATAAGTCTTGACTGATTTCAGATGAGAATGGATCAGTCCATGCCACCTTGATGGTTCCATTGAATGCCTCATTCCAAATTTGAAGTCTTGTCCCTATTTTGACAACTCTAGGTTCAACATGCTATTCCTTGTTCCTTGGACCTTGGAGGCTTGGCTCAGTGATTGTCCCTTTTAGATTCAATCCTCTGAGGTGTCCAAGTGGATTGGAGCAATTGCAATTGGCTGATTTTGGAAAATCGAGCCAAAATGCAAATTCTGCCTTGCCTTGACAGATTTCAGCAAGGCAACTTGCCAATGTTGTATCTCATGATGTAGGTTGAATTTGGCAATGTTCTTGGCCATTTTGGAAAGCCCTAACATGATACAACAACTGTTTGAACCAGTTTGGTTTTGATCTCTTTTGATTCCAAGTGAAAAATCCCCCTACATTTGGCAAAAAGTGAAGCAGAATTCTGACTTAGTGAAAATTTCACTAAGTGTTGGAAAAAGTGACATTTTCACTTTTCAGTCACTTTGATCACTCCATAACTCAAAATCCTTAATGAATTGGAATGACTTGTAGTTGAAGTTTTTGTAGGTGATAGTTAGGGCTACAAATCCATCTTTGGATTAGAAAAAATGGCCTTGTGGTTTAGGAGTTATGGTCCTCCAAAGTTGGTACCTTTGCCACTTTATTTTTAACTTAGAAAAATTTCTAAGCTTTATGGTTACCCCTTTTACAAGTTATCTCACTTTTCTTGATTTTTCTTGATGAATGATGATTCAAACCATACATTAACATCATTTTAGGGTTAAAAATCCATTTTGGTGAAAAATCTCAAAAAGTCAAAGTTGACTTTTGTGCACAGTTGACTTTTTATCAGATGAATTCCAAACTGTGCAATTCTTCAGGAAATCATGTCCTTGACCTAAATCAAACTTGATGGACATGTTCCATGGGTGTCATAGGGTATATTCAATCATGTATTAGGGTTTGGGAGCATGCCTTGGTCAAAAGTCAAAGTTACAGTTGACTTTTCCCTTAAAACCCTAATTGTGGTGCAGATGAAAATGAAACTTGTTGCTCAAGCTTCTTGGATCAATCCATTGTTCCAAATGGATCAATATGGTGTATTAGAGACCCTCAAATCATCTCTTGAGGTCTTGGCTCATGGTTTGTCCCAAAAGTCAACTTAGGGGTGAATTAGGTCAAGAAACCCTAATTCCTGATTTTTGATGAATGCATCCCCTGAGGCAAAATTGACTTGATGCATGGGTTCATGAGGTTCCATGAAGCATATTAGGTCATGTTTTGGATCATTGCCTTGTGCCCAGATGAAAATTTTCATCTGGAGGCCCTGGTCGACCAAAACCCTAATTTGGTGACACTGTCGATCTTGAGACTTGATCCACCTAGAAGGGAGCAGCCTTGTGCTTAATCCTTGAAGTGGGAGTCCTTTTTGATCCATTGTGGATGTTTAAGAGATTAGACAAGTTGAAGATCATGTCATTTCTTGATTGATCCTTTGTCTAAAGCTCAGAGAGGGCTTGAAACCCTAATTTTGATTGTATTGGATGCTCACCCATCTTTGGGGAGACTGATGAAGCATAAAGGTTCATCCATATTGTGATGATGATTTTCACAATGATGGGAAATCTAAGTGGTCAAAATTTGGGGTATTACACTTAGCAGACATAAACCTCCACTATTCACCTTCGTCCAACTAAGTTCAATCTCTACTCTCTGGGAAGCAGTCCTTAATAATACCCAATAATTCTCTCTCAATGACTTCCCAACTTGACCAACATATGGAAACCTCGAATCCGTCTCCTCTTCCGATATAAGAATCTTCTTCGACTCAACAAAACAATCCGTAATCATTTCCTCAAATTCCAAACAATTCATTGCACACACTATCAAAGCCGGAAAGACCCGTCTATTCCATCCAACATAATTCCCGTCTACTATCAACAAGAGATTAAGGGTGATCAGTTCCTCAATTTGTCAATAGACAGCAGACAATCATGATGGGGCATAAACCATCTTTACCAAACTATAGTAGCATTTCTTGCATCCAGTGCACAAAACTACCTAAGGCACAAATCCTTAGTTGACATAAACCTTACCTCTGCCTTCCTTCCAGAACCGGGAACAACGCTGTCCAAACCACACTTATAATCCTGCAATCAACGGCACACTGAGCCCACGTTCCACAACCAAAGCAACTTGGAGAAGTTCTAGCTTCTCCCCCACTTATCTCAATCTCACACCTGAAGACAAGGATTACCAAAAACCAGAAAGCACTGACAGTGTTCCACACACATATCACGTACTAAGGGACAGACAACAATGACAGTATTCAACTGTCACACCAACAGACTCAGCAACTGACTCAACACTGGCTTTGATACCACTTAATGTAACACCCCCTTTCTATACCCCCAAATAATCACATAATCATTTAGGCACATATTAAAAATTTCGTCAGAGTATAATTATAAACATAGTATAAAAGAGGTATGTCACATTATACATGAAATTAAAACATTCAACACCTGCTCAACAATTGATATGCAACAGTGGGGTAACTTTGCAACAGAGGAACTTAGTCCTTACACCCACATCTCAATATTTAGAATAAAAGCAGAAAATCTAAACATTGAATAACATCAAACATATATACATACATACATACATATATATATATATATATATATCATCAAGTATTATCCCCCAACATAATTCATGTTTACATAAACAATCATCAACAAGATACATATACAAATGTATCACAAAAGAATCATATACATCCTAGCTACCCGGTGCTACATATCAGAGCCGACCGACCAAAAGAGTGAAGACACGCTTCACAAAAAGACCACCAGCATACCTACTCTGCAATGCCTCATAGAGCATCATAAAACAGTAGAAGGGTGAGAAATATTATCATAATAACAATGCATAAAATTATATATCTTAGCATAAAAATACACATATTCCACATTCTCACCACAATTCATCACAATTCACTCATATACATTACAATGTATATATATACAAAGCCAAGCATATTCATCATGCATACTTTCACAATTCTTATCATTCCACATAAACATACATATTCATGTTTATTCATCAATGCACCATTATAAAGATGATAAATGCAAATCATAGAGACCGACTCATGACTCTATGCAAATGCAATGCGGGTACCGACTCAATCATCTCAAGTTCACTCAGGAACTTATTGGAACCATCGCTCGTTACCAATGTAACTCCCCGTCGGGCCTACGATGTTCACCCATTCCTCACATAGGCATACAATGTTTATGGATCGCTCACACCCCACACGGGCACACGACCCGATCGCTCACACCCAACATGGGCACATGATCGTCTATAACCATCGCTCACACCCCACACGGGCACACGACGTTATAGCGGATTCCCTCCGGAACCAATCCGTCGCTCACACCCCACATGGGCACACGACATTTCAACGGATTCTCATTAGAATCACTCAACACAAGAATGTACATCATTATGCTTCACATACAAAATGACTCAAGACATTCTTGAAATGCATACATATTCACAATATATTCATGCATTCGTCTCATACTATCACATACAATCTATATACATTCACATCAATGCACTATTGTATGATTCACATCCAAAACACACATTCAAAACGGTAAAAGTCGCTAAATAACACTATTCTCAACTTTCGAACATAATTAAATCGGCTAACAATTTCCAAGTCAACATAATAAGAAAGTACAGCTCAATAGCTTCACAACGATACCAAGAATGTAAAAATCGGATAAACGGAACACAAGTTACGAAAGAAAACAAAAAACGACATTTTGAAAAGTTCCATTTTACAATTGTCCTGTCCATACGCGTATTGCCCTGAGCCATACGCGTATGAGCAGAGACTCATTTTTCCCAAAGTTCACGTGTAAAAGCCCGTATGCGTAATGCCCAACCTCGTACGCGTATTGCCCTGAAATGCTATGCGTATCGTACGCAAATGGGCAGATGGTCGAGCAAAATAACATCTCATACGCGTATTGGCCCATGGCTCTCCCACCATACGCGTATTGCCAAGGTCCATACGCGAATGAACATGCCCCATACGCGTATGACCTGGAAAAACCAGAAAAATTCTTCTGCATAATTTTGCTTACGGGTTCCAATCCAAAACACCCTAAATTCATCATCTAAACTCAGAAAAATACCAATTTGATGTACAACAACATATATCAATCGTGTAACAACAACAAGGAACACGAAAACATCATTTCCAACACTAATTAATCGAATTCTAACACTTTCTACACAAATGGGTTTATACAAAAACTCATAAAAATCAACAACAACAACAACACAATCATACATAATGATATACATTGATGAGATAATAAGATTTCACACCCTTACCCGGATTCCAAGCTTGCTAGATGATTGTTCTTGATGGTTTTCTAGGTTTTTCCAAGTTTTCTCCTCTTTTCTCTTCTTCCTCTTTCTTTCTCTCCTTTTTCTCTCTATTTCTCTTTTCTTTCTCTTTCTCTCCTATTTCCTCTTCTTATTTCTTTTTCTTATTTTCTACTCAAATTCAATTCATTCATTTTCTCACACAATTCTATTTCCACTAAATTTCTAACTTACCATTAATTGAGAAATGTCTAAAATACCCTCCATTCTAATTTCCCCGAAAACTCTCGAAAACGGTAAAATATCATAACATGTCAACATAGCATATTAACACACCAATTTCACAGATAAAATAATTTATCACTCAATTTAAATAAAAGACTCAACAAAATGGAAATAATCGGAATCGGGGCGTTACCTCTGGGAAGATGAACGATTTTCAGAGAAGAGGAACTGATGTTAATAGAGTTCATTTTGACTCCTATGCTAATATAGTGAAAAAAGGCAGGAAGGAATAGGAGGGAGGTGTGCCTTGCTCCAAACCTTTATCTACTATTAAGATTGATGTGGATCCTTCTGATCTAGCTTTTTTCGAGAAGGCCTTGGTGGGAGAGGTTTTTGAAACGGGAAATGCTTATTTAATCCAGAGAGAGTTATTTGAAGCAGGTTTTTTTGACATTAAAGCAACCCCTCTTGGTGCAAGTTTGTGCCTTCTTGAGGCCAAGAGTGATGGAGATTTGACTTCCTTCGCTACATTGGCTAAGGGGTGGTGTGAAGAAAGATTCAAGAGTATTATACCTTGGTCTCCTGAGATTATTGATAAGGTCAGATTCACCTGGGTCAAGTACGTGGGCCTCCCGTGCTTTGCGTGGAATAGGAATACCTTCTGCCTTTTGACCAAGAAGTTTGGCACCTTTGTTAAAGGAGATGTCGACACTGAAAACAAGAATAATTTTGCAGTTGCTAGACTTCTTATCAAACAAAAGGGTGATATAGCCATTAATGAAAGCTTTTGTGTTGAGATTAATGGTTTTCAGTTTCAAGTTAGAATTTCCTCAGAGCCTATAAATCCTTTTTTTAAAGACTTCTTTAAGGATAGTGGTTTAGACGATGACGGTGTTTATTCGAAGCTTTCTGGTTCTTCTGATGGTGATAGCGCGTGGTATACTGACGAGGAAGAAGAGGACGAAAAGTCTATACTCAATGGAGACAATAGAGAGGCGGAACAGAGTGAACCATCTGAGGTTAAACCTGTGGATACGGAAAGTAGTGCAGGTTCTGCAAATACCTTTGTTTGTGATTCATTGGAGAATGGCTTTGGCCATGCAGGATATAAAGTTAGTTTGTGTGTTGACCCTTTGTTCAAGAATGCCCAACTTTTGGAGGCTAGCCCAAAGGAAGTGTCAGATTTGAGGGAGCCATTAATTGTTGATGGTACGTGTCGATTGAAAAGCCTTTTTGCGTTGGACGAGAATAATCTATCTACTGGGGCCCATGTGGAAAGTCCTATTGGGGTTGGTGAGTTTATTGGAACGGTGAGAAATGATTCTGACGTTTCTTTTCCTTCCGGTCCTATTTCTAAGTCTATTGTTGTTCCCTGTGGGCCTGAGGGTGGGCTGGTTGGTGGACCTAAAGAGAAAAAAAAAGCCCCTATCTGAATTTTATGAGAAAGTCCAAATCCCATTTAGCTCCTCTTTTTACTCAACCCTTTTGTATTCCTCATCTGTTGTTCCTGAGGTGAATTTTCCTAAGTTTTCTAAGAAAGTCAAAATGTCAAGATCCCTGAAGCCTAAACTTCTTCCCCCTTTCATGGAGGTCGGTGACCCTTCAAGACGCCCATCAGATCCCCCTTGCTTTTATATTGATGAATCCGATATCCTCAGATGTAATTCAAAGTATAAGCAAAACTTGTCAAAAGTTCCTCAGAAGGTTTGGAAATTGATCAATAGTCTGGGTATTGAAACATGCGGAGATGAAGGTTTGTTTGAAGTTGCAGTTAAAGACTTGGAGGATAGAGACAAGAAAATATTTTCAGGTAAGAAGGCTGTAGCTAATGTGCTTTTATGATTATAGCTTCGTACAATGTTCGTGGGTGTAGCATTCCTTTCAAAAGGAGAAGAATTTGCCAGACCCTGATGAAAGGAGGTGCTGAGATTTATTTGATTCAAGAATCGAAAATTAAGAGTATGTCTGATTCTATTGTTATAATTTTGTGGGGAAACGACAACTTCGGTTGGTCGGCTTGTGATGTTGTTGGTCTCTCAGGAGGAATTCTTACTATATGGAATAGGGATTATTTTTTGCCTATTTCCAGTTTTCGTGGAGTGGGCTTCCTTTATACAAACCTCTCTTGGCGTGGTACCAACGTGTTCGTGGTGAATGTCTACTCTCCGTGTGGAGCAAGTGAGAAGAGGAAGTTGTGGTCTGATCTTCTTTCACTCAAAAATAGGCTTCTTGATGGTAGATGGTTACTAGGTGGAGATTTCAATGCTGTTAGATCGATGGCTGAGAGGAAGGGTAGAGGGACTCCTACTAATAGAAATTGTGATGAATTTAATTCTTTCATTGAAGCGTTGGATCTGATTGACCTCGCTTCTGTAGGGAATCGGTATACTTGGTATAATTCTAATGGTTTGAGCTATAGTAAGATTGATAGATTTCTTATTAGTCAATCTCTTATTGTTGAATGGGATTTCAAAGTTCAGAATATTGGTGTTCGCGGCGTCTCTGATCATCGCCCTGTTTGGATTAAATCCAATTCCACCAATTGGGGACCTAAACCTTTTAGGTTCTTTAATTGTTGGATCGATCATAAAGACTTCTTTAAATTCTCCGAGGACAATTGGAATTCTTTTGTGGTTCAAGGTTCTCCTTCGTTCGTGCTTTACAAAAAATTCAAAGCTCTTAAGGCTCGTCTGAAGTGGTGGAATCTTAACATTTTTGGTTGGAGGGATCTCAAGATTGAAGAATGTGTGGAGAGCTTAAATGATATTGAACAGGTTATGGATGGTTCTGACTTTAATTTACCGGATGACCTGCTCAAGAAAAGAGTGGCAGTTCAGGAGCAGATTTGGAGCAACATTCGTATGAAAGAGAGTATGATTTTTCAGAAATCGAGGTCTAAATGGGTGTTGGATGGAGATGTTAATTCGCGGTTTTTTCATGTTACTCTGAAGAAGAAGACTAGATTGAATTCAATTATGGCCATTGGTTACAATGAGGATTGCATTGATGATCATGTTCTTATTAAGGAGGCAGTTGTGGAGTATTTCATGTCTAAGTTTCAAAAAGTTGAGTCTGTCAGACCGAAGATGGATTTTTCTGGTATGCGAAGGCTGAGTTCTGATGATAGAGAGTCTTTGGAGGTTTGTTTTACTAACGAGGAAATCAGGAGTGCTGTTTTTTATTGCGACGGTAATAAATCCCCAGGACCGGATGGACTCTCTTTCAAATTTATTAAAGAAGGTTGGTATTTTGTGGGCTATGATATAATCAAATATGTTCAACATTTTTGTAAGTCAGGAGCTCTCCCTAAAGCTTTTAAGTCCTCTTTCTTGGCTTTGGTTCCAAAGGTCGAAAACCCAGTAGATTTTGTGGATTTTAGGCCTATAAGCCTAGTAGGTTGTATATCCAAAATTATCTCAAAAGTGCTTTCTAAGAGATTATCCTTGGTTATCAATAAGTTGATTTCTTCGTCGCAAACGGCTTTCATACCTGGTAGGAATCTTCTTGATGGAGTTCTTGTAGCAAATGAAGTTATTGATATAGCTAGAAAAGAGAAGCACGAGTGATTGCGTTTTAAAGTTGATTTTGCGCAGGCCTATGATTGTGTGGATTGGGAATTCTTGATCAATGTTCTTGAAGCTATGAATTTTGGACCTAATTGGATTAGGTGGATTAAGGGGGTTGTTTGCTCCAGTTTTGTTTCGGTCTTAATCAATGGGAGTCCTACAAGGGATTTTGAGGCCATTAGAGGTTTGAAACAGGGGGATCCCTTAGCCCCGTATCTTTTTACGATGGTCGTGGAAACCCTGGCTGCTTTGGTGAAGAGAGCTTTGAACCTTAATATTTTTTCTGGATTCCGAGTGAATGATGTCGACTTTATTGAGATGCTTCAATTTGCAGATGACACGCTTTTGATTTGTGATGGTAAGTATTCTAACTTGTGGGTGATCAAGTCTATCCTCCGTGGGTTTGAAATGGTTTCGGGACTAAAAATTAATTTTGGGAAAAGCTATCTGTTTGGTGTTGGGTTAGATGCTTCCTTTCTTCTTGAGGCATAAAGTTTCTTGTTTTGTAAGTCGGGGGTGCTCCTTTTTAAGTTCCTTGGTATAGTAGTAGGAGGGAACCATTGGAGACTCTCTTTTTGGAAACCTGTTTTGTCTTGTCTTAAAGCGATACTCAACTCGTGGATTGGTAGAAACTTGTCGATAGGAGGTAGAGTCACCCTTATCAACTCGGTCCTTGTTAACTTGCCGATCCATTACTTATCTTTTTTCAAGGCACCGTCTAAAATAGTGAGAGAAATTATAGCTATTCAAAGAAGGTTCATTTGGGGAGGTTCGAAAGACAAGAATTGTATTGCTTGGGTTAAGTGGAGTCATTTATGTAAATCCAAGGAAGAGGGCGGCCTTGGGATCAAGCATGTTGGCCTTTTCAATAAGGCTCTTTTGGCTAAGTGGCTTTGGAAGCTTCTTAATAACGGAAATGAAATTTGGAGGAATATCTTGATTTCCAGGTATGGTAATTTGCAAACCAGGGTGTTGGATGATGCTATAGATGGTTTTGCGCATAAGATTTCATTGTGGATGAAGGACTTGATGAAAATGAAAATTCTTCTTGATGGTTCTTTCTTTTCTTCTTTAGTCAGGCCTATTGTAGGTAGAGGCAACTCTATTTTATTCTGGCAAAGTTCTTGGTGTGGTGATTTTTCCCTCAAATCTGTGTTTCCTGCTTTATACTCAACAGACCCTTTAAAGGACTGCACTATTGAAGATATGGGCCATTTGGTTGAAGGAAATTGGAACTGGAATTTTGAGAGGTTGGGAGCGACTGTTCGACAGGTAGACCAACGTTTGCTTAATATTTTGTTTGATTTAGTAGCAGCAGTTCAGCCGCGGTCGCAGGTTAACGATGCCTGGATTTTGACGCTTGAAAATCACAATGCCTTTTTTGTTAAATCCTTCAATGGTGCTGTTTCTAAGGTGACTGAAGGTATGCCTTTGTCTATTGCCAAAGAGTCTGCTATCAGCTTAGTGTGGAGTATTCGTTTGCCTATGAAGGTTAGTGTCTTTGCTTGGAGACTTATTATTAATAGATTGCTGACGCGTGCGAACCTTGCTCGTAGAGGAGTGGTTGATTCTCCTCATCTTAAAGTTTGCGTTTTCTGTTTTTTGAAGGAAGATGAGGATTTCCATCTCTTCTTTTCCTGCCCCAAGATTCATAAAGTGTGGGATAGAATTTTTGCCTGGATTGGTTTCCCCCCTTTTAGTGCAGATTCTTCTCCTAATCATTTGTTGTCATGGTTTCATCTGTTAGAAAATTCTTGAAAGGAGGGAATGCATTGTTTCATTTGGGCTATGTCCTTATGGTGTATTTGGAATGCCATAAATAATATTCTTTTCCGTGACGAAATTTGCGATGTTGAGACTATCTTCTATCGGATTGTCATGACTTCTTGGAGATGGTTGGAGTTAGGTAGTGTCAATTGTAGCCTTTATGATTGGATGAAAAATTCCCTTGACTTTATGTAATTTTTGAAGGGAGTTCCTTCTTCCTTTTTTTTCTTGTCTTGATTCTTTTGTACTGAGCTGGAGATCCATTTTTTCTCATTTTAATACAATTGCTTATAAAAAAAACTAATTTAATATTCATTACTTTAAGATACAAGGAAGAATCTATGTGGCCCTAAAAATTGTTAACTAATCTTCATCAGCTGCAACATCTCCAGGTCCATGTTTTTTATCTTGATTATGACAAGTAAGAAATATATCTTGCTAACGCTAACATCTTTCAGGTGATAACTGAAAAGTTGAAATTCTCAATAAGTATATACAAGTTTCTTGTTCAATGAGCATATATATCTTTATTCTATTCCAACTTCCATATATACAAGATATAACACATTTCTAAATGTTAAATATTTAATGAGAAAATAAAAGGTGGTAATATCAAAGTTATAAGAAAAAATACATGAAAATAACTTAACATGTCTAGACTGCACATACTTCATCAATGAATAATTATATAAACATAAAATTTGCAGTGTTCATCTTTCAATATGTTTGAGTCCAATTTCACAATTTTCATCTTAAAATAAAAACATAAAATTCCAGTACAAACACAATCTATTAAATAATTACACAAACATATAAAGAGCATGTTCAAACCAATTTTAGTAAGGGAATCCACAAAAAATACAACCAAATAATCATAAACATATATAGAAAGTAGTCATAAATTTGTTCAAATAAGCTCATAAAAAAATCAAAAGAAAAAATAGAAATCCTAAAAAAAATAGAAGGAAAAACAGAAGAAGAAAAAAAACAAGAAAAACTGACACACATGGGAATTGATGGTTCATTGTGTTGCTTGCAACTTGCTTATTCTCCTAATTCTTCTTCTAAATTGTTGTTCTACAATATAAACATATGTTTTTGGCATTCATTCTGTGTAATCTCTGCCCCACTGAAATCTTGGGTCATGAAAGAATGAATAGAGTGAAAAGAAAATGAAAAGGGGGAAATAAGAAGGATAAATGGAGACAAGGATGGAGAGAGGTTTATATATATATATATATATATATATATATATATTTATATATATATATAGAGAGAGAGAGAGAGAGAGAGATATTTTGATTCAATTTGAAAAGAATGTGAGATATATATATATATATATATATATATATATATATATATATATATATATATATATATATAGAGAGAGAGAGAGAGAGAGATATTTTGATTCAATTTGAAAAGAATGTGAGAGAGATACATACCTATGTGATATTGACAAGTAAATGAATTAGAGTGCTTTGTGAATGATTTTACCTTCATTTAGTTAATTACAAAATAGGACAACGGCAAGAGTAATTTAAAAAACAGTGGAAGGTCATTTTCGGGTATTTGGTTGCATTTTCTGATCTTAGGTAGGTAGTTGATTCGTTTTTGCATGTGAACTCAAAACCTATCATTTTTATATGTGTTGGATCATGAAGGGTCGTGACAATTATTATTAGACATGAACAATCACGTAAAATCATTACCACGACTAAGCTATGTAGCACTAACACCTCTGAAAAGTGTATGTATGTGTCGGTGTCAGACACCTACACCGAGACTTGTGATGATTACGATTAATTTACTCATTTTTTTCAAATTATTACTGGTGTTAGTGCTTCGTACTGAATAAGTGATTTTATCTTGGTTGGTTAAGGGGTTTTACCTCGGATTGCCGACCAAGGTAATGAAGGGGGTAATTGAAAATACATCACATTTCCCCTCGGTTGGTTAAGGAGTTTTACCTCAGTTTGTTGGCCGAGGTATTGAAGGATGTCATGGAAAATGCGCCACGTTTTCCATCGGTTTGAATACTAAGCAAGGAGAAAAATATAATGGTCATGAGATCGATCCCCAACAACTATTTTTTTTTATTTTCAAAGCGTGCACAACGTTACCTCTTGGTTTCATTTATTACCCGTGATTAAAAGTTAGCATTCACGACAGTTGAAAATTCCAATCGAGGGGAAAAACATTGTTTTTTTTAATATTATATGATTTTCATTTTGACCTGTAACAATGTTAAATCTCTGGAAGAAGATGGTAGATGGCTCTTCTAGCTTAACCCGAGGTCATGGATTTGAACCTAACCCTAGACATGCAACACTGTAGTTATGCGCAAAATGTAACACTCTATTTTTCTAATTTATTTATTTATTTGATATTGTGTGTATTTAATTATTTAAATTGAATTCTACGTGCGTTAGGTTATGTTGGGTGGTTAGTAGTAGTAATTGGAGTGTTGGGTTGGTAGTACATAATCTTAGTTATTTAAATAATAAAAGAATTAATAATGTTAGAATAATGAGAATTTTCATTATTAAATAATTAGGAGGAAGCTATTTTAATTAAATTATTGGAATAAAAATAGAAATAGTAGAAATAAAGGAGAATATTAGTAGCATTTTATTAAAATAAAATTAGAGGCGAGAGGGGCATAATGGTAAATAAGAGGATAAGTGGGGGTAATGTTGGAAGTCACTAATTTAGGAGTTAAGTTACTGATAAGGAGAAGTTAGTAAGAGTTAGGATTAGAACGTGAAAGTCAGAACTTTGGTGAAAATAGGAGGAGGCAAAGGCTAGGGCATAAAAAGGACTTCCATTGAAGAGCTGTAAGGAACTATTGTTGAAAATTCAAAGGGGGGATTACTCCTAATAGGATGTATTTTACATGTTTGGGTAGAGGAAAAACCTTAATCCCAATAGATTTTTCATTACTTTACTCATCTTTGAGGAATTGAATGATGAACATGAAATCAATTTTGGGATTGCATCATTATGTGTGTTGCTTGCATCATTATGTGTGTTGCTGTATGATTTTCGTGCACTATTTTACCACGAGTTTTGTGTGTTCATGTTCATGATGATTATATGTGTGAGTGTTCATATGTGAATGATGTACTTGATGAATAAAGTATGCAAATCTATGACTAAATGAATAAAATTGCATGTTAATTGGTGAATTATCGAAGAAGAAGAGCTCAAAGTATCAAATGATGTAAGCGACTAAGATACGGATAATTACCAATATGTATCTTCAATAATGAAAACGACAATATTATTTCTTTTATAAATATGTCTTCCAAATATAAAAATTGACACAACCATTAAATTTAAGAATTCTTTATCTATTATCAATATTATCTTATTTTAATTTAAATTATGTGTTTAATTTGTACACATTATCAACATTTTATTTATTCATGTAACATTTGTTTATATAAAAATTGATTTAAATAAATCTCTAGAATATAAGTGAGATAAATGACTAAAATAAATATACTACATTACATATTAAAATGAATCAAGTTTTTATAAACAATTTTAATAGAGATTAAAGTCAACATATAATTAAAAATAGAAAATTTGTATAAAATAATAAAATTTGCAAAGAGAAAATGGTGTCCTCAGACCCGGTTCTGGGACAGGGCAAGCAGGGCCCACTGCCCAGGGCCTCCAAAAAATAGGGGCCTCATTTTTTAAAGCAAATTTTACCCCATATCCCTACATTTATCCCCATACCCCTACTCATCAATTTTTTGGACAAAAATACCCCTATATAAATAGTATATATTTCAAAAAATTTACTTTTTTCCTCATTTTGTTTTTGTACGAACGGTAAAAAACGCACTGAAATTCACTCCCGGAGAACCCACACACGCTACATCTAGATCACAAAAATTTGCAAACCGGAGAACTAGAGTAAGTTACTTCTGGTTTGAATTTTTTTATTTTGTACACCCCGGATAACTTGGCATCGTTTTATCCGGTTTGTGTAATTACTACACCGGATAACCTGATGTCCTGTTATCCGGTTTGTAAAGTTTCTTCACCGGAGAACTTAAGGCTGGGTTTTTCGGTTTTGTTTTGTTTTTTAATTTTTTTACAGTGGCTCATTTTAGAGGACCCGACGGATTTATTTATCGACGATACACTGATGGATCGGTATTTCGAGCACAGTATATTCGAGATGAAGATCGGATAGCTGATCCTGTACCTGTACCAGCAGCGGCTCACATTCCACCGCATCCACCATTTCCTGGAGGACCGACTGATATGTCACTTTTAGTGAGGTATCAGAACCACGTGGCTCGTTATCTGTGGGATGGCCAAGTAAGTAAATCTATGACCTTTCTATGGTGAATAAAATGAAATTTTAATTATTTATGTATTATGACATATTCTACGAATTATTTTTCAGGAGAGAGCTCCGAAGAAGGAGCTGAAGTTTGCTGCACATGGCAGCAAACTGATTGGATGGGTTCCTCATAGTCTCCCACCTATGATTGAGCTTATGGTCTATCCTCTCTACAGAATACCAGTTTATCGAGGATAGATCAGAACCTGTTATCTGCATTTGTTGAGAGGTGGCATCCTGAGACATCGTCTTTCCATATGCCGTTTGGCGAGATGACGATTACACTGGACTATGTTTCTTGCCTCCTTCATATACCAATTAGAGGAGAGTTACGTAACCCTGCACAAGGTTTTACTGACTCGGATGCTATTACTTATGCTATTAGTCTGATGGGTGTTTCATTGGAGAATGCAGCTGAGGAGATTCGTATAACCAGAGGTCTTTACTATAGGATGGATTGGTTGAAGAAGCTATTTGTCAGTCTGCGAGCTGAGAGCAGATTTGATTGTGCAGCTAGGGCGTATATTTTGTTGCTACTAGGCTGCACTATTCTTACATATAAGACCTTTACTTTTGTAGAGGCAGAGTATTTACCACTCTTTGAGGACTTAGATAGATGTGGTAGATACTGTTGGGGGGTTGCTGCACTTGTCATACTATATAGATATCTCAGAGATGCTTCGTTCTATAGTGCAGACAGCTTGGTGGATATGCCTATCTACTACAGGTACAAATGCTTAATTTTAATTTCATTTAGACTTGTATTATATTATTTATAATACCTTTAATTGATGATATTCATGATGTGTCACAGTGTTGGATTCATGAGTATTTCCCAACTGTTGGGAAGAGAGAATTTTTGAAGATTTCTGTTGTTGGTAGTCCACTTCCCAGGATGATGAAGTGGCAATACAGGCAAGGGACGCAGAAGGTTGATAAGATTAGAGCAGTGCTGGATGAATTGACACCTACTGATGTCATTTAGCGCCCGTTTGAGGATCACAGATAGTACATACCATTTACTGATATTTGCATGTACACGGGTGGCCTGAAGTGGTATGGTACAGTTGTACTTCATCTATCTGACAGATGTTTACGTCAGTTTGGATACAGGCAGTTCACACCATCTCATCCACCCGATATTGACACACACTTGATATAGACTTTGAGTGGGTTACTTACCATGCGAGCGTCTCGCAAGTGACACAACAGGTCGAGTTTGCAGATACTCCGTATGATATGGTGGCTGATTACATGGCTTGGTACTACACAGTTTCCCATCCTCGTTTGATACCACCACCTCAGGGGGAGGTCAGAGAGGTTCCAGTTCCTAAGTTTGATGATGGACCGAAAGATCCGAGGTTACGACATATTTCACATGAGCTGCGTCGCTATCTCGCTCGTCACGAGGCCGAGGAGGATGATGATGATTATGTTAAGATCTTTTGAGCACTACGTCTAGCTTCGGGTGGACCGGTACCTCAGGGTGGACCGATTACTTATGTTAGTGAGGACGATGCTTGATGTATTATTTAGACCGGTTACTTATGTTACTTATGTATTATTATTTAGACTTATGTATTATTCAGATTTATGATTTATATTTATGTGATAATATTCATAATTATATTATGATTGATGATGTTAAAAAATATAAAAAATAATATGAAGTTAAATGTCACTCATCAAAATGTAAAAAATAATATGAAGTTAAACATGACTCATAAATTAACATGTTTTGGGCGCAGAGGCGTAAGTTGCTGCCAGTGTTGTAAACGTCCAGGAAATCCAATTATCCATGATGTTGCATCTGATGTCCGATGTTACCTCCAATCTGTTGTGACTGGTGGCAAGGGAAATCCCTCATTCATGTTTACCTATTAAGAAAGTTAATAAGTAAGACGTAAATCGTATATAATTATGTAATATAAAAAACTATAATATTTACCTGAACCCAATGATTTGAGTTTACAAAACCAATGCAGTAAATTGACACATTAGGATTATGTGAAGTCATCATAGGGAAGTAACTCAAACTAAGAGCACTTAGTGAGACAAGAATGATGTTGTACCAATTTGCTATCACATAACCCATTTCTGGTAGTGTCATCCATGTATTTACTGCCTGAGAACCTAAAGATGATATCAACAAGGATTCTCTCACTTTTGAATAACGAGTTTCAAATAACTGCTCATAGAGACTCTTTCTGGGACCTCTCATTTCATTATCCAAATCACGACGAACCATTGACCACCCTTCCTCACCATATCCGTGCAAAGATTCAATAGCTCTAAACCCATAATCTCCATCATCCTTTACATCAACAATGTCATCAATAAATGGTCTGATATGTTCTGGAAATTGTACAATGTACCTTTGAGATGGTTTTTTCCTTGAGGTCTGGGATAACTGTGAACAAGGCCTCTTTGAAGATTTTTGGGAATTGTTGTGATCCTGATCAACATACTCATGATATGAATCCTGCTTTTTAGTGCTTTCCTGCAACATCTAATGAATGAAACCTCTTCCATAGTGCTTCAATCGCATTTGTCATGTCCACCTCTGCTCCATCCTCTGTATCTACCTCTTGTTCACCTTCCATACTAAGTTTCCTCCAATGGATATGAATAGCATTAATTGGTATTGGTTCACCACTCAATGTGTATCTCCCTAACTCACAGGCACAAGGCAACCCGTATACTGTTCTACGAAAACACCTGCACATCTGGGTGTTTATACCCACCATGTCAACCCTATGCCACTCTTCAGCAATGTGCCGCAAAGCAGCTCTAGATACTGATCCACGCAAATTTAAATAATATGGACTAGTGTGTGCATGCTCAACCTCATAAAAAGTCTTCTGAAATTAAGCTCTAATATTGCCCACTTGAACCTTGATGTTGCCATTCATAGCCTTCCAGCATTTGCACATATCACCTAAACTGTTCTCCAACATCTGCTTCAGCTTCCAATACGCAGATTCGACCCTAACAAAAAAAAAGAAGTTCAGTATAAGTATCATTAATATCACCATAAACAAACTATGGCTATAAAACAAACACATTACTTGTTAGTCGTGATGTTGCCCAAATGCAACACTTTATTGATCCAAGCTTCAACAAATCTATGCCTATGAGGTGTCAACCATGTGTCTTCCACATAATCCATAAAAGGTCCATATTCCAAACAGGCATGCTCAAGCAATTTCAACTTTTGATGGTATTCCACCTCATCACTAGCTTTTACAAGTTCGTACCAAAGCTCCTCTATTGGTTTTCACATATCATTCACAACATACTCCTTTCACTTCGCTTTCACATTCTTGTTTATGTGAAATCGGCAAAGCAAATTAACTGTCGTAGGAAATACTGTTTCAATTGCTTTCATCAAAGCAGGATCTCTATCAGTTAAAATTATTTGTGGCCATAACCCTTGTTTAGTGAATAATTGTTTCAATTTATCTAGTACCCATCACAAAGTCTCTGTTTGCCTAGATTCCATATAGGCAAATGCAACATCAAATGTTAACTCAGTTGATGTCACACCAACTATTTCAAATAAAGGTTGCCTATACTTATTGGCTTTGTAAGTACTATCCATAATCAACACAATAGGAAACATATTCAACAACTTCACAGAGTCTGGATGGGCCCAGAAGATATCTCTCACAACTTCTGTGTCATCTTTTTTCCTACTCCAATAAACATAACCAGATTCTTCTATCAACTTAAACAACTGTTGCATTTCCGTTCAAGGTCCCCTGATGTTTTTTTAATCTTATTCTTATGTTTATATATTTGGGTGATTCGAGTCACATTCTCCGGATCTCGTTCTTTCAATGACAACAATGTGTGTCTTGGAGGAACATGACGTTTTGACAAATCAACAATATGTTGTTGGTCATCATCATTGAGTCGACTTACAAACGCATGACCTTAAAATCTATCAGGTAAACCATGGTTGTGAACTCCACATTTTACATCAATTTTCCAACCAGAACCATCTTTTGAAAAAAAAATTAAAAAAAACACGCTCCGGATAACTATGGACCAAGTTATCCGGTTGACAAAAAACGCAAACCAGATAACTTAACAACAAGTAATCCGGTGTTGAAAAGGATACCAACCGGATAACTTGGAGACAAGTTATCCGGTTTTAATCCTGACCTACAAAACCCAAACCGGATAACTTTATGTTGTGTTCTCTAGTTCATAAAAAGTTATTCACCGGATTTCATCATTTTAAGTTTCCCGGTTTGAAAAATACACATTCCGGAAATCCTTACCTTGTGTTCTCCGGTTCTCGTCGAATACTGACAAAAATTACTTTTTGACACATCTGACTGCACGGTAAAAAGTAAAAAAAAATAAAAAAAAAATAAAAAGATAAAATTGGAATTTTTGAAAATTTGTAGGGGTATGGGGTAAAATTTTTTTATTTTTTTTATTTAGGTAGTTTTATAATAGGCCCGGACAATATTAGATCTACTAAAGCAAAAATAACTTAGCCAAATTGTAAAATAATAGGCCCAATTAGTAATAGGTCCAACAAAATAAAACCAATTATTATTATTGTTTCATAAAAAATAAATTTTATTTTAATATTAATTTGTATTTAGGTTTTCCAATAGCTAATAATAGGATTTGAATCTTTTTCTTTGGAATTCACTCTCCGTCAAATACACCTTTGCAATTCTCTCTCGTCAAATACACTCTGTAAGGTTGGTAATTTTTTTCTCAATTTCTATTATTATATGAATTTGAATCTACACATAATACATACATGATGTAATTGGTGAAATTAAATTAATTTTAATTGTCAACTTGATGGAAACTGTTACTATTTGTTTGTCTTATCTCAATTAAGAAAACAATATCTCAAACTTGTTAGCATAAATTAATTTACTTTAATCTACCTTTTGTACTTTTATACCTTTTTTTACAACCTTAATGTGTAATTTCTTTAATGTGTAATTTCTTAATGTGTAATTTCTTGATTTTATTACATATATTTAAATATTAAATATTATTGTTTAATTTCTTAATTTCTTAATTTTACATATTACATATCTTTAATGTGTAATTTCTTAATTTTATAAAATATTACATATCTTTAATGTGTAATTTCTTAGTTTTATTACACACGTGTAATTTCTTAATTTTATTTATTGTGTAAATGTTAATTTTATTTACTAATTTCTTAATTTTTTAAATTTATTTGTTCAAATTCAACGTTGCGGAGTTTATCGGTTCAACTTCAATGTTGCAGGATTGATCAATTTCAATTTCAGGTTCTAAATTTATTTTCATTATTCCTCTATGCCTCTTAAATTGCCTCCTAAGATTAGAAAGTTTGATTCCGGTGTGAGAAGCGTAAGAAAAAGAAAAGACTTGATAAGTTAACTCAATCTCAATCAGGAGCTCTTGATAAATTTATTATAAAAATACCACAAATTTCTGTTGAAAATCAGAATGTTGATGTTGGAATTATTGAAAATATGGAGGAAAATGTTACTGTTAATGCTACCAAAAATAATAATTTAGATGCTGAAAATATCGAGGAAAATGCTAATGTTATTGCTACTGAAAATGATAATTTAGATGATGCAAATGTTGATAATGCTAACGACAATGTTGAAGATATAAATATAATTGATCCTGCAATATGGGATTCTCTTGAGTCTAGAATGATTGATTTATTAGCAACAAAAGGTTCTAAAAGAGATGTGTCTATTGTGAAGGGTCCTAAAGATAAATCATCTAGACGTTTTACAGCTAATTTGTATACTATAGTTTTACCAAATGGAGAGAAATGCGATAGAGATTGACTTGTTTATTCAAAAAAGATTGATAGAGTATTTTGCTTTTGTTGTAAAAAATTTAAAAGAGGGATTGGTATAGGTCAATTAGCAAATGAGGGTTTTTGTACTTGGAAACATGTTGGTGAAAGACTTAGAGAGCATGAGGCAGGCATGGAACATGTTCACAATATGACTGCTTGGTATGAGTTGCGTAAAAGATTGCAAAATTTTCAAACTATTGATAAAACAACTCAACGGTTGATTGAGAAAGAAAAGGAGCACTGGAAAAATGTTTTAAAAAGAATTATTTCAATAGTGAAATTTCTTGCTAAACATAACTTGGCCTTTCGTGGTTCGTATGAGAGATTGTACCAAAATAGCAATGGTAATTTTTTGAGCTTAATTGAAATGGTAGCTGAATTTGATTCAATTGTCCAAGAACATGTTAGACGTATTACAGATGATAATGTTCATGTTCACTTTCTTGGACATAAAATTCAAAACGAGTTAATAATTTTGCTTGCTTCTGCAATTGAAAATGAAATCATTAGAAAAATCAAACAAGCAAAGTATTTCTCTATGATACTTGATTATACTCATGACGTTAGTCACCAAGAGAAAGTGTCTTTTATAATACGATATGTGGATGTTTCTTCAAATTCTGTTAGTGTTGAAGAATCTTTTTTAGGATTTTTGAATGTGAATGATACAACTGGTCAAGGGCTTTTTGATGTTTTACAAGATGAATTGAAAAATCTTGATCTTGACATATTTGATGTGCGGGGACAAGGTTATGATAATGGGTCAAATATGAAAGGAAAACATCAAGGTGTACAAAAGAAATATTTAGACTTAAATCCAAGAGCCTTTTATACTCCTTGTGCTTGTCATAGTCTTAATTTGACATTGTGTGATATGGCTAACTCTTGTCCTAAAGCTAAATATTTTTTTGGAGTTTTTCAACGCATTTATACTATTTTTGCTAATTCTACTAAGAGATGACAAATTTTGAAAGATAATGTAAAATGGTTGACTCCAAAATCATTGTCATCCACTCGTTGGGAGAGTCATGTAGATAATGTCAAAGCTATTAAAACTCAAATGTCAGATTTTAGAGAAGCTTTACTTGAAGTGTCAGAAAATGATCTTGATTCTAAAATAAGAAGTGAAGCTAAATCCTTAGCGACAAATGAGCTTGGTGATTTTAAGTTTTTAATGTCGATAATTATTTGGTTTAAAATATTATCCACAATTAATATGGTTAGCAAGCTCTTACAATCAAGAGATATGGTTATTGATGTTGCTATGGAGAAAATAACAGGGTTGATTTCATTTTTTAAGGAATATAGAGAAACCGGTTTTATAAATGCCTTGAATTATGCTTCAAAAATTGCCATTGAATTGAATATTGATCCCGTATTTTCTCAAAGGCGTATCATTCGAAGAAAAAGACAGTTTTATGAGAATTTGAATACCCCACCAATTAAGCTATCTGAAGAGGAATCTTTTAGAGATAATTATTTTTTTTATCTTGTTGATCAAGCTGTTGTATCTCTTAATAAGAGATTTAAGCAATACCAACAATATGAAAGTGTTTTTGGTTTCTTATTTACTTCTCAAATTTTACAATCATTAGACAATGCAATTTTAGAGTCTTGTTGAAGTCATTTTGAAGAGACATTGAAACATAATGAGCAATGTGATATTGATGGGAAAGAATTATGTGTGGAGTTAAGGTTACTAAGAGAAATATTGCCTGTAGGAAATATTGGACCTATTCATATATTAATATTTTTGAAAGGCATGGATTTTTTTTCCTAATACACTAATTGCATATAGAATTTTATTGACTATTCCTGTGACAGTTGCCTCGGCAGAAAGAAGTTTTTCAAAATTGAAGTTGTTGAAGTCTTACTTGCGGTCTACCATGTTACAAGAAAGACTTAATGGATTAGCATTGATAGCAATTGAGAATGTTAGTTACATGGATAAACGATTACTTTTGATGTAGTTGATGCTATTTACAATTTAAATAGATGATTTGTTTATTTTAAAAATAATATTTTTTATTAGGGATCTATTTTTATTATTTGCCCCGGGTCTCTAAAAGTCAGGACCGGCCCTGGGTGTCCTTATGGTGTATTACTATATTTTTATATGCTAATATATCTTTTATAAATTTTTTATCTATGAGCAAATTTTTTTTAGGGTTAAATATACGATTCCACCTGCCATTAGGGCGAGTTTTGGTTCCCCCCCCCCCCCCCTGAAGTTTTTTTTTGTGATTCCCCCCTTGTAAAACCAAAATTCTGTTTGCAGAACCCCCTATCCCTTGTTTGGCTGACAGGGCATGGAAAATTTGTCTACGTGGCATTTAGGGTCTGCTGACTGGGCTTGTTTTTAATTTTTTTTAGTTTACGTTTATTTAATTTTTTTTAGATTTTATTTAATTTATAATTTTTTTATTTATTTAATTTTTTCTTTAATTAATTTTCATATTAATTTTATTTATTTAAATTGTTATTTTAAATTATTAAAATATTAAACTTGGGCCTAAGCCCATTTTTATTTCAAGACAAACACACATACTCCAAGACTATTTTCAATTCATTATCATATATGATTGATTGGTATATATAGACTCGTTTTGCTTCTATACCAACCGATGTGGGACTTTAAGATACCCATTAAATTAAAAACAAGAAAACACAATGACCCAGAAGTGTGCCTCAAGCAGCAGCTGCAGTAGCTTCATCAATAGCTGAAGTATGCCTCTCCCATTAAACATATTAGAACAGCTTCAATTCTTTTTCATAAGAGAAGAGATGTTAACTGACCGGTTTTAATTTTGTCTGTGCTGCTTAGGAATCCTTTGGTGCAATAAGAACAGTTAGATCTTTTGCTCAGGAAGATTATGAAATAGAACGCTACTCTAAGAAAGTTAATGAAACTCTAGCACTTGGACTTAAACAAGCTGTGAGTTAGTCATTTTTTATTTTGATCCGCATGGTTGTGTTTAGATTTATTTCCTTCACAATCCTTAATTTGATCTACTTTGTGATGCAGAAAGTTGTTGGACTCTTTCTATTTTCCTCAGGTATTTTCCTCTTTCTATTTTTTCCTTATCCATCTGAAAAAGGATTCTTATGATTTATTTCAGTGGTGGTTTGATCTGTTGTATTCGAACTGCTAGTCTTGTGATCAATCATCTTCTTACTTTTTCCTTTCTTTTAGTGTTTATTTTGGCAGCTCATCATATTTCAACTTGGTTATTATTTAACATGCTTGCTTGTACAGACTACAATTACAAACTTAATTGAAAGATTTTATGACCCAACCAAGGGAAAGATTATGGTGAATGGGGTGCCTCTGGTTGAAATATCACACAAGCATTTACACAGAAACGTATTTTCTTTGTTTGTTTTTTAATATAGTAATCATGGTTTAATATAGTATCCCTATGTATCAAAAGAAATTGAACCCTCCAATATTTAATTCCTTTTTGTGATTTCAACAACTAAAGTTGTTTGCTTGCATATTTGCAGATCAGTATAGTTAGTCAAGAGCCTACACTCTTCACTTGTCCCATAGAGGAGAACATAGCTTATGGATTTGATGGCAAAGTTGATGCCACTGATATTGAAAATGCAGCTGTAATACTCAATGTATTTTTTCACTAACAAAATATCTCTCCCAACTTTCATTCACTCATGATTGGTATGTAACTGAATGCAGAAAATGGCCAACGCACACGAATTTATATCAAAATTTCCTGAACAATACAAGACATTGGTTGGAGAGCGAGGCATAAGGCTTTCAGGAAGACAGAAACAGAAAATAGAAATTGCCAGAGCCTTACTTATGGACCCAAAAATTCTCCTACTGGATGAAGCCAAAACAAGTTGCTAAAAATTTAGTCCCACATTGGTTGTAACAAAGACCACATAAGAGTTTATAAAGCCAACACACATATAAATTTATGAATTGGAAAACAGACTGTATAAATGGGCTATAATTATTAGAACAAGGGCTTTAAGCCCAGTTATTAAATTTTAATAATTAATATATAAATAATTAATATTTAAATTACATAAATAATTAACTGGCATTTAAAAACAGTAAAAACTAAAATTACCTGGCATAAAGAATAAGACTAAAAAAAAATACGAAATAAATAAATATATAATATTTAAGAACAGTAAAAATATTTAATAATATATAATAAAAAAAAGCCACGTGGACTGCCACGTAGACAGATTCTCCATGACCAGTCAGCCAAACAAGGGATAGGGGGTTCTGCAAACAGAATCTTGATTTTACAAGGGGGGAATCACAAAAAAAAAACTTCAGTGGGGGAAAACCAAAACTCGCCCTAATGGCAGGGGGAATCGTATATTTAACCCTTTTTTTTACAGTTGGTTGATATATTTAAAAATTTTATATAACGAATAGGTTATAAGTAATGGAATGGAAGTTACATAAGTTGCAAATGAAAGTTTTATATATAATTGTGAGTCAATGAGATAGTGGAGTTGTATAAACTATGACTAATTATTCGTGAGTAGAAAACTATATTTTAGTTTTTTTTTTATTTTAAAAAAATAATAATAATAAAATAAACTCTTCTGATCGTACCTGGATCAGACAGTTATTCAATGGCCAGCGACGTCGTATGGACTTCAGCTCCGGTGAGGTTGAAAGACGGCGCGGGGGGGGGGGGGGGGGGGGGGGGGGGGTGTACCTGCAAGGTATTCCGACGCTCAAGTAAGGCAAGGGTCATAAGTAAAAGCAAGTACAGAAAAAGGTTAGAGTGTATGAGATTGCGTAACCTGACCCTCTCAAGTGAGAGGGTATTTATAGAGAGCCCCTAGCGCGGGGCCAACGGTTACTTGCATTGGGCTGGATTGCCAGGCCCAATCCAAATAACTGCTAGGGCTTACATGGCGTAGTGAAGACCAGCACGTGGTCTTCGCCCTGGGGTAACCGTTCCTAGATCTCCGAAATTAGGGCAGACCGATTCCATCGGGAGTGGGTGGTTACATGAAAACGTGTCCTCGCGGGGAGGTGTCTTACGTGTCGGGGAGATACGTGTCCTCGCGGGGATGACTCTTATATGCAGAAGGAGATGGCTCCTCGTGGGGAGGAGCACCTGAGTTTCGAGGATGAGCGAGCCCGGAGAGGCTTAGCGCCCTGCCCGATGCCCTATGCCATGCGTGTGCCCGACAATGTTGAGGAGGGGCATGAGCTCGACATGGGTCGTGCTAAGAGGCCTTTGTTGGGCCATCCCAGGACGTGTGGGTTGGGCCTGATCGGTTGAGGGGCAGATCCCAGCCCAGTTCAGAATAGGAGCCCCCCAAGTCGTTGCTCTGAGGTGTCAGGGTAATGACTTTAGGGTCAGCACTATGTCGAGGACGCGTCCAACCGGGGGAAGGGACTCTAAACGTGGAACAGTACGTCGACCGGGGCAGAAACAAATCGATCTGCTCGCACTAGACTGGCCGCGGATGGGCGACGTCGCGGGGATACGAGAAGTCTGAAACGAGGTGAATGAAAAGGTGCGTGTTGGGGAATGAAACGACACGCTTGGGAGAGTGTGCGCCACGTGTCACAACTCATCATTGCCTAGGGCGGCTATGCTAGGGTAGCGTAATAGATTTCCTAGGAGCCCTCGAGACTTGTGAGAGCCCTATAAATAGGGGCCATCCCGTCCCATTTGCACTTTTGCTCCCCCTTTGCTCAGATTCATTCTTTTCTTCCTTCTCTATTTCGCCACCGTACGTCGCCGCCAACTGCCGTGCCGGAACCCTACCGGAAGTGTGTTTCAAGTAAGTTTCTCTCTTTTTCCTCCTTTCGTTTGCATTTGTAGGGTGGTTTCATGGTGAACTGATGAAGTTCTCATGGAAATCATGAAATCTCCAGCGAAAATGGCGGGATTTCATAGTTTCTTATTGCATATTGCGTGGAGAAGGGGATGAGTATCCCGGGAACACGAAGAATGTTCCGAGGACACAAGATAAAACCCTCGAGTTCCTCACTAATATCCCTTTTGTGTGAAGGAATCCTCCTCGAGCGGCACACCGGTGATCTGAGGATGGTCGCGGGGACGCTCGTCGGTTGTCTCGGGGAGGCGGACGAGCGCGACCGTCTCGAGATCTCGACGCTCCCTCTTCGCCCTTTCACTTAAACAACGGTGGAGGGGTGAATTTGATATGGATCATCGAATTCACCATTTCCTTCTGCTTTTCAGGTATATGGAAGCTTCCTCCATTTCTGTGGCCGTGGGATCGTTGGACGTCGACGACCAACCCGACTCTCCAATGGCGCCAATCACTAGGGTCGAGGAACGTCCCCTCGCGGAGTGGGTCAGCGATGAGCCGTTGAACATGGCTTCCCATTTTTTCTACGAGGACGAGGACACTATTTTTTGCACAGTCGAGCACCAGCTGGTGGGTTCCTCGAAGTCGTGGAAGGTGTTCCGGCCTCAAGCACATCATCGCATATGCTCGACATACCGAGGGATGAGGTTCCCTCTTTACGAGTTCATGTTCGACAAGGCGGGGTGCCGTCTACCCTTTACGGATTTTCAACAAGCGGTATTCGTTTGGTTGCGCCTGACGCCTTCGCAGCTCCACCCCAACTCCCTCGCTTTCATCCAAGCTTTCGAGATCGTCTGTAAATATCTCCGAATCGGAGCAACCGTGCCTCTCTTCTTTCGCATCTTCCACCTCCGGCGACAGGCCTCCGATGGCAAACATGGTTGGGTGTCTTTCAAACAAACGAGCAGTCTCTTCCACACCTACTTGGATTCTGTTCGTGACTTTAAATACCGGTATTATATCGTGAGGCCGGTCACGCTTGAAGCTGTGAATTCGGTGTATTGTCGAGTTTCCCGCGAAGTGGACGGGCAGACAGAGGATGTCCTCGAGCCAAGATTTCCCTTGTTCTGGATGGAAGAACACTTCAAAAAGGGGACGGACAGCTACAAAGTCAGTCCTGGCCGTTTGGACGAGGGGGATCGCCTGGCTTATGAGAGAACAGTCGCTTTTGTCAACAGGTTTAATAAAGCCAAGGTCTTGACGATGGATGGGGAACCTGTCCGAGGAGACGACGGGCAGGTGTTAACGAAGTGGCGTTTAATCAATACGAGGGCCCTCCTCGAGACGTTCTCCGATGAGGAAGCCCTTGAGCTGCTGGGTAGTGACATCCTCTTCGACTCACTTTTTACTTCGTGTCCTGGTTTCTGATTTACTGACGCTTATTTTCTTTTTGCAGGTAAGATGTCGATTGCTGAGGAGCGCTTCAAAAAGTTGAAGGCCACCCGCCTTTCGAGGAAGGGAGGTAAAGGCCGCATCGAGCGGATCCGAGCGGAGGACTCCGTTCCCACCCAGACAACCGGGGGTTCTTCTGGCTCTCACCAGGACAGTTATTCTCCCAGTACTCAGGGCCCCCCAAAGAGGCAGCGGGTTGCAGATTAAGTGGACGTCGACCTTACTAGGAAAGAGAACCCCCTGCTGTAAAATTTGTGTTCCCGCCTTGTCACTCGAGGCCGAACTTCTTCATGGGGAATAATTCCCTATGCGTGGGTGCCCCCAAAGCTCAGGCCATCTTAGGCGTCGACAAGCTTTCTCGGAGAAGGGCGCTGCTGGAGGATGTGTCTGCGGTGATGCGGGTTTGCGCGGCTGCCTTGGTTCTGAACGATGAGGCATGCCCCGAAGACGAGCTGAACAAGTTGCGGGAGTGTTTCAGGTCCATCTCAGCCAAAATGGAGAAGGTGGGCAAGGAGCTGGCCGACTGCAAAAGCCAGAACTAGGCCTAGGTTGAGCTTCAAGGGCAGTGGAGGAAAGGTTGAAGAATGCTGAGGAGGAGCGGAAACGTCTCTTGACGAGGGACGTCGAGCTTGAAGAGGAGATGGATCTTCTCTTGGCAAGGAATGCCTAGTTGGAGAAGGTTGTCTGCCTGGCTGATGAGGAAACCGAGGAAGACAGGTTGCTGACCTCGCGGGCAGTGCTGATAGCGAAGCTCTGGGAAGTCGAGCAAGACAACCTCGAGGCGGCTGACATAGGTTTTAGGAATGTCGTGCAGTAGCTTCAGGTTCTCAATACCGACCTCATAATCGAAGGGACTGACCCCGACTACGAGGTGGTCGACGGTCAGATCGTGCAGCCCGAAGGGACCGTCGCCGAGTAGGTTTTTCTTCCTCGTTCTGCTTGGCCTGCGAGCCATTTTATTTATTTTTTGATACTTATGCCCGACCTGCGTGCCAGGGGCTTTTCGATACTTATTTGTAATATTTGTACAATGGACTTCTGCCCGCTTTAATGCATTTTTGTTTATCTGCTCATGTGTTGTTTGTATGTTTTCAATTGTGTGTGATGTTATTGCATTTGCTATACTTTGTTTGTTTTTGTCCAAGTAATAGAGATTTCTATACTTTGCTTGTTTTTGTCTAAGTAATGAAGACTTTGGGGGTTTGCTCGACTTTGATAGTCCTTGACCACGTGGAGAGCTGGCTGGGTGGTCGGAGACGTATTTTGACCTTTAACGAGGCTAAGAGCTCGGTCGAGGTCTTAGCTTTGTGGTGTGAACTTCCCATCGCGAGCTGGGTGTTCCGCCTAATTGGTACAATGACGGTGGAGCTCGATCGAGGTATCCTAGTCGGATCAAAAGTCCTCGCGCACACACAACGCGGCCTTTGATCATCGTGTTCTGTATAGGGGTGTCGCGCTCGTACCCTAGTGCGCCCCCGTAATCGCGGTGCTAGCGTGTCGCGGGTAGTGTTTAACTGTAGTACTGTTTGAGCTTCTCAGCGTTCCATGGTCGAGCAAGTTCTTCCCCATGCAGATTTTCAAGGAAGTAGGCTCTTGTCCCCATTTTCGCGCGGACGCGGTACGGGCCCTCCCAGTTTGCGGTGTGTTTGCCCTCTCGCGAGTCTTTCTGGTTCCTTCGTAGGATGAGGGTGCCTACTTGAAAATCACGCATGATAACTTTGTCGTTATAACGTAAAGTTATTTTCTGTTTAAGTGAAGCTTCTCGGAGAGAAGCACCCGAACGTGTCTCCTCGACGAAATCAAGTTCTTCCCTCAAGGCTTCGTTGTTCGCGGCCCCGTCGAAGGGCTCTTCTGTCCTTCTCGAGGGTTCCCGAATCTCCATGGGGATCACCACTTTCGTCCCGTAGGTCAGACGAAAAGGGGTCTCTCCGGTCGTGGAGTGTGGTGTTATCCGGTAGGCCCAGAGGACGCTGTATAGCTCCTCGACCCACCATTGTTTGGCGTTGCCTAATTGACATTTCAATCCTCAGAGGATTACTCTATTCTCCACTTCGGCCAGCCCATTTGTTTGAGGGTTCTCGACCGACGTGAAGTGCTGCTTCATGTCTAGTTTGGTGACGAAGTCTTGGAAGTTCCTGTCGGTGACTTGTGTTCCGTTGTCGGTGACTATAGCTTGAGGCAGGCCGAATCGGGCGAGAAACCTTTGCCGGTATAGCTTGTCCTCGACTATCGTGTATGAGCATGCCCGTCGCTTGACCATCCCTTCTTTTTTGGGATCTTCGGGCAGTTTTCCCGTCGTGAGGTACTCGTATACAGGGGTCATCCAGCAATTGCTGTCACCAATGGCGTTTACGTCCGCCACCGGAGCGGGTTTGTCGATGCTCGGGCGAGAAATCACTTCTTGTATGACGGATTTGTTCTCGCCTTTCTTCTTTGTGCTTGCCAATTTGGACAAGACATCTGCTCGGGTATTGTGCTCGCGAGGGATGTGAGTTACTTTCGCAGAGGTGAACTTTTTCATCTTTTCTTTCACCAAGGTCAAGTATTCGATGAGGTGGTCGTTCTTGGCTTGGTACTCTCCTCGGACTTGCGAGGCCACGAGCTGGGAGTCGGTGAAGATTTTGACCTCCTTGGCGCCGAGGTCCTCGGCCAGCCGAAGCCCGGCGAGGAAAGCCTCGTACTCTGCTTGGTTGTTCGACGTCGGGAAGGATAGTTTGAGGGATACCTCGATCAGGATGCCTTCCTCATTTTCGAGGATGATACCCACCCCACTTCCCTTCGGGCTGGATGCTCCGTTGACATAGATCGTCCATTTTTGGGATCCGTTGGTCGAAGGTTCCGGGACGGTCATCTCTGCCACAAAGTCGGCCAATACCTGAGCCTTCAGGGTTTTCCTTCCCTCGTATTGGATGTCAAACTCGACGAGTTCAAGTGACCACCAGAGCATCCTCCCCGCCATATCCGGTCGTCCAAGGAGTTGTCTTATAGGTTGTTCGGTCCTTACGACGACAGTGTGGGCTAGGAAGTAGTGGCGTAGCCTCTTGGCCGCGGTGACGATGCCAGGGCGACTTTCTCTATCTGCTGATACCTGAGCTCGTGGCCTTGGAGGGCTTTGCTCGTGAAGTAAATCGGTTTTTTCCCGTCCGGGGTTTCCCGAATGAGGACGGCGCTGATCGCTTCACTCGTGATTGTGAGATACAAGAAAAGTGTCTCCCCGCTCTCAGGCTGTGAGAGGACTGGGGGTTGCGATAGGACCTATTTTAGGTGGAAGAGCGCCTGCTCGCATTCTTCGCTCCATTCAAACGTCGCTTTTTATCGGAGAAGTTTGAAAAATGGGAGTGCGTATTGCGCAAACTTGGCGACGAAGCGGGAGAGAGCGGTGAGCATCCCGTTCAATGATTGTATTGACTTCTTCGAGTCCAGAGTAGGGATCTCGGAGAAAGCCCTACACTTGTCGAGGTTGGCTTCGATTCCTCGCTCTATGAGGTAGAAGCCGAGGAACTTACCTGCCCAAACGCCGAAGGTGCATTTGTCGGGGTTGAATCTCATGCGGCATCTCCTCGCTGTGTCAAACACCTTCTTGAGGTGCGCGGCGTGGTCGGCTTCTTCCGTGGATTTTACGATCATGTCGTCCATATAAACCTCGAGCATGTCGCCGATTTCAGGCCGAAAAACCTTGTTCATCATTTGTTGGTAGGTCGCACCGGCGTTCTTCAGGCCGAAGAGCATTACGTTGTAGTAGTAATTGCCCGACTCGGTCATGAAAGCCGTGTGCTGTTTGTCGACCTTATCCATTGGAATTTGGTTGTATCCTGAGTAGGCGTCCATGAAGGATAATAGTTTGTAACCTGCAGAATTGTCGACTAGCTGGTCGGTGTTAGGCAAAGGATAGCAGTCTTTCGGGAAAGCCCGGTTAAGATCAGTATAATTAACACACATCCTCCATTTTCCATTATTCTTTTTGACGAGTACAATGTTGGACAGCCAGGTTGTGTACCTGGACTCCGAAATAAAATTCGCCTCTAGGAGTCGTTTACAGCTTTTTTAGCAGCCTCCACTTTTTCGGGAGACTGCTTACGCCTACGTTGAGATACGGCCCTAGCGGCCGGATCTACTGCAAGCTGATGGCAAGCCACCTCGGGGTCAAGGCCAGGCATCTCGGAGGCGCTCCATGCGAATAGATCAGCATTCTCCCAGAGACATGCCTTCAGCTGCTACTTCGCCAGGTCGGGGATCCCCGTGCCAATCTTCACGTTACGGTCTGGATCTTCCTCGAGGGCTACGAGCTCAAAGTCTCCGTCTGGGATGAGGCGCGTTGGGTGGAGAGGCCGCCCGTTATTTTCCGCCTGGAGGTCAAAGTCTTCTGCCCCGTCTTCATCGGGTTCGCCCGGGAACCTGCTGTCGAGTTTGACCACGTTGACCCGCAGGAGGGGTACCTGTTCGGTGTCCGGGGATGGCTTTGCTACAGTCTTGGGTTTGGTGCCGATGGAACTCATGCCTTTGATGGCAGCGTCGAAGCACCTCTTGGCCGCGTCTATGTCCCCGTGCATCGTAACTACTCGTCCCCTGGCCATGTAGTACTTCATTTTGAGGTGGACCATTGATGGTACCGCTGTAAGTTTGGCCAGGGTGGTCCTCCCGAGGATGCAGTTGTAAAGGGATGGACATTCGACCACCAGGAAGCGGGTCTTCACTTGTCGGGCAGTGTCTTCGGCCTCGAATGTGACCATCAGCTCAACGTTATGGTCTGGTGGTGGTTCCATTGAATCCCTGCAGATCTGAACTGACGTACGAGGTCAAATGTCTCTCGTCGAGTTGGAGAGTCCCGAAAAGATGAGCGTACATGATGTCGACCGAGCTGCCCTGGTCGACAAGGATCCTTCGAACGTCAAAATTCGCCATCTGTGCCCTGACCAGGAGGGGGATAGTGGCGTTGGGCGCTCCGCCGGGGAGCTCCTCGAGGTAGAAGGTGATAGGGTTTGAGTTCCCTCGCACCTTCTCGAGAGTAGTTGTCTTCGCCGACGTTGCGGATTCCAGTTTGTCAAATTTCCTCTTGATCGACCTGACGGACAACTTCTCGTAACCACCCCCGGAGATGACCATTGCCTTGGGGAAGCCTTCCCAGGTGCTACGGGCAGCGACGGGGTCCTCGTGGGGGAAGTTCGCCCACATGTTGCGAACTGCTTCCTAGCCCTCAATGTCCCCGGGGACGAAAAAGTCTTCGGGTCGAGTGACACTGAGGGCGACCTAAAGCTGACTCTCATCGGGAGGAGGCGTCGTCTCCTCGATGTTCTGGGCTTCCCGGGAGCTGGGACGAGGAGTATCATTCTTTAGGGCGTATTTCTTCAAGTGCCCTTCCTTGATGAGGATTTCAATCGAATCCTTGAGATGGATGCAGTCTTCTGTGACATGTCCGTGGCTCCGGTAGAACCTGCAGTACTTAGACTTGTCTGTGTTTGATTTGGGGGGAGTCGGCTTTGGAAAGAGGATGCCTCCTTTTAGAAATTCCGAGTTGGAGCACTCGGAGAAGATTCGCGCGCGGGGAGCGTTAAGCGGCGTGTACTCCGTGAACAGGACAGCTGGTCCTTTCTGTTCGCGGGAGTCCCGGGGGCGGCTTTCTTTCTTCCTTTCTCCCCCGCGTCGGGGAGGAGAGTATTCTTTGTGGCCGCGGGGGCCTTCTTTGCGCCTCGACTTAAGGGCGATCTGTGCTGCCTCCGACTCCTCGAGCTCGATGTACGATTGAGCTCGTTGGAGGAAGTACTCTAGATGGCGGGGTCTGCGGAGGCCCACGGACTTGGCAAAATTAGATCCAAAACGCAGTCCATGGATGATTAAATACTTCTTCATGTCGTCGATCGTATGGACCTCGACAGCTTCTCTGTTGAATCTCTCAATGTAGTTCCTGAGAGATTCGTTCTTCCCCTGGAAGATGCTCTCTAGGGCGGCCTCCGTCTTCGGGTGTCGACGAGACGCAGTGAAGTGCTTGGTAAAGCGTTGCCTTAGTTGCTTCCAAGATGTGATCGACCCGGGTGCCAGACCCTTGTACCAAGTCATCGCGCCCTTTCATAATGTCGTCGGGAAAATCCTGCACTTAATGGCCCCTCTGACATTTCTGAAGTCGAGCATGGCTTCAAAACTTTCGACGTGATTGTCTGGGTCGGCCAGGACATCGTAGGTCCCCAGTGGTGGGGGTTTCTCCATGCCCGCAGGAATTGGGGCATCCATGATCTCCTAAGATAGGGGGTCCTCTGGTCGTCGTCGTCGCTTCCGGCTGGGGACCTTGAATGGGATCAGTGATGTCGTACAGGTCTTTGTTGCGAAGGGGAATTCCTTGAGTGGTTCCTCGGCCTTTCCTCGATGGTCTTGCTCTTCTTGGTGGTTGAGGAGGGCCTGGATTCCTTCCAAGGCGGGGGAGCGATGGCGCTTCTGAGAGATCGCCGGCTGGGGGCGCTCGAGGCGTGGTCGACGTCCCTCGCGCACCGGTGAGGGGGTTCGAGATTCTTCTGATGGGGTCCTTCGCGCAGAAGGAGATCGGCGAGGCGAAGGCGGACGACGATGTCTTCGCGGGGAAGATCGTCGTGTCCACCCTCGCTCTAGTGCTTCAATTCTGATATTCTGGTGTGCGATCAGCTGGTTGGTCTGATTGACCAAGGCAAATAGGGCCACGGTGCTCGGATCTGCATTGGGCGGAGGAGCAACTGGCTGAAAGACGGTTTGCTGATCGTCCTGCCAGGCGGCGTCGTAAGTCGTGTCTTGGGAGTCTGGGGAGGCTATTTGCCCGTCTCTCACATCTCCTTGCTCGATGTTGAGGGCAGCCGCGTCCTCACGGTGGTTTCTGTTCTCGAGTTGCGCGAGGACGGTATCCAGAGCTTTGTTCGCAGACGGGTTGTTGGCCATGCTGGTGATGAACGAGAGGATTGCTTTGGTTTATCGAAGGAAAAACGGGGAAGCAAGAGTTTTCCACAGACGGTGCCACTGATCGTACCTGGATCAGACAGTTATTCAATGGCCAGCGACGTCGTATGGACTTCAGCTACGGTGAGGTTGAAAGACGGCGGGGGGGAGGGGGGCGAGGGGGGTGTACCTGCAAGGTACTCCGACGCTCAAGTAAGGCAAGGGTCACAAGTAAAAGCAAGTACATAAAAATGTTAGAGTGTATGAGATTGCGTAACCTGGCCCTCTCAAATGAGAGGGTATTTATAGAGACCAAAATAAATAGTGCATTTTATTTAATTTGCATTATGATAAAAATGTGCTGATTTTATAAACCACGATTCTCTAAAGCTCATTGTGCGATTAATAATTTTTTTTTTTAGTTTGCTTGGTTGAGAAAAGAAATAATAATAGTAATAAACTAATTATAGTCATGTTCTTTTTATAGAAAGTTATCTATCATCACTAGGGCTAGACACCGGATCGGGTTCGGTTTCGGGCTCAAAAGCCCAATCCAATTCAAACCGCAGTTGATTTATGGTAATTATTTCAGCCCATTTTTTCGTTCAATTTGAGTAGTTTATAGCATGTACGGTTTTACGGATTACTGAGTGGTTTGATTTGGGTACAGTCTCCTGAAACTCCTAAAACCAAATATCATTTTTCCTAAATTATCATCATCAAAATCTCAGATCCATATCAAACAAGAATTAGATTTTAGGTTTTGAGCACAAAATTAGTAAACTAATATTATTAACCTCTTGAACTTATATCAGCAACCAATCAAAATACAAAAGCTTGAAATAAGAAAGCAACAACAAAAAAAATAGAAAAGGAAGAAGAAGAGGAATAAATAAAGAATTTTATTTGAATAATTGATTTCTACTTGATTTTACATGTTACCTCCTGGGTTCAAATGGCAAAAGGCATGCAGGAGAAAACAACTACTATAACTATTTTTTTTTAAAATAACATATTTTTTTTTAATTTAAATACAAAAATAATTATGTTTTCAAGTTATTTACCAAAATAACATAGTTTCAGAGGGAGTAAAAGCGCATATATATATATATATATATATATATATATATATATATATATATATATATATATATATAGGAAATGTAATTAAAAATAGGTAAAAATATAAAATAGAAAAAGAAAACAAATAAAAGTATTATTTATATGCATTAAAGGTTACAACAATTGATTAAAAAATTAATGTCTCGGCCGATCGAAACGTCCCATGATTCCACATCCCGGCGCATTAGCTTGCCTCCGAGGTCTACCACAATTTTTTTGAGGTATTTGTGGTCTTTGCATATTGGCCTGCGGAAAAGGTATTTGATGCGAGGGTCCCGACGTATTTGACATATTTCCAATCATTTGTCCCCAATAGCGCGCGGGGGGGGGGGGGGGGGATGCTGCCAACGGCACTGCCGTAATTCAGTTTCGTGCCCATGTTTTCGAAGTTGGGTCATAATGGTTGGGTTAAGTAAGGATGGTATGGTTGGCCGAATTGGTACATTGCATCGTTTCCATGGTTGTTGTGGGGTCAGGAAGTTAAATAATGGTTGGGTGTTTTTGTGGTGAGATGTTTGTGTGTTCATTTTGGGGGGCTATGGTGGGCTGGGGTGGAGTCGAATGATTCATTGGAGCTATAGGTAGATGTGGTTTCGATGCGTGGATGTTGGCGCTAAGGGTCAGGCTCTTGTTGTTTTGTTTGGGTAGGTGGCATGAATGGGTTGCAGGTTTGGATGTTTGATGGTTCGGTGTACATGACAGGTCGATGGTGTGAGGTGGGTAGTTGGGATTGGGTGGGTAGATATTGTTGTTGGGTGTGGGGTTAGTTGTTGGGCAGGTGTTTGTTGTTGTGTGTATGACGACGAAGCACGTTGGCGCGGATCTATCAAATATGTCGGCTCAGACACAAATTGTTGCGTTGTAACCGACCTAAACCAAATCATATAATGATGACTTAGTCTAGCCCCTTTGACAACACGCTCGTTTAAGATGTGGCTACGTCAATTCTTCCAATGTCAACACTTCTCTTTAGCAAAGTCTCTCCAATCATCGTAACCCCATTGTGTATTTACTATCAATAGGGTTACGATGATTGTGCAAACACGTTCGATGGACTGGAATATCTTGTGGCATGCTGAACTGCAGTTTCACTCAATCACTTTGGTGCATCTCCACTGTAGTGAACCGAATGATTGGTGTTTTTGATGTCTAGACTGCAAAATCATCGAGGTTAGGCTGATGGTTAAGACCCAAATACGGCCTCTAGACAAACTGCATAATAAAAATACATAATGAGAAGAATTGCGGTATGTTAATTTTTTAGCCAAATTTATAGTAGTTTAGAATAAATTACATCGTTCGGTCCAATGTGGTCTAAAAGATTGCGGTACACAATTATTGCGTTTCTGGGACATCGGTTGAAATTCATTCTCAGAACTGAACACCTAAAACAAAAAGTGAGAAAAATAATTAGTTATAAATAAACTTCTTATTACAGTAGACATGATTAAAATTTTAAAATAAACTTACTTGTTTGCGTAGGGGAATGTGTATGGATTCGGGTTGACCGGGATGAGTATCGGCATTCTTGACCAACCCCATGCTTGTAGTAGAAAGGCGCAAGCATAAAACATACAAGTATCTTTTTTGTATTTTTACACAAGGAACTATATAGATGGGCCAAAACAGCTGAACCCCAGAAGGAGCTAAGGAAGCTGGTACTTTTAGCAATGCAAAGAAACATGGAAGTAGCTTTGCAAAGAAGAAAGAGCAGGAAGTGAGTGTCGTGCATCATCGTCGACCCAGAAGGAGAAATCAATAACATCAACACATTACAGCCATGTCACCAGTTATCAATACTCCTGCTTATCAACCACAATTTGTGTAGCAGTATCAACCACCACCACAAGTTCCACAAAAACAGTAACATCAGCGTTATCAGAATCAACAGCCTTTCCAACAGGCTCGACAACCATTTAACAATCAGAACCGTGGGCAAAGAAGGCTAAACTTTGACCCTATCCCTATGTCTTATGCAGAGCTATTTCCATCTTTGTTGCAAAAACGACACATTCAGGTCAAGTCTCTGCCAGAAGTGCCTAAGGATCTTCCCTATTGGTACAAAGCAGATCAATTTTGTCCATATCACCAAAGCGTGCCAGGCCATAATATTGAAAATTGTATTGGGTTGAAAGCAAATGTTCAGAGATTTGTTAAATGTGGGATTTTGTCCTTCAAGGACTCCAACCCGAATGTGCAAGTCAATCCTCTCCGACCGCATGGATCATCCAGTGTGAACATGGTGCATGGATGCCCTGAAAAGTATGTTGTTTTTTATGCTAGGCACATCCGAGAATCTTTGGTTAGAATGCATGAAGGGTTAGCCAGAATGGCCTTTTTTTCATCAGAATCATAATTACACTGCCTGTCGTATTTGTTCTGTCAACCCTCGAGGGTGCCAACTCGTAAGGAGCAATATTCAGAGATTGTTGGATCGAAGGGCTATTATAATCACCTATGATAGAAATCCAGTTAATGAGGATGAAGATGAGGAGGTGTTCGTAATAGTGCTTCATTTCAAAGAATTGGAGCGTATTGAATTCACATAGGATAGCATGAAGTCTTCTACAACTCCATTGGTCATCAATATTCCTGGCCCAACTCCTTATGCCACTAATAAAGCAGTTCCTTACAAATACAATGCCACTATGCTGGAAAAAGGAAGGGAGGTACCTTTGCCTGTCTTTCCATCAGTTGTCAATATTGCTAATATTAGTAGAGTTACTATGAGTGGTCGTGTTTTTTCTTCAACACATTCGAATGAGAAGTAGATTTCTTTTGAACAACCAATTGTGAAGTATTCAACCTTGGGGCAGTCCAGCGTGGCTGATTCCTCCTCTAAATCTGATGATTTTTTGAAAATTGAAATTCTGGCATTGCAGACAGCAGATGTCCTAACACATGTCAAGACATTGTTCTGCATAACATTTAAACAAGGAATAGAAAAACAGACTGATACCTTGAATATCAGAACTGCAACAACACAGATGTTACGACATCTGTTCCAACATGTTTATCATGAACCCTAACAGAAAAGTAAATATGTATAATGATAAAGAACACAGCGATTGTTAACCCAGTTAGGTGCAATTCACCTACATATGGGGGATACCAATCCAGGAAGAAGACTCCACTATCTGTAGAATTGTTACAAAGCTAAACTCCCTTGTTTACAACTTTATACCCTAATCTCTACCCAATGAAGACTTTATCAAAGAAAAACCTCTTTGATATGAGATACCTCACTCACTTCCCTTAATATTAACCTGTGATATTTACATCATCCTTGTCAATACAGAATTCTGTCAAGCATACTTGACAAACACGCTAACTTGGATTTGCTTAAAAGCTTCATCTAAGAACAATACACAATCTAATACCTCAAGGCTTATGGATCTGTGGAGTACCTATGTCTTCCACACTGTACCAAACTGATACAGAGGGAGACTCACAAGCCTAGAGCCTACAACTCTCAAAACCTAAACCCTTATTTTTACGCAAGAGAACTAGGTTACAATTGTTACATTCATGGTACTTTTTAAAACCCTAGACCTAAGTCTTCTTATATAGTCTTCAGCTATCTTGGGCTTTCTATCTTTGGTCATTGATCCACTCCTGCGATTGCTCCTTGAATCTTTGACAGATATAAAATAGATTTAAATTAATCTGTTATAACAGTTCAGGATGTCGAGTCTTCAAGTTGAGACATCTCCTTCGACATCTTTGATCTTTGACAGATTCTTCAGCTTTGGTCTTCATGTTTTAACATCTTCTTCAGTACTGAGTTTTACCAAAATCTTGTCCAAAATATTTGAGCTTCCAATCTCCCACTTTTTGGAAAATTTTGGCTAAAACTCTTTGTTCCCTAAGACCAGGATGTTCCAACGTTTCTTCACCCTGAGTGTCTTCTACAATTAGAGTACTGTGACTCCCCATGAAGCAATGAGGTATCTAGAAGTACACATCCACATACACACTCAAGAGATTGGAGACTCCTGAAATTCCTGGATATAATTCTTAACTCAGGACACAAGACACAAAAGAAACTGAGACTTTCTCCCCCTTTTTTGCCAAAAATTGACAAAACGAGAAATACCAATCCATCCCAGACGCACCACAACCAAGGAGAAATTCTAAATAATGCCATGAGAACACACATCTTGAGCTAAAAGTGACAAAGTCTTTCCTATAAATACCCAAGCTGCCTGCATAGGAATTAACGAGCCAAGGATGAATTCAATAGGATCATTAATAGCGAATGAGACTTCTCCAACACCAAGAGTGCACTGGCCAAGAATGTTTTGACTGTTCTCCTATAGACAGGACCATCCAAAGATTTTGCAAACCCAGAAGAGCATGTTTTGCATGCGCATATATTTCACTATTCAAGGCCGACCGACCATAATGACCCAGTTACCTCAAAAGCATGCTCTCTAACAATGTCCTGACATCATGTCAGACATTGTCTACCAAAGACTTCTGTATTGATCAATATCCTTATAGTTTGCAACAGCAGAGCAATGTCAAGGCATCCTTCTTGACATCACACCTTCACAGTAATCACAGATTGCTTGACCTCCAAATAAATTGGATTCAGAACTGCACCCCTGCAGTAATACATCTTAGATCAAGGAGTAATTCCCCATATCTAAGATAACCAGAGCTCCTCTAATAAACACTTATGTAGATGAATATAAAACATAAGATGCATCTTCATGTCTTCCAGAGTGCACCCTCTGTCCAACCTACCTGCTGAACACAATCATCAACTCCACTTATTGCTTCTTCTAACAAGAACCAATAATCACTCACACATGAACACCATCATGTTTCCCGTTATGACACATTAGGATCACCATCCTAAATTAAAAAACTCTTGGATTAAGATCAAAGCTCCATTGATCCCCCTCTTCTTGAACCCATCTATACACCACACGAATTCCTCTTGAATTCTCATGTATAGACCTCCATGTTCCTTGAGATAAAATCCAATTGATCTAGAATGATCCATATTCCTTAAACAGATACCATACCTCTTAGTTTGTTATCTTCTCAATGATGTCAGATATCGTATACATGCTCCATAAATCTTCAGCCCATTTGCTCCACAAGCACCAACTGATTTACTTCTAGCATGTCCCATTCACATCAGACTTCCAAGACAATCCTTTACCCATCATTCTCCCGTATGATAAGATAAATACTTCTTAGACAAGATGTGAGTGTCAAGTTCTACCCTCAGAACTTAGTATCCTACTCCAAGGATAACCAACCCAGAAAATGTTCTAACATCTGTTAGGATATTCTTCACACATCACAGACACCACACACCATGGTTCTTGATATGCTCCACCACTGGACTTACTATCTGCATAGTAATCCAACTGAAGATGTTCAAACAACACTACGCCACCAGCTTGATCAACAAGAACTCCAGATAACCAAGAGAGAAATAAACTCTCATCCACCAAAAGAAGGCATACTTCCATACTCAACCTAGAACATCTACCACAAGCTCCAAGAGAACCAGAACCTCCTTGCGTTTTCAACCAACTACCCTTCTTCCCAAGAGTAATTAGTTCCAAGCACCCTGCTTGAATGCACACTATTAAACCAACCAAATGCTACCCTTTTGATTGATCTCACTCTTCTTCAGAACTCCCACGAGATACACTGATCCACCAATGAAATATGATCTTCAAGTCACATGAACTACTTGCTCCATAGCAAGACATCTTGGATCCACCAAGCCTCTAGACATGTAACATCTTCTCAATCCACAGCTCCCGCAAACTGCATGAGATAGACCTTTTTGAAGCATCCATAACTTCCATTCTCCTGTAGATCACATTATCTTAAGCTGATGTGCCATATCACCAGCTGAAATTCTGATGTTAAGCTAGATGTCAGAACATTCTGATACGACATCCAACTACTGAATTCAGCTCCTCCTTCTACCACTTAGAAGAACCTCCTCCCTTTAACAAAACAAGAGTTCCATGCTCTCATAGACCTGATTCAACAACCAAGTTTGAGTAGACAACCTCCATCCTGTTTAGACTTATCACAGATATTCCCTTCAAGCTCACACCTTGATGAATAACTACTTTGAAACTCCAAAGACTTCACACCTGCCACATCTGAATATTCAGAAGATAAGTAGTCCTAGACTACACCATAGCCATACCAAAGAATGTCACTTTACTTAGTAGAGCAGTCTGTAGAAAGTCAGAGATAACTGCCACTTAACCTTGACCTTCAAAATGAGTAAGATCCCATGCTTCTCAGTACCTAGATCAGAAATAAACTGATCTAAGTTGTGCCAACACCAGCACTCCATTCTGGATAAGTCTCTTGCCAGGACACCTTCTAGATAAACATCAGATGCTTCTAGTAACAACTTGAACACACTTGTTGCACTCCAAAACTCTTAGATCAGAAATAAACTGATCCAAGAATTAACTATCAAGATTATGATGTCTTCATCTTCAACTGCACTAAAGTCCAGACCAGTTTCTTGCCAGGAAACTCTCCAGAGATCACATGCTTCTGTCACACCAGACTAAAGCAGATTCTTAGGTCAACACCCAAGACCAAAACAGACGCTAAAGCTCATGCATTACCCCTTCCATGATTCTACACAAACTCTGATGATGAGATGTTCCAACATCTTGTTGAACATCAGCAATCTTGACTTTCAAGGATTATCAATTAAATACTTGTGAATTCCACAAATAGCAATTGATCTTAAATCCTTTGGTCTTCATGTTGAACCATCTTCTTCAGTACCGAGTTTTACCAAAATCTTGTCCAAAATATTTGAGCTTTCAAAAATGATTAAAAGAAGTGAATATAAGATTGTGGATCGGCTTCTACAAACACCATCCAAAATCTCTGTGTTACAATTATTGATGAGTTCTGAAACCCACAGAGAGGCACTACAGAAGGTCCTCGAACAAGCTTATGTCGACCATGATGTGACTGTCGATCAATTTGATGGAATTATAGGCAACATTACCTCGTGTAATAATCTCGGATTTTGTGAAGAAGAACTCCTAGAGGAGGGGTGAAAGCATAACATGGCATTACACATTTCTATGAATTGCACAAATGATGCATTATCCAGTGTGCTGGTTGACACTAGATCGTCATTAAATTTGATGCCAAAAATAACTCTTGCGAGGTTATCGTACCAAGGAGCGCCTATGAGGCCAAGTGGAATTATTGTCAAGGCTTTTGATGGGTTGAGGAAGACCTTGATTGGTAAGGTCGACTTACCTATGACCATTAGACCTTATATTTTTCAAATCACTTTTCAGGTCATGGACATTCGTGTCGCCTACAGCTGCTTGTTAGGTAGGCCATGGATACATGAGGCTGGTGCAGTCACATCTATGTTGCATCAGAAACTAAAGTTTCTTAGTGAAGGAAAGTTGGTCACAGTTTGTGGAGAGAGAGCTTTGGTGGTGAGCCATCTCTCTTCTTTCTCATACATTGATGCGGATGAGGAAGTAGGAACCTAGTTCCAGGCTCTTTCAATTGCTGGCGGTAATACCAAGGAGATTGGGGTTTCTATCTCATCTTTCAAGGATGCACAACGTGTTGTGGAGAGTGGTTCTCAGGAAGGGTGGGCGAAAGTTCTGTTACTGCCTGAAAATAGAAACAAAGAGGGTCTCGGTTTCTCATTGGTCAACTCCAACAAGCCTACTACAAGAAGCATGACTATTCCACCTATTGAGGAAGTTTTCTGTAGTAGAGGGGTCATCCATCCATCAAGAGTCAACGCTATGCTTAAAGACGAGTCTAATGAAGATCAGCCTGATTTCATGACGCATGGAGCGGTAGCCCAAAATTGGAGTGTTGTTAATGTTCCTGTTGTTATCCATTTATCAAAGTAATTTTCTATTGTTGTGTTTTTAGCTCTTCGCTTTTCCCAAGGCGAAAGAGTTGTTGTGTGGGTTTAACTTTTATAATTCCCTTTTCTCTGCCCAAGGCAAAGATGATCTTGTGTGAGTGCTTTTGTTTAAAACTCCTATCATTAATAAAATCATCATTTTGTTATTCCGTCTTATTTGTTTTTTACTTTTCTGCTTTTCTGGAAAATGGTAATCATAAAAACCAAAAAAAAATTATCACTTTGCATGTTTGTGCATACACTTTCACTTTCATAAAATTCTAAAATAAAGCCAAATCACATGTGCAGATTATTGCACAAACAAACCATAAAAAACAATGACCCGATACCCTCTCTAAACTTTGAGTTTTCTGTGTTAGAAGCCAAAGAAGAAGAAGAAGAGAGTTCTGAGGAGATTTCCTGTTTGCTTGAGAATAAAGATAAAGCCATCCAGCCTTACAAGGAACCTGTAGAGGTCATTAACTTGGGTACAAAAGAAGACCCTAAAGAAGTGAAAATTGAGGCTTTACTTGTGCCTGATGTGAAAGAGAGATTGATTGAATTGCTCAAAGAGTATGTTGATGTGTTTTCTTGGTCATACCAAGATATGCCTGGTCTTGACACTACTATAGTGGAGCATCACTTACCTTTGAAGCCAGAATGTTCGTCGGTCAAGCAGAAACTCAGGAGAATTCGTCCTGACATGGCTCTGGATATCAAAGAAGAGGTACAGAAGAAAATTGATGCAGGTTTTCTCATCACATCAGAATACCCATAATGGTTGGCCAACATCGTGTCGGTTCCAAAGAAAGATGGTAAGGTTCGCATGTGTGTCGATTATCGAGACCTAAACAAAGCCAGTCCGAAGGATGACTTTCCTCTGCCGCACATTGACATTTTGGTGGATAGCACTACCAAGTACAAGGTATTATCCTTTATAGATGGTTTCTCAGGTTACAACCAAATCAGGATGACTCCCAAAGATATGGAGAAGACATCATTTATTACACCTTGGGGCACCTTTTGTTACAGAGTTATGTCGTTCGTTCTGAAAAATGTGGGGACAACATATCAAAGGGCCATGACTACCCTTTTTCATGATATGATGCACAAAGAGATCGAAGTGTATGTGGAGGACATAATAGCTAAGTCCAAGATTGAGGAAGACCATGTTGAGTATTTGTTGAAGTTGTTTCAGTGGTTGAGGAAATATCAACTCCGTTTGAATCCTAACAAGTGTACCTTTGGTGTTTGTTCAGGGAAGCTCTTAGGTTTCATGTTAGCCAAAAGGGTATTAAGGTGGATCCTGATAAGGTTAAATCCATGCAAGAGATTCCAGCTCCAACTACATAAAAGCAGGTCAGAGGTTTCTTGGGACGCTTGAATTACATCTCTCAGTTTATCTCAAATATGACGGCCACTTGTGGACCAATTTTCAAACTTCTTAGAAAAGACCATGGTTGTGTTTGAACTGATGATTGTCAAAAAGCATTTGACAGTATTAAGGAGTACCTTCTTGAGCCTCCTATTTTGACCCCTCCAGTTGAAGGAAGATCCTTGATCATGTATTTGACCATTTTGGAAGATTCCATCGGGTGCGTACTCGGTCCACAAGACGAGACAGGAAAGAAAGAGCACGATATCTACTATTTTAGTAAGAAATTCACCAATTGTGAGTCTCGATACACAATGCTAGAGAAAACCTGTTGCGCGTTAGCTTGGGCTGCGCGACGTTTGCGTCAGTACATGCTAAACCATACCACTTGGCTGATTTCTAAGATAGACCCAATCAAGTACATTTTTGAGAAACCCGCTCTGACAAGAAGAATTTCCAGATGGCATATGTTATTATCAGAATATGATATTGAATACCACACTCAGAAGGCAATCAAAGGATGTGTCTTGGCTGATCATCTAGCTTATCAACAGATGAAGGGCCTGAGCCAGATTCTCAATGGGGTTTGATTTTTGGGGCAATCATTGTGACTCCTCATGGATCCCATATCCTATTTACTTCCAGATTGACTTTCAAATGCACAAACAATGAAGCCGAGTATGAGGCATGCATCATGGGCCTTGAAGAGGCAATTGATTTGAGAATCAAGAATTTGGACGTGTATGCTGATTCTGCTTTGGTGATCTACCAAATCAAAGGAGAGTGGGAAACCTGTCACGATAATTTGATTCCATACAGAGATTATGCAAGAAGACTGTTCCCTTTCTTTAATAGAGTAGAATTCCATCACATTCCTCGTGACGAGAATAGAATGGCAGATGCTTTGGCAACTTTGGCTTCTATGATTGTAGTGAGTCGATGGAATGATTGTCCCAAGATTGATGTTATGCGTCTCGACATGCCTGCTTATGTGTTTTCAATAGAAGAGGACAATGATGGTAAACCTTGGTATCATGATATTGAATTATTTCTCCGCAAACAAGAATACTTGGACGGGGCATCCAATAAGAATAAGAAGACATTAAGGAGATTGGCTGGTAATTTCCTTCTGAACAACGATGAACCCTATAAAAGAAATTTTGACATGGTCCTGCTAAGATGTGTTGATAAGAGAGAAGCAGACTTGCTGATGAATGAAATTCATGAAGGTTCCTTTGGCACTCATGCCAATGGACATGCTATGGTAAAAAAACTCTTAAGAGCATGCTACTATTGGATAACGATGGATTCTGATTGTTACAAGTTTGCTAAAAAGTGCCACAAGTGTCAGATTTACGCCGACAAAATTCATGTACCACAAACTCTTCTTAATGTTATCTCGTCACCATGGTCGTTCTCCATGTGGGGCATTGATATGATTGCCATGATAAAGCCGAAAGCTTCTAACTGACATCGCTTTATTTTGGTGGCAATTGATTACTTCACTAAGTGGGTTGAAGCAGCTTCGTGTGCGAATGTCACCAAACAAGTAGTGGTCAGATTTATCAAGAACTAGCTCATTTGCCGTTATGGCATGCCAAGCAAAATAATCACCCATAATGGGTCAAATTTGAATAACAGAATGATGAAGGATTTGTGCGAGGAGTTCAAGATTGAACATCATAACTCTTCTCCTTACCGACCGAAGATGAATGGGGCTGTCGAGGCCGCAAACAAGAACATAAAGAAGATTATTCACAAAATGGTTGTCACTTAAAAGGACTGGCAAGAGATGCTCATGTTTGCTTTGCATGGGTATCGCACTTCAGTACGCACATCAACAGGGGCAACTCCCTTTTCACTTGTTTATGGTATGTAGGTTGTACTCCCAGTAGAAGTTGAGATCCCTTCCATGCAAGTTCTGATGGAGGCAAAGCTCTTAGAGGCTGAATGGTTGATAAGTGAAAAATGTACCTATTTTTGTATATAAGTTTTGTTGCACTTATCATTACTTTGTGTTAAAATTGGTTGAATAAACCCCGCTTTGTTTGTAAATACGTTTACTTTACATTTTCGGTGTATAGTGCGGTACCGTGTAAATATCATTGAGTTTAATTGATTTTCATTTATTTTTACAAGTGTTCCAGCAATGGGATTTTCCCATATTCATAAAGAGCATTGAATAAGCTTTCCAGCGCTTCAAACCGTGCGTTAATCGGAGTTTCGGTGAAGAAGTTGTGGCCAAAATAAGGGCTGGTTTTCTGTCATGTTCGCATTGCGAACTGGCAGCGAGTGTTCGCATTGCGAAGTCCAGCGAGGGTCGCAGCGAAGGTTGGCAGTGAGTTACAAAAGAGAAATAAGCCATGGTTCGCACTGCGAGCCAGTCAGCGAGCATTCGCACTGCGAACCAACGAAGGAAAGCAAAGCCGGTTTAGCAATCAGAGGCACTTAAAGGGCCATTTTTTGAGTCATTCGCACTGCGAATGATCGTTCGCACTGCGAACTGTGCAGAATTTGCAATGTATAGTTTATTTCAGTCATTAATTTTAGGGATGGTTTTGGGGTTTCTTGATCCCGTTTCCATCAAACTTCATTTTTCATTGCTTTGCTTAGAAAACAACTATGGAGCATGCATACGGATGAACCGGGGTGGATTGATCATCGAACGGCTCCGACAATCCGCGAGATGTTTGGTTCATTTCTTTTCTTTGTGTTTTTCTTTATGGTTGTGTTGTGTATATGTATTTGCTGCAAACTCATGTATATTTGTCGCCCATGGCGTTGTATAAAACTTGCTTTACAAATCTTTATTGGTGATTATCTCTGATTTTTGCTTTATGCGCGGGGTTTGGGTTGCGTTAGACATAACCCTCACGAACTTCGATTAGGAACGATTGTCTGTTAGTTTTTGGACTCTAGAGATAGATTTAGGAGCTAACAATCTTCAATAGGCGTCGAATCTTAAATTGCTTCCGTGTTTCGAGGCTTCGCTCGCGAGAGTGACGAAGAGAGTGACACGGTTGTTCTCTCAACTTTGCGTTAGACATAACATGTGTTGTGAGCGATGTTGGGTGATATTGATGAGTATTGTAGGTGGAGTATAACTGGTCGGTAAGTTTAAGTTTGTGAGGAGTCGATTGTATGCATTGCCTGATAAGTGTGTCTCTGAAGAATGAATTTCTTTTTATGTTTTAATGTTTACTTTTCTATTTTCTTGTTTGAAATAATTCTAATCCAAACTCATAAACGCAATAGACTGTTGAACGGCATTCTTTCCCTCGAACCGATCTCTGTGGACACGACATAAATCCCGGAGGGAATTCTTCCGAAAATAAATATTTTTGCTTGCTTGCCCTATTCTGCATTCAACAAAATGGCGGCGTTGCCGGGGATCGGTTTTGATATTGAATCGCATTGCGATAGTTTCTTTGTTTTTGAGTTTTGTAGATATCGTATATTTTGTATATTTTCACTTGTCTATACTGATACTTGTACATTTTTGTTTCTTTTAACATTTGTTTAAGTGTTTGGTTAGGACGTTTGCTTTTGGTTGCGCGGTGAGACATCACCATGGCATGAATGAAGGAAGTTTCTAATTAAGCACCGTAAAGGCGTCGAGCTTACGACGTAAAACAAGCATGTTTTATAGTTTTTATTTTCGAATGTTTTTGGTTTTTGTTTGCTCACAGATTTTGATTGACTTATTTGAGGATGCTTTCGTGATTTTCCAAGTTGGTTCGTTTCAACTTGCGGATGTGTGGTAATGATATTGTTAAGTTTTGTACACGTCTGAGGTATGTATTTATCACTTTCTATACTTTAGCATATTCATGATACTTAGGCATTTTACAAACTTCCATGCCATCCATTCTTTTGTATACTTGTTCTATTGTGAATCACTTTAGTTCCCAACCATTTTGTGAGGAAGCATTCTATTGTTCATATATGCGCGGAGAACCAACATTCTTGTTCTAACTGGATTTTATTATGTTGAATCTTTTATTTGTGTTGATTATATGAATGCATGAAAAGGATCAAGGCAATTGTTTCATTTTGAGCACAACCACCTTAGCCAAATAGTCAATTCACCTTGTGAGTGTGTGAGAATTCGTAACCCCTTTGAGCTTTTTGATCCATGTTTCTATTTGAACTTAATGCTTGTCTATGAGTATTTAGTTCACTTATTTTTGAATGGATTTTGTTTTTTCTTGGACCTCAATTTTGTGTTGTTGTATGGATTTTTTTCCTTGCCTTAGAAAGTAGGGAGTATTCACATGATGGTGCGGATGAATTCAAGTTGGGGAGAGGATGAAAAAAGTGAAAAAGAAAGAAAAAGAAAATCCTTGAGAAAGGAAACAAAAAGAGTTTCAATAATTGTGCTAAATAAGTATTGTGTGTTGTGTAACACTTGGGATTGTGGAAGAAGTTGATTGGAATTTTGTGTTTGAGTCTTTGTGAGTTGATCACTCCCTTAGGTTTAGGCAAGTTTTTGTTTCAATTACCTTCAGAAAATGCCCCTTGTTTGTTTACCCGACCACGCTACAACCTTGAAAGTCCTTGTGATTCTTGCCTTTGTATGTTCAATGTGAATTTTTGGATGGATGCATAATTCAGTCTGTTGTTTGCAGGATTGTTGTGTGAGTGAAAAATCCCTCATTTTATGTTTTTCATCTACCGATGATTGTTTTTGCTAGGTGTGATTCACATTTGAACTTGTGTTGTTTTAGAATTTTTGGCATGACTTTTGTACTTTGCTTTTGTTTCGTGACTATGTTATCGTTGCAGTTTAGTGGTAAGTATTTACTTTGTGTGTCCCGTTTTCATTTGAACCATACATTTGTTTTCCGTTTTTCAAAACCTGTTGATTCGTCATTCTTTGGATATTGCTTGTGCATGTTCAAGTTTGTTTGATTCTTGTTTGTGGACAAACAATTATGTAAGTTGGAGAGAGTTTGATAAGTGCAAAATGCACCTATTTTTGTATATAAGTTTTGTTGCACTTATCATTACTTTGTGTTAAAATTGGTTGAATAAACCCCGCTTTGTTCGTAAATACGTTTACTTTACGTTTTCGGTGTATAGTGCGGTACCGTGTAATATCATTGAGTTTAATTAATTTTCATTTATTTTTACAGGTGTTCCAGCAATGGGATTTTTCCATATTCATAAAGAGCATTGAATACGCTTTCCAGCACTTCAAACCGTGCGTTAATCGGAGTTTCGGTGAAGAAGTTGTGGCCAAAATAAGGGCTGGTTTTCTGTCATGTTCGCATTGCGAACTGGCAGCGAGTGTTCGCATTGCGAAGGCCAACGAGGGTCGCAGCGAAGGCTGGCAGTGAGTTACAAAAGAGAAATAAGCCAGGGTTCGCACTGCGAGCCAGTCAGCGAGCATTCGCACTGCGAAGGGTTCGTTCGCACTGCGAACCAACTAAGGAAAGCAAAGCCGGTTTAGCAATCAGAGGCACTTAAAGGGCCATTTTTTGAGTCATTCGCACTGCGAATGATCGTTCGCACTGCGAACTGTGCAGAATTTGCAATGTATAGTTTATTTCAGTCATTAATTTTAGGGATGGTTTTGGGGTTTCTTGATCCCGTTTCCATCAAACTTCATTTTTTATTGCTTTGCTTAGAAAACAACTATGGAGCATGCATACGGATGAACCGGGGTGGATTGATCATCGAACGGCTCCGACAATCCGCGAGATGTTTGTTTCATTTCTTTTCTTCTTTGTGTTTTTCTTTATGGTTGGGTTGTGTATATGTATTTGCTGCAAACTCATGTATATTTGTCGCCCATGGCGTTGTATAAAACTTGCTTTACAAATCTTTATTGGTGATTATCTCTAATTTTTGCTTTATGCGCGGGGTTTGGGTTGCGTTAGACATAACCCTCACGAACTTCGATTAGGAACGATTGTCTGTTAGTTTCTGGACTCTAGAGATAGATTTAGGAGCTAACAATCTTCAATAGGCGTCGAATCTTAAATTGCTTCCGTGTTTCGAGGCTTCGCTCGCGAGAGTGACGAAGAGAGTGACACGGTTGTTCTCTCAACTTTGCGTTAGACATAACATGTGTTGTGAGCGATGTTGGGTGATATTGATGAGTATTGTAGGTGGAGTATAACTGGTCGGTAAGTTTAAGTTTGTGATGAGTCGATTGTATGCATTGCCTGATAAGTGTGTCTCTGAAGAATGAATTTCTTTTTATGTTTTAATGTTTACTTTGCTATTTTCTTGTTTGAAACAATTCTAATCCAAACTCATAAACGCAATAGACTGTTGAACGACATTCTTTCCCTCGAACCGATCTCTGTGGACACGACATAAATCCCGGAGGAAATTCTTCCGAAAATAAATATTTTTGCTTGCTTGCCCTATTCTGCATTCAACAAAATGGCGGCGTTGCCGGGGATCGGTTTTGATATTGAATCGCATTGCGATAGTTTCTTTGTTTTTGAGTTTTGTAGATATCGTATATTTTGTATATTTTCACTTGTCTATACTGATACTTGTACATTTTTGTTTCTTTTAACATTTGTTTAAGTGTTTGGTTAGGACGCTTGCTTTTGGTTGCGCGGTGAGACATCACCATGGCATGAATGAAGGAAGTTTCTAATTAAGCACCGTAAAGGCGTCGAGCTTACGACGTAAAACAAGCATGTTTTATAGTTTTTCTTTTCGAATGTTTTTGGTTTTTGTTTGCTCACAGATTTTGATTGACTTATTTGAGGATGCTTTTGTGATTTTCCAAGTTGGTTCGTTTCAACTTGCGGATGTGTGGTAATGATATTGTTAAGTTTTGTACACGTCTGAGGTATGTATTTATCACTTTCTATACTTTAGCATATTCATGATACTTAGGCATTTTACAAACTTCCATGCCATCCATTCTTTTGTATACTTGTTCTATTGTGAATCACTTTAGTTCCCAACCTTTTTGTGAGGAAGCATTCTATTGTTCATATATGCGCGGAGAACCAACATTCTTGTTCTAACTGGATTTTATTATGTTGAATCTTTTATTTGTGTTGATTATATGAATGCATGAAAAGGATCAAGGCAATTGTTTCATTTTGAGCACAACCACCTTAGCCAAATAGTCAATTCACCTTGTGAGTGTGTGAGAATTCGTAACCCCTTTGAGCTTTTTGATCCATGTTTCTATTTGAACTTAATGCTTGTCTATGAGTATTTAGTTCACTTATTTTTGAATGGATTTTGTTTTTTCTTGGACCTCAATTTTGTGTTGTTGTATGGATTTTTTTTCCTTGCCTTAGAAAGTAGGGAGTATTCACATGATGGTGCGGATGAATTCAAGTTGGGGAGAGGATGAAAAAAGTGAAAAAGAAAGAAAAAGAAAATCCTTGAGAAAGGAAACAAAAAGAGTTTCAATAATTGTGCTAAATAAGTATTGTGTGTTGTGTAACACTTGGGATTGTGGAAGAAGTTGATTGGAATTTTGTGTTTGAGTCTTTGTGAGTTGATCACTCCCTTAGGTTTAGGCAAGTTTTTGTTTCAATTACCTTTAGAAAATGCCCCTTGTTTGTTTACCCGACCACGCTACAACCTTGAAAGTCCTTGTGATTCTTGCCTTTGTATGTTCAATGTGAATTTTTGGATGGATGCATAATTCAGTCTGTTGTTTGCAGGATTGTTGTGTGAGTGAAAAATCCCTCATTTTATGTTTTTCATCTACCAATGATTGTTTTTGCTAGGTGTGATTCACATTTGAACTTGTGTTGTTTTAGAATTTTTGGCATGACTTTTGTACTTTGCTTTTGTTTCGTGACTATGTTATCGTTGCAGTTTAGTGGTAAGTATTTACTTTGTGTGTCCCGTTTTCATTTGAACCATACATTTGTTTTCCGTTTTTCAAAACCTGTTGATTCGTCATTCTTTGGATATTGCTTGTGCATGTTCAAGTTTGTTTGATTCTTGTTTGTGGACAAACAATTATGTAAGTTGGGGAGAGTTTGATAAGTGCAAAATGCACCTATTTTTGTATATAAGTTTTGTTGCACTTATCATTACTTTGTGTTAAAATTGGTTGAATAAACCCCGCTTTGTTCGTAAATACGTTTACTTTACGTTTTCGGTGTATAGTGCGGTACCGTGTAATATCATTGAGTTTAATTAATTTTCATTTATTTTTACAGGTGTTCCAGCAATGGGATTTTTCCATATTCATAAAGAGCATTGAATACGCTTTCCAGCACTTCAAACCGTGCGTTAATCGGAGTTTCGGTGAAGAAGTTGTGGCCAAAATAAGGGCTGGTTTTCTGTCATGTTCGCATTGCGAACTGGCAGCGAGTGTTCGCATTGCGAAGGCCAACGAGGGTCGCAGCGAAGGCTGGCAGTGAGTTACAAAAGAGAAATAAGCCAGGGTTCGCACTGCGAGCCAGTCAGCGAGCATTCGCACTGCGAAGGGTTCGTTCGCACTGCGAACCAACGAAGGAAAGCAAAGCCGGTTTAGCAATCAGAGGCACTTAAAGGGCCATTTTTTGAGTCATTCGCACTGCGAATGATCGTTCGCACTGCGAACTGTGCAGAATTTGCAATGTATAGTTTATTTCAGTCATTAATTTTAGGGATGGTTTTGGGGTTTCTTGATCCCGTTTCCATCAAACTTCATTTTTCATTGCTTTGCTTAGAAAACAACTATGGAGCATGCATACGGATGAACCGGGGTGGATTGATCATCGAACGGCTCCGACAATCCGCGAGATGTTTGTTTCATTTCTTTTCTTCTTTGTGTTTTTCTTTATGGTTGGGTTGTGTATATGTATTTGCTGCAAACTCATGTATATTTGTCGCCCATGGCGTTGTATAAAACTTGCTTTACAAATCTTTATTGGTGATTATCTCTGATTTTTGCTTTATGCGCGGGGTTTGGGTTGCGTTAGACATAACCCTCACGAACTTCGATTAGGAACGATTGTCTGTTAGTTTCTGGACTCTAGAGATAGATTTAGGAGCTAACAATCTTCAATAGGCGTCGAATCTTAAATTGCTTCCGTGTTTCGAGGCTTCGCTCGTGAGAGTGACGAAGAGAGTGACACGGTTGTTCTCTCAACTTTGCGTTAGACATAACATGTGTTGTGAGCGATGTTGGGTGATATTGATGAGTATTGTAGGTGGAGTATAACTGGTCGGTAAGTTTAAGTTTGTGAGGAATCGATTGTATGCATTGCCTGATAAGTGTGTCTCTGAAGAATGAATTTCTTTTTATGTTTTAATGTTTACTTTTCTATTTTCTTGTTTGAAACAATTCTAATCCAAACTCATAAACGCAATAGACTGTTGAACGACATTCTTTCCCTCGAACCGATCTCTGTGGACACGACATAAATCCCGGAGGGAATTCTTCCGAAAATAAATATTTTTGCTTGCTTGCCCTATTCTGCATTCAACAAAATGGCGCCGTTGCTGGGGATCGGTTTTGATATTGAATCGCATTGCGATAGTTTCTTTGTTTTTGAGTTTTGTAGATATCGTATATTTTGTATATTTTCACTTGTCTATACTGATACTTGTACATTTTTGTTTCTTTTAACATTTGTTTAAGTGTTTGGTTAGGACGCTTGCTTTTGGTTGCGCGGTGAGACATCACCATGGCATGAATGAAGGAAGTTTCTAATTAAGCACCGTAAAGGCGTCGAGTTTACGACGTAAAACAAGCATGTTTTATAGTTTTTCTTTTCGAATTTTTTTGGTTTTTGTTTGCTCACGGATTTTGATTGACTTATTTGAGGATGCTTTTGTGATTTTCCAAGTTGGTTCGTTTCAACTTGCGGATGTGTGGTAATGATATTGTTAAGTTTTGTACACGTCTGAGGTATGTATTTATCACTTTCTATACTTTAGCATATTCATGATACTTAGGCATTTTACAAACTTCCATGCCATCCATTCTTTTGTATACTTGTTCTATTGTGAATCACTTTAGTTCCCAACCTTTTTGTGAGGAAGCATTCTATTGTTCATATATGCGCGGAGAACCAACATTCTTGTTCTAACTGGATTTTATTATGTTGAATCTTTTATTTGTGTTGATTATATGAATGCATGAAAAGGATCAAGGCAATTGTTTCATTTTGAGCACAACCACCTTAGCCAAATAGTCAATTCACCTTGTGAGTGTGTGAGAATTCGTAACCCCTTTGAGCTTTTTGATCCATGTTTCTATTTGAACTTAATGCTTGTCTATGAGTATTTAGTTCACTTATTTTTGAATGGATTTTGTTTTTTCTTGGACCTCAATTTTGTGTTGTTGTATGGATTTTTTTCCTTGCCTTAGAAAGTAGGGAGTATTCACATGATGGTGCGGATGAATTCAAGTTGGGGAGAGGATGAAAAAAGTGAAAAAGAAAGAAAAAGAAAATCCTTGAGAAAGGAAACAAAAAGAGTTTCAATAATTGTGCTAAATAAGTATTGTGTGTTGTGTAACACTTGGGATTGTGGAAGAAGTTGATTGGAATTTTGTGTTTGAGTCTTTGTGAGTTGATCACTCCCTTAGGTTTAGGCAAGTTTTTGTTTCAATTACCTTTAGAAAATGCCCCTTGTTTGTTTACCCGACCACGCTACAACCTTGAAAGTCCTTGTGATTCTTGCCTTTGTATGTTCAATGTGAATTTTTGGATGGATGCATAATTCAGTCTGTTGTTTGCAGGATTGTTGTGTGAGTGAAAAATCCCTCATTTTATGTTTTTCATCTACCGATGATTGTTTTTGCTAGGTGTGATTCACATTTGAACTTGTGTTGTTTTAGAATTTTTGGCATGACTTTTGTACTTTGCTTTTGTTTCGTGACTATGTTATCGTTGCAGTTTAGTGGTAAGTATTTACTTTGTGTGTCCCGTTTTCATTTGAACCATACATTTGTTTTCCGTTTTTCAAAACCTGTTGATTCGTCATTCTTTGGATATTGCTTGTGCATGTTCAAGTTTGTTTGATTCTTGTTTGTGGACAAACAATTATGTAAGTTGGGGAGAGTTTGATAAGTGCAAAATGCACCTATTTTTGTATATAAGTTTTGTTGCACTTATCATTACTTTGTGTTAAAATTGGTTGAATAAACCCCGCTTTGTTCGTAAATACGTTTACTTTACGTTTTCGGTGTATAGTGCGGGTACCGTGTAATATCATTGAGTTTAATTAATTTTCATTTATTTTTACAGGTGTTCCAGCAATGGGATTTTTCCATATTCATAAAGAGCATTGAATACGCTTTCCAGCGCTTCAAACCGTGCGTTAATCGGAGTTTCGGTGAAGAAGTTGTGGCCAAAATAAGGGCTGGTTTTCTGTCATGTTCGCATTGCGAACTGGCAGCGAGTGTTCGCATTGCGAAGGCTAACAAGGGTCGCAGCGAAGGCTGGCAGTGAGTTACAAAAGAGAAATAAGCCAGGGTTCGCACTGCGAACCAGTCAGCGAGCATTCGCACTGCGAAGGGTTCGTTCGCACTGCGAACCAACGAAAGAAAGCAAAGGCGGTTTAGCAATCAGAGGCACTTAAAGGGCCATTTTTTGAGTCATTCGCACTGCGAACTGTGCAGAATTTGCAATGTATATAGTTTATTTCAGTCATTAATTTTAGGGATGGTTTTGGGGTTTCTTGATCCCATTTCCATCAAACTTCATTTTTCATTGCTTTGCTTAGAAAATAACTATGGAGCATGCATACGGATGAACCGGGGTGGATTGATCGTCGAACGGCTCCGACAATCCGCGAGATGTTTGGTTCATTTCTTTTCTTCTTTGTGTTTTTCTTTATGGTTGGGTTGTGTATATGTATTTGCTGCAAACTCATGTATATTTGTCGCCCATGGCGTTGTATAAAACTTGCTTTACAAATCTTTATTGGTGATTATCTCTGATTTTTGCTTTATGCGCGGGGTTTGGGTTGCGTTAGACATAACCCTCACGAACTTCGATTAGGAACGATTGTCTGTTAGTTTCTGGACTCTAGAGATAGATTTAGGAGCTAACAATCTTCAATAGGCGTCGAATCTTAAATTGCTTCCGTGTTTCGAGGCTTCGCTCGCGAGAGTGACGAAGAGAGTGACACGGTTGTTCTCTCAACTTTGCGTTAGACATAACATGTGTTGTGAGCGATGTTGGGTGATATTGATGAGTATTGTAGGTGGAGTATAACTGGTCGGTAAGTTTAAGTTTGTGAGGAGTCGATTGTATGCATTGCCTGATAAGTGTGTCTCTGAAGAATGAATTTCTTTTTATGTTTTAATGTTTACTTTTCTATTTTCTTGTTTGAAACAATTCTAATCCAAACTCATAAACGCAATAGACTGTTGAACGGAATTCTTTCCCTCGAACCGATCTCTGTGGACACGACATAAATCCCGGAGGGAATTCTTCCGAAAATAAATATTTTTGCTTGCTTGCCCTATTCTGCATTCAACAAAATGGCGCCGTTGCCGGGGATCGGTTTTGATATTGAATCGCATTGCGATAGTTTCTTTGTTTTTGAGTTTTGTAGATATCGTATATTTTGTATATTTTCACTTGTCTATACTGATACTTGTACATTTTTGTTTCTTTTAACATTTGTTTAAGTGTTTGGTTAGGACGCTTGCTTTTGGTTGCGCGGTGAGACATCACCATGGCATGAATGAAGGAAGTTTCTAATTAAGCACCGTAAAGGCGTCGAGTTTACGACGTAAAACAAGCATGTTTTATAGTTTTTCTTTTCGAATTTTTTTGGTTTTTGTTTGCTCACGGATTTTGATTGACTTATTTGAGGATGCTTTTGTGATTTTCCAAGTTGGTTCGTTTCAACTTGCGGATGTGTGGTAATGATATTGTTAAGTTTTGTACACGTCTGAGGTATGTATTTATCACTTTCTATACTTTAGCATATTCATGATACTTAGGCATTTTACAAACTTCCATGCCATCCATTCTTTTGTATACTTGTTCTATTGTGAATCACTTTAGTTCCCAACCATTTTGTGAGGAAGCATTCTATTGTTCATATATGCGCGGAGAACCAACATTCTTGTTCTAACTGGATTTTATTATGTTGAATCTTTTATTTGTGTTGATTATATGAATGCATGAAAAGGATCAAGGCAATTGTTTCATTTTGAGCACAACCACCTTAGCCAAATAGTCAATTCACCTTGTGAGTGTGTGAGAATTCGTAACCCCTTTGAGCTTTTTGATCCATGTTTCTATTTGAACTTAATGCTTGTCTATGAGTATTTAGTTCACTTATTTTTGAATGGATTTTGTTTTTTCTTGGACCTCAATTTTGTGTTGTTGTATGGATTTTTTTCCTTGCCTTAGAAAGTAGGGAGTATTCACATGATGGTGCGGATGAATTCAAGTTGGGGAGAGGATGAAAAAAGTGAAAAAGAAAGAAAAAGAAAATCCTTGAGAAAGGAAACAAAAAGAGTTTCAATAATTGTGCTAAATAAGTATTGTGTGTTGTGTAACACTTGGGATTGTGGAAGAAGTTGATTGGAATTTTGTGTTTGAGTCTTTGTGAGTTGATCACTCCCTTAGGTTTAGGCAAGTTTTTGTTTCAATTACCTTTAGAAAATCCCCCTTGTTTGTTTACCCGACCACGCTACAACCTTGAAAGTCCTTGTGATTCTTGCCTTTGTATGTTCAATGTGAATTTTTGGATGGATGCATAATTCAGTCTGTTGTTTGCAGGATTGTTGTGTGAGTGAAAAATCCCTCATTTTATGTTTTTCATCTACCGATGATTGTTTTTGCTAGGTGTGATTCACATTTGAACTTGTGTTGTTTTAGAATTTTTGGCATGACTTTTGTACTTTGCTTTTGTTTCGTGACTATGTTATCGTTGCAGTTTAGTGGTAAGTATTTACTTTGTGTGTCCCGTTTTCATTTGAACCATACATTTGTTTTCCGTTTTTCAAAACCTGTTGATTCGTCATTCTTTGGATATTGCTTGTGCATGTTCAAGTTTGTTTGATTCTTGTTTGTGGACAAACAATTATGTAAGTTGGGGAGAGTTTGATAAGTGCAAAATGCACCTATTTTTGTATATAAGTTTTGTTGCACTTATCATTACTTTGTGTTAAAATTGGTTGAATAAACCCCGCTTTGTTCGTAAATACGTTTACTTTACGTTTTCGGTGTATAGTGCGGTACCGTGTAATATCATTGAGTTTAATTAATTTTCATTTATTTTTACAGGTGTTCCAGCAATGGGATTTTTCCATATTCATAAAGAGCATTGAATACGCTTTCCAGCGCTTCAAACCGTGCGTTAATCGGAGTTTCGGTGAAGAAGTTGTGGCCAAAATAAGGGCTGGTTTTCTGTCATGTTCGCATTGCGAACTGGCAGCGAGTGTTCGCATTGCGAAGGCTAACAAGGGTCGCAGCGAAGGCTGGCAGTGAGTTACAAAAGAGAAATAAGCCAGGGTTCGCACTGCGAACCAGTCAGCGAGCATTCGCACTGCGAAGGGTTCGTTCGCACTGCGAACCAACGAAAGAAAGCAAAGGCGGTTTAGCAATCAGAGGCACTTAAAGGGCCATTTTTTGAGTCATTCGCACTGCGAACTGTGCAGAATTTGCAATGTATATAGTTTATTTCAGTCATTAATTTTAGGGATGGTTTTGGGGTTTCTTGATCCCATTTCCATCAAACTTCATTTTTCATTGCTTTGCTTAGAAAATAACTATGGAGCATGCATACGGATGAACCGGGGTGGATTGATCGTCGAACGGCTCCGACAATCCGCGAGATGTTTGGTTCATTTCTTTTCTTCTTTGTGTTTTTCTTTATGGTTGGGTTGTGTATATGTATTTGCTGCAAACTCATGTATATTTGTCGCCCATGGCGTTGTATAAAACTTGCTTTACAAATCTTTATTGGTGATTATCTCTGATTTTTGCTTTATGCGCGGGGTTTGGGTTGCGTTAGACATAACCCTCACGAACTTCGATTAGGAACGATTGTCTGTTAGTTTCTGGACTCTAGAGATAGATTTAGGAGCTAACAATCTTCAATAGGCGTCGAATCTTAAATTGCTTCCGTGTTTCGAGGCTTCGCTCGCGAGAGTGACGAAGAGAGTGACACGGTTGTTCTCTCAACTTTGCGTTAGACATAACATGTGTTGTGAGCGATGTTGGGTGATATTGATGAGTATTGTAGGTGGAGTATAACTGGTCGGTAAGTTTAAGTTTGTGAGGAGTCGATTGTATGCATTGCCTGATAAGTGTGTCTCTGAAGAATGAATTTCTTTTTATGTTTTAATGTTTACTTTTCTATTTTCTTGTTTGAAACAATTCTAATCCAAACTCATAAACGCAATAGACTGTTGAACGGAATTCTTTCCCTCGAACCGATCTCTGTGGACACGACATAAATCCCGGAGGGAATTCTTCCGAAAATAAATATTTTTGCTTGCTTGCCCTATTCTGCATTCAACAAAATGGCGCCGTTGCCGGGGATCGGTTTTGATATTGAATCGCATTGCGATAGTTTCTTTGTTTTTGAGTTTTGTAGATATCGTATATTTTGTATATTTTCACTTGTCTATACTGATACTTGTACATTTTTGTTTCTTTTAACATTTGTTTAAGTGTTTGGTTAGGACGCTTGCTTTTGGTTGCGCGGTGAGACATCACCATGGCATGAATGAAGGAAGTTTCTAATTAAGCACCCTTACGACGTAAAAACAAAAGCATGTTTTATAGTTTTTCTTTTCGAATTTTTTTGGTTTTTGTTTGCTCACGGATTTTGATTGACTTATTTGAGGATGCCTTTTGTGATTTTCCAAGTTGGTTCGTTTCAACTTGCGGATGTGTGGTAATGATATTGTTAAGTTTTGTACACGTCTGAGGTATGTATTTATCACTTTCTATACTTTAGCATATTCATGATACTTAGGCATTTTACAAACTTCCATGCCATCCATTCTTTTGTATACTTGTTCTATTGTGAATCACTTTAGTTCCCAACCATTTTGTGAGGAAGCATTCTATTGTTCATATATGCGCGGAGAACCAACATTCTTGTTCTAACTGGATTTTATTATGTTGAATCTTTTATTTGTGTTGATTATATGAATGCATGAAAAGGATCAAGGCAATTGTTTCATTTTGAGCACAACCACCTTAGCCAAATAGTCAATTCACCTTGTGAGTGTGTGAGAATTCGTAACCCCTTTGAGCTTTTTGATCCATGTTTCTATTTGAACTTAATGCTTGTCTATGAGTATTTAGTTCACATATTTTTGAATGGATTTTGTTTTTTCTTGGACCTCAATTTTGTGTTGTTGTATGGATTTTTTTTTCCTTGCCTTAGAAAGTAGGGAGTATTCACATGATGGTGCGGATGAATTCAAGTTGGGGAGAGGATGAAAAAAGTGAAAAAGAAAGAAAAAGAAAATCCTTGAGAAAGGAAACAAAAAGAGTTTCAATAATTGTGCTAAATAAGTATTGTGTGTTGTGTAACACTTGGGATTGTGGAAGAAGTTGATTGGAATTTGTGTTTGAGTCTTTGTGAGTTGATCACTCCCTTAGGTTTAGGCAAGTTTTTGTTTCAATTACCTTTAGAAAATGCCCCTTGTTTGTTTACCCGACCACGCTACAACCTTGAAAGTCCTTGTGATTTCTTGCCTTTGTATGTTCAATGTGAATTTTTGGATGGATGCATAATTCAGTCTGTTGTTTGCAGGATTGTTGTGTGAGTGAAAAATCCCTCATTTTATGTTTTTCATCTACCGATGATTGTTTTTTGCTAGGTGTGATTCACATTTGAACTTGTGTTGTTTTAGAATTTTTGGCATGACTTTTGTACTTTGCTTTTGTTTCGTGACTATGTTATCGTTGCAGTTTAGTTGGTAAGTATTTACTTTGTGTGTCCCGTTTTCATTTGAACCATACATTTGTTTTCCGTTTTTCAAAACCTGTTGATTCGTCATTCTTTGGATATTGCTTGTGCATGTTCAAGTTTGTTTGATTCTTGTTTGTGGACAAACAATTATGTAAGTTGGGGGAGAGTTTGATAAGTGCAAAATGGCACCTATTTTTTGTATATAAGTTTTGTTGCACTTATCATTACTTTGTGTTAAAATTGGTTGAATAAACCCCCGCTTTGGTTCGTAAATACGTTTACTTTACGTTTTCGGTGTATAGTGCGGTACCGTGTAATATCATTGAGTTTAATTAATTTTCATTTATTTTTACAGGTGTTCCAGCAATGGGATTTTTCCATATTCATAAAGAGCATTGAATACGCTTTCCAGCGCTTCAAACCGTGCGTTAATCGGAGTTTCGGTGAAGAAGTTGTGGCCAAAATAAGGGCTGGTTTTCTGTCATGTTCGCATTGCGAACTGGCAGCGAGTGTTCGCATTGCGAAGGCTAACAAGGGTCGCAGCGAAGGCTGGCAGTGAGTTACAAAAGAGAAATAAGCCAGGGTTCGCACTGCGAACCAGTCAGCGAGCATTCGCACTGCGAAGGGTTCGTTCGCACTGCGAACCAACGAAAGAAAGCAAAGGCGGTTTAGCAATCAGAGGCACTTAAAGGGCCATTTTTTGAGTCATTCGCACTGCGAACTGTGCAGAATTTGCAATGTATATAGTTTATTTCAGTCATTAATTTTAGGGATGGTTTTGGGGTTTCTTGATCCCATTTCCATCAAACTTCATTTTTCATTGCTTTGCTTAGAAAATAACTATGGAGCATGCATACGGATGAACCGGGGTGGATTGATCGTCGAACGGCTCCGACAATCCGCGAGATGTTTGGTTCATTTCTTTTCTTCTTTGTGTTTTTCTTTATGGTTGGGTTGTGTATATGTATTTGCTGCAAACTCATGTATATTTGTCGCCCATGGCGTTGTATAAAACTTGCTTTACAAATCTTTATTGGTGATTATCTCTGATTTTTGCTTTATGCGCGGGGTTTGGGTTGCGTTAGACATAACCCTCACGAACTTCGATTAGGAACGATTGTCTGTTAGTTTCTGGACTCTAGAGATAGATTTAGGAGCTAACAATCTTCAATAGGCGTCGAATCTTAAATTGCTTCCGTGTTTCGAGGCTTCGCTCGCGAGAGTGACGAAGAGAGTGACACGGTTGTTCTCTCAACTTTGCGTTAGACATAACATGTGTTGTGAGCGATGTTGGGTGATATTGATGAGTATTGTAGGTGGAGTATAACTGGTCGGTAAGTTTAAGTTTGTGAGGAGTCGATTGTATGCATTGCCTGATAAGTGTGTCTCTGAAGAATGAATTTCTTTTTATGTTTTAATGTTTACTTTTCTATTTTCTTGTTTGAAACAATTCTAATCCAAAGTCATAAACGCAATAGACTGTTGAACGGAATTCTTTCCCTCGAACCGATCTCTGTGGACACGACATAAATCCCGGAGGGAATTCTTCCGAAAATAAATATTTTTGCTTGCTTGCCCTATTCTGCATTCAACAAAATGGCGCCGTTGCCGGGGATCGGTTTTGATATTGAATCGCATTGCGATAGTTTCTTTGTTTTTGAGTTTTGTAGATATCGTATATTTTGTATATTTTCACTTGTCTATACTGATACTTGTACATTTTTGTTTCTTTTAACATTTGTTTAAGTGTTTGGTTAGGACGCTTGCTTTTGGTTGCGCGGTGAGACATCACCATGGCATGAATGAAGGAAGTTTCTAATTAAGCACCGTAAAGGCGTCGAGCTTACGACGTAAAACAAGCATGTTTTATAGTTTTTCTTTTCGAATTTTTTTGGTTTTTGTTTGCTCACGGATTTTGATTGACTTATTTGAGGATGCTTTTGTGATTTTCCAAGTTGGTTCGTTTCAACTTGCGGATGTGTGGTAATGATATTGTTAAGTTTTGTACACGTCTGAGGTATGTATTTATCACTTTCTATACTTTAGCATATTCATGATACTTAGGCATTTTACAAACTTCCATGCCATCCATTCTTTTGTATACTTGTTCTATTGTGAATCACTTTAGTTCCCAACCATTTTGTGAGGAAGCATTCTATTGTTCATATATGCGCGGAGAACCAACATTCTTGTTCTAACTGGATTTTATTATGTTGAATCTTTTATTTGTGTTGATTATATGAATGCATGAAAAGGATCAAGGCAATTGTTTCATTTTGAGCACAACCACCTTAGCCAAATAGTCAATTCACCTTGTGAGTGTGTGAGAATTCGTAACCCCTTTGAGCTTTTTGATCCATGTTTCTATTTGAACTTAATGCTTGTCTATGAGTATTTAGTTCACTTATTTTTGAATGGATTTTGTTTTTTCTTGGACCTCAATTTTGTGTTGTTGTATGGATTTTTTTCCTTGCCTTAGAAAGTAGGGAGTATTCACATGATGGTGCGGATGAATTCAAGTTGGGGAGAGGATGAAAAAAGTGAAAAAGAAAGAAAAAGAAAATCCTTGAGAAAGGAAACAAAAAGAGTTTCAATAATTGTGCTAAATAAGTATTGTGTGTTGTGTAACACTTGGGATTGTGGAAGAAGTTGATTGGAATTTGTGTTTGAGTCTTTGTGAGTTGATCACTCCCTTAGGTTTAGGCAAGTTTTTGTTTCAATTACCTTTAGAAAATGCCCCTTGTTTGTTTACCCGACCACGCTACAACCTTGAAAGTCCTTGTGATTCTTGCCTTTGTATGTTCAATGTGAATTTTTGGATGGATGCATAATTCAGTCTGTTGTTTGCAGGATTGTTGTGTGAGTGAAAAATCCCTCATTTTATGTTTTTCATCTACCGATGATTGTTTTTGCTAGGTGTGATTCACATTTGAACTTGTGTTGTTTTAGAATTTTTGGCATGACTTTTGTACTTTGCTTTTGTTTCGTGACTATGTTATCGTTGCAGTTTAGTGGTAAGTATTTACTTTGTGTGTCCCGTTTTCATTTGAACCATACATTTGTTTTCCGTTTTTCAAAACCTGTTGATTCGTCATTCTTTGGATATTGCTTGTGCATGTTCAAGTTTGTTTGATTCTTGTTTGTGGACAAACAATTATGTAAGTTGGGGAGAGTTTGATAAGTGCAAAATGCACCTATTTTTGTATATAAGTTTTGTTGCACTTATCATTACTTTGTGTTAAAATTGGTTGAATAAACCCCGCTTTGTTCGTAAATACGTTTACTTTACGTTTTCGGTGTATAGTGCGGTACCGTGTAATATCATTGAGTTTAATTAATTTTCATTTATTTTTACAGGTGTTCCAGCAATGGGATTTTTCCATATTCATAAAGAGCATTGAATACGCTTTCCAGCGCTTCAAACCGTGCGTTAATCGGAGTTTCGGTGAAGAAGTTGTGGCCAAAATAAGGGCTGGTTTTCTGTCATGTTCGCATTGCGAACTGGCAGCGAGTGTTCGCATTGCGAAGGCTAACAAGGGTCGCAGCGAAGGCTGGCAGTGAGTTACAAAAGAGAAATAAGCCAGGGTTCGCACTGCGAACCAGTCAGCGAGCATTCGCACTGCGAAGGGTTCGTTCGCACTGCGAACCAACGAAAGAAAGCAAAGGCGGTTTAGCAATCAGAGGCACTTAAAGGGCCATTTTTTGAGTCATTCGCACTGCGAACTGTGCAGAATTTGCAATGTATATAGTTTATTTCAGTCATTAATTTTAGGGATGGTTTTGGGGTTTCTTGATCCCATTTCCATCAAACTTCATTTTTCATTGCTTTGCTTAGAAAATAACTATGGAGCATGCATACGGATGAACCGGGGTGGATTGATCGTCGAACGGCTCCGACAATCCGCGAGATGTTTGGTTCATTTCTTTTCTTCTTTGTGTTTTTCTTTATGGTTGGGTTGTGTATATGTATTTGCTGCAAACTCATGTATATTTGTCGCCCATGGCGTTGTATAAAACTTGCTTTACAAATCTTTATTGGTGATTATCTCTGATTTTTGCTTTATGCGCGGGGTTTGGGTTGCGTTAGACATAACCCTCACGAACTTCGATTAGGAACGATTGTCTGTTAGTTTCTGGACTCTAGAGATAGATTTAGGAGCTAACAATCTTCAATAGGCGTCGAATCTTAAATTGCTTCCGTGTTTCGAGGCTTCGCTCGCGAGAGTGACGAAGAGAGTGACACGGTTGTTCTCTCAACTTTGCGTTAGACATAACATGTGTTGTGAGCGATGTTGGGTGATATTGATGAGTATTGTAGGTGGAGTATAACTGGTCGGTAAGTTTAAGTTTGTGAGGAGTCGATTGTATGCATTGCCTGATAAGTGTGTCTCTGAAGAATGAATTTCTTTTTATGTTTTAATGTTTACTTTTCTATTTTCTTGTTTGAAACAATTCTAATCCAAACTCATAAACGCAATAGACTGTTGAACGGAATTCTTTCCCTCGAACCGATCTCTGTGGACACGACATAAATCCCGGAGGGAATTCTTCCGAAAATAAATATTTTTGCTTGCTTGCCCTATTCTGCATTCAACAAAATGGCGCCGTTGCCGGGGATCGGTTTTGATATTGAATCGCATTGCGATAGTTTCTTTGTTTTTGAGTTTTGTAGATATCGTATATTTTGTATATTTTCACTTGTCTATACTGATACTTGTACATTTTTGTTTCTTTTAACATTTGTTTAAGTGTTTGGTTAGGACGCTTGCTTTTGGTTGCGCGGTGAGACATCACCATGGCATGAATGAAGGAAGTTTCTAATTAAGCACCGTAAAGGCGTCGAGCTTACGACGTAAAACAAGCATGTTTTATAGTTTTTCTTTTCGAATTTTTTTGGTTTTTGTTTGCTCACGGATTTTGATTGACTTATTTGAGGATGCTTTTGTGATTTTCCAAGTTGGTTCGTTTCAACTTGCGGATGTGTGGTAATGATATTGTTAAGTTTTGTACACGTCTGAGGTATGTATTTATCACTTTCTATACTTTAGCATATTCATGATACTTAGGCATTTTACAAACTTCCATGCCATCCATTCTTTTGTATACTTGTTCTATTGTGAATCACTTTAGTTCCCAACCATTTTGTGAGGAAGCATTCTATTGTTCATATATGCGCGGAGAACCAACATTCTTGTTCTAACTGGATTTTATTATGTTGAATCTTTTATTTGTGTTGATTATATGAATGCATGAAAAGGATCAAGGCAATTGTTTCATTTTGAGCACAACCACCTTAGCCAAATAGTCAATTCACCTTGTGAGTGTGTGAGAATTCGTAACCCCTTTGAGCTTTTTGATCCATGTTTCTATTTGAACTTAATGCTTGTCTATGAGTATTTAGTTCACTTATTTTTGAATGGATTTTGTTTTTTCTTGGACCTCAATTTTGTGTTGTTGTATGGATTTTTTTCCTTGCCTTAGAAAGTAGGGAGTATTCACATGATGGTGCGGATGAATTCAAGTTGGGGAGAGGATGAAAAAAGTGAAAAAGAAAGAAAAAGAAAATCCTTGAGAAAGGAAACAAAAAGAGTTTCAATAATTGTGCTAAATAAGTATTGTGTGTTGTGTAACACTTGGGATTGTGGAAGAAGTTGATTGGAATTTGTGTTTGAGTCTTTGTGATTTGATCACTCCCTTAGGTTTAGGCAAGTTTTTGTTTCAATTACCTTTAGAAAATGCCCCTTGTTTGTTTACCCGACCACGCTACAACCTTGAAAGTCCTTGTGATTCTTGCCTTTGTATGTTCAATGTGAATTTTTGGATGGATGCATAATTCAGTCTGTTGTTTGCAGGATTGTTGTGTGAGTGAAAAATCCCTCATTTTATGTTTTTCATCTACCGATGATTGTTTTTGCTAGGTGTGATTCACATTTGAACTTGTGTTGTTTTAGAATTTTTGGCATGACTTTTGTACTTTGCTTTTGTTTCGTGACTATGTTATCGTTGCAGTTTAGTGGTAAGTATTTACTTTGTGTGTCCCGTTTTCATTTGAACCATACATTTGTTTTCCGTTTTTCAAAACCTGTTGATTCGTCATTCTTTGGATATTGCTTGTGCATGTTCAAGTTTGTTTGATTCTTGTTTGTGGACAAACAATTATGTAAGTTGGGGAGAGTTTGATAAGTGCAAAATGCACCTATTTTTGTATATAAGTTTTGTTGCACTTATCATTACTTTGTGTTAAAATTGGTTGAATAAACCCCGCTTTGTTCGTAAATACGTTTACTTTACGTTTTCGGTGTATAGTGCGGTACCGTGTAATATCATTGAGTTTAATTAATTTTCATTTATTTTTACAGGTGTTCCAGCAATGGGATTTTTCCATATTCATAAAGAGCATTGAATAAGCTTTCCAGCGCTTCAAACCGTGCGTTAATCGGAGTTTCGGTGAAGAAGTTGTGGCCAAAATAAGGGCTGGTTTTCTGTCATGTTCGCATTGCGAACTGGCAGCGAGTGTTCGCATTGCGAAGGCCAACGAGGGTCGCAGCGAAGGCTGGCAGTGAGTTACAAAAGAGAAATAAGCCAGGGTTCGCACTGCGAACCAGTCAGCGAGCATTCGCACTGCGAAGGGTTCGTTCGCACTGCGAACCAACGAAAGAAAGCAAAGGCGGTTTAGCAATCAGAGGCACTTAAAGGGCCATTTTTTGAGTCATTCGCACTGCGAACTGTGCAGAATTTGCAATGTATATAGTTTATTTCAGTCATTAATTTTAGGGATGGTTTTGGGGTTTCTTGATCCCATTTCCATCAAACTTCATTTTTCATTGCTTTGCTTAGAAAATAACTATGGAGCATGCATACGGATGAACCGGGGTGGATTGATCGTCGAACGGCTCCGACAATCCGCGAGATGTTTGGTTCATTTCTTTTCTTCTTTGTGTTTTTCTTTATGGTTGGGTTGTGTATATGTATTTGCTGCAAACTCATGTATATTTGTCGCCCATGGCGTTGTATAAAACTTGCTTTACAAATCTTTATTGGTGATTATCTCTGATTTTTGCTTTATGCGCGGGGTTTGGGTTGCGTTAGACATAACCCTCACGAACTTCGATTAGGGATGATTGTCTGTTAGTTTCTGGACTCTAGAGATAGATTTAGGAGCTAACAATCTTCAATAGGCGTCGAATCTTAAATTGCTTCCGTGTTTCGAGGCTTCGCTCGCGAGAGTGACGAAGAGAGTGACACGGTTGTTCTCTCAACTTTGCGTTAGACATAACATGTGTTGTGAGCGATGTTGGGTGATATTGATGAGTATTGTAGGTGGAGTATAACTGGTCGGTAAGTTTAAGTTTGTGAGGAGTCGATTGTATGCATTGCCTGATAAGTGTGTCTCTGAAGAATGAATTTCTTTTTATGTTTTAATGTTTACTTTTCTATTTTCTTGTTTGAAACAATTCTAATCCAAACTCATAAACGCAATAGATTGTTGAACGGCATTCTTTCCCTCGAACCGATCTCTGTGGACACGACATAAATCCCGGAGGGAATTCTTCCGAAAATAAATATTTTTGCTTGCTTGCCCTATTCTGCATTCAACAAAATGGCGCCGTTGCCGGGGATCGGTTTTGATATTGAATCGCATTGCGATAGTTTCTTTGTTTTTGAGTTTTGTAGATATCGTATATTTTGTATATTTTCACTTGTCTATACTGATACTTGTACATTTTTGTTTCTTTTAACATTTGTTTAAGTGTTTGGTTAGGACGCTTGCTTTTGGTTGCGCGGTGAGACATCACCATGGCATGAATGAAGGAAGTTTCTAATTAAGCACCGTAAAGGCGTCGAGCTTACGACGTAAAACAAGCATGTTTTATAGTTTTTCTTTTCGAATTTTTTTGGTTTTTGTTTGCTCACGGATTTTGATTGACTTATTTGAGGATGCTTTTGTGATTTTCCAAGTTGGTTCGTTTCAACTTGCGGATGTGTGGTAATGATATTGTTAAGTTTTGTACACGTCTGAGGTATGTATTTATCACTTTCTATACTTTAGCATATTCATGATACTTAGGCATTTTACAAACTTCCATGCCATCCATTCTTTTGTATACTTGTTCTATTATGAATCACTTTAGTTCCCAACCTTTTTGTGAGGAAGCATTCTATTGTTCATATATGCGCGGAGAACCAACATTCTTGTTCTAACTGGATTTTATTATGTTGAATCTTTTATTTGTGTTGATTATATGAATGCATGAAAAGGATCAAGGCAATTGTTTCATTTTGAGCACAACCACCTTAGCCAAATAGTCAATTCACCTTGTGAGTGTGTGAGAATTCGTAACCCCTTTGAGCTTTTTGATCCATGTTTCTATTTGAACTTAATGCTTGTCTATGAGTATTTAGTTCACTTATTTTTGAATGGATTTTGTTTTTTCTTGGACCTCAATTTTGTGTTGTTGTATGGATTTTTTTCCTTGCCTTAGAAAGTAGGGAGTATTCACATGATGGTGCGGATGAATTCAAGTTGGGGAGAGGATGATTGTATACTCATTGGTTGAATTCTATGAGGATTGAAAAAGAAAAGGAAAAAGAGAAAAATATGACAAAGAAAAGAAAAGAAAAGAAAAAAGTGAAAAAGAAAGAAAAAGAAAATCCTTGAGAAAGGAAACAAAAAGAGTTTCAATAATTGTGCTAAATAAGTATTGTGTGTTGTGTAACACTTGGGATTGTGGAAGAAGTTGATTGGAATTTTGTGTTTGAGTCTTTGTGAGTTGATCACTCCCTTAGGTTTAGGCAAGTTTTTGTTTCAATTACCTTTAGAAAATGCCCCTTGTTTGTTTACCCGACCACGCTACAACCTTGAAAGTCCTTGTGATTCTTGCCTTTGTATGTTCAATGTGAATTTTTGGATGGATGCATAATTCAGTCTGTTGTTTGCAGGATTGTTGTGTGAGTGAAAAATCCCTCATTTTATGTTTTTCATCTACCGATGATTGTTTTTGCTAGGTGTGATTCACATTTGAACTTGTGTTGTTTTAGAATTTTTGGCATGACTTTTGTACTTTGCTTTTGTTTCGTGACTATGTTATCGTTGCAGTTTAGTGGTAAGTATTTACTTTGTGTGTCCCGTTTTCATTTGAACCATACATTTGTTTTCCGTTTTTCAAAACCTGTTGATTCGTCATTCTTTGGATATTGCTTGTGCATGTTCAAGTTTGTTTGATTCTTGTTTGTGGACAAACAATTATGTAAGTTGGGGAGAGTTTGATAAGTGCAAAATGCACCTATTTTTGTATATAAGTTTTGTTGCACTTATCATTACTTTGTGTTAAAATTGGTTGAATAAACCCCGCTTTGTTCGTAAATACGTTTACTTTACGTTTTCGGTGTATAGTGCGGGTACCGTGTAATATCATTGAGTTTAATTAATTTTCATTTATTTTTACAGGTGTTCCAGCAATGGGATTTTTCCATATTCATAAAGAGCATTGAATACGCTTTCCAGTGCTTCAAACCGTGCGTTAATCGGAGTTTCGGTGAAGAAGTTGTGGCCAAAATAAGGGCTGGTTTTCTGTCATGTTCGCATTGCGAACTGGCAGCGAGTGTTCGCATTGCGAAGGCTAACAAGGGTCGCAGCGAAGGCTGGCAGTGAGTTACAAAAGAGAAATAAGCCAGGGTTCGCACTGCGAACCAGTCAGCGAGCATTCGCACTGCGAAGGGTTCGTTCGCACTGCGAACCAACGAAAGAAAGCAAAGGCGGTTTAGCAATCAGAGGCACTTAAAGGGCCATTTTTTGAGTCATTCGCACTGCGAACTGTGCAGAATTTGCAATGTATATAGTTTATTTCAGTCATTAATTTTAGGGATGGTTTTGGGGTTTCTTGATCCCATTTCCATCAAACTTCATTTTTCATTGCTTTGCTTAGAAAATAACTATGGAGCATGCATACGGATGAACCGGGGTGGATTGATCGTCGAACGGCTCCGACAATCCGCGAGATGTTTGGTTCATTTCTTTTCTTCTTTGTGTTTTTCTTTATGGTTGGGTTGTGTATATGTATTTGCTGCAAACTCATGTATATTTGTCGCCCATGGCGTTGTATAAAACTTGCTTTACAAATCTTTATTGGTGATTATCTCTGATTTTTGCTTTATGCGCGGGGTTTGGGTTGCGTTAGACATAACCCTCACGAACTTCGATTAGGAACGATTGTCTGTTAGTTTCTGGACTCTAGAGATAGATTTAGGAGCTAACAATCTTCAATAGGCGTCGAATCTTAAATTGCTTCCGTGTTTCGAGGCTTCGCTCGCGAGAGTGACGAAGAGAGTGACACGGTTGTTCTCTCAACTTTGCGTTAGACATAACATGTGTTGTGAGCGATGTTGGGTGATATTGATGAGTATTGTAGGTGGAGTATAACTGGTCGGTAAGTTTAAGTTTGTGAGGAGTCGATTGTATGCATTGCCTGATAAGTGTGTCTCTGAAGAATGAATTTCTTTTTATGTTTTAATGTTTACTTTTCTATTTTCTTGTTTGAAACAATTCTAATCCAAACTCATAAACGCAATAGACTGTTGAACGGAATTCTTTCCCTCGAACCGATCTCTGTGGACACGACATAAATCCCGGAGGGAATTCTTCCGAAAATAAATATTTTTGCTTGCTTGCCCTATTCTGCATTCAACAAAATGGCGCCGTTGCCGGGGATCGGTTTTGATATTGAATCGCATTGCGATAGTTTCTTTGTTTTTGAGTTTTGTAGATATCGTATATTTTGTATATTTTCACTTGTCTATACTGATACTTGTACATTTTTGTTTCTTTTAACATTTGTTTAAGTGTTTGGTTAGGACGCTTGCTTTTGGTTGCGCGGTGAGACATCACCATGGCATGAATGAAGGAAGTTTCTAATTAAGCACCGTAAAGGCGTCGAGCTTACGACGTAAAACAAGCATGTTTTATATTTTTTCTTTTCGAATTTTTTTGGTTTTTGTTTGCTCACGGATTTTGATTGACTTATTTGAGGATGCTTTTGTGATTTTCCAAGTTGGTTCGTTTCAACTTGCGGATGTGTGGTAATGATATTGTTAAGTTTTGTACACGTCTGAGGTATGTATTTATCACTTTCTATACTTTAGCATATTCATGATACTTAGGCATTTTACAAACTTCCATGCCATCCATTCTTTTGTATACTTGTTCTATTGTGAATCACTTTAGTTCCCAACCATTTTGTGAGGAAGCATTCTATTGTTCATATATGCGCGGAGAACCAACATTCTTGTTCTAACTGGATTTTATTATGTTGAATCTTTTATTTGTGTTGATTATATGAATGCATGAAAAGGATCAAGGCAATTGTTTCATTTTGAGCACAACCACCTTAGCCAAATAGTCAATTCACCTTGTGAGTGTGTGAGAATTCGTAACCCCTTTGAGCTTTTTGATCCATGTTTCTATTTGAACTTAATGCTTGTCTATGAGTATTTAGTTCACTTATTTTTGAATGGATTTTGTTTTTTCTTGGACCTCAATTTTGTGTTGTTGTATGGATTTTTTTCCTTGCCTTAGAAAGTAGGGAGTATTCACATGATGGTGCGGATGAATTCAAGTTGGGGAGAGGATGAAAAAAGTGAAAAAGAAAGAAAAAGAAAATCCTTGAGAAAGGAAACAAAAAGAGTTTCAATAATTGTGCTAAATAAGTATTGTGTGTTGTGTAACACTTGGGATTGTGGAAGAAGTTGATTGGAATTTTGTGTTTGAGTCTTTGTGAGTTGATCACTCCCTTAGGTTTAGGCAAGTTTTTGTTTCAATTACCTTTAGAAAATGCCCCTTGTTTGTTTACCCGACCACGCTACAACCTTGAAAGTCCTTGTGATTCTTGCCTTTGTATGTTCAATGTGAATTTTTGGATGGATGCATAATTCAGTCTGTTGTTTGCAGGATTGTTGTGTGAGTGAAAAATCCCTCATTTTATGTTTTTCATCTACCGATGATTGTTTTTGCTAGGTGTGATTCACATTTGAACTTGTGTTGTTTTAGAATTTTTGGCATGACTTTTGTACTTTGCTTTTGTTTCGTGACTATGTTATCGTTGCAGTTTAGTGGTAAGTATTTACTTTGTGTGTCCCGTTTTCATTTGAACCATACATTTGTTTTCCGTTTTTCAAAACCTGTTGATTCGTCATTCTTTGGATATTGCTTGTGCATGTTCAAGTTTGTTTGATTCTTGTTTGTGGACAAACAATTATGTAAGTTGGGGAGAGTTTGATAAGTGCAAAATGCACCTATTTTTGTATATAAGTTTTGTTGCACTTATCATTACTTTGTGTTAAAATTGGTTGAATAAACCCCGCTTTGTTCGTAAATACGTTTACTTTACGTTTTCGGTGTATAGTGCGGTACCGTGTAATATCATTGAGTTTAATTAATTTTCATTTATTTTTACAGGTGTTCCAGCAATGGGATTTTTCCATATTCATAAAGAGCATTGAATACGCTTTCCAGTGCTTCAAACCGTGCGTTAATCGGAGTTTCGGTGAAGAAGTTGTGGCCAAAATAAGGGTTGGTTTTCTGTCATGTTCGCATTGCGAACTGGCAGCGAGTGTTCGCATTGCGAAGGCTAACAAGGGTCGCAGCGAAGGCTGGCAGTGAGTTACAAAAGAGAAATAAGCCAGGGTTCGCACTGCGAACCAGTCAGCGAGCATTCGCACTGCGAAGGGTTCGTTCGCACTGCGAACCAACGAAAGAAAGCAAAGGCGGTTTAGCAATCAGAGGCACTTAAAGGGCCATTTTTTGAGTCATTCGCACTTCGAACTGTGCAGAATTTGCAATGTATATAGTTTATTTCAGTCATTAATTTTAGGGATGGTTTTGGGGTTTCTTGATCCCATTTCCATCAAACTTCATTTTTCATTGCTTTGCTTAGAAAATAACTATGGAGCATGCATACGGATGAACCGGGGTGGATTGATCGTCGAACGGCTCCGACAATCCGCGAGATGTTTGGTTCATTTCTTTTCTTCTTTGTGTTTTTCTTTATGGTTGGGTTGTGTATATGTATTTGCTGCAAACTCATGTATATTTGTCGCCCATGGCGTTGTATAAAACTTGCTTTACAAATCTTTATTGGTGATTATCTCTGATTTTTGCTTTATGCGCGGGGTTTGGGTTGCGTTAGACATAACCCTCACGAACTTCGATTAGGAACGATTGTCTGTTAGTTTCTGGACTCTAGAGATAGATTTAGGAGCTAACAATCTTCAATAGGCGTCGAATCTTAAATTGCTTCCGTGTTTCGAGGCTTCGCTCGCGAGAGTGACGAAGAGAGTGACACGGTTGTTCTCTCAACTTTGCGTTAGACATAACATGTGTTGTGAGCGATGTTGGGTGATATTGATGAGTATTGTAGGTGGAGTATAACTGGTCGGTAAGTTTAAGTTTGTGAGGAGTCGATTGTATGCATTGCCTGATAAGTGTGTCTCTGAAGAATGAATTTCTTTTTATGTTTTAATGTTTACTTTTCTATTTTCTTGTTTGAAACAATTCTAATCCAAACTCATAAACGCAATAGACTGTTGAACGGAATTCTTTCCCTCGAACCGATCTCTGTGGACACGACATAAATCCCGGAGGGAATTCTTCCGAAAATAAATATTTTTGCTTGCTTGCCCTATTCTGCATTCAACAAAATGGCGCCGTTGCCGGGGATCGGTTTTGATATTGAATCGCATTGCGATAGTTTCTTTGTTTTTGAGTTTTGTAGATATCGTATATTTTGTATATTTTCACTTGTCTATACTGATACTTGTACATTTTTGTTTCTTTTAACATTTGTTTAAGTGTTTGGTTAGGACGCTTGCTTTTGGTTGCGCGGTGAGACATCACCATGGCATGAATGAAGGAAGTTTCTAATTAAGCACCGTAAAGGCGTCGAGCTTACGACGTAAAACAAGCATGTTTTATATTTTTTCTTTTCGAATTTTTTTGGTTTTTGTTTGCTCACGGATTTTGATTGACTTATTTGAGGATGCTTTTGTGATTTTCCAAGTTGGTTCGTTTCAACTTGCGGATGTGTGGTAATGATATTGTTAAGTTTTGTACACGTCTGAGGTATGTATTTATCACTTTCTATACTTTAGCATATTCATGATACTTAGGCATTTTACAAACTTCCATGCCATCCATTCTTTTGTATACTTGTTCTATTGTGAATCACTTTAGTTCCCAACCATTTTGTGAGGAAGCATTCTATTGTTCATATATGCGCGGAGAACCAACATTCTTGTTCTAACTGGATTTTATTATGTTGAATCTTTTATTTGTGTTGATTATATGAATGCATGAAAAGGATCAAGGCAATTGTTTCATTTTGAGCACAACCACCTTAGCCAAATAGTCAATTCACCTTGTGAGTGTGTGAGAATTCGTAACCCCTTTGAGCTTTTTGATCCATGTTTCTATTTGAACTTAATGCTTGTCTATGAGTATTTAGTTCACTTATTTTTGAATGGATTTTGTTTTTTCTTGGACCTCAATTTTGTGTTGTTGTATGGATTTTTTTCCTTGCCTTAGAAAGTAGGGAGTATTCACATGATGGTGCGGATGAATTCAAGTTGGGGAGAGGATGAAAAAAGTGAAAAAGAAAGAAAAAGAAAATCCTTGAGAAAGGAAACAAAAAGAGTTTCAATAATTGTGCTAAATAAGTATTGTGTGTTGTGTAACACTTGGGATTGTGGAAGAAGTTGATTGGAATTTTGTGTTTGAGTCTTTGTGAGTTGATCACTCCCTTAGGTTTAGGCAAGTTTTTGTTTCAATTACCTTTAGAAAATGCCCCTTGTTTGTTTACCCGACCACGCTACAACCTTGAAAGTCCTTGTGATTCTTGCCTTTGTATGTTCAATGTGAATTTTTGGATGGATGCATAATTCAGTCTGTTGTTTGCAGGATTGTTGTGTGAGTGAAAAATCCCTCATTTTATGTTTTTCATCTACCGATGATTGTTTTTGCTAGGTGTGATTCACATTTGAACTTGTGTTGTTTTAGAATTTTTGGCATGACTTTTGTACTTTGCTTTTGTTTCGTGACTATGTTATCGTTGCAGTTTAGTGGTAAGTATTTACTTTGTGTGTCCCGTTTTCATTTGAACCATACATTTGTTTTCCGTTTTTCAAAACCTGTTGATTCGTCATTCTTTGGATATTGCTTGTGCATGTTCAAGTTTGTTTGATTCTTGTTTGTGGACAAACAATTATGTAAGTTGGGGAGAGTTTGATAAGTGCAAAATGCACCTATTTTTGTATATAAGTTTTGTTGCACTTATCATTACTTTGTGTTAAAATTGGTTGAATAAACCCCGCTTTGTTCGTAAATACGTTTACTTTACGTTTTCGGTGTATAGTGCGGTACCGTGTAATATCATTGAGTTTAATTAATTTTCATTTATTTTTACAGGTGTTCCAGCAATGGGATTTTTCCATATTCATAAAGAGCATTGAATAAGCTTTCCAGCGCTTCAAACCGTGCGTTAATCGGAGTTTCGGTGAAGAAGTTGTGGCCAAAATAAGGGCTGGTTTTCTGTCATGTTCGCATTGCGAACTGGCAGCGAGTGTTCGCATTGCGAAGGCCAACGAGGGTCGCAGCGAAGGCTGGCAGTGAGTTACAAAAGAGAAATAAGCCAGGGTTCGCACTGCGAACCAGTCAGCGAGCATTCGCACTGCGAAGGGTTCGTTCGCACTGCGAACCAACGAAAGAAAGCAAAGGCGGTTTAGCAATCAGAGGCACTTAAAGGGCCATTTTTTGAGTCATTCGCACTGCGAACTGTGCAGAATTTGCAATGTATATAGTTTATTTCAGTCATTAATTTTAGGGATGGTTTTGGGGTTTCTTGATCCCATTTCCATCAAACTTCATTTTTCATTGCTTTGCTTAGAAAATAACTATGGAGCATGCATACGGATGAACCGGGGTGGATTGATCGTCGAACGGCTCCGACAATCCGCGAGATGTTTGGTTCATTTCTTTTCTTCTTTGTGTTTTTCTTTATGGTTGGGTTGTGTATATGTATTTGCTGCAAACTCATGTATATTTGTCGCCCATGGCGTTGTATAAAACTTGCTTTACAAATCTTTATTGGTGATTATCTCTGATTTTTGCTTTATGCGCGGGGTTTGGGTTGCGTTAGACATAACCCTCATGAACTTCGATTAGGGATGATTGTATGTTAGTTTCTGGACTCTAGAGATAGATTTAGGAGCTAACAATCTTCAATAGGCGTCGAATCTTAAATTGCTTCCGTGTTTCGAGGCTTCGCTCGCGAGAGTGACGAAGAGAGTGACACGGTTGTTCTCTCAACTTTGCGTTAGACATAACATGTGTTGTGAGCGATGTTGGGTGATATTGATGAGTATTGTAGGTGGAGTATAACTGGTCGGTAAGTTTAAGTTTGTGAGGAGTCGATTGTATGCATTGCCTGATAAGTGTGTCTCTGAAGAATGAATTTCTTTTTATGTTTTAATGTTTACTTTTCTATTTTCTTGTTTGAAACAATTCTAATCCAAACTCATAAACGCAATAGATTGTTGAACGGCATTCTTTCCCTCGAACCGATCTCTGTGGACACGACATAAATCCCGGAGGGAATTCTTCCGAAAATAAATATTTTTGCTTGCTTGCCCTATTCTGCATTCAACAAAATGGCGCCGTTGCCGGGGATCGGTTTTGATATTGAATCGCATTGCGATAGTTTCTTTGTTTTTGAGTTTTGTAGATATCGTATATTTTGTATATTTTCACTTGTCTATACTGATACTTGTACATTTTTGTTTCTTTTAACATTTGTTTAAGTGTTTGGTTAGGACGCTTGCTTTTGGTTGCGCGGTGAGACATCACCATGGCATGAATGAAGGAAGTTTCTAATTAAGCACCGTAAAGGCGTCGAGCTTACGACGTAAAACAAGCATGTTTTATAGTTTTTCTTTTCGAATTTTTTTGGTTTTTGTTTGCTCACGGATTTTGATTGACTTATTTGAGGATGCTTTTGTGATTTTCCAAGTTGGTTCGTTTCAACTTGCGGATGTGTGGTAATGATATTGTTAAGTTTTGTACACGTCTGAGGTATGTATTTATCACTTTCTATACTTTAGCATATTCATGATACTTAGGCATTTTACAAACTTCCATGCCATCCATTCTTTTGTATACTTGTTCTATTGTGAATCACTTTAGTTCCCAACCTTTTTGTGAGGAAGCATTCTATTGTTCATATATGCGCGGAGAACCAACATTCTTGTTCTTACTGGATTTTATTATGTTGAATCTTTTATTTGTGTTGATTATATGAATGCATGAAAAGGATCAAGGCAATTGTTTCATTTTGAGCACAACCACCTTAGCCAAATAGTCAATTCACCTTGTGAGTGTGTGAGAATTCGTAACCCCTTTGAGCTTTTTGATCCATGTTTCTATTTGAACTTAATGCTTGTCTATGAGTATTTAGTTCACTTATTTTTGAATGGATTTTGTTTTTTCTTGGACCTCAATTTTGTGTTGTTGTATGGATTTTTTTCCTTGCCTTAGAAAGTAGGGAGTATTCACATGATGGTGCGGATGAATTCAAGTTGGGGAGAGGATGATTGTATACTCATTGGTTGAATTCTATGAGGATTGAAAAAGAAAAGGAAAAAGAGAAAAATATGACAAAGAAAAGAAAAGAAAAGAAAAAAGTGAAAAAGAAAGAAAAAGAAAATCCTTGAGAAAGGAAACAAAAAGAGTTTCAATAATTGTGCTAAATAAGTATTGTGTGTTGTGTAACACTTGGGATTGTGGAAGAAGTTGATTGGAATTTTGTGTTTGAGTCTTTGTGAGTTGATCACTCCCTTAGGTTTAGGCAAGTTTTTGTTTCAATTACCTTTAGAAAATGCCCCTTGTTTGTTTACCCGACCACGCTACAACCTTGAAAGTCCTTGTGATTCTTGCCTTTGTATGTTCAATGTGAATTTTTGGATGGATGCATAATTCAGTCTGTTGTTTGCAGGATTGTTGTGTGAGTGAAAAATCCCTCATTTTATGTTTTTCATCTACCGATGATTGTTTTTGCTAGGTGTGATTCACATTTGAACTTGTGTTGTTTTAGAATTTTTGGCATGACTTTTGTACTTTGCTTTTGTTTCGTGACTATGTTATCGTTGCAGTTTAGTGGTAAGTATTTACTTTGTGTGTCCCGTTTTCATTTGAACCATACATTTGTTTTCCGTTTTTCAAAACCTGTTGATTCGTCATTCTTTGGATATTGCTTGTGCATGTTCAAGTTTGTTTGATTCTTGTTTGTGGACAAACAATTATGTAAGTTGGGGAGAGTTTGATAAGTGCAAAATGCACCTATTTTTGTATATAAGTTTTGTTGCACTTATCATTACTTTGTGTTAAAATTGGTTGAATAAACCCCGCTTTGTTCGTAAATACGTTTACTTTACGTTTTCGGTGTATAGTGCGGTACCGTGTAATATCATTGAGTTTAATTAATTTTCATTTATTTTTACAGGTGTTCCAGCAATGGGATTTTTCCATATTCATAAAGAGCATTGAATACGCTTTCCAGCGCTTCAAACCGTGCGTTAATCGGAGTTTCGGTGAAGAAGTTGTGGCCAAAATAAGGGTTGGTTTTCTGTCATGTTCGCATTGCGAACTGGCAGCGAGTGTTCGCATTGCGAAGGCCAACGAGGGTCGCAGCGAAGGCTGGCAGTGAGTTACAAAAGAGAAATAAGCCAGGGTTCGCACTGCGAACCAGTCAGCGAGCATTCGCACTGCGAAGGGTTCGTTCGCACTGCGAACCAACGAAAGAAAGCAAAGGCGGTTTAGCAATCAGAGGCACTTAAAGGGCCATTTTTTGAGTCATTCGCACTGCGAACTGTGCAGAATTTGCAATGTATATAGTTTATTTCAGTCATTAATTTTAGGGATGGTTTTGGGGTTTCTTGATCCCATTTCCATCAAACTTCATTTTTCATTGCTTTGCTTAGAAAATAACTATGGAGCATGCATACGGATGAACCGGGGTGGATTGATCGTCGAACGGCTCCGACAATCCGCGAGATGTTTGGTTCATTTCTTTTCTTCTTTGTGTTCTTCTTTATGGTTGGGTTGTGTATATGTATTTGCTGCAAACTCATGTATATTTGTCGCCCATGGCGTTGTATAAAACTTGCTTTACAAATCTTTATTGCTGATTATCTCTGATTTTTGCTTTATGCGCGGGGTTTGGGTTGCGTTAGACATAACCCTCACGAACTTCGATTAGGGATGATTGTCTGTTAGTTTCTGGACTCTAGAGATAGATTTAGGAGCTAACAATCTTCAATAGGCGTCGAATCTTAAATTGCTTCCGTGTTTCGAGGCTTCGCTCGCGAGAGTGACGAAGAGAGTGACACGGTTGTTCTCTCAACTTTGCGTTAGACATAACATGTGTTGTGAGCGATGTTGGGTGATATTGATGAGTATTGTAGGTGGAGTATAGCTGGTCGGTAAGTTTAAGTTTGTGAGGAGTCGATTGTATGCATTGCCTGATAAGTGTGTCTCTGAAGAATGAATTTCTTTTTATGTTTTAATGTTTACTTTTCTATTTTCTTGTTTGAAACAATTCTAATCCAAACTCATAAACGCAGGAGACTGTCGAACAACATTCTTTCCCTCGAACCAATCTCTGTGGACACGACATAAATCCCAGATGGAATTCTTCCGAAAATAAATATTTTTGCTTGCTTGCCCTATTCTGCATTCAACAAAATGGCGCCGTTGCCGGGGATCGGTTTTGATATTGAATCGCATTGCGATAGTTTCTTTGTTTTTTAGTTTTGTAGATATCGTATATTTTGTATATTTTCACTTGTCTATACTGATACTTGTACATTTTTGTTTCTTTTAACATTTGTTTAAGTGTTTGGTTAGGACGCTTGCTTTTGGTTGTGCGGTGAGACATCACCATGGCATGAATGAAGGAAGTTTCTAATTAAGCACCGTAAAGGCGTCGAGCTTACGACGTAAAACAAGCATGTTTTATAGTTTTTCTTTTCGAATGTTTTTGGTTTTTGTTTGCTCACGGATTTTGATTGACTTATTTGAGGATGCTTTTGGGATTTTCCAAGTTGGTTCGTTTCAACTTGCGGATGTGTGGTAATGATATTGTTAAGTTTTGTACACGTCTAAGGTATGTATTTATCACTTTCTATACTTTAGCATATTCATGATACTTAGGCATTTTACAAACTTCCATGTCATCCATTCTTTTGTATACTTATTCTATTGTGAATCACTTTAGTTCCCAACCTTTTTGTGAGGAAGCATTCTATTGTTCATATATGCGCGGAGAACCAACATTCTTGTTCTCACTGGATTTTATTATGTTGAATCTTTTATTTGTGTTGATTATATGAATGCATGAAAAGGATCAAGGCAATTGTTTCATTTTGAGCACAACCACCTTAGCCAAATAGTCAATTCACCTTGTGAGTGTGTGAGAATTCGTAACCCCTTTGAGCTTTTTGATCCATGTTTCTATTTGAACTTAATGCTTGTCTATGAGTATTTAGTTCACTTATTTTTGAATGGATTTTGTTTTTTCTTGGACCTCAATTTTGTGTTGTTGTATGGATTTTTTTCCTTGCCTTAGAAAGTAGGGAGTATTCACATGATGGTGCGGATGAATTCAAGTTGGGGAGAGGATGATTGTATACTCATTGGTTGAATTCTATGAGGATTGAAAAAGAAAAGGAAAAAGAGAAAAATATGACAAAGAAAAGAAAAGAAAAGAAAAAAGTGAAAAAGAAAGAAAAAGAAAATCCTTGAGAAAGGAAACAAAAAGAGTTTCAATAATTGTGCTAAATAAGTATTGTGTGTTGTGTAACACTTGGGATTGTGGAAGAAGTTGATTGGAATTTTGTGTTTGAGTCTTTGTGAGTTGATCACTCCCTTAGGTTTAGGCAAGTTTTTGTTTCAATTACCTTTAGAAAATGCCCCTTGTTTGTTTACCCGACCACGCTACAACCTTGAAAGTCCTTGTGATTCTTGCCTTTGTATGTTCAATGTGAATTTTTGGATGGATGCATAATTCAGTCTGTTGTTTGCAGGATTGTTGTGTGAGTGAAAAATCCCTCATTTTATGTTTTTCATCTACCGATGATTGTTTTTGCTAGGTGTGATTCACATTTGAACTTGTGTTGTTTTAGAATTTTTGGCATGACTTTTGTACTTTGCTTTTGTTTCGTGACTATGTTATCGTTGCAGTTTAGTGGTAAGTATTTACTTTGTGTGTCCCGTTTTCATTTGAACCATACATTTGTTTTCCGTTTTTCAAAACCTGTTGATTCGTCATTCTTTGGATATTGCTTGTGCATGTTCAAGTTTGTTTGATTCTTGTTTGTGGACAAACAATTATGTAAGTTGGGGAGAGTTTGATAAGTGCAAAATGCACCTATTTTTGTATATAAGTTTTGTTGCACTTATCATTACTTTGTGTTAAAATTGGTTGAATAAACCCCGCTTTGTTCGTAAATACGTTTACTTTACGTTTTCGGTGTATAGTGCGGTACCGTGTAATATCATTGAGTTTAATTAATTTTCATTTATTTTTACAGGTGTTCCAGCAATGGGATTTTTCCATATTCATAAAGAGCATTGAATACGCTTTCCAGCGCTTCAAACCGTGCGTTAATCGGAGTTTCGGTGAAGAAGTTGTGGCCAAAATAAGGGCTGGTTTTCTGTCATGTTCGCATTGCGAACTGGCAGCGAGTGTTCGCATTGCGAAGGCCAACGAGGGTCGCAGCGAAGGCTGGCAGTGAGTTACAAAAGAGAAATAAGCCAGGGTTCGCACTGCGAACCAGTCAGCGAGCATTCGCACTGCGAACCAACGAAAGAAAGCAAAGGCGGTTTAGCAATCAAAGGCACTTAAAGGGCCATTTTTTGAGTCATTCGCACTGCGAACTGTGCAGAATTTGCAATGTATATAGTTTATTTCAGTCATTAATTTTAGGGATGGTTTTGGGGTTTCTTGATCCCATTTCCATCAAACTTCATTTTTCATTGCTTTGCTTAGAAAACAACTATGGAGCATGCATACGGATGAACCGGGGTGGATTGATCGTCGAACGGCTCCGACAATCCGCGAGATGTTTGGTTCATTTCTTTTCTTCTTTGTGTTTTTCTTTATGGTTGGGTTGTGTATATGTATTTGCTGCAAACTCATGTATATTTGTCGCCCATGGCGTTGTATAAAACTTGCTTTACAAATCTTTATTGGTGATTATCTCTGATTTTTGCTTTATGCGCGGGGTTTGGGTTGCGTTAGACATAACCCTCACGAACTTCGATTAGGGATGATTGTCTGTTAGTTTCTGGACTCTAGAGATAGATTTAGGAGCTAACAATCTTCAATAGGCATCAAATCTTAAATTGCTTCCGTGTTTCGAGGCTTCGCTCGCGAGAGTGACGAAGAGAGTGACACGGTTGTTCTCTCAACTTTGCGTTAGACATAACATGTGTTGTGAGCGATGTTGGGTGATATTGATGAGTATTGTAGGTGGAGTATAACTGGTCGGTAAGTTTAAGTTTGTGAGGAGTCGATTGTATGCATTGCCTGATAAGTGTGTCTCTGAAGAATGAATTTCTTTTTATGTTTTAATGTTTACTTTTCTATTTTCTTGTTTGAAACAATTCTAATCCAAACTCATAAACGCAAGAGACTGTCGAATGGCATTCTTTCCCTCGAACCGATCTCTGTGGACACGACATAAATCCCAGATGGAATTCTTCCGAAAATAAATATTTTTGCTTGCTTGCCCTATTCTGCATTCAACAAAATGGCGCCGTTGCCGGGGATCGGTTTTGATATTGAATCGCATTGCGATAGTTTCTTTGTTTTTGAGTTTTGTAGATATCGTATATTTTGTATATTTTCACTTGTCTATACTGATACTTGTACATTTTTGTTTCTTTTAACATTTGTTTAAGTGTTTGGTTAGGACGCTTGCTTTTGGTTGCGCGGTGAGACATCACCATGGCATGAATGACGGAAGTTTCTAATTAAGCACCGTAAAGGCGTCGAGCTTACGACGTAAAACAAGCATGTTTTATAGTTTTTCTTTTCGAATGTTTTTGGTTTTTGTTTGCTCACGGATTTTGATTGACTTATTTGAGGATGCTTTTGGGATTTTCCAAGTTGGTTCGTTTCAACTTGCGGATGTGTGGTAATGATATTGTTAAGTTTTGTACACGTCTAAGGTATGTATTTATCACTTTCTATACTTTAGCATATTCATGATACTTAGGCATTTTACAAACTTCCATGTCATCCATTCTTTTGTATACTTGTTCTATTGTGAATCACTTTAGTTCCCAACCTTTTTGTGAGGAAGCATTCTATTGTTCATATATGCGCGGAGAACCAACATTCTTGTTCTAACTGGATTTTATTATGTTGAATCTTTTATTTGTGTTGATTATATGAATGCATGAAAAGGATCAAGGCAATTGTTTCATTTTGAGCACAACCACCTTAGCCAAATAGTCAATTCACCTTGTGAGTGTGTGAGAATTCGTAACCCCTTTGAGCTTTTTGATCCATGTTTCTATTTGAACTTAATGCTTGTCTATGAGTATTTAGTTCACTTATTTTTGAATGGATTTTGTTTTTTCTTGGACCTCAATTTTGTGTTGTTGTATGGATTTTTTTCCTTGCCTTAGAAAGTAGGGAGTATTCACATGATGGTGCGGATGAATTCAAGTTGGGGAGAGGATGATATTATACTCATTGGTTGAATTCTATGAGGATTGAAAAAGAAAAGGAAAAAGAGAAAAATATGACAAAGAAAAGAAAAGAAAAGAAAAAAGTGAAAAAGAAAGAAAAAGAAAATCCTTGAGAAAGGAAACAAAAAGAGTTTCAATAATTGTGCTAAATAAGTATTGTGTGTTGTGTAACACTTGGGATTGTGGAAGAAGTTGATTGGAATTTTGTGTTTAAGTCTTTGTGAGTTGATCACTCCCTTAGGTTTAGGCAAGTTTTTGTTTCAATTACCTTTAGAAAATGCCCCTTGTTTGTTTACCCGACCACGCTACAACCTTGAAAGTCCTTGTGATTCTTGCCTTTGTATGTTCAATGTGAATTTTTGGATGGATGCATAATTCAGTCTGTTGTTTGCAGGATTGTTGTGTGAGTGAAAAATCCCTCATTTTATGTTTTTCATCTACCGATGATTGTTTTTGCTAGGTGTGATTCACATTTGAACTTGTGTTGTTTTAGAATTTTTGGCATGACTTTTGTACTTTGCTTTTGTTTCGTGACTATGTTATCGTTGCAGTTTAGTGGTAAGTATTTACTTTGTGTGTCCCGTTTTCATTTGAACCATACATTAGTTTTCCGTTTTTCAAAACCTATTGATTCGTCATTCTTTGGATATTGCTTGTGCATGTTCAAGTTTGTTTGATTCTTGTTTGTGGACAAACAATTATGTAAGTTGGGGAGAGTTTGATAAGTGCAAAATGCACCTATTTTTGTATATAAGTTTTGTTGCACTTATCATTACTTTGTGTTAAAATTGGTTGAATAAACCCCGCTTTGTTCGTAAATACGTTTACTTTACGTTTTCGGTGTATAGTACGGTACCGTGTAATATCATTGAGTTTAACTAATTTTCATTTATTTTTACAGGTGTTCCAGCAATGGGATTTTTCCATATTCATAAAGAGCATTGAATACGCTTTCCAGCGCTTCAAACCGTGCGTTAATTGGAGTTTCGGTGAAGAAGTTGTGGCCAAAATAAGGGCTGGTTTTCTGTCATGTTCGCAATGCGAACTGGCAGCGAGTGTTCGCATTGCGAAGGCCAACGAGGGTCGCAGCGAAGGCTGGCAGTGAGTTACAAAAGAGAAATAAGCCAGGGTTCGCACTGCGAACCAGTCAGCGAGCATTCGCACTGCGAAGGGTTCGTTCGCACTGTGAACCAACGAAAGAAAGCAAAGGCGGTTTAGCAATCAGAGGCACTTAAAGGGCCATTTTTTGAGTCATTCGCACTGCGAACTGTGCAGAATTTGCAATGTATATAGTTTATTTCAGTCATTAATTTTAGGGATGGTTTTGGGGTTTCTTGATCCCATTTCCATCAAACTTCATTTTTCATTGCTTTGCTTAGAAAACAACTATGGAGCATGCATACGGATGAACCGGGGTGGATTGATCGTCGAACGGCTCCGACAATCTGCGAGATGTTTGGTTCATTTCTTTTCTTCTTTGTGTTTTTCTTTATGGTTGGGTTGTGTATATGTATTTGCTGCAAACTCATGTATATTTGTCGCCCATGGCGTTGTATAAAACTTGCTTTACAAATCTTTATTGGTGATTATCTCTGATTTTTGCTTTATGTGCGGGGTTTGGGTTGCGTTAGACATAACCCTCACGAACTTCGATTAGGGATGATTGTCTGTTAGTTTCTGGACTCTAGAGATAGATTTAGGAGCTAACAATCTTCAATAGGCGTCGAATCTTAAATTGCTTCCGTGTTTCGAGGCTTCGCTCTCGAGAGTGACGAAGAGAGTGACACGGTTGTTCTCTCAACTTTGCGTTAGACATAACATGTGTTGTGAGCGATGTTGGGTGATATTGATGAGTATTGTAGGTGGAGTATAACTGGTCGGTAAGTTTAAGTTTGTGAGGAGTCGATTGTATGCATTGCCTGATAAGTGTGTCTCTGAAGAATGAATTTCTTTTTATGTTTTAATGTTTACTTTTCTATTTTCTTGTTTGAAACAATTCTAATCCAAACTCATAAACGCAAGAGACTGTCGAACGGCATTCTTTCCCTCGAACCGATCTCTGTGGACACGACATAAATCCCAGATGGAATTCTTCCGAAAATAAATATTTTTGCTTGCTTGCCCTATTCTGCATTCAACAAAATGGCGCCGTTGCCGGGGATCGGTTTTGATATTGAATCGCATTGCGATAGTTTCTTTGTTTTTGAGTTTTGTAGATATCGTATATTTTGTATATTTTCACTTGTCTATACTGATACTTGTACATTTTTGTTTCTTTTAACATTTGTTTAAGTGTTTGGTTAGGACGCTTGCTTTTGGTTGCGCGGTGAGACATCACCATGGCATGAATGAAGGAAGTTTCTAATTAAGCACCGTAAAGGCGTCGAGCTTACGACGTAAAACAAGCATGTTTTATAGTTTTTCTTTTCGAATGTTTTTGGTTTTTGTTTGCTCACGGATTTTGATTGACTTATTTGAGGATGCTTTTGGGATTTTCCAAGTTGGTTCGTTTCAACTTGCGGATGTGTGGTAATGATATTGTTAAGTTTTGTACACGTCTAAGGTATGTATTTATCACTTTCTATACTTTAGCATATTCATGATACTTAGGCATTTTACAAACTTCCATGTCATCCATTCTTTTGTATACTTGTTCTATTGTGAATCACTTTAGTTCCCAACCTTTTTGTGAGGAAGCATTCTATTGTTCATATATGCGCGGAGAACCAACATTCTTGTTGTAACTGGATTTTATTATGTTGAATCTTTTATTTGTGTTGATTATATGAATGCATGAAAAGGATCAAGGCAATTGTTTCATTTTGAGCACAACCACCTTAGCCAAATAGTCAATTCACCTTGTGAGTGTGTGAGAATTCGTAACCCCTTTGAGCTTTTTGATCCATGTTTCTATTTGAACTTAATGCTTGTCTATGAGTATTTAGTTCACTTATTTTTGAATGGATTTTGTTTTTTCTTGGACCTCAATTTTGTGTTGTTGTATGGATTTTTTTCCTTGCCTTAGAAAGTAGGGAGTATTCACATGATGGTGCGGATGAATTCAAGTTGGGGAGAGGATGATTGTATACTCATTGGTTGAATTCTATGAGGATTGAAAAAGAAAAGGAAAAAGAGAAAAATATGACAAAGAAAAGAAAAGAAAAGAAAAAAGTGAAAAAGAAAGAAAAAGAAAATCCTTGAGAAAGGAAACAAAAAGAGTTTCAATAATTGTGCTAAATAAGTATTGTGTGTTGTGTAACACTTGGGATTGTGGAAGAAGTTGATTGGAATTTTGTGTTTGAGTCTTTGTGAGTTGATCACTCCCTTAGGTTTAGGCAAGTTTTTGTTTCAATTACCTTTAGAAAATGCCCCTTGTTTGTTTACCCGACCACGCTACAACCTTGAAAGTCCTTGTGATTCTTGCCTTTGTATGTTCAATGTGAATTTTTGGATGGATGCATAATTCAGTCTGTTGTTTGCAGGATTGTTGTGTGAGTGAAAAATCCCTCATTTTATGTTTTTCATCTACCGATGATTGTTTTTGCTAGGTGTGATTCACATTTGAACTTGTGTTGTTTTAGAATTTTTGGCATGACTTTTGTACTTTGCTTTTGTTTCGTGATTATGTTATCGTTGCAGTTTAGTGGTAAGTATTTACTTTATGTGTCCTGTTTTCATTTGAACCATACATTTGTTTTCCGTTTTTCAAAACCTGTTGATTCGTCATTCTTTGGATATTGCTTGTGCATGTTCAAGTTTGTTTGATTCTTGTTTGTGGACAAACAATTATGTAAGTTGGGGAGAGTTTGATAAGTGCAAAATGCACCTATTTTTGTATATAAGTTTTGTTGCACTTATCATTACTTTGTGTTAAAATTGGTTGAATAAACCCCGCTTTGTTCGTAAATACGTTTACTTTACGTTTTCGGTGTATAGTGCGGTACCGTGTAATATCATTGAGTTTAATTGATTTTCATTTATTTTTACAGGTGTTCCAGCAATGGGATTTTTCCATATTTATAAAGAGCATTGAATACGCTTTCCAGCGCTTCAAACCGTGCGTTAATCGGAGTTTCGGTGAAGAAGTTGTGGCCAAAATAAGGGCTGGTTTTCTGTCATGTTCGCATTGCGAACTGGCAGCGAGTGTTCGCATTGCGAAGGCCAACGAGGGTCGCAGCGAAGGCTGGCAGTGAGTTACAAAAGAGAAATAAGCCAGGGTTCGCACTGCGAACCAGTCAGCGAGCATTCGCACTGCGAAGGGTTCGTTCGCACTGCGAACCAACGAAAGAAAGCAAAGGCGGTTTAGCAATCATAGGCACTTAAAGGGCCATTTTTTGAGTCATTCGCACTGCGAACTGTGCAGAATTTGCAATGTATATAGTTTATTTCAGTCATTAATTTTAGGGATGGTTTTGGGGTTTCTTGATCCCATTTCCATCAAACTTCATTTTTCATTGCTTTGCTTAGAAAACAACTATGGAGCATGCGTATGGATGAACTGGGGTGGATTGATCGTCGAACGGCTCCGACAATCCGCGAGATGTTTGGTTCATTTCTTTTCTTCTTTGTGTTTTTCTTTATGGTAGGGTTGTGTATATGTATTTACTGCAAACTCATGTATATTTGTCGCCCATGGCGTTGTATAAAACTTGCTTTACAAATCTTTATTGGTGATTATCTCTGATTTTTGCTTTATGCGCGGGGTTTGGGTTGCGTTAGACATAACCCTCACGAACTTCGATTAGGGATGATTGTCTGTTAGTTTCTGGACTCTAGAGATAGATTTAGGAGCTAACAATCTTCAATAGGCGTCGAATCTTAAATTGCTTCCGTGTTTCGAGGCTTCGCTCGCGAGAGTGACGAAGAGAGTGACACGGTTGTTCTCTCAACTTTGCGTTAGACATAACATGTGTTGTGAGCGATGTTGGGTGATATTGATGAGTATTGTAGGTGGAGTATAACTGGTCGGTAAGTTTAAGTTTGTGAGGAGTCGATTGTATGCATTGCCTGATAAGTGTGTCTCTGAAGAATGAATTTCTTTTTATGTTTTAATGTTTACTTTTCTATTTTCTTGTTTGAAACAATTCTAATCCAAACTCATAAACGCAAGAGACTGTCGAACGACATTCTTTCCCTCGAACCGATCTCTGTGGACACGACATAAATCCCAGATGGAATTCTTCCGAAAATAAATAGTTTTGCTTGCTTGCCCTATTCTGCATTCAACTAAATGGCGCCGTTGCCGGGGATCGGTTTTGATATTGAATCGCATTGCGATAGCTTCTTTGTTTTTGAGTTTTGTAGATATCGTATATTTTGTATATTTTCACTTGTCTATACTGATACTTGTACATTTTTGTTTCTTTTAACATTTGTTTAAGTGTTTGGTTAGGACGCTTGCTTTTGGTTGCGCGGTGAGACATCACCATGGCATGAATGAAGGAAGTTTCTAATTAAGCACCGTAAAGGCGTCGAGCTTACGACGTAAAACAAGCATGTTTTATAGTTTTTCTTTTCGAATGTTTTTGGTTTTTGTTTGCTCACGGATTTTGATTGACTTATTTGAGGATGCTTTTGGGATTTTCCAAGTTGGTTCGTTTCAACTTGCGGATGTGTGGTAATGATATTGTTAAGTTTTGTACACGTCTAAGGTATGTATTTATCACTTTCTATACTTTAGCATATTCATGATACTTAGGCATTTTACAAACTTCCATGCCATCCATTCTTTTGTATACTTGTTCTATTGTGAATCACTTTAGTTCCCAACCTTTTTGTGAGGAAGCATTCTATTGTTCATATATGCGCGGAGAACCAACATTCTTGTTGTAACTGGATTTTATTATGTTGAATCTTTTATTTGTGTTGATTATATGAATGCATGAAAAGGATCAAGGCAATTGTTTCATTTTGAGCACAACCACCTTAGCCAAATAGTCAATTCACCTTGTGAGTGTGTGAGAATTCGTAACCCCTTTGAGCTTTTTGATCCATGTTTCTATTTGAACTTAATGCTTGTCTATGAGTATTTAGTTCACTTATTTTTGAATGGATTCTGTTTTTTCTTGGACCTCAATTTTGTGTTGTTGTATGGATTTTTTTCCTTGCCTTAGAAAGTAGGGAGTATTAACATGATGGTGCGGATGAATTCAAGTTGGGGAGAGGATGATTGTATACTCATTGGTTGAATTCTATGAGGATTGAAAAAGAAAAGGAAAAAGGGAAAAATATGACAAAAAAAAGAAAAGAAAAGAAAAAAGTGAAAAAGAAAGAAAAAGAAAATCCTTGAGAAAGGAAACAAAAAGAGTTTCAATAATTGTGCTAAATAAGTATTGTGTGTTGTGTAACACTTGGGATTGTGGAAGAAGTTGATTGGAATTTTGTGTTTGAGTCTTTGTGAGTTGATCACTCCCTTAGGTTTAGGCAAGTTTTTGTTTCAATTACCTTTAGAAAATGCCCCTTGTTTGTTTACCCCGACCACGCTACAACCTTGAAAGTCCTTGTGATTCTTGCCTTTGTATGTTCAATGTGACTTTTTGGATGGATGCATAATTCAGTCTGTTGTTTGCAGGATTGTTGTGTGAGTGAAAAATCCCTCATTTTATGTTTTTCATCTACCGATGATTGTTTTTGCTAGGTGTGATTCACATTTGAACTTGTGTTGTTTTAGAATTTTTGGCATGACTTTTGTACTTTGCTTTTGTTTTGTGACTATGTTATCGTTGCAGTTTAGTGGTAAGTATTTACTTTGTGTGTCCCGTTTTCATTTGAACCATACATTTGTTTTCCGTTTTTCAAAACCTGTTGATTCGTCATTCTTTGGATATTGCTTGTGCATGTTCAAGTTTGTTTGATTCTTGTTTGTGGACAAACAATTATGTAAGTTGGGGAGAGTTTGATAAGTGCAAAATGCACCTATTTTTGTATATAAGTTTTGTTGCACTTATCATTACTTTGTGTTAAAATTGGTTGAATAAACCCCGCTTTGTTCGTAAATACGTTTACTTTACGTTTTCGGTGTATAGTGTGGTACCGTGTAATATCATTGAGTTTAATTGATTTTCATTTATTTTTACAGGTGTTCCAGCAATGGGATTTTTACCATATTCATAAAGAGCATTGAATACGCTTTCCAGCGCTTCAAACCGTGCGTTAATCGGAGTTTCGGTGAAGAAGTTGTGGCCAAAATAAGGGCTGGTTTTCTATCATGTTCGCATTGCGAACTGGCAGCGAGTGTTCGCATTGCGAAGGCCAACGAGGGTCGCAGCGAAGGCTGGTAGTGAGTTACAAAAGAGAAATAAGCCAGTGTTCGCACTGCGAACCAGTCAGCGAGCATTCGCACTGCGAAGGGTTCGTTCGCACTGCGAACCAACGAAAGAAAGCAAAGGCGGTTTAGCAATCAGAGGCACTTAAAGGGCCATTTTTTGAGTCATTCGCACTGCGAACTGTGCAGAATTTGCAATGTATATAGTTTATTTCAGTCATTAATTTTAGGGATGGTTTTGGGGTTTCTTGATCCCATTTCCATGAAACTTCATTTTTCATTGCTTTGCTTAGAAAACAACTATAGAGCATGCATACGGATGAACCGGGGTGGATTGATCGTCGAACGGCTCCGACAATCCGCGAGATGTTTGGTTCATTTCTTTTCTTCTTTGTGTTTTTCTTTATGGTTGGGTTGTGTATATGTATTTGCTGCAAACTCATGTATATTTGTCGCCCATGGCGTTGTATAAAACTTGCTTTACAAATCTTTATTGGTGATTATCTCTGATTTTTGCTTTATGCGCGGGGTTTGGGTTGCGTTAGACATAACCCTCACGAACTTCGATTAGGGATGATTGTCTGTTTGTTTCTGGACTCTAGAGATAGATTTAGGAGCTAACAATCTTCAATAGGCGTCGAATCTTAAATTGCTTCCGTGTTTCGAGGCTTCGCTCGCGAGAGTGACGAAGAGAGTGACACGGTTGTTCTCTCAACTTTGCGTTAGACATAACATGTGTTGTGAGCGATGTTGGGTGATATTGATGAGTATTATAGGTGGAGTATAACTGGTCGGTAAGTTTAAGTTTGTGAGGAATCGATTGTATGCATTGCCTGATAAGTGTGTCTCTGAAGAATGAATTTCTTTTTATGTTTTAATGTTTACTTTTCTATTTTCTTGTTTGAAACAATTCTAATCCAAACTCATAAACGCAAGAGACTGTCGAACGGCATTCTTTCCCTCGAACCGATCTCTGTGGACACGACATAAATCCCAGATGGAATTCTTCCGAAAATAAATATTTTTGCTTGCTTGCCCTATTCTGCATTCAACAAAATGGCGCCGTTGCCGGGGATCGGTTTTGATATTGAATCGCATTGCGATAGTTTCTTTGTTTTTGAGTTTTGTAGATATCGTATATTTTGTATATTTTCACTTGTCTATACTGATACTTGTACATTTTTGTTTCTTTTAACATTTGTTTAAGTGTTTGGTTAGGACGCTTGCTTTTGGTTGCGCGGTGAGACATCACCATGGCATGAATGAAGGAAGTTTCTAATTAAGCACCGTAAAGGCGTCGAGCTTACGACGTAAAACAAGCATGTTTTATAGTTTTTCTTTTCGAATGTTTTTGGTTTTTGTTTGCTCACGGATTTTGATTGACTTATTTGAGGATGCTTTTGGGATTTTCCAAGTTGGTTCGTTTCAACTTGCGGATGTGTGGTAATGATATTGTTAAGTTTTGTACACGTCTAAGGTATGTATTTATCACTTTCTATACTTTAGCATATTCATGATACTTAGGCATTTTACAAACTTCCATGTCATCCATTCTTTTGTATACTTGTTCTATTGTGAATCACTTTAGTTCCCAACCTTTTTGTGAGGAAGCATTCTATTGTTCATATATGCGCGGAGAACCAACATTCTTGTTGTAACTGGATTTTATTATGTTGAATCTTTTATTTGTGTTGATTATATGAATGCATGAAAAGGATCAAGGCAATTGTTTCATTTTGAGCACAACCACCTTAGCCAAATAGTCAATTCACCTTGTGAGTGTGTGAGAATTCGTAACCCCTTTGAGCTTTTTGATCCATATTTCTATTTGAACTTAATGCTTGTCTATGAGTATTTAGTTCACTTATTTTTGAATGGATTTTGTTTTTTCTTGGACCTCAATTTTGTGTTGTTGTATGGATTTTTTTCCTTGCCTTAGAAAGTAGGGAGTATTCACATGATGGTGCGGATGAATTCAAGTTGGGGAGAGGATGATTGTATACTCATTGGTTGAATTCTATGAGGATTGAAAAAGAAAAGGAAAAAGAGAAAAATATGACAAAGAAAAGAAAAGAAAAGAAAAGAAAAAAGTGAAAAAGAAAGAAAAAGAAAATCCTTGAGAAAGGAAACAAAAAGAGTTTCAATAATTGTGCTAAATAAGTATTGTGTGTTGTGTAACACTTGGGATTGTGGAAGAAGTTGATTGGAATTTTGTGCTTGAGTCTTTGTGAGTTGATCACTCCCTTAGGTTTAGGCAAGTTTTTGTTTCAATTACCTTTAGAAAATGCCCCTTGTTTGTTTACCCGACCACGCTACAACCTTGAAAGTCCTTGTGATTCTTGCCTTTGTATGTTCAATGTGAATTTTTGGATGGATGCATAATTCAGTCTGTTGTTTGCAGGATTGTTGTGTGAGTGAAAAATCCCTCATTTTATGTTTTTCATCTACCGATGATTGTTTTTGCTAGTTGTGATTCACATTTGAACTTGTGTTGTTTTAGAATTTTTGGCAAGACTTTTGTACTTTGCTTTTGTTTCGTGACTATGTTATCGTTGCAGTTTAGTGGTAAGTATTTACTTTGTGTGTCCCGTTTTCATTTGAACCGTACATTTGTTTTCTGTTTTTCAAAACCTGTTGATTCGTCATTCTTCGGATATTGCTTGTGCATGTTCAAGTTTGTTTGATTCTTGTTTGTGGACAAACAATTATGTAAGTTGGGGAGAGTTTGATAAGTGCAAAATGCACCTATTTTTGTATATAAGTTTAGTTGCACTTATCATTACTTTGTGTTAAAATTGGTTGAATAAACCCCGCTTTGTTCGTAAATACGTTTACTTTACGTTTTCGGTGTATAGTGCGGTACCGTGTAATATCATTGAGTTTAATTGATTTTCATTTATTTTTACAGGTGTTCCAGCAATGGAATTTTTCCAAATTAATAAAGAGCATTGAATAAGCTTTCCAGCTCTTTAAACCGTGCGTTAATCGGAGTTTCGGTGAAGAAGTTGTGGCCAAAATAAGGCCTGGTTTTCTGTCATGTGCGCATTGCGAACTGGCTGCGAGTGTTCGCATTACGAAGGCCAACGAGGGTCGCAGCGAAGGATGGCAGTGAGTTACAAAAGAGAAATAAGCCAGGGTTCGCACTGCGAACCAGTCAGCGAGCATTCGCACTGCGAAGGGTTCGTTCGCACTGCGAACCAACGAAAGAAAGCAAAGGCGGTTTAGCAATCAGAGGCACTTAAAGGGCGATTTTTTGAGTCATTCGCACTGCGAACTGTGCAGAATTTGCAATGTATAAAGTTTATTTCAGTCATTAATTTTAGGGATGGTTTTGGGGTTTCTTGATCCCATTTCCATCAAACTTCATTTTTCATTGCTTTGCTTAGAAAACAACTATGGAGCATGCATACGGATGAACCGGGGTGGATTGATCGTCGAACGGCTCCGACAATCCGCGAGATGTTTGGTTCATTTCTTTTCTTCTTTGTGTTTTTCTTTATGGTTGGGTTGTGTATATGTATTTTCTGCAAACTCATGTATATTTGTCGCCCATGGCATTGTATAAAACATGCTTTACAAATCTTTATTGGTGATTATCTCTGAGTTTTGCTTTATGCGCGGGGTTTGGGTTGCGTTAGACATAACCCTCACGAACTTCGATTAGGGATGATTGTCTGTTAATTTCTGGACTCTAGAGATAGATTTAGGAGCTAACAATCTTCAATAGGCGTCGAATCTTAAATTGCTTCCGTGTTTCGAGGCTTCGCTCGCGAGAGTGACGAAGAGAGTGACACGGTTGTTCTCTCAACTTTGCGTTAGACATAACATGTGTTGTGAGCGATGTTGGGTGATATTGATGAGTATTGTAGGTGGAGTATAACTGGTCGGTAAGTTTAAGTTTGTGAGGAGTCGATTGTATGCATTGCCTGATAAGTGTGTCTCTGAAGAATTAATTTCTTTTTATGTTTTAATGTTTACTTTTCTATTTTCTTGTTTGAAACAATTCTAATCCAAACTCATAAACGCAAGAGACTGTCGAACGGCATTCTTTCCCTCGAACCGATCTCTGTGGACACGACATAAATCCCAGATGGAATTCTTCCGAAAATAAATATTTTTGCTTGCTTGCCCTATTCTGCATTCAACAAAATGGCGCCGTTGCCGGGGATCGGTTTTGATATTGAATCGCATTGCGATAGTTTCTTTGTTTTTGAGTTTTGTAGATATCGTATATTTTGTATATTTTCACTTGTCTATACTGATACTTGTACATTTTTGTTTCTTTTAACATTTGTTTAAGTGTTTGGTTAGGACGCTTGCTTTTGGTTGCGCGGTGAGGCATCACCATGGCATGAATGAAGGAAGTTTCTAATTAAGCACCGTAAAGGCGTCGAGCTTACGACGTAAAACAAGCATGTTTTATAGTTTTTCTTTTCGAATGTTTTTGGTTTTTGTTTGCTCACGGATTTTGATTGACTTATTTGAGGATGCTTTTGGGATTTTCCAAGTTGGTTCGTTTCAACTTGCGGATGTGTGGTAATGATATTGTTAAGTTTTGTACACGTCTAAGGTATGTATTTATCACTTTCTATACTTTAGCATATTCATGATACTTAGGCATTTTACAAACTTCTATGTCATCCATTCTTTTGTATACCTGTTCTATTGTGAATCACTTTAGTTCCCAACCTTTTTGTGAGGAAGCATTCTATTGTTCATATATGCACGGAGAACCAACATTCTTGTTGTAACTGGATTTTATTATGTTGAATCTTTTATTTGTGTTGATTATATGAATGCATGAAAAGGATCAAGGCAATTGTTTCATTTTGAGCACAACCACCTTAGCCAAATAGTCAATTCACCTTGTGAGTGTGTGAGAATTCGTAACCCCTTTGAGCTTTTTGATCCATGTTTCTATTTGAACTTAATGCTTGTCTATGAGTATTTAGTTCACTTATTTTTGAATGGATTTTGTTTTTTCTTGGACCTCAATTTTGTGTTGTTGTATGGATTTTTTTCCTTGCCTTAGAAAGTAGGGAGTATTCACATGATGGTGCGGATGAATTCAAGTTGGGGAGAGGATGATTGTATACTCATTGGTTGAATTCTATGAGGATTGAAAAAGAAAAGGAAAAAGAGAAAAATATGACAAAGAAAAGAAAAGAAAAGAAAAAAGTGAAAAAGAAAGAAAAAGAAAATCCTTGAGAAAGGAAACAAAAAGAGTTTCAATAATTGTGCTAAATAAGTATTGTGTGTTGTGTAACACTTGGGATTGTGGAAGAAGTTGATTGGAATTTTGTGTTTGAGTCTTTGTGAGTTGATCACTCCCTTAGGTTTAGGCAAGTTTTTGTTTCAATTACCTTTAGAAAATGCCCCTTGTTTGTTTACCCGACCACGCTACAACCTTGAAAGTCCTTGTGATTCTTGCCTTTGTATGTTCAATGTGAATTTTTGGATGGATGCATAATTCAGTCTGTTGTTTGCAGGATTGTTGTGTGAGTGAAAAATCCCTCATTTTATGTTTTTCATCTACCGATGATTGTTTTTGCTAGTTGTGATTCACATTTGAACTTGTGTTGTTTTAGAATTTTTGGCATGACTTTTGTACTTTGCTTTTGTTTCGTGACTATGTTATCGTTGCAGTTTAGTGGTAAGTATTTACTTTGTGTGTCCCATTTTCATTTGAACCATACATTTGTTTTCCGTTTTTCAAAACCTGTTGATTCGTCATTCTTTGGATATTGCTTGTGCATGTTCAAGTTTGTTTGATTCTTGTTTGTGGACAAACAATTATGTAAGTTGGGGAGAGTTTGATAAGTGCAAAATGTACCTATTTTTGTATATAAGTTTTGTTGCACTTATCATTACTTTGTGTTAAAATTGGTTGAATAAACCCCGCTTTGTTCGTAAATACGTTTACTTTACGTTTTCGGTGTATAGTGCGGTACCGTGTAATATCATTGAGTTTAATTGATTTTCATTTATTTTTACAGGTGTTCCAGCAATGGGATTTTTCCATATTCATAAAGAGCATTGAATACGCTTTCCAGCGCTTCAAACCGTGCGTTAATCGGAGTTTCGGTGAAGAAGTTGTGGCCAAAATAAGGGCTGGTTTTCTGTCATGTTCGCATTGCGAACTGGCAGTGAGTGTTCGCATTGCGAATTCCAACGAGGGTCGCAGCGAAGGCTGGCAGTGAGTTACAAAAGAGAAATAAGCCAGGGTTCGCACTGCGAACCAGTCAGCGAGCATTCGCACTGCGAAGGGTTCGTTCGCACTGGGAACCAACGAAAGAAAGCAAAGGCGGTTTAGCAATCAGAGGCACTTAAAGGGCCATTTTTTGAGTCATTCGGACTGCGAACTGTGCAGAATTTGCAATGTATATAGTTTATTTCAGTCATTAATTTTAGGGATGGTTTTGGGGTTTCTTGATCCCATTTCCATCAAACTTCATTTTTCATTGCTTTGCTTAGAAAACAAGTATGGAGCATGCATACGGATGAACCGGGGTGGATTGATCGTCGAACGGCTCCGACAATCCGCGAGATGTTTGGTTCATTTCTTTTCTTCTTTGTGTTTTTCTTTATGGTTGGGTTGTGTATATGTATTTGCTGCAAACTCATGTATATTTGTCGCCCATGGCGTTGTATAAAACTTGCTTTACAAATCTTTATTGGTGATTGTCGCTCCCGAGATTTTCATCCAAGTACAAACGCGAAAGTGGCACCAAACAGAGTCGCCAGCAATGTGTATTTATCCCATGAGAGGGAAAGGAAACACCGCATAAACCTGAGAGAAAGGAAAAGCATGGTCTTACGACCAAGAGAACTGGGTTCGGGAGTCGGTTACGCGCGGGGAAGGTATTAGCACCCCCACGCGTCCATCGTACCCGATGGGATCCACGCTTGCTTGTCTCGATCAAAGGGTGTAAAGAAAGGATACCAGAAAAGGAACTGAAAGAAAGAAAGGAGAAAGAAAAGAAAAGGAACGGGAAACAAATGTTGGGAAAATAAAAGAAGTGCTCGCATGGGCCCTACCCCACTGCCTACGTATCTCATTGGGAGCGTGAGAATCAGAGAGACGTAGTTCCCCTCAATAGGGATGGATTGTTTGTGTTTTTTAGAGAACGGCTTACGTTCTAGCTCAGGTGTTGCAGGCTCGCTGGTCCGAGTGCGTTACCGTCTTGCAAGAGAACGAGTAGAAGCGCGTTCGTGCGTTGAGAATGAATGAGATGAGAAAAGAATTCCCGAAGGAAAGACGTTATTGTTTGTTTTTGCCTTTTAATAGTTTTTCATTTGGTTTGCATATGATAGTGTATCTGGATCTTAATCATTGGAATGTGTACATTCTCACATTCCAAGATGGAATGAGCAAGAAGACACACTAAGAGTGAAGAAGACCCCCATACTTAGTTCCAATTGTCAAGGTTCAAACACACTAGCATATTTGTGTTTATTAAGTATTTTTGTTGATTAAGAAATGAAGAAGTGTTTTTTATTATTTGTACCTTCAACAAGCATTGCATTCAAGTCCCTCATACAAGATCGAATGTTTAACACATTGACCCAAGATGGGCTATAATGCTATACATTCTAAGATTATAAGAGAAAACCCCTTTATAATCTTTTCTTTATATGAAAGGCCTAAATGCAATAAATGCTTACCTTTATTGGATGTTTTGGATTTTCTTTAAGAGATGAGAAGAGAGACTCAAGAGAGGAGAAAAGGTAAAACCTATATGGACTAAGACTCAATCCTAATTGAAGATTAAAGGGAGTGATCCTAAAGGTTTGTGAGGTTTCAACCTAAAGTCTAAAGAAAGAAAGAATTAAACAATTCACTTCTAAAGTAGAAGATGAATTGTAATTCAAAAAGGGAAAGTAAAGAGTTATTAAAAGAAAGCACATAAATGCTTAACAAAACATAAAATGGAATTGTAGAAGAGAAAGGATAGAATTTGAATGTGGATTCCTTATCCACACTCAATTGAAACTTACCAAAGCCCCTACATGGTTAGTAAACAATAGAAACATGTATAAGGAATAAAAAGCACTTAATGCACATTAAAATTCAAAAGAATAAGATGAAAAATCAAATCTTAATATCATAACCAGAATGTGCATCATATGGATAACAAGTGAATATCATCATACAAATGCAAGTGAATAAGCAATAATCATCACCCATTAGCATTTAAACATGTTACAAGAAGAAGGAATAGATGAAAGATGGAAAGAAATGAAAAGGACATGCATAAATGGAACATATACATCAACAACCAGAATTGAAACTAAATAAAAAAAGGTTTATGAACATCTCAAAAGTATCCATGAATCAACCATCAAGACATTCAAGAAGTAATAGAAGAAGAAGTGAGATGAAAACTCAAAAAGAAGGTGCAAACAATACATGTTAGGATGCACAAAGTTCAAGTTGAAATGAACATGTGAAGATGACCTATAATGTGCAACAATGACCTATAATATCACTTGAATGACTCATACAACTATGCAAATGCTCATACAAATATGCACAAAAGAGTTCATGCAAACATGCACTAAAGTTATGATGACATGACATGTATTATGCTTCAAATGTAATGCATCAAACAAAAACCAAATGGATTCATGAAAATTATGCCAGCATATTATTGGAATGCCTAGGTCAGAAATGCATCATACATCAAGATAGCATGTAAAAATTCAGAGCAAAATGACTTCAAACAAAGCAATTAGGTCAAATTGAAACATCATGCAAAGTGGTGCAAATATAGGCATCAAAACATGTCATAAAGTGACTTAAAAAATCAAACAAAAATCATCTAGCATGCTTCAATGTATTGGTGAATCAATGCAAAAAGAACCATGTCAAAACAGTTTGTAATGAGCAAGAACAAAATTAAACAAATTCATGTATCATGCTTAGAATGCATCTAAATGGAAATTCAAAGAAAATTATGGAACAGGGGCAAAAAGGTCATAAGATCAGAAAATAAAATCACCAAAAATTTTCTAAATGTTTTATTGATGTCCATGAATTTTTGTGGAATTTTCTAATGTCATTTGATATTTCTAAAAATTGAAAAGCAAACGTGTATAAAATGAAGAAAATAAAAGGAAATAGAAAACAAGAGTGGGGTGCAAATATAGTAAACCAACAGTTCAAAGTGTTTGGGCTTTTTAAAAAGGAGGTGCGAAAAGCAATCTGTCATAGGTCCAATTACGCGTAGCACACACTAACTACCATGCATTATCAGTCAAACTAAGTCAAACCATTCACCACCATCAGATCAGGTCAAGGTCAAATCTAGGTCAAGGTAATCAAGATCAACGCGCACACTTGAATGTCCATACACACTACCATGTACCATACCACACAAAGTTTAAAAAAATTTCAGAAAATCACACGTGACATGCACATGAATTTTTATGTGTTGGCAGCATGGTAGCCATTAGATCACACTCATCCAACGGATCACATTCAAACTGGTCATAAAACCCTAACATGAAGCCATCGGCCGGAAAGGGACCTCCGGTCACCTTCTCCGGTCACTTACCACCGTCTGCAACTCACATTTCTCCAGAAAATCACAATGCATACATAAATTGAAAGCTAAGCTCACGTACATTATGAATATGCTAATGAAAATCACCAAACACATACGCACAGCAAGAACAGAGTCAATCAAATTAAGCCCTAGGTATAGAACTATGCCTCTAAGAAGCCTATCAACTAGCCAGAATCAAACTTGTGCTTCTAATAAGCTTCAATCAATGTGTAATGAACTTAAAACTCTCATGAATCGTACAGAAAAAGATGATGAATATTTACCTGATGTTGATGGAACTTTTGAACCAAGAAAAACCAGAGAATAAACTTGATACTCTTGATCTTCTATTGGCCAAATAAAGGCTTAAGCACTGAAACTTGAGCAGCGAGAGAGTGAGTAAATCGTGTGGAGAAGAATGGCGATGAAGCTTGAGTAGTGTGAGAATGAGACTCTGAAACTTGGAGAGATGAACCTCTGAACTCGTGACACAAAATGAACAAGTGAAAAACCTCCCTGAGTTATGAGCAATGTGATGTTTATATAGCCAGCCTTAACCATGGTTTAATGAGTGAGTCAAGCGAGTTGAGGGTGGTCAACTGAGTGCACCCTAACTAACTGAGTCAAGTTAGTTAGGGGCGAGTTCCTTTAGGCTTTTGTATGGTATATGGCAGCTCATGGTAAGTTACAATGTTCCTGCTGCAAAACTTCTACCACAAGCTTTCAACCTTTTCCTTTTTCATGTATGACTCGAGCAAAGGTGTAAAGAGTGCAGGCATGTGTTGGTCTTAATGAGGAAGCAAACATAAAAAACCTGTGTCATGTATTTGAGGTGTGCTTGAACCAAAATTATGCAACAAGTCATTATTGTAACAGTGGATGTTTGATGGTAAATATCTCTCATGTTAATGCATGGTTTAATGAGGTTTTGGTGTCAAATGAAAGAGGAGCTATCATGGCACAATATTGATGTTGAAAACAAGTCAAATGGAAGTGTACAAGATGATGAAAAATTGCTTGAAACAAAAGGAATCAAAACTGGTGTATGGCGTAGTAATGGGGTTGGTTGGCAAGGCAACATGGCGCCTGGGTTTTCAGCATAATCAACATGACTTGGGGCCACTATTTCTCCATCATAACTTGATCAGATGAAATTTTGCCCAACATGAACATTGAAGAGGGCATTGCAAGGAACAATATTGATTTTGACAAGTTTTTCATTTGAGGCCTTTAACCATGAGAAAAATAGGCGAATATATGGCACACCAACTGTTTGTTAAAATGACTGCGCGCGTGCCCTGAAAATCTTGGTCATGACCTAGTTTTGAACCTACTTTGCTCAAACTTTGATCAATCATATCTCACTCAATTTTTATCCAATGGAGATGTTCCACACATGGATTTGAAGCTTAAAACAAGATCTTTTGTTGTGGCCGAGTGGAATTTTCATTTGGTGCTTCCATTTTAAATGGCCTTGGTTCAAACTCTGATGCAAAATGGCCAAAACTTGCTATTTTTAGTAACCCTACTTCATCCAAAAATGGCAACTTTCTACATCTTGAATTTTTCATGATTCCTTTGGAATTTCTTGACCAAATTTTGCACATTGGACACATATAACATGAATTTCATGAATTTGGCCTCAAAAAGTCAAGAGTTGACTTTTTCCTCTGATTATTTGACTTTGCCCCAATTTCTCTGATTCTTGATCTTTCTTCCAATTGAACCACTTTTAAAACCAATTGAGATGCAATCTTCCACATACATACACTTAAGGACATATGGAATACCATGACATTAAGTTTTGTTCAAAAAATCAAAGATTCCCTGATTTAATGGGAAACCCTAGTTTTGACCCCCTTTGGTTAGGAGGAAATTGCACATCTTCCAAATCCAAGTTCCTCAGAGTATGTTGTGTATCCTCTTAAAGGATGATGAGAAATGCCACTTGAGGATGATTTTGAATCAATGAGCTATCTCTTTTGAGGATTTTCCTTCAATTTTTGGACTTCTTGCATAGTGTAGGATGTAATGCCTCAATCTCCTATTGTATCTCTTATCCTTGAGGTTGTGGATGATCAATTGAGATAGTATGAGACATGAAAGGCTTCTTGGCTTGCCTTGAGGCAACTTGACTGACCTTTTTGTGCTTTGAATGATCTCTTGATTGTCCATCCCCCACCTGATCACATGCCCTGATGGTAAGGAGGATGCCATGCTTCATTTTTCTATGTTAAATGCAATGCAATGTTAATGAGGTGGATGTGACATGATAAATGATAATGCCATGCTATGATGACAAAGAGGGAGAGCAAATTTTGGGGTATTACAGCTGCCCCTATTCAAGCGCTGTAGACCTGAATGCCTGAAAGCGATTGCTTTCGGACTTTCAAGGTATATAGTGATTGAATACCAAATATAACCAAAAATTTGCTCTGGATAGTGAAGAAGAAAAGGGATATAAACCCAACGAGACTGCTGGATTGAATCTTCGATGAAACGTCGGAGAGATCTGTCTTTTGAACGACGCCAGACGACTACTGGCTTGCCACACTGCTGGTGGACTTTAATAATGTCTTTTATGCAATTCCAGACGACTACTGGCCTGCCACACTACTGGTGGACTTTAATAATGTCTTTTATGCAATTCCAGACGACTACTGGCCTGCCACACTACTGGTGGACTTTAATAATGTCTTTTATGCAATTCCAGACGACTACTGGCCTGCCACGCTACTGGTGGACTTTTCAGCTTCGTGCCACCCGAAGATGGACTTTTGCCAATCCACTGTTGGACTTTTGCCACCCGAAGACGGACTTTTGCCAATCCACTGTTGGACTTTTAGAATATGCCACCCTTAGATGGACCTTTCGCCAATCCACTGTTGGACTTTTGCCACCCGAAGACGGACTTTTGCCAATCCACTGTTGGACTTTTGCCACCCGAAGACGGACTTTTGCCAATCCACTGTTGGACTTTTGCCACCCGAAGACGGACTTTTGCCAATCCACTGTTGGACTTTTAGCTGCTTTGCCACCCGAAGATGGACTTTTGCCAATCCACTGTTGGACTTTTAGAATATGCCACCCTTAGATGGACCTTTCGCCAATCCACTGTTGGACTTTTGCCACCCGAAGACGGACTTTTGCCAATCCACTGTTGGACTTTTGGAATATGCCACCCGAAGACGGACTTTTGCCAATCCACTGTTGGACTTTTAACAATGCCAGACGACTACTGGCTTGCCACACTACGGGTGGACTTTCGCAAAATTCCAATACTGGATTACACTCTGCATCCGTGTCAGACATCTCTGCCGACTTTGCTGAGGAACAATGATCAATGACTTGACTTTAGAGGTTCCTGAGAGGATAGTATCTCTGCTGGATAATGAATGAACAATCCGCCTGCTTCGAATTGTCAAGTTTGCCAAAAACAAATTGGACTTGAAGAATAATAAATCTGCCAGTAATCACTTCATCTGCTGGGGGAATGAATTCTGGTCACAGCGATTCCGCTGGGGATGAGAATTTCTTTGCATGGCGTCTTGCTAGGGAAGAAAAGTCATAAAAACTCTGCTTGAGGATCTATCCAATCCAAGACCCTTTGTAGGGGTTATCCACCTTTTGACCCGGCTGGGGAAAGACTGTGCCACCCTTGTTGAGGAATAGATTCTGCCGATCTTATAAACCTCTGCGGGGAGAACAACAACTCAGCTGGGGAGTATTGCTGACAAGATTCGATGCTGACCTTTGTGGGGATACCATGACCAGAGATACGATCTTGCTGGGTATCAGGGCTACTCTGCCAGGGATATGCAAATCCTGGTTAGAACATTCCCCTGCAACTTGCTAGGAAAGAGTCCTTTGGGGAAACTCAAAGCAAATCCACAGTAGTCTGCTGCAGAATATGACTGTCAAGCTTAGGATAAGTACCACAATGCCCCATGTTAGGCGAGCTTCCCTTTAGACAATTCCGTTAGGGACGACGAGTTTATGACAAACTCTGCTGGAGGAAACTGCTTTAAAACGTCTCGTGCTGGAGAATGCCTTTTGAGAGGATTTTACAGAAGACCAACTGTCCTCAAACTCTACTGGGGATGATCAACACTTCATGCTGGGGAAACAAACATGCCCCATGCTTGGACAAAACAACAATTCGTCCCCGAAGAGGATGTCATAAGAGGATTTTACAGAAGATCTAGCCTCTTCAAACTCTTGTGACTTCGCTGGGAATAATGACCATCAGTTTCGGTGTCGACGAGACCCTTCTTTTGGGGAACCCGTGACCGTTACCGACATAGAAAAGCTTGTAGCCGTTGGAAGGACTGAATAAGAGAATCGACTTAATAAGATGCAACGGTACCCAGTTGAACTTAATTCACTGATATCGACCCGTTATGAACAATCGTCGACCGAACGATGAACGCCGATCTCCTTACCCATAATTGCCCCAGTCTTTTGCGTGGGGTGATTTATTGCCGGTCTTGTGCTTAAAATCATCTGCACCTGCTACCTGCAACAAAAGACTATGCCCACATGCCCCGAATATTGCGTGGCCAGAATCCACCATCCGGGAATATTCAACATTCGAAGTAATTTCAAATGTTTTTTCTGCGCATGTTATGGCAAGGCTGCCATGTTTTTCAAATGCAATGTTTTATCAAAAATTAGGACGTTTTTGCAAACAAAGCAATAAAACAAAAATAGAAAACTTTTTATTGAAATTCAATTTATTGACTGAGAGCCCAGAATAGGCAATTACATCCGGAAGCAATCCCTGGAAAGAGGTGATCGCTGAAAATTGAGAAAAGAAACTATCCTAATGGCAATGTGAAAACGGAATTCCACTGAGTTTCCATTCTGTTATGACCAGTATGTCTTCAAAACTCCCCGACCTTGCCTTCTGAGGAATGATCGGACCGATTCCTATCCTTCAGAACGTCAGTTGTTCAAACGGTAATGGGGGATAGATAACTCAAACCGTAGTCATTCGCTTAAATCCCTCTTTTGTGTGGACCGCCCTTTCAGGTTTTCGATCCACCAGGATACCCTTTTTTGCCTAAGTTGCCCTTTCGGGTTTTCAACTTACCGGGTGTACAAATTTTTTCAATTATATCCCTAATTTTTGCCCGAACCTTATTCTGTTTTTGGTTCGCCGGGATGCCCTTTTTTGCCTGGATTTTTTTTTTATTCTTATTATCCAGCGGGTCTATTCATGCGAAGTATTTTTTGACTACGTCCGAGTTGACAGGGGATGAAAAGTCTTCGCCATCCATGGTTGTAAGCAATAAAGCTCCGCCCGAAAAGACCTTTTTAACCACGAATGGACCTTCATAATTAGGAGTCCATTTGCCCCTGTGATCTGTATTGGGAGGAAGGATCCTTTTGAGTACCACATCTCCGACTTTATAAACCCGAGGACGCACCTTCTGGTCAAATGCCTGTTTCATTCTGCGCTGATATAGTTGCCCATGACATACAGCCGCCAATCGCTTTTCCTCAATAAGGCTCAGCTGATCAAATCTGGCTCGTACCCATTCAGCTTCATCTAGCTTAACATCCATCATAACTCTGAGGGACGGAATCTCTACTTCAACTGGTAGCACTGCCTCCATACCATATACAAGTGAGAATGGGGTTGCCCCAGTGGACGTGCGTACCGACGTTCGATACCCATGCAAAGCAAATGGTAACATCTCATGCCAATCTTTGTACGTGACAACCATCTTCTGTACAATCTTCTTGATATTTTTGTTGGCCGCTTCGACCGCGCCATTCATCTTTGGGCGGTACGGAGAAGAATTGTGATGTTCGATTTTGAAGTCCCGGCATAACTCAGCCATCATCTTATTATTCAAATTAGAACCATTATCAGTAATGATTCTTTCGGGAACTCCATATCGGCAAATGATATCCCGTTTTAAGAAACGAGCGACCACTTGTTTTGTAACATTGGCATAGGATGCGGCTTCAACCCATTTGGTGAAGTAATCAATTGCCACCAAGATGAAACGATGACCATTGGAAGCAGTGGGCTCAATCTTTCCGATCATATCAATGCCCCACATGGCAAACGGCCAAGGCGACGACATGATACTCAACGGATTTGGAGGCACATGCACCTTGTCTGCATAGATCTGGCATTTATGGCATTTGCGGGCATATTTGCAACAATCTGACTCCATAGTCAACCAATAATATCCCGACCTTAACAACTTTTTAGCCATTGCCTGCCCTCCGGCATGGGTACCGAAAGAGCCTTCGTGCACTTCAATCATCAACAAGTCTGCTTCATGTCTATCCACACATCTAAGCAGGACCGTGTCAAAATTTCTTTTATACAGCACGCCATCTTTGTTCAAGAAGAAACTACCAGCTAACCTTCTCAACGTCTTCCTATCTTTGGACGATGCCCCGGGCGGGTACTCTTGACTTTTTAAGAAACACTTAATGTCATAAAACCATGGCTTGTCATCAGACGCTGCATCGACCGCAAACACAAATGCTGGTCTGTCAAGGCGGGATACCTCAATCTTAGGTACATGGTTCCATCCTTGCACTTTGATCATGGAAGACAAAGTGGCCAAGGCATCCGCGAACCTATTCTCATCTCGAGGAATATGGTACAGTTTCACTGTTGTGAAAAATGTCAGCAATCTCCTCGTATAATCTCTATACGGCACTAGATTTGCTTGGTGCGTGTACCAACTCCCTTTCACTTGATTGATTACCAAAGCTGAATCACCAAATATATCAAGGGTCTTAATCCGTAGATTAATCGCCTCCTCGATCCCCATTATACAAGCTTCGTACTCTGCTTCATTGTTGGTGCATCCGAAAGTTATTCGGGCAGTGAACGGCATATGAACACCTTCCGGCGTGATAAGAACTGCTCCAACTCCGCACCCATTCATATTGACAGCCCCATCAAACATCAGACTCCATTTGGATTCAGGGTCTGGCCCCTCCTCCGGAAGTGGTTCCTCGCAGTCCTTAGCTTTGAGAAACATGATGTCCTCATCAGGGAAGTCAAACTTCATGGGTTGGTAATCATCAATCGGCTGTTGCGCGAGATAGTCGGACAAGATACTTCCTTTGATGGCCTTTTGTGAAGTGTACTGAATGTCATACTCTGTCAAGACCATTTGCCACCGTGCAACTCTGCCTGTCAATGCTGGTTTCTCGAAAATATACTTGATAGGATCCATTTTTGAAATCAACAAGGTCGTGTGCCTAACCATATATTACCTCAATCGCTTAGCGGCCCATGCAAGCACACAGCATGTCTTTTCAAGCATTGAGTATCGGGACTCACAATCATTGAACTTTTTGCTCAGGTAGTAAATAGCATGCTCCTTCCTACCTGTCTCGTCATGTTGACCGAGAACACAACCCATGGAACCTTCAAGCACTGTCAGATACATTATCAGCGGTCTCCCTTCAACTGGAGGCATTAAAATCGGAGGTTCCTGCAAGTATTCTTTTATCTTATCGAATGCCAATTGGCAATCGTCATTCCACCTGACCGTTTGATCTTTCCTCAACAATTTAAATATTGGTTCACACGTGGCTGTTAGGTGAGATATGAACCTCGCAATGTAGTTCAATCTACCCAAGAAACCACGAACCTCTTTTTCTGTTCTCGGTTCAGGCATTTCTTGTATTGCTTTCACCTTGGCAGGATCAACCTCGATTCCTCTTTCGCTCACAATGAAACCCAGTAACTTTCCAGAACGTACCCCAAACGTGCACTTGTTTGGGTTTAATCTCAGACGGAACTTTCTCAACCTTTCAAACAGCTTTTTCAGGTTAGTCAGATGTTCCTCTTCGGTTCTCGACTTGGCAATCATATCATCTACATAACATTCGATCTCCTTATGAATCAAGTCATGAAACAATGTCACCATCGCCCGCTGGTACGTTGCCCCTGCGTTTTTCAAACCAAAAGGCATTACTTTATAACAATATGTACCCCACGGAGTAATGAACGTGGTCTTCTCCATATCTTCAGGTGCCATCTTGATCTGGTTGTACCCGGAGAAACCGTCCATAAATGAGAACACTGAAAACTGAGTTGTATTATCGACCAGCACATCAATATGAGGTAGTGGAAAATCATCTTTCGGGCTAGCTTTATTAAGATCTCGATAATCCACACACATTCTCACTTTTCCATCTTTCTTCGGTACTGGCACGATGTTGGCTACCCATGGAGGATACTTTGTCACAGCAAGAAAACCAGCGTCCCACTGCTTCTGGACTTCCTCCTTAATCTTTAAAGCCATGTCGGGGTGAGTCCGACGAAGTTTCTGCTTGACTGGCGGACATTCTTCTCTCAATGGTAGCCTGTGCACGACAATATCCGTATCCAACCCCGGCATGTCTTGATACAACCAGGCGAAGACGTCAACATACTCGCGCAACATTTCCGTCAAAGTTTGCTTCACATCTGCTTGCAAGCTGGCACCAATCCTGATCTCTTTTTTGGCGTCCTTGGTACCAATATTGATGATGTCTACAGTCTCCTGATGAGGCTGGATGACCCTTTCCTCTTGTTTCAACAATCTGGCCAGTTCTTCAGGGAGTTCACAATCTTTCTCATCCCCTTCTTCGGCTTGATAAATCGGATTGTCAAAGTCATACATAGCCATATCAAAATCGTTATCAGTGGTATCCGGAGGATCAAGTCTGCATGAACGGGTTCATTCCTTATTTTAGAATTTATTTTTAAGCAAAACAAAAGAAAATGAAACATTGCCATTTTATTTTTTTTGTGCAAAAATAAAAACTGAAAGACAGAGAACAAAATTTGAATGCAAAACGTCCTTTATTAATGATTAAACATTGCAAATGCAACCATGGTGGCCCTACAAATGAATCTATACGCCTTGGGCAGAGCGCAAGATTTTGACATGCATTATGGTTAGAAAAAACAAAGAAAAATTACTCTGTTTGAAGAGTAACCCGGATGACTTCTTCAACGGACCAGTTTTGCACTTGTTGTCCCGGAGCACGAGGGCGTACCCAGTTGTCCAGGTCACAATTACTGTCAACACTATCCTCTGTGGCTGCACAAGACTGGTCCGTGTAGATAATTCCCCCACTATTGAAAGTAATGGGTCCCCTGCTCCCCGCATCTGAAGTTGTAGAGGGATGATAACCAATACCAAATTTGTCTTCCTTCATTGGGGTCTCTATCAACCTGCCCCAACCTTGGGCGTTGCCTGCCCTGACGACTTCGACAGCTTGTTTGTAAGATGAAATGGAGGTACCGGCCCCAGCTGGTACAGAAGAAGACTCAGGTGCATCGTCAATGTTGACTGCTTCAAATGATTGGCACAGCATCTCATGAATTTCCCCATCCATTTCAATGTACTTGAACGTGGATAAGTGACTCACAAAGATGTCTTCTTCCCCACACACTGTCACAACCTGCCCTTCAAACTCATACTTCAGCTTTTGATGTAGAGTAGAAGTAACAGCCCCGGCTCCGTGAATCCAAGGGCGTCCCAATAGGCAGCTATATGCAGGTTGTATGTCCATTACATGGAACGTGGATTTGAATACCTGTGGTCCAATTTGTACGGGCAATTCCACCTCACCAAACACAGATCGTCTAGTTCCATCGAATGCTCTGACCACCAATTCACTAGGCCTTAAGATCAAACCGTCAACTTCCAGCTTCATTAATGCCTTCTTGGGCAAGACATTGAGTGATGAACCAGTGTCTACCAGTACATGAGATAACACTGCGCCCTTACACTCCATCGTGATATGCAAAGCCTTATTATGGTTTCTTCCTTCAACAGTCAAATCTCTACTTGTAAAGCCCAAGCCATGGCTAACATTAACATTGGAGATTACGCCCTCGAGCTGATTAACAGTAATTTCTTGTGGCACGTAGGCACTCTTCAACACTTTCAACAACGCCTGCCGGTGCGCATCAGAGCACATCAATAGTGACAAGATTGAAATCTTTGAAGGGGTCTGATTCAGTTGGTCCACAATCTTATAATCGCTTTTCTTGATTATCTTCATAAATTCTTCCATTTCCTTATCAAAAGTAATCTTTGTCTCTGCTTCAGGTGTGGGCGCATTTTCAACCACCTGTTTACCTTTAGCCTTTGCTGCGGCTTCTGCCTCTTTATCACTTCTCAAGGTTGGGGGAGCGAACAACCTTCCACTCCTTGTAAAACCCCCTACACCCCCTACGTTATCAATATTTGGGCTGACTGACGACTCAACTTCCTGCTTTTTACCTTCGTAATATACATCTGCCCCATAGTGCCATGGGATAGCCTTCGTAGACGTGAACGGAATTGGTCCTGGCACCGTGATAGTGACAGGACTGGGCCTTTCTGGCGCAACACTTGCCACGGGAACTGCATTGACCGGCATTTGAATCTCAGCGGGAGTGTAATAGATGGTCACGGTTGATATCTCATCAGTGTCTTTCACGACTCTGTCGAACTGTAGACATCCTTCATCGATCAGATTCTGTAAACCCATCTTCAACTTATCACAGCCGTTCTCCTGATTCATACACTCAGAGCACTCTTGATTACAGCCCGGGAACACCCGTCCCTTCAATAAACGATCTTTTACCACCAACAAAGAAGTTTTCACTTGATGGATATCTGTCACCAGATTCAATCTCCTCCCATCTTCAATAGCGTACACATTTGCTGCACTATGATCAGGCATGGGATGCTGAGTAATATTAGGAGCGGGAGAGAAATTGATGGCTTTAGCATCAATCAAATCTTGTACTTTATGATGGAAAGCCCAGCATTTTTCAATGGAGTGCCCCTGAGCACCTGAGTGGAACTCACAACGAGCATTAGCATCGAAGTTAGGTGGCAGGTTTCCAGCAACCGGAGCTTTCATAGTACGGAGTTCTACCAACTTTAACTCGAGTAGTCGGGGCAACAGCGCGGCATAAGTCATAGGGAGAGGATCCATCTTACGATCCCTCTGTCTAGACCTTTGCTGGAAAAAAGGTTGTTGCTGTTGAACTTGTTGTTGGGGTTGTTGTTTCTGAACAGACGGTGTGGGGATTGTTACAGCATCTACCTGATAATAAGCTCGAGAACGCCCTCTGCCTCGTCCTCTAAACACAGCATTCGTATCACCTTCTCGTCTTTTCTGGTTACTAGCAAACGGTTTCTTCGTCCCCGAAGAGCCAGCCCCACTCACATCCTGGATCTTTCCAAGCTTTAACAGACTTTCTATTCTTTCTCCCGCAATCACAATATCAGCAAATCCAGTTGACGGACAAGCAGCTAATCTATCCAGATAGGCCCCTTGCAAGGTGCCCATGAACATATCTGCCATTTCTCTGTCTGACAAGGGAGGTTGGACCTGGGCAGCCATTTCCCTCCACCTCTGTGCATATTCTTTGAAACTCTCCTTGGCATTCTGGGACAATCCCTGCAATTGGGTGCGGTTGGGCGCCATGTCGATATTATACTGGTATTGCTTCAGGAACGCTTCTGCCAGATCTTTCCAATTCTTCACAGCAGCTCTATTCAACTTCATGTACCAGGTCAAGGATGCCCCAGCCAGACTGTCCTGAAAATAGTGCATCCATAGCTTCTCGTCATCCGTATGGGCTGAAATCTTCCCAAAGTAAGCTTGAAGATGCGTTTGGGGACACGCATTGCCATGATACTTATCAAAAGTGGGAGGTTTGAATTTAGGGGGAATTCTGACTCCTGAGACCAGCCCCAAGCTGGTAACATCAATACCCATAGAGTTCTTGCATTCTATGGCCCTGATCTTTTCTGCTAACTCCTCATACCTTCGATCACCTTGATTACCCACATCAGCATCTAGTAGAGTAAATTGGTCTTCCAGAGTATCTTCAAGAGTAACACCAGCATGCCTACCATTTCCATTACCCCGATTGTTACCACCAGGAGGAGGGTTGCCACCGGGAGGAGGGATGCCGTGTCCCTGTGAATTGTCATGTTGATCACCTTCGGGCCCATTGTCTGGACGCTCGACCAGAAGCCTCAACCTCTCCTGATTTTGCGCCATGCCAGTCATGAGGGTCATGAACTGGTCCATACGCGCCCTCATTTCGGCCAAATCACTCTGCACTTGATCCATGATTCTTACTTGATTTCTTCGCGTCGAATATCGGTGAATATGATTCTCTGCTATACTGCCTGAAACCAAATAAAGGTTAGAGACCCTGCAACGAGTACCTGAAAAGCAAGTAACAAAAATGCAAAATGATATGCAATGCCATGTTTGTCATTTCCGAGGTGCTTTATACCCTGATTCCAATCCAACCACAGAAATCTGAAGACCAGAAATTGTGATATAAAGAGACGTGTCGTGGTCATATGCTTGTGTGCGGCTATCTGATAAGAAATAATCCTGAATAAAACTGCTCATACTCATTCAACAAAATATTCAAGTACATTTAAGAAAGGTTCAACCGCAAATGCAATACAAGGAAAAAAATGGATCCATCAACAAGCCTGATGGTAGCCATTAACAACAAAATACAGGGAAAAGAACATCAATCTGACAATTCCACATCCTTCAGCTTATCACTTGAATACTTGATTTCCTCAAAAAGTATACGGGTACGCTGGTGATTCGGCTTTTCAATCATCTCTTTGATCAAGACATCCCTTTTCTCAAGAGCTTCAGTTAAAGAACCCATATGCAGCATCAGAGCTTCGTCATCACACACTCCTTTATGTCTCTTTATGCCGACTTGCGTCTTGAGTATCTCCCTTTCTATCATGACTTCTTCAAGCTCTTTCTTGGTATTCTTCAACTGGCTTCTAGCTTCTTCTAACTGTTCTTGACTTTTATCGAGACTTTCCCGATACTTTCTCCTCTGCTCATGTGCCTTTTTAAGCTCCTCGTCTTTAGTCTTCGACTGATCCTTTAACTCGGCATTTTCAATTCTGACTTCATCCCAAGCTTGACGAAGTTGAGCTAATGAATCCTTGCTTCGGGCTAAAGCCTGTTTTGTAATCTTGTGAGCCTGACTAGTGTCATCTGCTCCCAAAGTAAGTTTCCGAAAGTACCGAGCTCGGTCATCAAAATCTTCCTCTTTGTCAGCCAAGGTTTTTTCCGCTTTCAAGGCTCTCTTTTCCAACTCTTTGTTGTCAGCTAGAGCTTTCTGAAGACATCTGCTCATTCCAGAATTCTCTATCTGCAACTCTCTGACCATTTTCTTCCACTTCTCACATTCTTCAATAGCCACCATAGTGGGTTGTTCTGGCTGTACTGCACATAAAAGAGGTCCCCTTGAAAAGGGTAAAAGCAATTCCTTTACTTTCGTCTCAATCCACCTGTCATATTCAGGATAAGATCTACAATCTCCTTTTCCAAAAACTGCTTTTCCAATTTTGTGCTTATCTTTCCAAGCATTCACTACTTCTACCACCTTCGCATCTTTAGTTCCTGTAAAGAATAAAGATTCTTCCACATCTTGCTCTGTAGGAGGATCCCTGGAAGCATACCCAAACTGTCGGATGGCCAAAACTGGATTATAATTGATCCCTCCTTTTCTGCCAATCAAAGGCACATTTGGAAAATTTCCGCATCTTGTGACAAGCTCTATTCTCAACAACCGGTGATCAAACCATACAATGTTATCAGCAGTTAAACTCATCAATCGTTTAGACCATTTCGCCACATCTTTGGTTTCCACAAAGGCACCTGTCTGAGGCAAATGTTTGAAAAACCAATGACTCAGCAGTGGAGTACAACAACTAACAGATCCTCCCCTCCTTTTCTCATTCTTATAGTGCACGGAATGATAAAAATCTCCTAACAAAGTAGGGACTGGATTTTTAAGAACGAAAACTCTTGTCGCTTGCATATCCACAAAGTCTTGCTGATTGGGAAAGAAAACTAGGCCATATATGCAGAGAGCCAGAATGGAATTGTAAACCGTCCAATTTTTAGCACTTGCAGCCTCTTAGGCCTGTCCAGACAGAAATTCTAAATGAAATCCGCTAACTCCATTTTTACTGCTCACACCACTCTTTATCACTGCCTGATCCATTTGTAAAGCAGCAGCAATTTCTTTTACGCTGGGAGAACTACCAGAGAAGAATGGTATTGCCGACGTGATCGGAATTCCCAAAATAAATGAGAATTCTTCCAGTGTTGGCATCAAAATGTAATCTGAAAAAAGAAAGCACCTCAACGAAGGCTCGTAGAACTGCAGCAGAGTGTGCAAGGCGTCATGTTCATACTTGGTGATTGTACGGACCATCCCAACCAAATTCCCGTAGCTCTTCTGAAACCTATCAAGAATACCCGGACCAGCCATATCTATAACTTTGAGCAATGAATCCAAGACAGGATCTGGAAACTTGTAAGACACATTGTTCTTTCTCTCGGCAACAATCTCTGTTGAACCCATGGATTGGAATCAGAAATGTATTATGCACCTGAAAATGACAAACATAACTGTTATGATATGATAATGCAATGCAAGAGGGCATGTGATCAGGTAATCAAGTGTCGGTGTCTGTATTGAACTGTGTGCACTGTGTCTCTGTACTGAATCTGGCAATATCTGAGATGAACACTTAAATCACTGTCATAGGATACAATGTCTGAAATCATCATAGAATCACAAGTAAGGTAGGTAGGAGGCTGGGTTTCCTGCAAACCTGTAAACATCCCGCCCATACTCACGTGTGGTTCTTAGAAAATAAGGCTTGTCAGCTTCGGAGGTTTGAGAAGCAATAGCACATTCAGCCCGTAGGATACAATGCTATGCCAATCAAAGAGGTCGTCCACTGACTCCCCTTAGAAAATAAAAGTCATCCTATGCAAGTTCCAAAGTGGGCCCTCGGGTGCGAATGGGTTTGCCACAGAATGTGGTCTGCCATTGACACCACTAAAGAGGGATATTTCCACTAAGGTCCTCATGATCGGTCACTAGAGTCGACAGCTCTCTAGATCTACATCCTAGAATACGCAAGATGCGCATGCCACGACGTGTCCCAAGATAGCCTCGTCTAGCTGTGAATTTCGTGAACACCCAACGCACTCCAAACGGCACGTAGGTCCCACTACTCTCCACTCTAATTCTAAGTGTATACTCAAGCCTGTGTAATGGGCTTATCTCTCAGAAATCCCATCCCGCCAAACAGAAAATAGCACAGTCCAACACAACAGTAATAATATGATGTGTAATGCTAAAAAGCAGTAAATACAGTAATGTACAGTAAAACAGTAAATAACCATACAATAAAATGGTAAATATAGCACAACAGTAAACACCCAATGAAAGAAAAATAGACAAGCGCTAGGATTGACTTGCTTAGGATGGACCAGCAATAGGTCAACCTCTTGTCCCCAGCAGAGTCGCCAGCTGTCGCTCCCGGGATTTTCATCCAAGTACAAACGCGAAAGTGGCACCAAACAGAGTCGCCAGCAATGTGTATTTATCCCATGAGAGGGAAAGGAAACACCGCATAAACCTGAGAGAAAGGAAAAGCATGGTCTTACGACCAAGAGAACTGGGTTCGGGAGTCGGTTACGCGCGGGGAAGGTATTAGCACCCCCACGCGTCCATCGTACCCGATGGGATCCACGCTTGCTTGTCTCGATCAAAGGGTGTAAAGAAAGGATACCGGAAAAGGAACTGAAAGAAAGAAAGGAGAAAGAAAAGAAAAGGAACGGGAAACAAATGTAGGGAAAATAAAAGAAGTGCTCGCATGGGCCCTACCCCACTGCCTACGTATCTCATTGGGAGCGTGAGAATCAGAGCGACGTAGTTCCCCTCAATAGGGATGGATTGTTTGTGTTTTTTAGAGAACGGCTTACGTTCTAGCTCAGGTGTTGCAGGCTCGCTGGTCCGAGTGCGTTACCGTCTTGCAAGAGAACGAGTAGAAGCGCGTTCGTGCGTTGAGAATGAATGAGATGAGAAAAGAATTCCCGAAGGAAAGACGTTATTGTTTGTTTTTGCCTTTTAATAGTTTTTCATTTGGTTTGCATATGATAGTGTATCTGGATCTTAATCATTGGAATGTGTACATTCTCACATTCCAAGATGGAATGAGCAAGAAGACACACTAAGAGTGAAGAAGACCCCCATACTTAGTTCCAATTGTCAAGGTTCAAACACACTAGCATATTTGTGTTTATTAAGTATTTTTGTTGATTAAGAAATGAAGAAGTGTTTTTTATTATTTGTACCTTCAACAAGCATTGCATTCAAGTCCCTCATACAAGATCGAATGTTTAACACATTGACCCAAGATGGGCTATAATGCTATACATTCTAAGATTATAAGAGAAAACCCCTTTATAATCTTTTCTTTATATGAAAGGCCTAAATGCAATAAATGCTTACCTTTATTGGATGTTTTGGATTTTCTTTAAGAGATGAGAAGAGAGACTCAAGAGAGGAGAAAAGGTAAAACCTATATGGACTAAGACTCAATCCTAATTGAAGATTAAAGGGAGTGATCCTAAAGGTTTGTGAGGTTTCAACCTAAAGTCTAAAGAAAGAAAGAATTAAACAATTCACTTCTAAAGTAGAAGATGAATTGTAATTCAAAAAGGGAAAGTAAAGAGTTATTAAAAGAAAGCACATAAATGCTTAACAAAACATAAAATGGAATTGTAGAAGAGAAAGGATAGAATTTGAATGTGGATTCCTTATCCACACTCAATTGAAACTTACCAAAGCCCCTACATGGTTAGTAAACAATAGAAACATGTATAAGGAATAAAAAGCACTTAATGCACATTAAAATTCAAAAGAATAAGATGAAAAATCAAATCTTAATATCATAACCAGAATGTGCATCATATGGATAACAAGTGAATATCATCATACAAATGCAAGTGAATAAGCAATAATCATCACCCATTAGCATTTAAACATGTTACAAGAAGAAGGAATAGATGAAAGATGGAAAGAAATGAAAAGGACATGCATAAATGGAACATATACATCAACAACCAGAATTGAAACTAAATAAAAAAAGGTTTATGAACATCTCAAAAGTATCCATGAATCAACCATCAAGACATTCAAGAAGTAATAGAAGAAGAAGTGAGATGAAAACTCAAAAAGAAGGTGCAAACAATACATGTTAGGATGCACAAAGTTCAAGTTGAAATGAACATGTGAAGATGACCTATAATGTGCAACAATGACCTATAATATCACTTGAATGACTCATACAACTATGCAAATGCTCATACAAATATGCACAAAAGAGTTCATGCAAACATGCACTAAAGTTATGATGACATGACATGTATTATGCTTCAAATGTAATGCATCAAACAAAAACCAAATGGATTCATGAAAATTATGCCAGCATATTATTGGAATGCCTAGGTCAGAAATGCATCATACATCAAGATAGCATGTAAAAATTCAGAGCAAAATGACTTCAAACAAAGCAATTAGGTCAAATTGAAACATCATGCAAAGTGGTGCAAATATAGGCATAAAAACATGTCATAAATTGACTTAAAATATCAAACAAAAATCATCTAGCATGCTTCAATGTATTGGTGAATCAATGCAAAAAGAACCATGTCAAAACAGTTTGTAATGAGCAAGAACAAAATTAAACAAATTCATGTATCATGCTTAGAATGCATCTAAATGGAAATTCAAAGAAAATTATGGAACAGGGGCAAAAATGTCATAAGATCAGAAAATAAAATCACCAAAAATTTTCTAAATGTTTTATTGATGTCCATGAATTTTTGTGGAATTTTCTAATTTCATTTGATATTTCTAAAAATTGAAAAGCAAACGTGTATAAAATGAAGAAAATAAAAGGAAATAGAAAACAAGAGTGGGGTGCAAATATAGTAAACCAACAGTTCAAAGTGTTTGGGGTTTTTAAAAAGGAGGTGCGAAAAGCAATCTGTCATAGGTCCAATTACGCGTAGCACACACTAACTACCATGCATTATCAGTCAAACTAAGTCAAACCATTCACCACCATCAGATCAGGTCAAGGTCAAATCTAGGTCAAGGTAATCAAGATCAACGCGCACACTTGAATGTCCATACACACTACCATGTACCATACCACACAAAGTTTAAAAAAATTTCAGAAAATCACACGTGACATGCACATGAATTTTTATGTGTTGGCAGCATGGTAGCCATTAGATCACACTCATCCAACGGATCACATTCAAACTGGTCATAAAACCCTAACATGAAGCCCTCGGCCGGAAAGGGACCTCCGGTCACCTTCTCCGGTCACTTACCACCGTCTGCAACTCACATTTCTCCAGAAAATCACAATGCATACATCAATTGAAAGCTAAGCTCACGTACATTATGAATATGCTAATGAAAATCACCAAACACATACGCACAGCAAGAACAGAGTCAATAAAATTAAGCCCTAGGTATAGAACTATGCCTCTAAGAAGCCTATCAACTAGCCAGAATCAAACTTGTGCTTCTAATAAGCTTCAATCAATGTGTAATGAACTTAAAACTCTCATGAATCGTACAGAAAAAGATGATGAATATTTACCTGATGTTGATGGAACTTTTGAACCAAGAAAAACCAGAGAATAAACTTGATACTCTTGATCTTCTATTGGCCAAATAAAGGCTTAAGCACTGAAACTTGAGCAGCGAGAGAGTGAGTAAATCGTGTGGAGAAGAATGGCGATGAAGCTTGAGCAGTGTGAGAATGAGACTCTGAAACTTGGAGAGATGAACCTCTGAACTCGTGACACAAAATGAACAAGTGAAAAACCTCCCTGAGTTATGAGCAATGTGATGTTTATATAGCCAGCCTTAACCATGGTTTAATGAGTGAGTCAAGCGAGTTGAGGGTGGTCAACTGAGTGCACCCTAACTAACTGAGTCAAGTTAGTTAGGGGCGAGTTCCTTTAGGCTTTTGTATGGTATATGGCAGCTCATGGTAAGTTACAATGTTCCTGCTGCAAAACTTCTACCACAAGCTTTCAACCTTTTCCTTTTTCATGTATGACTCGAGCAAAGGTGTAAAGAGTGCAGGCATGTGTTGGTCTTAATGAGGAAGCAAACATAAAAAACCTGTGTCATGTATTTGAGGTGTGCTTGAACCAAAATTATGCAACAAGTCATTATTGTAACAGTGGATGTTTGATGGTAAATATCTCTCATGTTAATGCATGGTTTAATGAGGTTTTGGTGTCAAATGAAAGAGGAGCTATCATGGCACAATATTGATGTTGAAAACAAGTCAAATGGAAGTGTACAAGATGATGAAAAATTGCTTGAAACAAAAGGAATCAAAACTGGTGTATGGCGTAGTAATGGGGTTGGTTGGCAAGGCAACATGGCGCCTGGGTTTTCAGCATAATCAACATGACTTGGGGCCACTATTTCTCCATCATAACTTGATCAGATGAAATTTTGCCCAACATGAACATTGAAGAGGGCATTGCAAGGAACAATATTGATTTTGACAAGTTTTTCATTTGAGGCCTTTAACCATGAGAAAAATAGGCGAATATATGGCACACCAACTGTTTGTTAAAATGACTGCGCGCGTGCCCTGAAAATCTTGGTCATGACCTAGTTTTGAACCTACTTTGCTCAAACTTTGATCAATCATATCTCACTCAATTTTTATCCAATGGAGATGTTCCACACATGGATTTGAAGCTTAAAACAAGATCTTTTGTTGTGGCCGAGTGGAATTTTCATTTGGTGCTTCCATTTTAAATGGCCTTGGTTCAAACTCTGATGCAAAATGGCCAAAACTTGCTATTTTTAGTAACCCTACTTCATCCAAAAATGGCAACTTTCTACATCTTGAATTTTTCATGATTCCTTTGGAATTTCTTGACCAAATTTTGCACATTGGACACATATAACATGAATTTCATGAATTTGGCCTCAAAAAGTCAAGAGTTGACTTTTTCCTCTGATTATTTGACTTTGCCCCAATTTCTCTGATTCTTGATCTTTCTTCCAATTGAACCACTTCTAAAACCAATTGAGATGCAATCTTCCACATACATACACTTAAGGACATATGGAATACCATGACATCAAGTTTTGTTCAAAAAATCAAAGATTCCCTGATTTAATGGGAAACCCTAGTTTTGACCCCCTTTGGTTAGGAGGAAATTGCACATCTTCCAAATCCAAGTTCCTCAGAGTATGTTGTGTATCCTCTTAAAGGATGATGAGAAATGCCACTTGAGGATGATTTTGAATCAATGAGCTATCTCTTTTGAGGATTTTCCTTCAATTTTTGGACTTCTTGCATAGTGTAGGATGTAATGCCTCAATCTCCTATTGTATCTCTTATCCTTGAGGTTGTGGATGATCAATTGAGATAGTATGAGACATGAAAGGCTTCTTGGCTTGCCTTGAGGCAACTTGACTGACCTTTTTGTGCTTTGAATGATCTCTTGATTGTCCATCCCCCACCTGATCACATGCCCTGATGGTAAGGAGGATGCCATGCTTCATTTTTCTATGTTAAATGCAATGCAATGTTAATGAGGTGGATGTGACATGATAAATGATAATGCCATGCTATGATGACAAAGAGGGAGAGCAAATTTTGGGGTATTACAGCTGCCCCTATTCAAGCGCTGTAGACCTGAATGCCTGAAAGCGATTGCTTTCGGACTTTCAAGGTATATAGTGATTGAATACCAAATATAACCAAAAATTTGCTCTGGATAGTGAAGAAGAAAAGGGATATAAACCCAACGAGACTGCTGGATTGAATCTTCGATGAAACGTCGGAGAGATCTGTCTTTTGAACGACGCCAGACGACTACTGGCTTGCCACACTGCTGGTGGACTTTAATAATGTCTTTTATGCAATTCCAGACGACTACTGGCCTGCCACACTACTGGTGGACTTTAATAATGTCTTTTATGCAATTCCAGACGACTACTGGCCTGCCACACTACTGGTGGACTTTAATAATGTCTTTTATGCAATTCCAGACGACTACTGGCCTGCCACGCTACTGGTGGACTTTTCAGCTTCGTGCCACCCGAAGATGGACTTTTGCCAATCCACTGTTGGACTTTTGCCACCCGAAGACGGACTTTTGCCAATCCACTGTTGGACTTTTAGAATATGCCACCCTTAGATGGACCTTTCGCCAATCCACTGTTGGACTTTTGCCACCCGAAGACGGACTTTTGCCAATCCACTGTTGGACTTTTGCCACCCGAAGACGGACTTTTGCCAATCCACTGTTGGACTTTTGCCACCCGAAGACGGACTTTTGCCAATCCACTGTTGGACTTTTAGCTGCTTTGCCACCCGAAGATGGACTTTTGCCAATCCACTGTTGGAATTTTAGAATATGCCACCCTTAGATGGACCTTTCGCCAATCCACTGTTGGACTTTTGCCACCCGAAGACGGACTTTTGCCAATCCACTGTTGGACTTTTGGAATATGCCACCCGAAGACGGACTTTTGCCAATCCACTGTTGGACTTTTAACAATGCCAGACGACTACTGGCTTGCCACACTACGGGTGGCCTTTCGCAAAATTCCAATACTGGATTACACTCTGCATCCGTGTCAGACATCTCTGCCGACTTTGCTGAGGAACAATGATCAATGACTTGACTTTAGAGGTTCCTGAGAGGATAGTATCTCTGCTGGATAATGAATGAACAATCCGCCTGCTTCGAATTGTCAAGTTTGCCAAAAACAAATTGGACTTGAAGAATAATAAATCTGCCAGTAATCACTTCATCTGCTGGGGGAATGAATTCTGGTCACAGCGATTCCGCTGGGGATGAGAATTTCTTTGCATGGCGTCTTGCTAGGGAAGAAAAGTCATAAAAACTCTGCTTGCACATCTTCCAAATCCAAGTTCCTCAGAGTATGTTGTGTATCCTCTTAAAGGATGATGAGAAATGCCACTTGAGGATGATTTTGAATCAATGAGCTATCTCTTTTGAGGATTTTCCTTCAATTTTTGGACTTCTTGCATAGTGTAGGATGTAATGCCTCAATCTCCTATTGTATCTCTTATCCTTGAGGTTGTGGATGATCAATTGAGATAGTATGAGACATGAAAGGCTTCTTGGCTTGCCTTGAGGCAACTTGACTGACCTTTTTGTGCTTTGAATGATCTCTTGATTGTCCATCCCCCACCTGATCACATGCCCTGATGGTAAGGAGGATGCCATGCTTCATTTTTCTATGTTAAATGCAATGCAATGTTAATGAGGTGGATGTGACATTATAAATGATAATTCCATGCTATGATGACAAAGAGGGAGAGCAAATTTTGGGGTATTACAGTGATTATCTCTGATTTTTGCTTTATGCGCGGGGTTTGGGTTGCGTTAGACATAACCCTCACGAACTTCGATTAGGGATGATTGTCTGTTAGTTTCTGGACTCTAGAGATAGATTTTGAGGCTAACAATCTTCAATAGGCGTCGAATCTTAAATTGCTTCCGTGTTTCGAGGCTTCGCTCGCGAGAGTGACGAAGAGAGTGACACGGTTGTTCTCTCAACTTTGCGTTAGACATAACATGTGTTGTGAGCGATGTTGGGTGAAATTGATGAGTATTGTAGGTGGAGTATAACTGGTCGGTAAGTTTAAGTTTGTGAGGAGTCGATTGTATGCATTGCCTGATAAGTGTGTCTCTGAAGAATGAATTTCTTTTTATGTTTTAATGTTTACTTTTCTATTTTCTTGTTTGAAACAATTCTAATCCAAACTCATAAACGCAAGAGACTGTCGAACGGCATTCTTTCCCTCGAACCGATCTCTGTGGACACGACATAAATCCCAGATGGAATTCTTCCGAAAATAAATATTTTTGCTTGCTTGCCCTATTCTGCATTCAACTAAATGGCGCCGTTGCCGGGGATCGGTTTTGATATTGAATCGCATTGCGATAGTTTCTTTGTTTTTGAGTTTTGTAGATATCGTATATTTTGTATATTTTCACTTGTCTATACTGATACTTGTACATTTTTGTTTCTTTTAACATTTGTTTAAGTGTTTGGTTAGGACGCTTGCTTTTGGTTGCGCGGTGAGACATCACCATGGCATGAATGAAGGAAGTTTCTAATTAAGCACCGTAAAGGCGTCGAGCTTACGACGTAAAACAAGCATGTTTTATAGTTTTTCTTTTCGAATGTTTTTGGTTTTTGTTTGCTCACGGATTTTGATTGACTTATTTGAGGATGCTTTTGGGATTTTCCAAGTTGGTTCGTTTCAACTTGCGGATGTGTGGTAATGATATTGTTAAGTTTTGTACACGTCTAAGGTATGTATTTATCACTTTCTATACTTTAGCATATTCATGATACTTAGGCATTTTACAAACTTCCATGTCATCCATTCTTTTGTATACTTGTTCTATTGTGAATCACTTTAGTTCCCAACCTTTTTGTGAGGAAGCATTCTATTGTTCATATATGCGCGGAGAACCAACATTCTTGTTCTAACTGGATTTTATTATGTTGAATCTTTTATTTGTGTTGATTATATGAATGCATGAAAAGGATCAAGGCAATTGTTTCATTTTGAGCACAACCACCTTAGCCAAATAGTCAATTCACCTTGTGAGTGTGTGAGAATTCGTAACCCCTTTGAGCTTTTTGATCCATGTTTCTATTTGAACTTAATGCTTGTCTATGAGTATTTAGTTCACTTATTTTTGAATGGATTTTGTTTTTTCTTGGACCTCAATTTTGTGTTGTTGTATGGATTTTTTTCCTTGCCTTAGAAAGTAGGGAGTATTCACATGATGGTGCGGATGAATTCAAGTTGGGGAGAGGATGATTGTATACTCATTGGTTGAATTCTATGAGGATTGAAAAAGAAAAGGAAAAAGAGAAAAATATGACAAAGAAAAGAAAAGAAAAGAAAAAAGTGAAAAAGAAAGAAAAAGAAAATCCTTGAGAAAGGAAACAAAAAGAGTTTCAATAATTGTGCTAAATAAGTATTGTGTGTTGTGTAACACTTGGGATTGTGGAAGAAGTTGATTGGAATTTTGTGTTTGAGTCTTTGTGAGTTGATCACTCCCTTAGGTTTAGGCAAGTTTTTGTTTCAATTACCTTTAGAAAATGCCCCTTGTTTGTTTACCCGACCACGCTACAACCTTGAAAGTCCTTGTGATTCTTGCCTTTGTATGTTCAATGTGAATTTTTGGATGGATGCATAATTCAGTCTGTTGTTTGCAGGATTGTTGTGTGAGTGAAAAATCCCTCATTTTATGTTTTTCATCTACCGATGATTGTTTTTGCTAGGTGTGATTCACATTTGAACTTGTGTTGTTTTAGAATTTTTGGCATGACTTTTGTACTTTGCTTTTGTTTTGTGACTATGTTATCGTTGCAGTTTAGTGGTAAGTATTTACTTTGTGTGTCCCGTTTTCATTTGAACCATACATTTGTTTTCCGTTTTTCAAAACCTGTTGATTCGTCATTCTTTGGATATTGCTTGTGCATGTTCAAGTTTGTTTGATTCTTGTTTGTGGACAAACAATTATGTAAGTTGGGGAGAGTTTGATAAGTGCAAAATGCACCTATTTTTGTATATAAGTTTTGTTGCACTTATCATTACTTTGTGTTAAAATTGGTTGAATAAACCCCGCTTTGTTCGTAAATACGTTTACTTTACATTTTCGGTGTATAGTGCGGTACCGTGTAATATCATTGAGTTTAATTGATTTTCATTTATTTTTACAGGTGTTCCAGCAATGGGATTTTTACCATATTCATAAAGAGCATTGAATACGCTTTCCAGCGCTTCAAACCGTGCGTTAATCGGAGTTTCGGTGAAGAAGTTGTGGCCAAAATAAGGGCTGGTTTTCTGTCATGTTCGCATTGCGAACTGGCAGCGAGTGTTCGCATTGCGAAGGCCAACGAGGGTCGCAGCGAAGGCTGGTAGTGAGTTACAAAAGAGAAATAAGCCAGTGTTCGCACTGCGAACCAGTCAGCGAGCATTCGCACTGCGAAGGGTTCGTTCGCACTGCGAACCAACGAAAGAAAGCAAAGGCGGTTTAGCAATCAGAGGCACTTAAAGGGCCATTTTTTGAGTCATTCGCACTGCGAACTGTGCAGAATTTGCAATGTATATAGTTTATTTCAGTCATTAATTTTAGGGATGGTTTTGGGGTTTCTTGATCCCATTTCCATCAAACTTCATTTTTCATTGCTTTGCTTAGAAAACAACTATAGAGCATGCATACGGATGAACCGGGGTGGATTGATCGTCGAACGGCTCCGACAATCCGCGAGATGTTTGGTTCATTTCTTTTCTTCTTTGTGTTTTTCTTTATGGTTGGGTTGTGTATATGTATTTGCTGCAAACTCATGTATATTTGTCGCCCATGGCGTTGTATAAAACTTGCTTTACAAATCTTTATTGGTGATTATCTCTGATTTTTGCTTTATGCGCGGGGTTTGGGTTGCGTTAGACATAACCCTCACGAACTTCGATTAGGGATGATTGTCTGTTTGTTTCTGGACTCTAGAGATAGATTTAGGAGCTAACAATCTTCAATAGGCGTCGAATCTTAAATTGCTTCCGTGTTTCGAGGCTTCGCTCGCGAGAGTGACGAAGAGAGTGACACGGTTGTTCTCTCAACTTTGCGTTAGACATAACATGTGTTGTGAGCGATGTTGGGTGATATTGATGAGTATTATAGGTGGAGTATAACTGGTCGGTAAGTTTAAGTTTGTGAGGAGTCGATTGTATGCATTGCCTGATAAGTGTGTCTCTGAAGAATGAATTTCTTTTTATGTTTTAATGTTTACTTTTCTATTTTCTTGTTTGAAACAATTCTAATCCAAACTCATAAACGCAAGAGACTGTCGAACGGCATTCTTTCCCTCGAACCGATCTCTGTGGACACGACATAAATCCCAGATGGAATTCTTCGGAAAATAAATATTTTTGCTTGCTTGCCCTATTCTGCATTCAACAAAATGGCGCCGTTGTCGGGGATCGATTTTGATATTGAATCGCATTGCGATAGTTTCTTTGTTTTTGAGTTTTGTAGATATCGTATATTTTGTATATTTTCACTTGTCTATACTGATACTTGTACATTTTTGTTTCTTTTAACATTTGTTTAAGTGTTTGGTTAGGACGCTTGCTTTTGGTTGCGCGGTGAGACATCACCATGGCATGAATGAAGGAAGTTTCTAATTAAGCACCGTAAAGGCGTCGAGCTTACGACGTAAAACAAGCATGTTTTATAGTTTTTCTTTTCGAATGTTTTTGGTTTTTGTTTGCTCACGGATTTTGATTGACTTATTTGAGGATGCTTTTGGGATTTTCCAAGTTGGTTCGTTTCAACTTGCGGATGTGTGGTAATGATATTGTTAAGTTTTGTACACGTCTAAGGTATGTATTTATCACTTTCTATACTTTAGCATATTCATGATACTTAGGCATTTTACAAACTTCCATGTCATCCATTCTTTTGTATACTTGTTCTATTGTGAATCACTTTAGTTCCCAACCTTTTTGTGAGGAAGCATTCTATTGTTCATATATGCGCGGAGAACCAACATTCTTGTTCTAACTGGATTTTATTATGTTGAATCTTTTATTTGTGTTGATTATATGAATGCATGAAAAGGATCAAGGCAATTGTTTCATTTTGAGCACAACCACCTTAGCCAAATAGTCAATTCACCTTGTGAGTGTGTGAGAATTCGTAACCCCTTTGAGCTTTTTGATCCATGTTTCTATTTGAACTTAATGCTTGTCTATGAGTATTTAGTTCACTTATTTTTGAATGGATTTTGTTTTTTCTTGGACCTCAATTTTGTGTTGTTGTATGGATTTTTTTCCTTGCCTTAGAAAGTAGGGAGTATTCACATGATGGTGCGGATGAATTCAAGTTGGGGAGAGGATGATTGTATACTCATTGGTTGAATTCTATGAGGATTGAAAAAGAAAAGGAAAAAGAGAAAAATATGACAAAGAAAAGAAAAGAAAAGAAAAGAAAAAAGTGAAAAAGAAAGAAAAAGAAAATCCTTGAGAAAGGAAACAAAAAGAGTTTCAATAATTGTGCTAAATAAGTATTGTGTGTTGTGTAACACTTGGGATTGTGGAAGAAGTTGATTGGAATTTTGTGCTTGAGTCTTTGTGAGTTGATCACTCCCTTAGGTTTAGGCAAGTTTTTGTTTCAATTACCTTTAGAAAATGCCCCTTGTTTGTTTACCCGACCACGCTACAACCTTGAAAGTCCTTGTGATTCTTGCCTTTGTATGTTCAATGTGAATTTTTGGATGGATGCATAATTCAGTCTGTTGTTTGCAGGATTGTTATGTGAGTGAAAAATCCCTCATTTTATGTTTTTCATCTACCGATGATTGTTTTTGCTAGTTGTGATTCACATTTGAACTTGTGTTGTTTTAGAATTTTTGGCAAGACTTTTGTACTTTGCTTTTGTTTCGTGACTATGTTATCGTTGCAGTTTAGTGGTAAGTATTTATTTTGTGTGTCCCGTTTTCATTTGAACCGTACATTTGTTTCCTGTTTTTCAAAACCTGTTGATTCGTCATTCTTTGGATATTGCTTGTGCATGTTCAAGTTTGTTTGATTCTTGTTTGTGGACAAACAATTATGTAAGTTGGGGAGAGTTTGATAAGTGCAAAATGCACCTATTTTTGTATATAAGTTTAGTTGCACTTATCATTACTTTGTGTTAAAATTGGTTGAATAAACCCCGCTTTGTTCGTAAATACGTTTACTTTACGTTTTCGGTGTATAGTGCGGTACCGTGTAATATCATTGAGTTTAATTGATTTTCATTTATTTTTACAGGTGTTCCAGCAATGGAATTTTTCCAAATTAATAAAGAGCATTGAATAAGCTTTCCAGCTCTTTAAACCGTGCGTTAATCGGAGTTTCGGTGAAGAAGTTGTGGCCAAAATAAGGGCTGGTTTTCTGTTATGTGCGCATTGCGAACTGGCTGCGAGTGTTCGCATTACGAAGGCCAACGAGGGTCGCAGCGAAGGCTGGCAGTGAGTTACAAAAGAGAAATAAGCCAGGGTTTGCACTGCGAACCAGTCAGCGAGCATTCGCACTACGAAGGGTTCGTTCGCACTGCGAACCAACGAAAGAAAGCAAAGGCGGTTTAGCAATCATAGGCACTTAAAGGGCAATTTTTTGAGTCATTCGCACTGCGAATGATCGTTCGCACTACGAACTGTGCAGAATTTGCAATGTATATAGTTTATTTCAGTCATTAATTTTAGGGATGGTTTTGGGTTTTCTTGATCCCATTTCCATCAAACTTTATTTTTCATTGCTTTGCTTAGAAAACAACTATGGAGCATGCATACGGATGAACCGGGGTGGATTGATCGTCGAACGGCTCCGACAATCCGCGAGATGTTTGGTTCATTTCTTTTCTTCTTTGTGTTTTTCTTTATGGTTGGGTTGTGTATATGTATTTTCTGCAAACTCATGTATATTTGTCGCCCATGGCGTTGTATAAAACTTGCTTTACAAATCTTTATTGGTGATTATCTCTGAGTTTTGCTTTATGCGCGGGGTTTGGGTTGCGTTAGACATAACCCTCACGAACTTCGATTAGGGATGATTGTCCGTTAGTTTCTGGACTCTAGAGATAGATTTAGGAGCTAACAATCTTCAATAGGCGTCGAATCTTAAATTGCTTCCGTGTTTCGAGGCTTCGCTCGCGAGAGTGACGAAGAGAGTGACACGGTTGTTCTCTCAACTTTGCGTTAGACATAACATGTGTTGTGAGCGATGTTGGGTGATATTGATGAGTATTGTAGGTGGAGTATAACTGGTCGGTAAGTTTAAGTTTGTGAGGAGTCGATTGTATGCATTGCCTGATAAGTGTGTCTCTGAAGAATGAATTTCTTTTTATGTTTTAATGTTTACTTTTCTATTTTCTTGTTTGAAACAATTCTAATCCAAACTCATAAACGCAAGAGACTGTTGAACGACATTCTTTCCCTCGAACCGATCTCTGTGGACACGACATAAATCCCAGATGGAATTCTTCCGAAAATAAATATTTTTGCTTGCTTGCCCTATTCTGCATTCAACAAAATGGCGCCGTTGCCGGGGATCGGTTTTGATATTGAATCGCATTGCGATAGTTTCTTTGTTTTTGAGTTTTGTAGATATCGTATATTTTGTATATTTTCACTTGTCTATACTGATACTTGTACATTTTTGTTTCTTTTAACATTTGTTTAAGTGTTTGGTTAGGACGCTTGCTTTTGGTTGCGCGGTGAGACATCACCATGGCATGAATGAAGGAAGTTTCTAATTAAGCACCGTAAAGGCGTCGAGCTTACGACGTAAAACAAGCATGTTTTATAGTTTTTCTTTTCGAATGTTTTTGGTTTTTGTTTGCTCACCGGATTTTGATTGACTTACTTGAGGATGCTTTTGGGATTTTCCAAGTTGGTTCGTTTCAACTTGCGGATGTGTGGTAATGATATTGTTAAGTTTTGTACACGTCTAAGGTATGTATTTATCACTTTCTATACTTTAGCATATTCATGATACTTAGGCATTTTACAAACTTCCATGTCATCCATTCTTTTGTATACTTGTTCTATTGTGAATCACTTTAGTTCCCAACCTTTTTGTGAGGAAGCATTCTATTGTTCATATATGCGCGGAGAACCAACATTCTTGTTCTAACTGGATTTTATTATGTTGAATCTTTTATTTGTGTTGATTATATGAATGCATGAAAAGGATCAAGGCAATTGTTTCATTTTGAGCACAACCACCTTAGCCAAATAGTCAATTCACCTTGTGAGTGTGTGAGAATTCGTAACCCCTTTGAGCTTTTTGATCCATGTTTCTATTTGAACTTAATGCTTGTCTATGAGTATTTAGTTCACTTATTTTTGAATGGATTTTGTTTTTTCTTGGACCTCAATTTTGTGTTGTTGTATGGATTTTTTTCCTTGCCTTAGAAAGTAGGGAGTATTCACATGATGGTGCGGATGAATTCAAGTTGGGGAGAGGATGATTGTATACTCATTGGTTGAATTCTATGAGGATTGAAAAAGAAAAGGAAAAAGAGAAAAATATGACAAAGAAAAGAAAAGAAAAGAAAAAAGTGAAAAAGAAAGAAAAAGAAAATCCTTGAGAAAGGAAACAAAAAGAGTTTCAATAATTGTGCTAAATAAGTATTGTGTGTTGTGTAACACTTGGGATTGTGGAAGAGGTTGATTGGAATTTTGTGTTTGAGTCTTTGTGAGTTGATCACTCCCTTAGGTTTAGGCAAGTTTTTGTTTCAATTACCTTTAGAAAATGCCCCTTGTTTGTTTACCCGACCACGCTACAACCTTGAAAGTCCTTGTGATTCTTGCCTTTGTATGTTCAATGTGAATTTTTGGATGGATGCATAATTCAGTCTGTTGTTTGCAGGATTGTTGTGTGAGTGAAAAATCCCTCATTTTATGTTTTTCATCTACCGATGATTGTTTTTGCTAGTTGTGATTCACATTTGAACTTGTGTTGTTTTAGAATTTTTGGCATGACTTTTGTACTTTGCTTTTGTTTCGTGACTATGTTATCGTTGCAGTTTAGTGGTAAGTATTTACTTTGTGTGTCCCATTTTCATTTGAACCATACATTTGTTTTCCGTTTTTCAAAACCTGTTGATTCGTCATTCTTTGGATATTGCTTGTGCATGTTCAAGTTTGTTTGATTCTTGTTTGTGGACAAACAATTATGTAAGTTGGGGAGAGTTTGATAAGTGAAAAATGCACCTATTTTTGTATATAAGTTTTGTTGCACTTATCATTACTTTGTGTTAAAATTGGTTGAATAAACCCCGCTTTGTTCGTAAATACGTTTACTTTACGTTTTCGGTGTATAGTGCGGTACCATGTAATATCATTGAGTTTAATTGATTTTCATTTATTTTTACAGGTGTTCCAGCAATGGGATTTTTCCATATTCATTAAGAGCATTGAATACGCTTTCCAGGGCTTCAAACCGTGCGTTAATCGGAGTTTCGGTGAAGAAGTTGTGGCCAAAATAAGGGCTGGTTTTCTGTCATGTTCGCATTGCGAACTGGCAGCGAGTGTTCGCATTGCGAAGGCCAACGAGGGTCGCAGCGAAGGCTGGCAGTGAGTTACAAAAGAGAAATAAGCCAGGGTTCACACTGCGAACCAGTCAGCGAGCATTCGCACTGCGAAGGGTTCGTTCGCACTGCGAACCAACGAAAGAAAGCAAAGGCGGTTTAGCAATCAGAGGCACTTAAAGGGCCATTTTTTGAGTCATTCGCACTGCGAATGATCGTTCGCACTGCAAACTGTGCAGAATTTGCAATGTATATAGTTTATTTCAGTCATTAATTTTAGGGATGGTTTTGGGGTTTCTTGATCCCATTTCCATCAAACTTCATTTTTCATTGCTTAGCTTAGAAAACAACTATGGAGCATGCATACGGATGAACCGGGGTGGATTGATCGTCGAACGGCTCCGACAATCCGCGAGATGTTTGGTTCATTTCTTTTCTTCTTTGTGTTTTTCTTTATGGTTGGGTTGTGTATATGTATTTGCTGCAAACTCATGTATATTTGTCGCCCATGGCGTTGTATAAAACTTGCTTTACAAATCTTTATTGGTGATTATCTCTGATTTTTGCTTTATGCGCGGGGTTTGGGTTGCGTTAGACATAACCCTCACGAACTTCGATTAGGGACGATTGTCTGTTAGTTTTTGGACTCTAGAGATAGATTTAGGAGCTAACAATCTTCAATAGGCGTCGAATCTTAAATGGCTTCCGTGTTTCGAGGCTTCGCTCGCGAGAGTGACGAAGAGAGTGACACGGTTGTTCTCTCAAATTTGCGTTAGACATAACCTGTGTTGTGAACGATGCTGGGTGATATTGATGAGTATTGTAGGTGGAGTATAACTGGTCGGTAAGTTTAAGTTTGTGAGGAGTCGATTGTATGCATTGCCTGATAAGTGTGTCTCTGAAGAATGAATTTCTTTTTATGTTTTAATGTTTACTTTTCTATTTTCTTGTTTGAAATGATTTTAATCCAAACTCATAAACGCGAGAGACTGTCGAACGGCATTCTTTACCTCGAACCGATCTCTGTGGACACGACATAAATCCCTGAGGGAATTCTTCCAAAAATAAATATTTTTGCTTGCTTGCCCTATTCTGCATTCAACAAAATGGCACCGTTGCCGGGGATCGGTTTTGTTATTGAATCGCATTGCGATAGTTTCTTTGTTTTTGAGTTTTGTAGATATCGTATATTTTGTATATTTTCACTTGTCTATACTGATACTTGTACATTTTTGTTTCTTTTAACATTTATTTAAGTGTTTGGTTAGGACGCTTGCTTTTGGTTGCGCGGTGAGACATCACCATGGCATGAATGAAGGAAGTTTCTAATTAAGCACCGTAAAGGCGTCGAGCTTACGACGTAAAACAAGCATGTTTTATAGTTTTTCTTTTCGAATGTTTTTGGTTTTTGTTTGCTCACGGATTTTGATTGACTTATTTGAGGATGCTTTTGGGATTTTCCAAGTTGGTTCGTTTCAACTTGCGGATGTGTGGTAATGATATTGTTAAGTTTTGTACACGTCTAAGGTATGTATTTATCACTTTCTATACTTTAGCATATTCATGATACTTAGGCATTTTACAAACTTCCATGCCATCCATTCTTTTGTATACTTGTTCTATTGTGAATCACTTTAGTTCCCAACCTTTTTGTGAGGAAGCATTCTATTGTTCATATATGCGCGGAGAACCAACATTCTTGTTCTAACTGGATTTTATTATGTTGAATCTTTTATTTGTGTTGATTATATGAATGCATGAAAAGGATCAAGGCAATTGTTTCATTTTGAGCACAACCACCTTAGCCAAATAGTCAATTCACCTTGTGAGTGTGTGAGAATTCGTAACCCCTTTGAGCTTTTTGATCCATGGTTCTATTTGAACTTAATGCTTGTCTATGAGTATTTAGTTCACTTATTTTTGAATGGATTTTGTTTTTTCTTGTACCTCAATTTTGTGTTGTTGTATGGATTTTTTTCCTTGCCTTAGAAAGTAGGGAGTATTCACATGATGGTGCGGATGAATTCAAGTTGGGGAGAGGATGATTGTATACTCATTGGTTGAATTCTATGAGGATTGAAAAAGAAAAGGAAAAAGAGAAAAATATGACAAAGAAAAGAAAAGAAAAGAAAAAAGTGAAAAAGAAAGAAAAAGAAAATCCTTGAGAAAGGAAACAAAAAGAGTTTCAATAATTGTGCTAAATAAGTATTGTGTGTTGTGTAACACTTGGGATTGTGGAAGAAGTTGATTGGAATTTTGTGTTTGAGTCTTTGTGAGTTGATCACTCCCTTAGGTTTAGGCAAGTTTTTGTTTCAATTACCTTTAGAAAATGCCCCTTGTTTGTTTACCCGACCACGCTACAACCTTGAAAGTCCTTGTGATTCTTGCCTTTGTATGTTCAATGTGAATTTTTGGATGGATGCATAATTCAGTCTGTTGTTTGCAGGATTGTTGTGTGAGTGAAAAATCCCTCATTTTATGTTTTTCATCTACCGATGATTGTTTTTGCTAGGTGTGATTCACATTTGAACTTGTGTTGTTTTAGAATTTTTGGCATGACTTTTGTACTTTGCTTTTGTTTCGTGACTATGTTATCGTTGCAGTTTAGTGGTAAGTATTTACTTTGTGTGTCCCGTTTTCATTTGAACCGTACATTTGTTTTCCGTTTTTCAAAACCTGTTGATTCGTCATTCTTTGGATATTACTTGTGCATGTTCAAGTTTGTTTGATTCTTGTTTGTGGACAAACAATTATGTAAGTTGGGGAGAGTTTGATAAGTGCAAAATGCACCTATTTTTGTATATAAGTTTTGTTGCACTTATCATTACTTTGTGTTAAAATTGGTTGAATAAACCCCGCTTTGTTCGTAAATACGTTTACTTTACGTTTTCGGTGTATAGTGCGGTACCGTGTAATATCATTGAGTTTAATTGATTTTCATTTATTTTTACAGGTGTTCCAGCAATGGAATTTTTTCAAATTCATAAAGAGCATTGAATAAGCTTTCCAGCGCTTTAAACCGTGCGTTAATCGGAGTTTCGGTGAAGAAGTTGTGGCCAAAATAAGGGCTGGTTTTCTGTCATGTTCGCATTGCGAACTGGCTGCGAGTGTTCGCATTGCGAAGGCCAACGAGGGTCGCAGCGAAGGCTGGCAGTGAGTTACAAAAGAGAAATAAGCCAGGGTTCACACTGCGAACCAGTCAGCGAGCATTCGCACTGTGAAGGGTTCGTTCGCACTACGAACCAACGAAAGAAAGCGAAGGCGGTTTAGCAATCATAGGCACTTAAAGGGCCATTTTTTGAGTCATTCGCACTGCGAATGATCGTTCGCACTGCGAACTGTGCAGAATTTGCAATGTATATAGTTTATTTCAGTCATTAATTTTAGGGATGGTTTTGGGGTTTCTTGATCCCATTTCCATCAAACTTCATTTTTCATTGCTTTGCTTAGAAAACAACTATGGAGCATGCATACGGATGAACCGAGGTGGATTGATCGTCGAACGGCTCCGACAATCCGCGAGATGTTTGGTTCATTTCTTTTCTTCTTTGTGTTTTTCTTTATGGTTGGGTTATGTATATGTATTTGCTGCAAACTCATGTATATTTGTCATCCATGGCGTTGTATGAAACTTGCTTTACAAATCTTTATTGGTGATTATCTCTGATTTTTGCTTTATGCGCGGGGTTTGGGTTGCGTTAGACATAACCCTCACGAACTTCGATTAGGGACGATTGACTGTTAGTTTTTGGACTCTAGAGATAGATTTAGGAGCTAACAATCTTCAATAGGCGTCGAATCTTAAATGGCTTCCGTGTTTCGAGGCTTCGCTCGCGAGAGTGACGAAGAGAGTGACACGGTTGTTCTCTCAAATTTGCGTTAGACATAACCTGTGTTGTGAACGATGCTGGGTGATATTGATGAGTATTGTAGGTGGAGTATAACTGGTCGGTAAGTTTAAGTTTGTGAGGAGTCGATTGTATGCATTGCCTGATAAGTGTGTCTCTGAAGAATGAATTTCTTTTTATGTTTTAATGTTTACTTTTCTATTTTCTTGTTTGAAACGATTTTAATCCAAACTCATAAACGCGAGAGACTGTCGAACGACATTCTTTACCTCGAACCGATCTCTGTGGACACGACATAAATCCCTGAGGGAATTCTTCCAAAAATAAATATTTTTGCTTGCCTGCCCTATTCTGCATTCAACAAAATGGCGCCGTTGCCGGGGATCGGTTTTGTTATTGAATCGCATTGCGATAGTTTCTTTGTTTTTGAGTTTTGTAGATATCGTATATTTTGTATATTTTCACTTGTCTATACTGATACTTGTACATTTTTGTTTCTTTTAACATTTGTTTAAGTGTTTGGTTAGGACGCTTGCTTTTGGTTGCGCGGTGAGACATCACCATGGCATGAATGAAGGAAGTTTCTAATTAAGCACCGTAAAGGCGTCGAGCTTACGACGTAAAACAAGCATGTTTTATAGTTTTTCTTTTCGAATGTTTTTGGTTTTTGTTTGCTCACGGATTTTGATTGACTTATTTGAGGATGCTTTTTGGATTTTCCAAGTTGGTTCGTTTCAACTTGCGGATGTGTGGTAATGATATTGTTAAGTTTTGTACACGTCTAAGGTATGTATTTATCACTTTCTATACTTTAGCATATTCATGATACTTAGGCATTTTACAAACTTCCATGCCATCCATTCTTTTGTATACTTGTTCTATTGTGAATCACTTTAGTTCCCAACCTTTTTGTGAGGAAGCATTCTATTGTTCATATATGCGCGGAGAACCAACATTCTTGTTCTAACTGGATTTTATTATGTTGAATCTTTTATTTGTGTTGATTATATGAATGCATGAAAAGGATCAAGGCAATTGTTTCATTTTGAGCACAACCACCTTAGCCAAATAGTCAATTCACCTTGTGAGTGTGTGAGAATTCGTAACCCCTTTGAGATTTTTGATCCATGTTTCTATTTGAACTTAATGATTGTCTATGAGTATTTAGTTCACTTATTTTTGAATGGATTTTGTTTTTTCTTGGACCTCAATTTTGTGTTGTTGTATGGATTTTTTTCCTTGCCTTAGAAAGTAGGGAGTATTCACATGATGGTGCGGATGAATTCAAGTTGGGGAGAGGATGATTGTATACTCATTGGTTGAATTCTATGAGGATTGAAAAAGAAAAGGAAAAAGAGAAAAATATGACAAAGAAAAGAAAAGAAAAGAAAAAAGTGAAAAAGAAAGAAAAAGAAAATCCTTGAGAAAGGAAACAAAAAGAGTTTCAATAATTGTGCTAAATAAGTATTGTGTGTTGTGTAACACTTGGGATTGTGGAAGAAGTTGATTGGAATTTTGTGTTTGAGTCTTTGTGAGTTGATCACTCCCTTAGGTTTAGGCAAGCTTTTGTTTCAATTACCTTTAGAAAATGCCCCTTGTTTGTTTACCCGACCACGCTACAACATTGAAAGTCCTTGTGATTCTTGCCTTTGTATGTTCAATGTGAATTTTTGGATGGATGCATAATTCAGTCTGTTGTTTGCAGGATTGTTGTGTGAGTGAAAAATCCCTCATTTTATGTTTTTCATCTACCGATGATTGTTTTTGCTAGGTGTGATTCACATTTGAACTTGTGTTGTTTTAGAATTTTTGGCATGACTTTTGTACTTTGCTTTTGTTTCGTGACTATGTTATCGTTGCAGTTTAGTGGTAAGTATTTACTTTGTGTGTCCCGTTTTCATTTGAACCGTACATTTGTTTTCCGTTTTTCAAAACTGTTGATTCGTCATTCTTTGGATATTACTTGTGCATGTTCAAGTTTGTTTGATTCTTGTTTGTGGACAAACAATTATGTAAGTTGGGGAGAGTTTGATAAGTGCAAAATGCACCTATTTTTGTATATAAGTTTTGTTGCACTTATCATTACTTTGTGTTAAAATTGGTTGAATATACCCCGCTTTGTTCGTAAATACGTTTACTTTACGTTTTCGGTGTATAGTGCGGTACCGTGTAATATCATTGAGTTTAATTGATTTTCATTTATTTTTACAGGTGTTCCAGCAATGGAATTTTTCCAAATTCATAAAGAGCATTGAATAAGCTTTCCAGCGCTTTAAACCGTGCGTTAATCGGAGTTTCGGTGAAGAAGTTGTGGCCAAAATAAGGGCTGGTTTTCTGTCATGTTCGCATTGCGAACTGGCTGCGAGTGTTCGCATTGCGAAGGCCAACGAGGGTCGCAGCGAAGGCAGGTAGTGAGTTACAAAAGAGAAATAAGCCAGGGTTCGCACTGCGAACCAGTCAGCGAGCATTCGCACTGCGAAGGGTTCGTTCGCACTGCGAACCAACGAAAGAAAGCAAAGGCGGTTTAGCAATCATAGGCACTTAAAGGGCCATTTTTTGAGTCATTCGCACTGCGAATGATCGTTCGCACTGCGAACTGTGCAGAATTTGCAATGTATATAGTTTATTTCAGTCATTAATTTTAGGGATGGTTTTGGGGTTTCTTGATCCCATTTCCATCAAACTTCATTTTTCATTGCTTTGCTTAGAAAACAACTATGGAGCATGCATACGGATGAACCGGGGTGGATTGATCGTCGAACGACTCCGATAATCCGCGAGATGTTTGGTTCATTTCTTTTCTTCTTTGTGTTTTTATTTATGGTTGGGTTATGTATATGTATTTGCTGCAAACTCATGTATATTTGTCGCCCATGGCGTTGTATAAAACTTGCTTTACAAATCTTTATTGGTGATTATCTCTGATTTTTGCTTTGTGCGCGGGGTTTGGGTTGCGTTAGACATAACCCTCACGAACTTCGATTAGGGACGATTGTCTGTTAGTTTTTGGACTCTAGAGATAGATTTAGGAGCTAACAATCTTCAATAGGCGTCGAATCTTAAATGCCTTCCGTGTTTCGAGGCTTCGCTCGCGAGAGTGACGAAGAGAGTAACACGGTTGTTCTCTCAAATTTGCGTTAGACATAACGTGTGTTGTGAACGATGCTGGGTGATATTGATGAGTATTGTAGGTGGAGTATAACTGGTCGGTAAGTTTAAGTTTGTGAGGAGTCGATTGTATGCATTGCCTGATAAGTGTGTCTCTGAAGAATGAATTTCTTTTTATGTTTTAATGTTTACTTTTCTATTTTCTTGTTTGAAACGATTTTAATCCAAACTCATAAACGCGAGAGACTGTCGAACGACATTCTTTACCTCGAACCGATCTCTGTGGACACGACATAAATCCCGGAGGGAATTCTTCCAAAAATAAATATTTTTGCTTGCTTGCCCTATTCTGCATTCAACAATGGTGTCAAAGCAGATATGACCAGCTGAACTTAATCGAAGAGAATAGGATGACGACTTTATGCCATGGTCAATTGTACTAGCAGAGGATGAAGAAAGCTTTTGACAAATAGGTTCGACCTCAAGAATTTAGAGAAGGTGACCTTGTGCTTAAGAAAACCCAATTTTCCTCGCTAATTCTTGGGGCAAGTGGACTCCTAACTATGATGGTTCTTACATTGTTAAGAAGGTCTTCTCAGGAGGTGCTTTAATGTTAGCAACTATGGATGGGGAGGAGATCACTCGTCCTGTGAATATTGATGCAGACAAAAAGTACTACGCCTAAAAAAAATTAAAAAAAAAAAGGAACAGCTCGCTAGGTTGAAAACCCGAAGGGGCGGCTTAGGAGAAAATGAGCGTCTCGGTGGGCTGAAAACCCGAAAGGGCGGTCCAGGAAAAAGTTAGAGACATAAAACAGAAAAATCATCCCGGTAGATTGAAAACCTGAAAAGCCAATCTAGGCAAAAGTTATGGATCAGGCTAGTTCAATGCATCAGATCAGATTAGATTAACGGAAGCCATCTCTTTCACCAGACTCATCAGTAAGATCATCGGAAGCTCAGAGCATAGGAAATTCAAATTTGTTTAGGAGGATAGTGGTCATTATTTTGATGTAACCTTTTCCATTATTTATCATTTTCAAACTTTGTAATGATCCATAGAGTCGCGCCATTTTCCGACTACTATTCAATAACTAAAATTGAGCCCTTTCTTTTTATTGGCAATCTTTACGTTTATTCCTATTTTGCAAAATGCCTTTTATTTTTTCATAGCATTTTTTGAAACAATTATAAATCGTTTTTAAAAAATGCGTGTGTGTTTTACTTTGGTTTATTAAAACGAAAAAGGACATTAATAGTTTTTCCAAGAAGGGTAGGCTTTGAAATGCAGAACTACGTCGTCTTCATGACTCTCTTCACTCATGTCCCCAAAGAGTTTCTGTCTCAAGCAGTGTGATGATTCCCCAGTAAGTCTCTACTCCAAGCATTTATGGCAGACGGATGCGAGAGCTCCCCAGTTGGTGATCTAAGAATTCCCTAGTGAATTTCTTTGATTTCAACCTTCCCAGTAAAGTGAATGTTATTTCACTCCTCAGTGGATATCTCACAACTCAATCTTCCCCAACGAAGTGGATGTTTATTTCATCCCCATGGAGTTTCAATCTCTATTCTCCAGCTACGACGTTGATCCGAGCTTCCCTAATGAAGTGGATATTTATTTTTATCCCTCTCTGATCATGAGATTGATTCTTTTCCCAATGGATCTTTCTCATCCCCAACAGGAAGCCAAGTTCATCCTGATAATCCCCTAAGTGAAGTCATGATGTTATATCCCCAAGTGGAGTACTCTCCTTTTCCCTAGAGAAGTTTGAAGCCTTGAAGCAGAACACTGTTCCATATGTGGCTTCCCATTCATCCCCAATGATGTTCTTATCTTGCGAAGATTGGCCGAGTATCCTTGTCGAGATGTTTATTTCATCTTCAGTTTACTTCTCCATGTTTTTTCTGTCAGCATAAGCATAGCATAACATACATTCATTCATATAGAAATACATGGCATATGTGTGTTCTGCATTTTTGTGATGCTTGTTTAATTATTCACTTTGGTTGCGTTTATCCCCAAGTGAATGGGTTTGTCCTCTCTCTCCAGTAGAGTCGTCAGCCCTAAGCAGAAAGTGCATATTCTTTCTAATACCCCACTGAGTTCGATCCTCGTGGAAGATGGTTGCTTTAGTTTTCTTTTCCATTTTTGGATAAGGATAGACCCCAGTTGAGTTCATTCCTCAATGGATAGAGTCTTGCTTGACCGTTTCTTTTCAATTATCTCCTGAATTGAGCTTTAGTCCCTGACAATTATATTTTGAATCTCTCTAGGCATATGAACCTAGATCGATCGTGAATTTAGTTTGCACTTTGTCTCCCCAGGAAGAATCTATTTGTAGACCACCTTTATTCCCCAGGAGTGTTGTTTTAAAATTCCTTTGGAATTTGCACCCAGACAACAAGTGGCAGCCTCTTTATTTGAGCAGCTTGTTTCGTTCTCAAGTTTTTTGTCTGGATGACAAATGGTAGTCTCTTCTCAAGACAGTTTGTTTATCCTCGGAAAGTTATCAAGATTTATCAACTTGTTCTCCATCAAATGGCATATCTCTGGAAGTTTGTTGAAGACTTTACATGTGTTTCTCTTTATTTGAGACATCCTGTGACAAGGATTTTATTAGCTTTAATGCAATTTCAAATAAAGCAATATTGCTCCTCATTGATGTTCTCCCCAGTGAGTCCACTATTCAATTTGATTCCATCAAATGGCATCTCTTCGAGAAGTTTGGTAAATATTCAGTTGATCTTTCTCTTTATTTGAGAAGACATGTTTACAAGTCAACTGGCCCGCATCTCCTTTGAAGATCCCCGATAAAATTTCCTAATCTCCAATAAGTTATGGATTCTCGCTGAAGTCATAGATCTCCAGTGAAATTCCAATCCCCTGTGAAGATACTCTTCCATAAGTATTCGCCATTCCAGGAATAAACTGAGACCAATCTGTGGCTTATGACCCGAGACAAGGGGAGGTTTATTTTATCCTTTTCAAGTGGAATAATTGATTAAAGAAGAAACATAGACCAGTCCATGGCTTATGACCCAAGAAGAGGGGAGGTTTATTTTACCCTTTTCAAGTGGAATACTTGATTAAAGAAAAAACTGAGACCAGTCTGTGGCTTATGACCCGAGACGAGGGGAGGTTTATTTTACCCTTTTCAAGTGGAATACTTGATTAAAGAAGAAATTGAGACCACTCTGTGGCGTATGACCCGAGACAAGGGGAGGTTTATTTTACCCTTTTCAAGTGGAATACTTGCTTAAAGAAGAAACAAAGACCATTCTGTGGCTTACGACTCGAGACGAGGGGAGGTTTATTTTACCCTTTTCAAGTGGAATACTTGATTAAAGAAGAAACTGAGACCAGTCTGTGGCATATGACCCGAGACGAGGGGGGTTTATTTTACCCTTTTCAAGTGGAATACTTGATTAAAGAAGAAATTGAGACCAGTCTGTGGCGTATGTCCCGAGATAAGAGGAGGTTTATTTTACCCTTTTCAAGTGGAATACTTGATTAAAGAAGAAACTGAGACCAGTCCGTCGCGTATAACCCGAGATGAGGGGAGGTTTTTTTTTACCCTTTTCAAGTGAAATACTTGATTAAAGAAGAAACTAAGACCAGTCCGTGGCTTACGACCCGAGGCGTGGGGAGGTTTATTTTACCCTTTTCAAGTGGAATACTTGATTAAAGAAGAAACTGAGATCAGTCCATGGCATATGACCCGAGACGAGGGGAGGTTTATTATATTTTATCCTTTTCAAGTGGAATATTTGATTAAAGAAGAAACTGAGACCAATCCGTGGCTTACGACCCGAGACAAGGGGAGGTTTATTTTTACCCTTTTCAAGTGTAAGGCTTGATCAAAGAAGAAATTGAGACCTGCCCGTGCCTTGTGACCCGAGACGTGGGGAGATTTATTACCTATGCAAATGTATTATCCCATCATTACAACTGAATTATTTTCTCATGAAAGTTTACTTCTTAGAGCTGCCCTGTGTATTCTCATCCCCAGTAGTAGTTAGTTGGCTCTTCCCCGTGAAGTTGCCCTTTTATGTTCCCCAGTGGATTTGTAATCTTTTCCCGTATACATTTTCTTCTGTGGCATTTATTCTCACACAGTCTTTGTCTTGCATTCATATCGTTTCATACAATCATGAGCATTTTGTGGTATCTTAAGGCCAAAAATTGTGCATGTTTGTATTTAAGTATCTCCTATCTCGGCGAGACAAAGATTTCAATATCCATGTCTCTGGATAGAAGAAACTTAAATAGGGGCATCTGTCACACTCTAATTTTAACCCTAAGATCCCGTCTCTTTTTGCATCATCTTGCATAACATTTCTAAGTCAATCATACATGCATAGCTAACCAAGTCTTTATGCTTTGTTTTATTTGTTTGTTTAGTGATGAATTAGGGTTTACTTCAAATGGACCTCAAGGGTTAGTCAGTCAAATTTTGAGTGTACCATCAACCAAGTTCACTAGATTCAAGTGAATACTCTTTCTCACAAGTACCTCAAGATATGACCAACTGATTTTGATTCAAAGGGTCCTAGAGTTTTCTACTAGTTGAATCTTCCAAGATTAACTCAACTAATTCTTTCATGAACTATGGAACTAGGGTTGTGAGCATCTTCCTATCAAGGTTCATCAAATAACCAAGGTCCGAATTAAATTCAATTGATCAAGGTGGAAGGTTCATGCTTATGGCTTACTTGGAAATCAAGTGACGAGTTCAAGATCATTCAAGTATCCAACATCATAGGCTATCACAAGAAGAATCTTAATTCATCGCAACTCAAAAAAATTTTGCACATCAATATTTTTATGTGAAGAATAAATTTCATCAATCCCAAAGATTCAAGGTTAAGAAGTGCAAGTTAAAAAATGCTCAAAATATTCAAGAATTCTTCACGAAGAATGTGTGTGAAGTTCAAAATTTACAAGGTATTTCATTTGGCGTCGTATTCCTATCAACAGACCATCAAACTTTGATTCTCCGAGCTTAATAAGATGGAAGAGTGCAACATAGGCACTATCATGATCACAAACGATGTATCTGGCCTCAGAGCTTTGGTTACCGTTCTCGTCGCCACTAATCTTTACAATATTCAAGTCAGCAGCCAAGAAAGTTCACATTGAGGGGACCACGGCCTATGTAATTTGTGGGACTCTAGCTGATTGCATTTCTCAGGGAATTTCCAAAGTACGCTTTCCTACAGTAGTGGATGTGGTATGAACTTGGGTAACAATCAGGGACGGATCTAAGTGTATGACTTTGGGGGCAACTGCCCCCACAAACATTATTATTATTTTATTTTATTTTTTAATATTTTATATTAAAGATAATAGTTGCCTCCACTAAATAGGTACTATTTTGAGAAAATAATAAAAGATATGTGCTATATTTATTTTTAAAGTTGGTTTTGAATTTTGCTTGAGATAACTACAACAATTGAAAGTAGTTTTTCTTCCATAAGTACAAAGGTTGAAAATATTTTTTTCAATGAATCTTGTGAAAAATAATTGTTTGATTTAAACAAATAAATAATTTTAATAGTATTATGAAATAAAAATGATACATTATTAAAGTATGTAATGACATACACATAAAACAATTATAATTTATATAAAAGTTAAAATGCATTTAAGTTTTATAATATAGAATAATATAACTTTTTGTAATATTTTTTTATAATACATATATAAAGAGATACCGAGTTTTAGTGTATTTTATTTTTCATTCAATTTTATTATTTATTTAAATTATTTTATCTATATTTCTCATTTTTTTACTTATCAAACATTTTTTTTATTTACCCAAAAAGGAAATTGTATCTCCTATTCGATTTATTGACAAAAAATAATATATATGCTCCAGTGATAATATAATTATTAAATACTTTTATATAAATTTTTGTAATATATAATTTTCATGGGGCAGTTTTTTAAAAGTTTTTACTTTTCTCATTTAACAATTAAATAATTAAATAATAATAATTATACTACATAGAATTCATTAAATATAAACAATAAAATAAATAACCTATCACATATGCAACGTTTGACACGTCAGTTTTTTTTAACGGAAAATTGACATTAGAAACTAAAATCAAACAAAATTCAATATATAACGACTCACACCAAAAAAATATACAAAGACTAAATTTAAAAACTCGCTAACAAAGTTGATTTAAGCTTACTTTTATATAAATTTTTGTAATAGATAATCTTCGACCCCACTAATGAAAAGTTCTGGATTCGTCCCTGGTAATAATTGATTCATTTACTCAGGCACAGTTGTTGGAGCTCGAGAGGCATTCTTCTATGATATATTTTTTATCCATATTTCATATGACCAGACCAAAGCCACAAGTAACCTACATGGCTTCACTCTTTGCTGCACAAGATGCATAATCCTTTGACATTGCACAAGCACCCTATGTGCGCTAATGTTATTAAGGATTTTCGAAAGTGCCATGTGGAACACCCTGTTATAAAATTCTTTGGCAAATGTACAGATTTAAAAAAATATATAATTACACTGGATCATTGCTTTAGAGCAGAAAAATCATCAAAGAAATATCAATTCACAATCACATTTGATATTCGGATATAAAATGTCATCGTCAATGGTTATACAAGACATGTGTTAGAGTCAATTAAAAGATATTTTGATTACTTCCTATGTCAAATTACAGAAGAAAATTACTGCATAAAAATCAATGCTAAGAGTTCTTGCTACATTTTTTCCTTCCGCGTCCAGTGTTGTGAGAAGAACGAATACGAAGATCTATCATTTGATTTTCACAGCAGGTTAGTCACACTGGGTATGTTCTCAAAGCTGAATGCAGAACCACATCTAGCCTTCACAATTCTAAGATTCCAGGTGCATGAGCATGGATTTAGAAAGGAAGTATTCTCATCCTTCAAGGCTAGTTCTGCAGTTAAAAGGCAAGACATTAGAGATGTTAAGAAGTGTGACACAGTGTGACTTCAAAACCATCATTCCCATTCATTCACACAAATACAACAAATTCTAATTGCCGTAGAATGAAACAGAATTTTGAGCAATTTAAGGTCCAGCTAATTGATTCACTAATAGTCCACTAACTCGAAGCAAGATTTTGTACTACCCTTACATGAGTGCCAAGAGTTTAGACAAGTGAAAGTTCAAGAGAAAAATGATGTATACCTCAGAACAGTAGCATATGAAGCTCAAATGAAGTAGTGAGGTGTTTTAATGATGATGCATCTCCAATGGTCGCCCAACTGGTTACTGTTATCATGATCAAGGTAATTAAAACCGGACCGGATATTGAACCGGTATAGACTGGGGTTTAAGGTTTAAAGGTTTGACCGGGTCGGACCGAGGGTCGGACCGTTATTATATATGTTATATGATTTAGTACTAGTTTTTTATCATATAGATTGGTGACTTTTATTTCCTATAATTTCTTAACTAGAATCAGTTTGAGAAAGAGTTAAAAATGTTAGAATTTTGTATCTTATGTAAAATATATTAGATGATGTTTGATTTAGGCCAAAGAATATTAGAATTCTAGCTCTTATTATCAAGAAAATACAAATTCTGAATGGATTAGAGTGAGGTCTTAAATTATAAGACCCATTTGGTTCAATAGTATTAAATTGGTTTTTTTTTTTCATCTTTTATTATATTTTTATTTTAAATAAATTTAAAGAAAAAGCTGAAAAAGTTAAAATCCGGTTCAACTCATGTAATTGGACGAACCTCCGGTTTTCCCGGTTTCAACCCAATTTTCCGGTTGTTGCCCCGGTTCCTTGACAGACCGGTTTAAATGGTTTAATTGACCGGACTTATATGATTGCACACTAATTCTTGGCTCTTGAATAATTTTTGTTTCCCTTTCAATTTTAAATTAAGCCATATTTTGAATAAAGTTCATTGATTTATATCTTTTATTCAATAAATGTTTTGTCCTTTGTGAATTTCTTTGAATTTAATTTTGCTATTTGTTGTGTATTGTTTTGATTAATTTATAAAAAAAAAATCAAATATATATATATATATATATATATATATATATATATATATATATATATATATAATTTTAAACAATTCTATTCAATTTAATTAATTAAATTATTGATTAATTTTATTAAGTAAATTTATTTAATTTAGTTAATAATTTAGTGCTTTTCCTCGGGTATACGACCTTCGACTTTCATGCCTATTACTTTAATTCCTGTGTTGCTTGCACACTAATTATTAGCTCTTGAACTTATATGATTGCTTATGTCATATACATTGCATTTTTTTTTGCATTTTTCCCCTACCCCTTTGTGTGATCTCTATTCCCCTTTTTTAGGTTGATTACTTCAGGTGATACTTGGTTTGTTTATCCCTTTGGTTAGTTTCCCTTTTCCGTGAGAGAACTAGACGTGAGTCATCCCTAGTCGAGATATAATTCTCCTACCCCATGACATAGTTGAGAAAGATGTAGATTCTTTTCCACTTGAGAGAGGTATGTGGCATACTCGTCGATTCTATAGCCGAGTTGGAGCCCTTCTCTCAATGTGAAGCAAAGATCCATCTTCCATATGTTTGTGGTGATTTAAGTTGAGTATTCTCCTCAAGATGACAACTTGTCTCTTCTCCTAAAACCAATCAACAAACATTGTTCACCCTTAGTGAGGGGAACTACGAACGCTCTGGTTCTTTTAGTCAAGATACGTAGGCACGAGATGCGATGTTTTGGCGAGCATACTTAGGAGTAACACCTTATGTCTCCTTTTTCTTTTCATCCTTAGCAAATAACTTAACAAATAACACAATAAGACAAGAGGCTCTTGTAGAGTACTATGGATACTTAGGATGCTAGCACATTTCCTAGGTATAACCAACCCCCGAACCTTATATTTTCTCTTGCTTTGCATTGCATTGTATACTCATGGGTTATTCGTTCTTTTTCCATTCCCTTGAATAAATTAAAGATCGGTTTGTGAATTATGATTTGAGATTCATGTTAATTAATAGCATGATATCTGATTCCCACCACCACAGGTGCATAGGAAATGGAGAAAGTATAATTGTGTGGACTAATTATCGGGTGAACCCTGAGCTCAAACTAGATCAGCAGAGAATTGACTTAGTATATGGTTTTCAAATAGATAAAGTTGTTAACTTGTTTGATGATAGAGGTAATTGGGACACAAACAAAATCATGAATATGATACCTCCAGAAAATCTGAATGATATGACTAAAGGTGCGAGAAAGACACAAGAAAGGGGGTTTGAATTGTGTATTTGCTCTTTTGACTACTTTTCGTTTCTTGTCGATGAATCACTTAGGATTACATCTGAATTCGTTGTGAGACTCTGACTGGCGAAGTTGCATCCAGATTTGTTAAGCATGAGGCTTCAGAACTAACAAGAGTCTGAACATAAGATCCATTTCTCAGAACTTGCAGTGCGGAAGCTTATCAGAGTTAAGCTGCAAGGTTCTGACTTACTTGTGTAAGGTTCTGATACTCTATATAGAAAGATAAACAAAGACATTAAGCATAAGAGTAAAGAACACACGATATATCCTGGTTCACCAAAAAGGCTATTCCAGTCCACCCTCCTCAGGTGATTTCGCCTTGAACACAAGGTCTTAATCCACTATAATCAATCTCGATTACAGATGCACGAGCAACAGCCGGTGACTAACCATTTGCACAGCCGCACTGTGACTAACATACAATGAACCGTTCAGGGATTCAACTTAATGAATATAACGAACATTGACCTGCAGGTTCCAATCTCGCAAGATCTACTGCTAGGTTTTCACAGCTAGACGTTCAGGGATTCATCGCAATGAATATAATGCTACTGACCCTATTTCAGGCTTTTCCCACAATGACATCTTGCCATTGTCTTCTTAAGTCTCCGGTCACACTGACCACTCAAGGAGTCCTAATTCATCAAGAATTAGTTATACATGAGATTACAAAAATGCTTCTTAACAAGCAGATTACTACTAAGTTTAAGTACAAAGAACACACAAGTGTTCAAGCAAGATGTGAGCAACAGCGCCTTGCTATTCTAAGAAACTACAGAGATGTATAATAATATGACAGTTGTTGACATCTTGTAGATCTTCTTCTTCTTCATCTTTGGGGTGAGCAAGCTTTGAGCAACAACTCCTTGCTTCAGATCTTCAATGTAGCGCTGACGAGAAGGTGGTTGATGACTTGACTGATTTGCAATGTTGTCTTCTTCATCAACAGCTTCTATACCAATTCATTGTTGTTGTGTTGAATAATGATCTTTGAGCTTCAACAACAATAACCATGTGCAAATGGTGATAGCTTTGGATATTCTAAGTGTTACAACGAGAACTCATCGTTGTTGCTATCTTTACACAATGACTTGAACAATTCACCATTCATGGCTGAATCGATCTGTGGAATATGTCGTCAATTAGAAGCAAATGCTCTTTCCTTTAAATAGCCCGGTAGAAATATAGTCGTTTGAAATATTGTTGGCCGTTGGAAAAGAGATGTTGTGTAATAACTCGCTGTACTGACACATCTCCTTTTTGCTATGGGAGAAGTGATAGATCTTTCTTGGGCGCCGTGTACAGTTACTCATAACGGTAACATTTGAATTCTGAACTTCAGAGGCTTCTGATGGTTAATTAATGAAGCATGAGTAGAGTCTTCTTAATCAGGATATCTGATACGTCAAGTCTTCAGTCAATTGAAGAAGTCCATTAGGAATCAGTCTTCAGAACTTCAGCACTTGTCATTAAGCACGTTATCCTTTACTTCTTCAAGTCTTCCGAAACTTCAGAACTTGTCCATTAGGAATCTGTCTTCAGAGGCTTCAATACTTGATCTTCAGAAGTCTTCAGAGTCTTTCTGCACTTGGTCTTCAGAGCCTTCCGCCTTCATAACTTCAAGTCATGAGAGTCTTCAGCACTTCGGTTCTTTTCTTCAGAAGCTTCGCAATCTTCAGAATCTCGACCACTTTTAGAGAGCATCCACAAGAGCATTGCATCAGCAATATCGGCATCCTTGGATCTGACTGATCACGATAAGATACAGAAGCGTTCTTGCTTCTTGTGACTTGTGTCACACATAGTAACTTCGCATATTATCAATTACGCTCATCTGGCTGGTGCATGTTGGATCTTGTATATTCTATAATTATGATCTGCACATAACACACGTTAAAACATAAAATGGTTCTTTCACAAATTCGTATTGTTATCATCAAAACATAGATCGACTTGTAGAGACAACTCTTGATCTCACAATCTCCCCCTTTTTGATGATGACAAAACCAAGTATTTTGATTGAACATTTTATACAGGGTAATCACCAAACAGAACATATTTAGAGTCTGGAACAACAGCTCCCCTTGAATGTGTTATCCTCGAAGTTTTATCTGTGATCATCTAGAATCTTATATGATCCAAAGACATATAGAATAACAACTTGAGTTTCCAGAACGAAGAATAGAAAATGACTACTTCTCTATCTTGTCTTTAAGAGAACAAAGAGTCTTTAGCATCTGGACTAGTTCATCAGAACTTCCATCTTCAGATCTTCAGAGCTCAGTTCCTTTGTAGTCGTATCAGAGCTTGTAATCTTTAGAGACTTCTGAAGCATTTCTACCTTTCAGCAGATTCATTTAAGCACAAACAGATCAGTTCTTATCTGATAACATAGCCTCGCTATCTATCAGAGACAGACACTGTCTTTTAAGAAACTCCCCTTGAGTTTTAGACTTTGTGAAGATTTGAGATTTTGCAATTTGATCTTCAGGGTAGTCTCCCCCTAATTCCTATAAGTCAGATATTGGGATCTTCAGAATCATAATTCAGGATGGTAAGATTTTAATCACCAATGTAGATTATGACTATTTTAGAGTTTGACTTTTGAACACAGGTCTTCATCTCAGAACCTTGTTATTGTCTCAACTCAGTGGTTTATCAAAGCTTGATTTCTGATCAGATACCAATTGAAGGTTTAATTATAGTGATCAATCTGAAGGTGCGAGAAAGACTCAAGAAAGGGGGGTTTGAATTATGTATTTACTCTTTTTGTAATTTTTCGCATCTTGTTAAAGAGACACTTAAGAACCTTTAATGTTCGTTGAGAGATTTTGATCTCTTAACTATGGAGCATGAGAACCATATAGGTTCTGATCATAAGATACGATACTCAGAACTTGCAGTGCGGAAGCTTATCAGAGATAGGCTGCAAGGTTCGGACTTTGCTTAATATGAGGTTCTGATATTCAATGCATAAACATAAATAGAGATACTAAGCAAGGGAGAAAGGACACACGATATATCCTGGTTCACCACGCGGGCTAATCCAGTCCACCCTCCTCAGGTGATTTCGCCTTGAACACAAGGACTTAATCCACCATAATCAAATCATGATTACACTTGCACGGGTAACAGCCGGTGACTAACCACTTGCACAACCGCAGCTGTGACTAACACACAATGAACCATTCAGGGATTCAACTTAATGAATATAACGAACATTGACCTGCAGATTCCAATCTCGCAAGATCTACTGCTAGGATTTCACAGCTAGACATTCAGGGATTCAATTCAATGAATATAACGCCTACTGGCCATATTTCAGGATTTTCCACAATGACCCTCAGCCATTGTCATCTTAAGTATCTGATCACCACGTGATTTACTCAAGCGTCTCAACTCACAGCTGAACCGTTCAGGGATCCCTTCAGGATATAACGTTCACTTAAGGAGTCTCAATTCATTTAGTCGAATTGGCAAACTTGAGATTACAGATTATGCTTCTTAATAAGCAAGTTTCTCCTAAGTTCAAGTACAGAGAACACATAAGTGTTCAAGCAAAATTTGAGCAACAACTCCTTGCTTTCCTAAGAAACTACAAAGATGTATTTAGATATTACAATTATTGACATCTTGTAGATCTTCTTCTTCTTCTTCTTCTTCTTCTTGGTTGAGCAAGCTTTGAGCAGCAACTCCTTGCTTCAGATCTTCAATGTAGTCCTGACGAGAAAGTAGGTTGATGACTTGACAGATCTTCAATGGTGTCTTCTTCATCAACAGCTTCTGTTCTTGATTGTTGTTATTGTGTTGATTTGTCTTCTTGAGTTTCAACAACAATTGTCGTTAGTAAAATAATGATAGCTTTGAATATGTTAAGTGTAACAACGAGAACTCATCGTTGTTGATATCTTCACAATGACTTGGTCAATTTTGTAGATGAACATTCAGTTCATTGATTATACAAGTGATCGACACATCAGAAGCAAAAACTTTTTCCATTATATAGCCAGTAGAAATATAGCCGTTTGAGAATACTGTTGGCGTTTAGAAAAGAGACGTTGTGATATAATGAGTTGTACTGACACATCTCCTTTTTGCAGAGGGAGAAGTGACCGGACATCTTTTCTTGGGCACTGTGTACATTTAACTCACAACGGTAATATTTAGACTTCAAAACTTCAGTGGCTTATGATGTTAATTTGATGAAGCATGAGTAGAGTCTTCTTAGCAGAATATATGATGCTTCAAGTCTTTAGTCGATTGAAGAAGTCCATTAGGAATCAGTCTTCAGAACTTCAACACTTGGTCCTTAAGAGCGTTATCCTTTTCTACTTCAAGTCTTCCGAATCTTCAGAACCTGTCTTAAGAGTCTTCAGAACTTTGATATTTGAAACCTTGAAATTCAGAACTCATAAGTCTTCAGATTCTTTCTGCACTTGGTCTTCAGCGTCTTCAGCCATCAGAACTTCAAGTTATAGGAGTCTTCCGTACTTTGGTTCTTTCAGAGTGTACTTCTTCAGAAGCTTCGCTATCTTCAGAATCTCAATCACTTTCAGACAGAATCCACAAGAGCATTGCAGCAGCAATCTTGGCATCCTTGGATCTGGTTGATCATGACTAGATAAAGAAGCGTTCTTGCTTCTTGCGACTTTAGTCACATATAGTAACTTCTCATATGTATATATTCAATCATAGTACATCTAGCTGGTGTATGTTGGTTCTGATGTCTTTAGTTCTTATGATCTGCACACAACACACGTTAGGCCATAAAATGGTTCTTTCACAAATACTTATTGTTATCATCAAAACATAGATTGACTTGTAGAGACAATTCTTGTTCTCACAATCTCCCCCTTTTTGATGATGACAAAACCATGTATTTTGATTGAATATTTTATACAAGGTAATCACCAAAGCGAACAAATTCAGAGTTTGGAACAACAGCTCCCCCTGAATGTGATATCCTCGAAGTTTTATCTGTGATCATCTAGAATCTTATATGATCCAAAGACATACAGAGTAACAACTTGAGTTGCCAGAACGAAGAGTAGAAAAGGACTACTTCTCTATCTTGTCTTTGAGAGAACAGAGAATCTTTAGCATCTGGACTAGTTCATCAGAACTTCCATCTTCAGACCTTTAGAGCTCAGTTCCTTTGTGGTCGTATCAAAGCTTGTAATCTTCAGAGACTTCTGAAGCATTTTTACCTTTCAGCAGATTCATTTAAGCATGAGAAAATCAGTTCTTGTCTGATAACATAGCCTTGCTATTCATCAGAGACAGACACTGTCTTTTAAGAAACCCCCCCTGAGTTTCAGACTTTGTGAAGATTTGAGATTTTGCAATTGGATCTTCAGGGTAGTCTCCCCCTAATTTCTATAAGTCAGATATTAGGATCTTCAGAATCATAATTCAGGATGGTAAAATTTTAATCACCAATGTAGATCATGATTGTTTCAGAGTTTGACTTTTGAACACAGGTCTTCATCTCAGAACCTTGTTATTGTCACAACTCAGTGGTTCATCAAGGCTTGATTTTTAATCAGATACCAATTGAAGGATTAATTATAGTGATCAATCAACGCTTGATTCTGAATCTGGTACTCATGATTTGATTCTAGTTTGATACCACATGATGTGCTGAGTCTTATACCAGAGTACGTTGAGTCTGATACCAAGTGAAGGAATTCTTCTTATACCTCTTTGAAGGTAATTCCTTTGTTCGCTGAAATGATACCAATGAAGGTATTTTGATAATAATTTATAGCCTTGCTCTGATTGATGAGTCTGATACCAATCTTTGTGTACTGAGTCTGATTACCAATTGTTGATTTAGTCTGATACCAAATCATTTTCATTTAAATTTTTTTCTGGTAAACATCAGAACGACTTCTTTCTTGGATCTTCAAACAACTTCTATTATATGATCGGAGTTCTTCATTCTTAACCTGTTCTTAGAATGCCTAGTGAACTTGTTCAGAGTTCCTCGGATAAACATCAAACAACAAACGTTAGTAGTAACGCATTTTTATGTGAGTACTTTGTTTGAGTTCTGCATTCTTTCAGATTTCCTTCTCAATCAAAATCTTTATATTTCTCCCCCTTTTTGACATCATCAAAAAGTGATAGAGCATATGAGCATTTAAGCATATATTTAACAATCAATTAAAATCGAGTGTATGAGTGATATTACTTGAAGGTGATGGAAGCCAATTTGAAGGTCGTGAAACTAGTGTTCAGGTATTTTAAAAGCAATTAGATTTATTTTACTAACTTTTTGTTATGGCAAAATTAATCTGAAGGACGATTATAAATGACCAACAAAGAGCTCGTTAAACAGATTAACTGTATTTAAACATAGAAGTTCATAGATTAAATTAAAGTGTTAAAAAAACATAGATTGCATTAGATAAAGATTTAAACGGAAACATACAGATCTAGACTAGACGAAAACTGGTTCTTATAAGAGAGAACTTTTAGAGTCACATATTTCCGTGTTATGAAGGATTGAGATATTCCTCAATACTTTATTAGTCGGACGGTTGTATGCGTATTTCAAGAGAGTTGAGCGGCTAAGAAATTTCTAGTAAGAAATAAGGAAGTAGCCTTTGTACGCAATTTTCTAGATGAGATAAATTAATGAGTTTCTTTAAATTTAGCCATTATGATTTCTAATACTGGTTGAATTATATAAAAGATTCTATGAGAAAGAGTGAGGGAGTTAGGTTCTAAAGTTTTCATATAAGACTTAATAAAGCATTTTCATTAATTCAAAGGTGATTGTACATTAAACACAAAATATTAAAGACTGTAACATAGCAACTGCTAAAAGATCATCACAACTTTAATCATCAGAATTCTCAACACTGTCCATATTTTCACAACTGATTTCAACAGGAGAAGTACCAGGTTCAAGCCTGATGATTAAGTCCCAGGCCTTTTCTTGTAGAAGTATTTCAGATATTATTCTTCCATATGGAATGAAGGCCTGCACTTTGTTTCTAGAGACTTTGATAGAATGTTTCATATGATTAAAAATGGTTTTAGGGAGATCTATTGTAACATGATGTGTTAGAAGAAAGATAAGGATTCTGTCGTTGTGCGTTAAGATGTTCTCAGGAGTCATACGAGGATGAAGGTTGGTCAGGGAAAATTTGAACCATGCTTTTGGAAAGGGGAGAAGCCTCTCAGGGTTGTTTGGTTCGTAAGGAACTGAGTCGTCAAATAAAATTTTGCACTGATCCACCAAGCTTAGGTTCGATTGATAGTCATCAATCGTAGCTCCGGAGGAGACACAACCAGTGATTTTCTCTATCGAGGAGACAGAGACAGCAATGGGTTGAAGGTAGACTTCCGACCAGATGGTTTTTCCATCGTTGCTAATTCTAGCATATTTCTAGAACTCTTTAACGAGATTTGGAAAGACGGGACCATATAGGAGAGCGTAATAGCCGTGCCAAGACTAGGCTTGCATGCTTCTGAGTATCTCCAAACCATAGTCTTCGGGATGAGCAAGGTTGAGTTTCTTCTCTGGAATAAGGTGCAGATTTTCTTTGTTTCCAAGGAAGGTTGGTCTATTCCTTTGAGAGTTCATCGTTCTTAGTGAGTTTAGAGTTTTGTAATTGAGAGTGAAGAGAGAGGAATCCTGCTATTTATGGGTGATTAGGATGAAGTGTGATGATCGCTTTTGGGGATAGGATTTGATTTGTTATTTCCTAGATATTGTATTAAATCTTTGGGTATACTGAGAGATGTAAACGCGTGTAGCTAAAGAGACAAATTAGTTACCTATTTATTGGAAAGGATGCTGGACTTAATGATGGCTTTTCGGTGAGTGGTCAATGAGTCGGGTACATTAATGAGGTAATAAATTTGAGTAAAAGAAATTCTTAACTTATTATTTATGTAAAATTTTATTGTTCAAAGAGAGACTTTAATTAATGATTATAGATTTGACAATACGGTTTTCTTAGATAGTCTAAGGACAATTTAGCACAAGTACAAAAGAAAGATTAAAGCATAATTAACATAGTTTCTCTAGTCACTAAAGACTTCACATTTTGTCTTCAACAAGCAGTTTTCTGGAAACTCATCAGGACCATCTTCTTCAATTCTTTCCTTGATTATGTCCACAATTCCATATCTGAAGAATATCTCAAACAAAACTCTTCCATAAGGAATGTAGGATTTTGTGAGGTTTCGAGACTCAAGGATGGTTTTCTAGAGACAGTTGAAGATTGAGTATGGTAAGTTTATCCGAAAGTCATTCATTAGTAAATAAATGAACTTATGGTCGTGAAATTGAATTAGATTATTGCTATCTATTCTGGGAAGAAAATTTGACAACATAAGTTTGTACCAGACTTTGGGAGTAGGTAGGAGATTCTCAGGATTGTAGGGTATGTATCTGGAGGATAAGTCGTGAAGGGATGCAAAATTTCTCGTAGGAAAGAAATTGTGTTTGTCAAAATTAACATGAATTTCAACATCTTCACATCCAGTTGCAAGGATCACTGAGAATAGGTTGATGTTAATTGGGATTTCAAAAACATAGGAAGTGATGCATTTGCTTTCAATATCAAGATCAGCATGTTTCCAGAAATCTTTGACCAGGTTTACATAGATAGGCTTTTCTAGCATCATGGAGTACCTAGTCCATCGTTGAGAGTTTAAAATATCTGTTATACTACACGCAATGTCTCTTGAGAGTGAAGGAGTAATGAATGAGAACCGTTTCTCAGGGATGAGTTCAAGGAGATTTGGATTGTCGAGAAAGGTTAGTGGAGGCATGATAAATGATGGATGAAGAGGCTTAGAATTTTAGGGTTTTGAGTATAATAGTATGAAAGGGAGACATGATTTTATAGAGTAAGTAGGTAGAGTTATGCCTAGTCTAGGAAGATGTAGGTTAGTGCAAAAGATTTTAATGAGATTTTATTTAGCTGTCAGAGATATGTTATGTTTTCAAAAGATTCGCATTTATTATGGTGTTCCTTTTGCGTGTAGATTTTGTTAAAGGATTTTATCTAGCAATTTCTTATAGCTAAGTTTTAACAGATATTTTTATAGTGGAATTATTTTCCTAAAGAGATATGTAATGAGTCCTAAACATCTAACTAGTCATGACAATTTATAAAAGTATTTTATGGGTATACATATTATAAGAGAAATAGAAGATGTACCTTAGGGATGCTTAACTTTTTAAAGAGAATCGTTTAGCTAAACTTTTTCGTGAAAGCATTCGTTTCTGAATCTTTGAGCATTTTTCTGATTCTGCCTATTTCCGAGTAAGCTGCAGAGATTTCTTGGGTTCTTCAAGTTACACTTGTGTTCTGACTTCTGAGGAAGGAGAATATTTTCTTGGAATGTGATCCTAGTTGAATTACAGATTTTTCTATTTTTTTGTTCAATCTTGTCCATCAAATAACTGGGATTAAGACTTAGCATGATCAGAGTGACCACTTCATCCGAACTTGGCCAAACACATGCAATCCTTTTGATAAGGCAATGTGATGACTGTTCTAAAATAAAATTGACACTCGTATGCTTGGGAGCAGTACTTTAGTGAACGATAAATTCTATTTGATGACCCTATTCATACGCATCAGATTACATCTGTTTTTGATTGCTTCTCACTCCTTATTTCCTTGATCCATAGAACCTGTTTGGTTCCGATACAGTTCTTAAGTTATGGATCTGAATTTTAAATGATAAACTTGAGAGTTGGTTGAGTTCTCCTTTCATAGCCTGACTTCAGTTTGCGTTTGTGAGAATTTCTGTTCTTCGAAAGATGGTTGATTTTACAAGATAAGTGAGAACCTTTGAGAGGTTGTACAAAGAGGAATTAATATATCAGCTTCTGACTTTGTTCCTCAAGGTTGTTTCAGAACTTGTTCGGAACCAAAACATCATCACGCCCCATATGTACATCACTAGACATGGTTTGCATAAACCTTCTTGTTCTCACAATGCTGATCAACTTATTTGGGGTTTATCACGCATATCTATTAGTTAACTGATTTCTTCAAAAGAACATCATTAACGTCATCTTTTAAGACATCAGTTAGAGAACCTAGATGTAAGGATGATGAAGAAGATGAGAGAAGGTTTTCAGAATCATCATTTCTTGAGACCTGCAACCTCTCTTCTACTTGAGAAATTGCCAACCTCTTGCTCTTCACAGTTTCTTCTGAGATCCATTCATGGAACTCAGTCCAGATGTTTCTTATTTCCATGGAGTCCATACAAGAATTGGAAGCTTCTACTAAGCTTTGAATCTTTGAGATTGCATTTTCCTTGAGGGATGCTAATGCATTACTGTTTGATTCAATCAGTTATTATGATGTTTTAGGTATTTTAATCACTTGTTTGAGTAAAGTAAGCATCTATGATTATTATGAATTTGATGTTGGTATAGGCATAGAAAACAGAAGACATCATATTTTCATTGATTAAAAGAGAGACAAAAACATCAGCACAAAATAGAACAATAAACAACAAGACATAGCACTATTTGACACTACATCAGGATTTAAAGTTTTAGTCATCAAAATCTTCAACGTTGTCCACCCTATCACATCTTGTCTCAGTTACTGAAGGTTCTGGTCCAAGTCTGCTTACTAACCCCCAGAATTTCTCTTTTAGCATAATTTCAGATATTATTCTCCCGTAAGGAATGTAAGAGTTCAACTGAGTTCTTGAAACTCTGATAGAATGTTTCAGGTGATTGAAAATAGTTTTGGGAAGATTGATCCTAAAGTGGTGTGTTAGGAGGAAGACGAATATTCTGTCATCTTGGGACAGCGTGCTTCTTGCAGTTGCATGAGGTCGAAGGTTGGTTAGAGAGAATCTGAACCATGTTCTGGGTGAAGGAAGAAGTTTCTCAGGGTTGTTTAGTTCATAAGGAACCGAATCATCAAATAAAACCTTGCATCTCTCTACTAAGCTCAGGTCAGATTGAAAGTCTTCAACAGTGACTCCAGAGGCGACACAATTTATGATCTTTTCAAATGAGGGAATGGAGATAGTGATTGGAAGGCGATATACTTCAGACCAGATAGTGTTGCCATCATTACTGATTCTGACGTATTTCCAGAATTCTTTCACAAGAACTGGAAAGACAGGGCCATTTAGCAGTGAATAATAACCATGCGAAGATTGAATCTGCATGCTTCTTACGATTTCCAGACCATTATTTTGAAGTCTGGCTAGATTTGGTCTTTTCTCTAGGATAACTTCTAGGGTTTCTACATTCCCTCTAAATGTTGGAGAAGCCATTTGTTAACACACAAAAGATTCTAAATGAAGATTAGTTTAGATGAGGATGAGCGAGGATGAAGCAGAATCCTATTATTTATAGGCGAAATGAGAGTGAGGAGTGTAATGACTAAATTGGTACACAAGGATTTGGGTTTACTATTTCCTAGGTGGTCATGATTAATTAGGGTATGCTAAAAGGTGTGAACATGTGGGAAAAGAGAACGGAGCAGTTACTTATTTATTTTGAGAGGAGTTAATGTGTTAACAGCTGCTTTGCCGTGAGTGGCCATTGGGGCTGCTATATTAATGATGACGGTGTCTTGAGCCACTAAAATATTTTCCAAGGACTTTCAATAATTAATATCAATTAGTGCTTTGTCAAATATTTTAGAATTAAGAATTCAATAAAAAATGATTCATGGACACAGTTCATTAATCTTTGAATAACTCAGGACAAACTGATATTATCGATTTGACTTAGAACAACTGCAATTTCAAAACATACACTCTGCATACATAGTTAAAACACAGACAGGTTTACGTTTCCTAGTCACTGAAGATTTCACACTTAGTCTTTAACAAGCAGTTATCTGGAAGGTCTTCAGGACCATCTTCTTTAATTCTCTCTTTGATCATGTCCACAATTCCATCTCTGAAGAAAATTTCAGACAAAACTCTTCCATAAGGAATGTAAGACTTTGTGAGATTTCTGGACTCAGAGATGGTTTTCTAGAGATAATTGAAGATAATGTATGGTAGATTTATTTGAAATTCATTCATTAGTAAATAAATGAATTCATGATCATGAAATCTGAGAATGTCAAGACTTTCTCCTCTGGGAAGAAAATTGGACAACATGAGTTTGTACCAAGCTTTGGGAATGGGTAGAAGATTTTCAAGATCGTAGGGTATGTATCCTAAGGTCAAGTCATGAAGGGATGCAAAGTTTTTGGTAGCAAAGAATTTGTTTTTATCAAAATCAATAGGAATTCCAACATCCTCACACCCAGTTGTAAGGGTGACAGAGAACAGGTTGATGATGATTGGGATTTCAAACACAAAGGAGGTGATGCACTTGCTTTCAAAATCAAGATCTGTATGTTTCCAAAAATCCTTGATGAGATTTATATAGATAGGTTTTTCTAGCATCATGGAGTACCTAGTCCATTGTTGAGTGTAAAGCACACCTGCTATACTGCAAGTAATGCATCTCGAGAGAGGAGGGGTATTGATTACAAATTATTTTTCAGGAATGATTTCAAGAAGATATTGGTTACCAAGAAAGGTGAGTGGAGGCATGACGATGGACAACAGGGTTTTGACGCCTATGATTTTATGAAGAGAACTTTGAGTATGAGGTTATTTGATAGGGAGACGTGATTTTATACAAGTAAATGGGTAGGATAAGTTGTACCTAGTCTAGGAAAATTATAGATTTGTACATTACGATTTAATAAGATTTTAGAATAGATTATGTTGTCAGAGATATGGCATGGTTTCCAAAGATTCACAATTATGATTGCGGTTACTTTAGAGTGCACGCATAGTAAAGAAATTTCCTTGTAAGACAGAATTATTTCAGAACATTTATTTCTTTCTACCAAACCAAATTCATGCAATATTGTTTAAATATTCAAAGTAGAGAAGATCATACCTTAGGGATCCAGAAATATTTTTGCAGAGATTCTTTACAGACTTATCTGAGCGCTTTCCATTCTGAGATAATATTATTATTTTTCAGATTCTGTTTGCTTCTGAGTGAGCTGCTATAGGTTCGTATATTTTTCAAAATTTTCTTACATTCTGGTTTCTGAGGAATGCGAACATATTCTGAATTCTGAACTAAGAATGTTCTGAAAAATTTATTAGATAGAGATCTGATCAATAACGTTTGATCCGACTGAGATAGTCTCAAGTCATCAGAATTTGGTTGCAGTGATTTGATCAATACTCTAAGTGATCAATCTTGATTAAGTACTTGATGAATCTATGAAGATCTTCTTCCTGAATATTCTTTCAGTTCCTTGTATAGCTTTCAAGAAAAACAATGTTTAGTTCTTCATTGAGTTCATTAACTTCTGATCATTCCAGGATTCAGATGGTGAATCAGTTCTAAGAGTTTTGAATTCTTCAGTTTCCTGATTTCAACTGACCCTTCTTGAAATTCAAATTCATAGACCAACAATTTTTCTTCTTTACATGAAGAGATTCTGAATGAGCTTTAACCGAGAAAGTCAAGGGTGGACCTAGTCCATTTCTTGAAAACATCTCAGGAGCTCATAAAGAGTTATTCTTCAGCAGCCCAGACTTCTTGTCTTCTGATAATTCAACCTTGAGCAAATACGTGGTTCCTCTACACGTATCTTCCAAGATGAGCATTCAGCAGATACTACTCCTTATCTGATGAGTCCATCTAATCAGCTGATTCTTCAATCTTCAACAAGGCTTTAGATGAGAAAGATTTTGATGATCAGCAAAGCTTCCAGAATCAGTGATTTGCTCGAGTAGTTAGATTGATTACAATTTTGTACACAGTCAACTTCTGAGCTGTTTACAGAAATTGTAAGTGGATTAAATTTTCACACAGAGTATTTCTGCGCACCTCATCTGGATCTTTTTCTGACACTGTTAAGTGTTTGATATCCATCAATAACAGAACCGAAGCTCTGATACCAATTGAAGGTGCGAGAAAGACACAAGAAAGGGGGGGTTTGAATTGTGTATTTGCTCTTTTGACTACTTTTCTTTTCTTGTCGATGAATCACTTAGGATTACATCCGAGTTCGTTGTGAGACTCTGACTGGAGAAGTTACATTCAGACTTGCTAAGCATGAGGCTTCAGAACTAACAAGAGTCTAAACATCAGATCCATTTCTCAGAACTTGCAGTGCGGAAGCTTATCAGAGTTAAGCTGCAAGGTTCTGACTTACTTGTGTAAGGTTCTGATACTCTAAGATAAATAAAGACATTAAGCATAAGACTAAAGAACACACGATATATCATGGTTCATCACAAAGGCTAATCCAGTCCACCCTCCTCAGGTGATTTTTCCTTGAACACAAGGTCTTAATCCACTATAATCAATCTCGATTACAGATGCACAGGCAACAGCCGGTGACTAACCATTTGCACAGCCGCACTGTGACTAACATACAATGAACTGTTCAGGAATTCAACTTAATGAATATAACGAACATTGACCTGCAGGTTCCAATCTCGCAAGATCTACTGCTAGGCTTTCACAGTTAGACGTTCAGGGATTCATCGCAATGAATATAACGTTACTGACCCTATTTCAGGCTTTTCCCCTAATGACATCTCGCCATTGTCTTCTCAAGTCCCCGGTCACACTGACCACTCAAGGAGTCCTAATTCACCAAGAATTAGTTATACAGGAGATTACAAAGATGTTTCTTAACAAGCAGATTACTCCTAAGTTTAAGTACAAAGAACACACAAGTGTTCAAGCAAGATGTGAGCAATAGCTCCTTGCTATTCTAAGAAACTACAGAGATGTATAATGATTTGACAATTGTTGACATCTTGTAGATCTTCTTCTTCTTCGTCTTCGGGGTGAGCAAGCTTTGAGCAACAACTCCTTGCTTCAGATCTTCAATGTAGCGCTGACGAGAAGGTGGTTGATGACTTGACTGATTTGCAATGTTGTCTTCTTCATTAATAACTTCTATACCAATTCATTGTTGTTGTGTTGAATGATGATCTTTGAGCTTCAACAACAATGGCCATGTGCAAATGGTGATAGCTTTGGATATTCTAAGTGTTACAACAAGAACTCATCGTTGTTTCTATCTTTACACAATGACTTGAACAATTCCCCATTCATGGATGAATCGATCTGTGGACTATGTCGTCAATTAGAAACGAATGATTTTTCCTTTAAATAGCCCGGTAGAAATATAGCCGTTTGAAATATTGTTGACCGTTGGAAAAGAGATGTTGTGTAATAACTCGTTGTACTGACACATCTCCTTTTGGCTATGGGAGAAGTGATAGATATTTCTTTTGCGTCGTGTACAGTTACTCACAACGGTAACATTTGACTTCTGAACTTCAGAGGCTTCTGATGGTTAATTGATGAAGCATGAGTAGAATCTTCTTAATCAGGATATCTGATATGTCAAGTCTTCAGTCAATTGAAGAAGTCCATTAGGAATCAGTCTTCAGAACTTCAGCACTTGTCTTTAAGCACGTTATCCTTTACTTCTTCAAGTCTTCCAAAACTTCAGAACTTGTCCATTAGGAATCTGTCTTCATAATCTTCAATACTTGATCTTCAGAACCTTAATCTTCAGAACACATAAGTGTTCAGAGTCTTTCTGCACTTGGTCTTCAGAGCCTTCCGCCTTCAGAACTTCAAGTCATGAGAGTCTTCAGCACTTCGGTTCTTTTCTTCAGAAGCTTCACAATCTTCAGAATCTCGGCCACTTTCAGAGAGCATCCACAAGAGCATTACATCAGCAATATCGACATCCTTGGATCTAACTGATCACGATCAGATACAGAAGCGTTCTTGCTTCTTGCGGCTTGTGTCACACATAGTAACTTCGCATATTATCAATTACGCTCATCTGGCTGGTGCTTGTTGGATCTGATATATTATATAATTATGATCTGCACACAACACACGTTAGAACATAAAATGGTTCTTTCACAAATACGTATTGTTATCATCAAAACATAGTTTGACTTGTAGAGACAAATCTTGCTCTCACAATGACAACTTTAAAGCATCTTAATGTTGAGAATGGTAAGGATGTATATATGTGGAATGGAAACCAAGTGTATAGTGCATACCAGTTAATGAACTTGAACAAAAATGATCAAGACACCTTTGAGTTTTAGAGCCATATATTAAATCTAGTAGTACCCAAAAAAATTAAGCCATTTATATGGATGCCAAAACATGAGAGCCTAATCACCAATGAAACAAAGCAAGTTGTGTTGTTTCACCTATTAATAAACTTCTTGATTGAAGGCATATCAGCATGCATGTACAATTTGGTTACGTTGTACGTGTCTGTAACATATAGTGGATATTTTCCTACATTATATATTATATTTGTGTGTTAGAGATAATAATTAAATTACAACACTTGAGTAAATATGGTAAGAGCATTACATTTACAAAAACCTTCTTCCTTGACTTTGGCGTAATTGAGCATGATGACAGTTGGGCCAAAGGTATCTAAATGTTGTTGGTTAAATTTGATGAATTGGGAAGCATTCATCTCCTAAAGGGTACAGTTGATGGAGTTATTACTACAATACGTGTAAGAATGTTAATTAGACAATGACACAATAGGAAGTAAGCCAGGAAGCAGTTAAGTGTGGTGTTGGGAGAAAGGAAACACACCCATGGTCTCTCAATACAAGATTGACTTGCTGTTTTTTAGCCTTTGGTTGGGTTTACGTGTAACCAATGCTATCAACCATTCCTATGATATCTGGACAGAAAATTGTAAGCATGAACAGGTATAAGAAACATGCCAACATTAAATTAATGGAGAGGCATAGAAACAAAGTTTTTCACCTATGAGGATATCCTCATGATATCGTCCGGTTATAATATCAGAAAAACTGGTAAACTTGTTAGTTTTGTCTGGAATCTCATGTTTGTTGATATCACTCACAGACGTCCCTCCGGTGAACTTTACCATATACTTGTGAACAAATCATTAGTCTCAACCTGGAAGTTCGATATAGTGTAAGTGTGGTCTACAGTTAAAATTGTATCAAACTTATCCATATACGATGTCGGCACAACGACATGTATATTAGTTCCCTGTTAAAAAAAAGGAAAGTATAAATGTGTATCATAAACTAAGATATTAAAACCAAAATGAAAATTCCTTTATACGAAGCAATTAAAACCAATATGAATGTTGCAACCATAAAGGGTGTGTTTTGGTGTAATAATAAAGTCCAGCTTGCAAAGACACATGAAAATGCATATGATATCTGAAGATGGGTGGTTTATACCTGAGTGAATCGCACACTCAAAGATACAACAGAGTCGCCACCAAACTTTATTTAGTCCCAAAGGATAGGGAAAATATCGATAAAACCCAAGGGGAAGAGAAACGGGAATCGGAGTCGGTTATGCGAAAGGAAGGTACTAGCACCTTACGCATCCGTCGTACTCGACGGGAACCATTTTGCTTGCTTCTAGGCTTGGATGGGTTATCTATCTAAAGGCTTCTAGCTAAAAGAAAGAGAGAGAGAGAAAAGAGAAAGAAAGAAAGTGCTCGCAGAGGATTAGGGCCCTCGTGCCTATGTACCCTCATAGTGCAATGAGGAAATCAGAGCGTCGTAGTTCAGAGGAACCAGGGAAAGAAAAGGGAAATGGAATAAGATGGAAGTGTGATCGCCAAGATCATCGCGGTCTCGTGCCTACGTATCATACATTCGAATGAATTCAGAATCAGAGCTTCCGTAGTTCAGGGAACTAAGACGGAAAAGGAAAAGGAAAGGAAAGCGGTGTCAAAACCAAGAGCAAAAGAAAGAAGGAAACTATAATGGGGAAACCTGAGCAGTAAGAGCGATTGCACAAGAAACAAGAAAGGAATGGTGTCAAAACCAAGAACACAAGAAAGAAGGAAACTCCGATGGGGATTCCCAAGAAATGGTGTCAAAACCAAGAAAAAGAATGCAAAAGGAAAGACAAATGGAATAACGTGCAAGAATGGTGTCGAAACCCAGAAAAAGTCGAGGAACAAAAGGATAATAGAGAAGACTCCACTGGGGAGGAAGAGAATAAAGAAATGCTAGGGACCAGAGGGTAAGCGACCCTACTAGGGAACAAACAAAGGGGTGGTGTCAAAACCAAGAGAATAAGGAATCTCGGTATGTTAACTGACTGGTAGTGGTTAACCGAACGGAAATAGATAAAGACTCTGAAAGGGATAAAGGTTTTAAGAGATAACCTGTGATCAACTAAACGAACGGGTGTAGAACCGAGCGAAGGTCGTGACCCAAAGGACGTTGACATTGACTGAACAAGCAGTACTTGACCAACAAAAAGGGTATTGAACCAAAAGAGGTTGCTAACAGCTAGGATTCGATGTTAACAGAAGAAATTGTGATTAACCGAAAAGAAGACGAGTGATTAACCAAGAGAAGGTGATAAACTCAAAAAAGATCAGTATTTTAATAGGCTGGCTGTGGTTAACTGAAAAATGGGTGATTAACCAAGAGAAGGTGATTAACCCAAGAGGAACTCAGTGTGTTAACAGGTAGACTGTGGTTAACTGAGGAAGAGTCCGAATTGGTGTTTTAATTGACAAGCAGTGGTTCACCAAACAAAGGGAGAAGAACCAAGGGAAGGTTGCGAACTCCCGGGGATATGGTTGTAACAAGAAGACTGTGTTTAACCAAAGAACAAGTAATGAGACTCTTCTAGGGAATCAAAAAGCAATGACTGACCCCAAGAAAAGAATAGGGTGTTGAAAGAAATAGAGTTTACTAACCCAAGAACAATGATCGTAACCAAGACATGGTGATTGACCAAAAGAGAGATAGAAAGTGGCAAGAGAGCCAAGAGTGACCAAGGATCGACTCAACTGGGGAAAGAAGTACGCTACCGCCTGGAGATAGAGGTGACTAAGCCAGGCACAGGGTCATTCGTCCCCTACCTAAGTAGTCAGAATGAGAGTAGGAATTCTCCCTTCTCATTCCTTTAACACACAGGGCGTAGTGCAAGAATTGAAACGGACAGCGTAACAGCTCCAAGTTGTATAGTGCTCCAGTGTCACGCGAAACTCTGTCTCTGCGGGGGAAAGCGGGAGAAAAAGCTCTAAAGGAGGCCTAAAGAGAAGCGCCCACAGGATGATTAATAATCGAAACGTGGTTTCGATTAACTAATCAAAGGGAGGAATATGCTAATAATTTTCCAAAAGAATGGATAATCATTAAAGCAAAGAGGGTGAATTATTGATTGTACATGATTAAACTTGCTCAATGAAGAACAAATTTAATGTGATCAAGAATGAAATTGCAAAGGCAGCACCAAATGTTACTTAAAATGCAACACAAAATCATGTTAACAAGTGAGCAAAAGGATGTGCAAGAATGATCATGTTCATGCAATGTCAAGAATGAGCATAATTATGAAATCGAAAGAATCGGAAAGTTCACAATCATGCTTTAAACTGAATTGAAACAGCACCTAAAACATCCATAAAAATCACATGTATCAATCCATGGAAGTTAGAGGAGGAAAGCATGGCAAATGAGCTTTAAAAAAACCAAAAATGGCACTCTGTTACAGTGGTAACCGATTACCTTATATTGAGTAACCGGTTACTTGCTTGAAAACGGTAAATCTGGGGAAAATTGTTCAGGGTAACCGGTTACCTTATATTGAGTAACCGGTTACTCAGTTGAAAAAAGACAGCGTTGATGCAAAATTGTGAAGAGTAACCGGTTACCCTATATTGAGTAACCGGTTACCACTGTAACAGTGGCAAAAATGGCTTTGGAAAAAGCACTTAATGCATCCAAATCACTTGTGCAAATTACCACATGCTAGGGTATGAATTGGTGCACGAAAATTAAGCTTAAAAGCAGCAAATATGCAGTGATGGAATCAATTAACACATCAAGATCATGGATCTAGCAACGACATAATCAATTCACACAAAAGATATCGAACTACATCGCGAATGATACAAAAACGTTCGGAATAGTAAAAATGAGTGAGATCTACCAACCTACAAGCCGGAGGATTGGCTTGGTGATTGTTACAAAGTAATCTTGATGAAGATAATAAAAAAAACCAGAGGAAATCTTCAATTATAGCCAAATCGTACCGAAACCGAGCAAATTGCGCCAAAACTCCGAAATACAAATTCGAACCGTTGAATTCTGATGCAAACACTTGAGATGAATCCAAAAGCAAATAGAACTCCAGAAATCCAAGTATAATTGCAAGATAATGAAGGTTAAGCTCAAGAAATAATCACTTCCAAAGTAGAAGTGATTAATCTTCAATGGAGAAGAGCTATGGTGAGGTTTGGGAAGAAAATGTAGATGAAGATGAATAAGTTGCAGAAAAATTCAGAGAGAATGTGAGAGTTAAGTGTGTGTAATGGTTGAGAGATTGTAGAGAAAATGATTCTACTTTTGTGAAAATAGTGAAGCTTTGTTTATATAGAGTTTTGGTTTGGAGTGTGAGAGGTTTGGAATTAGGCTAGGAGTTAGCTTTGGGTGGTTTGGAACTAGGCTAGGAGTCACTTGACTCACCGAATCAAGCGCTTAACTCGGTTAGTTAGGAAGTTAACTCGGTAGCAATCCCAATGTAAGCTTCACATCCGAAGGTTCACATACTTGTCAATCAAGGAACATGGTGCACTTAATTTCAAGTGATGCATTGGAGTAAATGTAAGTGGAGTGTCTTGAATGGTCTTGAATTGTCTAAAATGTTCCACACAATGATAAAACCCTGTAGAATCCAAGAACAAAGAGAGTGCAGAGGTGCTGTCCCAAAAAATACAGCAGAGACTGCAAATTGTATTGAGTAACCGGTTACCCTATATTGAGTAACCGGTTACTCTAGGCAAAAATTGCCCAGATCCCTTAAAAACAAATGCTGAGACCCCGGTTTCGCTTTTCCACCTCTTGTTTTGATGAATAGGCATGAAAACCCTTATTGTGTGCTTGTTTTGATGATGTGATAATCTTGATAGGATGTGATTAATCGGGCGTAAAAACCTGAAAATCCTGCAACAAGAAACACAGAGAAAAAGAATGTGAATGCGTATGCCCGCGATGTGAATGCACATGATTATGTAAAAGGAAAAAAGGGAAGAGGTCAAATTTCGGGTTACGACAACTGCCCATATTTAATCCTCGTGGACCTGAATGTACGAATTGCGCTAGCTTTTCTATGATTCAAGGTAGAAGAGGATTAAATAAAAGAGTAGCTCGAAAATTTGGCCGACGACGACAAAAAGAGAGGTTTTGAGAGTGTTTGAAGTTAGACTGAAAATCTACCGGGGAGCTGAATCAGGCCAAAACAAAGGGAGTATGCTAGATGCATATGCCATGTATATGCTGTTCTACATGATGCTTGAGATCATGCAATGCAAAGGTACGAGTCGAGGTATTGCACGGTGGCTAGGCAGAGATTGTAGCAAAACGAACTCGACATCCTCGACTGGGGGGAGAACCCACAAATGAGGACAACCTGTTGGAGAAAAAGTCCACGATGGGTGACAACTCTGCTGATGAAGAAACCGAGAAACATTAACTTTCTAGGTTATCACCGTTGACACTGCCGGGAATAAGAGGATCAAATCAATCCCTTCATCATGGATGAATGTCGGGAGAACGAACCTAAAAAACTACCGCTGACTCTACTGCAGGGAATTACCAAGGTCCGGAGAATCTTCTCTGCTTGGGGAAGACGAGGAACTAAGTCGCACCGCTACCGGTGCGTGACAGTTCTGACATGCTGAGAATGACGCACGACCCGTGCTGGGGAAAAGAATAATCATCTGCTCTTGGGGTGCATCGTGACAACTTTGTCGGAGACCTTATCGATCTGTTGGGGAACTGTAAGGTAACCAACCTCTCTGGAGAACCACAATGGCAATTGCTAGGGGAATGATGACTCTGCAGAGGAGATAACAACCTCTTCAGAGAACTACCACTGTGCTGGTCGGGCATTAGGCTTGCCAATGGATATTACTGTAGCACCCCAAAATTTGCCCTACCGTTTTTCTGGCTTATGTTTCTTTCTCATTTTTGCATCTCATTAGGTCATATGCATATCATTTGCATTGGGTTCCTAAGACATGGGATCGAAGGGTTTTCTTATTATCAGTATTTTCCTATTCAGAGGTTAAGTGCTTATTCAGTTATGATCAGGTGGAAGTTTGACTTCATCTTGGTCAAATCATCAGGAGTTTTGCTTCAAGTGCAAGTTATCCGTGTTATTGGGAAGTGCGCATCAAGGGCCAGTTTGTTATGCGCGGGAGGTCAAGTTATCAAGCATTGGTTCATGTGGGGTTGATTTAAAAGTCAGGATCCGTGGATTTATTTTCCCAGAGATTTATTCAGACAGATTCCAAGTGATCCAAGGTTCACTTGATCGGAGATTCAGAAGATGACCCACTCAGATTGTTGCTGTTTCTATGGCAAGTTGTTCAGTGGTTGCTGTGTGCATTTAATCAGGTGCATTGTGGAAAGGCAAGTTGGTTCATGATCGTGTACGGGTTGGTGGGTAACCGGTTCATTTCATAAATAAAACATCAGTTCATTTCCATTCCTTAAATCCAATTCAATTCAAAACCAAACAATCCATCCATTTTATTTTTATTTTTAGTTTCCATAATATCCATTTTTTTAAGCCAATTTATCTACATCATTTAGATATCCACTCTTTATCCAAATCCCGTTTCAATATTCATTTTGAATCCAATATCCATATCCAATTCTAAAAAACCCATTCCTTTTATAAACCATTTCTATTCAAATTCCATTCATTAACCATTCTTTTTAATTACATTACCATTGTCCAAAATTCAATTCCAACCAAAATTCACATCTATTTCGATAGTCATTCTTTTATCCAATTAAACCACTTTTTTTAATCCACATTCACTTTTAAATCTTTTTTTATCAAAACCAATCCAAACACATTTCATTCAATCCATCTTCATTTTGAATTCAGACTTAACCATTTTTTAAAAAAAACTAAATTCCCACTTTCTCATATGTTGGTTCGTTGCAAAAGGCCCATCATCATTGCAATAATAATTGCCTTGTTTTTGGTTTGTGAATTAATAACAGGAAAAGAAAAATAGCAATGAAAATTCATAACGCAATAAAAGTGGAAAATACAAACAACCACATTCACAAGGTCTCGACGTGGAACGCATGATTCCTTGCACAGCCACACACAAAAATTTCACAACAGAATTCCAATTCAAGTACCTATTCTACCCCCCAAAAGTTGGTATAAAAGGTGGCAATTCTCTCAGATGCAAGGGAGGAGGAGATCACAACTTTCATTTTTCTGCAGAGACGAGATTTCATTTCCAATATTCTTCATTGTTCTCTGCAAGAATTCACTCACCTCTTCGAACCATCTCAACTTCATCTCCAATTTTAGCCTGTAATTTTCACACAGCTTTTCCATAATCTCTTTGCTCTGTTTCACTCGAGCTTCATCAACAAACTTCAACAAGAGCCAAAACCTACAAGAAAACAAACCATTCACAACTCAGTTCAGAATCCATAATTCGCGAACAAGCAAGCAGAAAATCACAGAGGATGCGGAGTATAAGAGAAAGCAAAATTGAAAGCTGAATCGAGACGGGAAGAAGAAGCAGCAAATCGCAAGTCGTATTGAATCGTACCTGAAACTTTGTTTCCTGGCCGTTGTCTTCATCGTCGATAATCTTCGTTCCCAAATAGATCACCAACATTCCTATTGCAACGAGTTTCTTCAACTCTCGCAATTTGAAAATTCACAGTAGCTTCTCAAAGTGAATTCCACACAACTGCAGAAATCAACAACAACAATTTCAGAGCATCCATTTTTGCGAAGAAAGAAGAAGAAAGGAGCTTCAGAATTCGTACCTGAGGATATTCTGTTTTTTTCATCTTCGAAGCGCCATCGGAGCGACTCCGATAGGTACCTTGATCTCATACCAAACTTTGAAATGTGATAATGTGTTTGTATGTTTAGTGTTTCTGATTATGCGATTCGAAACTCGTGTTTTCCATTGCAACTATTATCGATCTCTGAGCGTAGTGTTTTCATTGTGAGAGTCGCGATTGAGAAGAGCGATGAAGAAGACGGTGATTGGAGATGCGTCGGCGTGGTTCTGAGTGACTAGCGGCGAGGAGACTTGTGAGGGAAAGCGCCGGTGAGAAGGTTAAGCGAACAAGATGAAGCCAGGAGAAGCGATGTTGAAGGCGACGCGGTTTAAACATTGACGGAGACGGCGGAGAAGGGCGAAGGAAGTTGAGATGGAAGGAATTAATGGACATAGGTGAAAGAAAAGTGAAGAGAATGAGCATGTTGAGTATGGCGAGGCTAGAGGTGAGTCGCTGGTGGGTTGCGGTGAAGGTCGATGGAGATGGTGGTGAGCACGGTGCCAAAGAAGAAGATGGAAGGGAGACGAGTATGAAGGGTGGAATCTGTCTTTAGGGTTTTGACACTTTTTTTTGCTCCACATTGGGCCGGGTTTCTTAAGCCCAGCATCGCCTCTTTTTTTTGCACCCTCGGATTTCACTTTTCCACACGCCTGGCTTTTGTCAACACCACCAGTACTTGGTCCTACACCTCCGTTTTCCTTTTCCGTTTTTAATTAGACTTTTTTGGATTTTGTTTTAATTTTTTTAAATGGTTAATTGGATTTTGGTTTAGAAGTTAATCTTGTTTTTTTAACTTTTGTTAATTGAATTAGAAGTTAGATTTTTAATATTTAGTTTTTATTCTAGATTTAGTTTTTAGAATTAGTTTATTTAGTTTAAAAATTCTTTTCTTTTAGAAATTTATCTTGAATTAATTTTTGGTTTAATTTTAGAAGTAAATTAGATTTAATCTTTCTTTTAATTAGTATTTTAATTCTAACTTGGTTATTATTGACTAATTGGTGATCTTGATTTTAATTAGCACTTTATTTTAACTTGAATATTTTTAACTAATTGTTAATTTTGATTTTAATTACCTATCTTGACTAATTTCTGATTAATTCCTGATTCACTATTTGTACTTGATTTTCTTTTGACCTGGTTACATGTTTGATTTTCTCTTGTGATTGCGATGCTTTGTGTTTACTTGTTGATTCCTTTGTATTCACGTGCTCCCTTAAGGCTTCTAGTCCGACTTAATTTCTGATTAAGCTCGGAGTAGGATAGACATTAGGCTCTCAATCCAAGCATGACAACATTAGGTAGACTCCCCTCTAATCCTCGGCCTTAGGGCCATTTTGCATGATAACTTGTAGGATTCAGTTTCCCCTTAGACTTTCCGTGAGTCCCGACTCTTTTCTCTCGCACCCGTGCGATCGAGACCAATCTCGTTTTCCTAATTCGTGGTCGTTCCCACGAACTACGACTGCCCTGATTCTTTATTCTCGTCTGAGTAAAGATACGTAGGCACAAGATTGCGTAGATCTTGGCGGGCTACCTTCTCTTTTTTTTTCCACCAATTTCCTCCCCTTGTTTCGTGGTTGTTCCCACGAACTACGTGAGCTCTGATTCCTCTCTCTCGTCCGATTGAGGATACGTAGGCACGAGGATCCCTATCCTTGGCGAGCACTCTTCTCTCGCACCCTTGGGATTGAGACCCTTCCGAGCACATTTCTTTCACAACCTTTCTTTTTCACCTCTTTGTCTCTTTCCGACCCGTAGGTCGAACTACGACTGCTCTGATTTCCTCTTTCTCTTCCGATTGAGGATACGTAGGCACGAGATGTGATATCTCGACGAGCAACCTCCCCCCTTAGTTCGTGTCTGAACTACCTTCCCTTCTCCGGTCCAGTAGCAGTGGAGCTCCAGATGACGACACCCTTTGATGCAGACAGCAAGCGTGGATCCCGTCGAGTACGTTGGACGTGTTGGGTGCTAACACCTTCCCTTCGCGTAACCGACTCCCGTACCCGTTCTCTTGGTCGCGAGACCATGCTCTTTCCCTCCCTTCAGGTTTATGCAGTGTTTCTTTTCCCTCTCTTGGGATAAATACACTTTGCTGGCGACTCTGTGTTCTTTTGCGCCACTCTCGCGTTTGTACCGTTGGATGCAAATCTCTCGGGAGCGACAGCTGGCGACTCTGCTGGGGATTCTGGTTGACCTATGCTGGTCCTTACCCTTTAGCGAGTCGATCCTAGTGCTTGTCTGTTTTTTTTCCTTTGGGTATTTTTTGTGGTGCTTTGCTTTGTTGTATATTACTGTACTTACTGTCTTATTTATTTTACTGTATTTACAGCTCTTTATTGCATTGCATTGCATTTCATTATTGTCATACTGGATATTATTGTGCTGTTCTGCTGTTGGTTTTTCTATTTGTAGGGTGGGCTGGATTCATGAGAGAGAAGTCCAATACCAAGGCTTGAGCATACACCTATGATTAGTGTGGAAAGTAGTGTGACTTGTTTGGCATTTGGCTAGACGAAGTATACATGAAAACTCCACATCCAGACGAGGTTTTCTTGGTAATATTCTGTCCTGTCCATTTGGGGCAGATGATGGAATATAACCTGGAAAACTGTCGACTCTGGCGACCATTCCCGAGGACTCAGTTGCGGCACTCCTCCCGAGATGTGACAGTGGCAGCCCACTTTCTGTGGCAAACCCATTGCACACTCTCGATCCAAGGACCCAATGCTGGGAACTCGCCATAGGATCCTTCTTTTTGAGGTGAATCAGTGGACGACCTCTTTGATTGGGGGTAGCATTGTATCCTTCGGGCTGAATGTGCTATTGCTTCTCAAACCTCTGAAGCTGATGATCTTTCGTTTTTGGAGAATCAGTTGAGGCCTCCTCTTTTGATGATGATGCCAAGCCAGAAATGGTGAACGTATCATCATTTCTCGACCTGAGAGCCCAGGATACTGAGGATCTTAGCACCACATGTGAGAGGGGCGGGTTGTTTACAGGTTTGCAGGTAACCTAAACCTTCAACATACCTGGTATTCTGGTTCTCTCATCAGTGCAGACTTATCAGCCTGGTATTCTGGTATTCTGATCATTCGGTATTCTGGTATTCTGGTACTCTCTTCAGAGAAGACCTTTGAACTTGTCAGTCAGCAGCACAACAGTTATTCAGAATTTTTTGGAAGCTTTGATCCCATGTCTGCTGCATTTCATATTGCATTGCATCTGCATCTTGCATCGTTTTTGCATATTTGTCTTCGGCCTGATCAGAGAGCTCATCCATCCTTTGTCTGAACCGCAGTTGATTTCTAGAATTTCTCATCGGACTTGAATCAGCTTTTGGGGAGATCATCATGAATTCAGGGGAACAGAATCAGTTTGTAACTAGGGCCGATGTTGAATTGATGAAGAGTCAGTTGGATCAACTTGTGGAAGCTATGACAGCCATGAATAGGGGAGATGCCAACGTTCAGAGGACTTCAGTTACTGGGAATGTCATTCCACCTCCAGTGAACAATGTTGCTCAAGCTCAGCATGTTCGAATCCCTGTTGAAGGTCGAGCTATACAAGAGCGTACCATCGTCCGAGATGGACATTCTTCTTCTCTTAATGCCACAGACTATCAGAGCTTTGCCTTCTCTGTGCCAGATTTCCAAGGGGTAGTTCCAAAGATTAAACCTAAGGATCCACGGGCTGTTCAGTTTGATGAAAGATGTCGTGTGTTGGAAGAGAAGCTTGATGCCTTAATGAAGCGTGATACTCTTGATCTGAATGCTACGAGCATGTGTTTGGTGCCCGGCCTTGTGTTACCTCCAAAGTTTGAGATGCCGAATTTTGAGAAATACAAAGGGGATAGATGTCCGAAGCTACATCTAGTGATATTTAGTCGAAGAATGACCTCACGTGTCTATAATGACAATCTTATGATTCACTATTTCCAGGACAGTCTGAGTGGGGCATCATTGAGTTGGTATATGCAGTTGGAAAGTGGTAGCATCCGATCATGGTCAGATCTAGCCAATGCCTTTGTAAACCAATATAGTTATAATCTTGACATGGCTCCTAGCCGCCTGCAGTTGCAAGGTTTATCTAAAGCGGATAACGAATCATTCAGAGAGTATGCTCAGAGATGGAGAGAGTTAGCTGCTCGCGTTCAACCACCACTTTTGGAAAGAGAATTGGTTAATATGTTCAAGGATACTTTGCAAGGACCATACTTCGATAAGTTGATTACTGTATTAAAATTCTCTGATTTGGTAATACTTGGAGAACACGTTAAGTTCGATATCAAGAGGGGAAAAATCCAAGGCGCCTCGAACTTCCCGGCTAGTGAAAGTGAATCAGTTGTCAGTTCTCAAGAGGAATGGGAGGAAGAAAGTAATTCCATCGGGGAACATCCACCACCTCGTCCTCAATATTCAGATGCATCAACTGTTCAGAGTCAGCAATCTTCTGGATCACAGAATCAACGGTCATATCGCCGTCCGCCGCGTCAGCACGCCCGCCAAAGACCTAGGAAGCCAGAGAGGCATTTCACTCAGTTTCCAATGTCATATCATCAGATGCTTCCAGATTTGATAAGAGGTGGATTGATAGTGCCGAAGGAATTGAAGCCAGTGCCTTTTCCGTATCCACCAGGTTTTGATGTCAACGCCCGTTGTGACTACCATGCTAGGGCACAGGGGCATTCAACTGAAGACTGTAAGGTACTTAGGAGCAAGATTCAGACACTGCTTGACTCCAACATGTTCTCATTCACGCATCAGGGTATTCAGATCTGCGACTCTCCTTCATCCAGTCGTGCGGGTTCATCAGTTCAGGTTATGGAAGAAGACACCGAGAGCAGTTGTGCAAATGATTATCAGACTGACTTCGATGAGCAATTCTGAAGATGGCTAGTTCAGTAGCAGGTCAAGCTTGGAAAGCCCAGTTCTCCGAAGCTGGCAATCTTTTAGATCATGTCATTTCTCTGCATTTGTAGTTTCTTTTCTGTTAAAGTGCAAACTCATTTGTAAAACTCGTCTGTTTTCAGTTGATAATGATAATGAAATGAATATGCATGTTTTGATTAAATCCATCTGTGTTCACTCATATTTTCTTTATTGATATCTAACCCTTGTTTAAGCAGGATCCGGGGAGGATGATGAAATTCAAAGACGCAGAACTTCTGATGGTATGCTTTTGGGGCAAAACCTTGCTGATGATGTACAGGCATTGTTTCAACTTCCCAAACACCGGAGACATAAGGAAGATAATCCCTTGTCAACCCCTTTGAGCCGAGAAGTAGGAGTTTCTTTCTGAAAACGAAAAAACCCTCAATCTTAACCTGGGGCAAGGTAGGTGTCAATTAATTTGACTGTGCGTTCAATTCGAGGATCAAATCTATGGTTATCCCTCACCAACCGAAGAGTGGGGCAGTCATATCCCTTGCAAACAAGTCAGACAAGCCAGTGCCACACGATTTGTTCAAAAAAAAAAAAAGAATCAAAAGAGAAAGAAAGCCCGCTAAGTCGAAACTTGAAGACAAGTGACTTAGGCAAAAGTTAGGGCATCCCGTTGGACTTCGAAAGCAGAAATTGAAAAATTCAAAAGAGTTAGTCCAGGAAAAATCAGGGAAATGGAAAAGAATAAAAAGCGAAAAATGGAAAAAGAAAAATCCTCAAATAAAGAACAAGTCGTGTGTTTACGGACACCAAAGGCAAAAGGGGTGGCTGTCACTCCGAAAACTGTGTGGGTTCTTTCTATCCTCATACCATTCATAACCGTTTTGAAAGGAAAGTGCCTGTGTCGAGTTAGCTGAACGTAGGACTGGAGAACATCAAGGAGAATGGGTGGGTTAAAACAAAACTTTGAGCCTTATATCCTTTTCTTTCTCAAACCGTGAACCAGACCACGTTACAACCTTTGAAAGTCCTAATTGAAGCAAGGTTGTTTCGAAAGCATACTCTGGTAAAGATCGCGTCGAACCTGACTCCTAAAAGGATCTTCTTACCATTCATGTTGGTATCAGTGACACTTTGATTAGTGATTCATTCACTATATGTCACAACTCTTTTTTCCAGTGAACAGACTTGGATTTCAAAACTGTCATATGCATTGCATTAAAATTGTCATTTTCGAAACGAATTGTTTTACTTGCGAGTAAGTGCTTGATCAGGGAAGTTTCTGCAATGGAAAGGTTGATCAATATAAGTGCAGAGTGCTTGAGTACTCCGTTGAGCAGGAGCAAGCCATCAAATAGTCATATCAAAGGGGCAATTCATTCCAAGATTCAGCTAATCTGGGGCAATCAGGTCGAGATTCAACAAATCTCTCGAAGGTCAGTTAGTCAGAGGTACTCCTTCACAGATCAGCCAGTAAAGGGCAAAATCACTTCAAGACTGGGGTAGGTCACCCCAAAAGCAAAAGGGTTTTTCTCAGGAGAACGGTTAATCAAGATCATGGGGCAAGATATGTCAGATCTTGAAGACAAGTTCTTTTTGGGTTATGCTGCATCAGGGCACTTTCTTTTGGTCCCATCTGCAGGGTTCATGTTGATGTTCGACACGTGACGTCCCCAGTAGACTTTCTCTCCCCAACAGAGTAAGGGTAGAAAGTATGTCTCCAGCAGAGGAGTAAGCTCGATGTTATCCCCTAGCAGAGTTGATATCATCAATCATCGTTCCCCAAGCAGATTACTTGGTGATGGCTGGTATTCCCCAGCAGGTTAAGGGTGTTCCCCGACCATAGGCTAAGTTCAATGATATTCTCCAGCAGGTCCGCTGTTATTGACTTCATTCCCCAAGCAGGTGATAGTCATCTCAATGGCTTGATCAACAGTGGTTGACATCCCCACCAGATTCCAAGTCCAATGGTTATTGACACCTCTTCCGTAACAGATATTTGGGGTCCATCTTCAAGGTTTATTCGTAATCCCCAACGGAGTGGGAGTTCTCTTCGGGTTTCATCTTCAGTAGTGGTTATATCAGGAAGGTCGGTCAGTGTGACTTCCTCGGCAGGGTTCGTAACCTCGAAGACAGTTCAGTTCGCCATCCCCAGCGGAGTTGGCCTCTTCTCTTCAGCATTTATTTTGCTGGAGGGGTCCTTTTGCATGTAGTAAGCATTTTGCATTTCATCCTCAAAATGCGTAGCATTCCATTTCGTATGGAGCATTACGGAAAAATTCAAGCATATGCATGTGAAGCATAAGCCAGGTTTGGTACCTTGTACAGAAGCCCGAATCATTTTCAGTCAGAACAGTGACATATCCCAAAAGAGAATGCCAAGCCATTCCTCAGCAGACAGTTTCTTCCCGCCAACCCCTTGACGATGTGTTCCGAGCTCAGGTTTCGTACCTTCGGATGTTTTCAGTTTTCTTCCCGTCAACCCTTTGACGATGTGTTCCGAGCTCAGGTTTCATACCTTCGGATGTCTTCAGTTTCTTTCTGTCATCCCTATGACAATGTGTTATCTTCGTTCAGATCTTCTTTCCGTCATCCCCATGACGATGTATTCCTACGGTGGAATTTTCATTTTCTTCCTGTCATCCCTAAGACAATGTGTTTCTTGGGTTTCATCCTCTTTCTGTCATCTCCATGGCAATGTGTTCCTACGGTGGAATCTTCTTTCTGTCATCCCTATGACAAAGTGTTTCTTCGGATATGGGTTCCATTTTTTTCCCGTCAACCCTTTGACGAGGTGTTTCTTGGGGTTCATCTTCTTTCTGTCATCCCTATGACAATGTGTCCCTTTGGTCGGGTTTTCGTACTCTTTCTATCATCTCTATGACAATGTGGTTCTTCGGATAAATAATCGGTGCGGTTCTGGGGTTCACTTTTCTTTCTATGGGTTTCATCTTTTTCCTGTCATCCCTATGACAATGCGTTCTCTTCGGTTAGGTTTTCTTCCTGTCAACCCTTTGACGAGGTGTTTCTTGGGTTTCATCTTTTTCATGTCATCCCTATGACAATGCGTTCTCTTCGGTTAGGTTTTCTTCCCGTCAACCCTTTGACAAGGTGTTTCTTGGGTTTCATCTTCTTCCTGTCATCCCTATGACAATGTGTTATCTTCGTCAATCCCTTGACGATGTTGAGCTACTCCCCCCGCAGAGTTGTCTGTTTAGATTTCTCTTGTCCCCGGCGGAGTCATCTTTGTAGAGCTGTCGATTCTACATATCATTGTTTGAGAGTCCACCTTCGGCTTGGTCTTTCTTTTTTAGCCCACCTTCGGCATTGTCTCATATCCTTTGTTTGAAAGGCTACCTTCGGCTTAGTCTTTCTTTGAAAGCCCACCCTCGGCCTGGTCTTTCCTTTTCGAGCCCACCTTCGGCTTATTCTTTCTTTGAAAGCCCACCCTTGGCCTCGTATTACCTTTATATCCCCCAGCGTAGTCCGCCTTCGGTTGGTCTACCCTTTTTGAGTTCGTCTGCGGCCGTCCTCGTAAACAACTCTTTTTCATCATCTCCGCAGATTGCAAATTTCCGGGTTCTTTTTGTATTCAATCACCTTCTACCTTGAACGTCTGAAAGTCGTTGCTATCACCCTTTCAGGTCCAAGTTGATTGAATAGGGGCAGCTGTAGCACCCCAAAATTTGCCCTACCGTTTTTCTGGCTTATGTTTCTTTCTCATTTTTGCATCTCATTAGGTCATATGCATATTCATATCATTTGCATTGGGTTCCTAAGACATGGGATCGAAGGGTTTTCTTATTATCAGTATTTTCCTATTCAGAGGTTAAGTGCTTATTCAGTTATGATCAGGTGGAAGTTTGACTTCATCTTGGTCAAATCATCAGGAGTTTTGCTTCAAGTGCAAGTTATCTGTGTTATTGGGAAGTGCGCATCAAGGGCCAGTTTGTTATGCGCGGGAGGTCAAGTTATCAAGCATTGGTTCATGTGGGGTTGATTTAAAAGTCAGGATCCGTGGATTTATTTTCCCAGAGATTTATTCAGGCAGATTCCAAGTGATCCAAGGTTCACTTGATCGGAGATTCAGAAGATGACCCACTCAGATTGTTGCTGTTTTTATGGCAAGTTGTTCAGTGGTTGCTGTGTGCATTTAATCAGGTGCATTGTGGAAAGGCAAGTTGGTTCATGATCGTGTACGGGTTGGTGGGTAGCCGGTTCATTTCATAAATAAAACATCAGTTCATTTCCATTCCTTAAATCCAATTCAACTCAAAACCAAACAATCCATCCATTTTATTTTTATTTTTAGTTTCCATAATATCCATTTTTTTAAGCCAATTTATCTACATCATTTAGATATCCACTCTTTATCCAAATCCCGTTTCAATATTCATTTTGAATCCAATATCCATATCCAATTCTAAAAAAGCCATTCCTTTTATAAACCATTTCTATTCAAATTCCATTCATTAACCATTCTTTTTAATTACATTACCATTGTCCAAAATTCAATTCCAACCAAAATTCACATCTATTTCGATAGTCATTCTTTTATCCAATTAAACCACTTTTTTTAATCCACATTCACTTTTAAATCTTTTTTTATCAAAACCAATCCAAACACATTTCATTCAATCCATCTTCATTTTGAATTCAGACTTAACCATTTTTAAAAAAAAAACTAAATTCCCACTTTCTCATATGTTGGTTCGTTGCAAAAGGCCCGTCATCATTGCAATAATAATTGCCTTGTTTTTGGTTTGTGAATTAATAACAGGAAAAGAAAAATAGCAATGAAAATTCATAACGCAATAAAAGTGGAAAATACAAACAACCACATTCACAAGGTCTCGACGTGGAACGCGTGATTCCTTGCACAGCCACACACAAAAATTTCACAACAGAATTCCAATTCAAGTACCTATTCTACCCCCCAAAAGTTGGTATAAAAGGTGGCAATTCTCTCAGATGCAAGGGAGGAGGAGATCGCAACTTTCATTTTTCTGCAGAGACGAGATTTCATTTCCAATATTCTTCATTGTTCTCTGCAAGAATTCACTCACCTCTTCGAACCATCTCAACTTCATCTCCAATTTTAGCCTGTAATTTTCACACAGCTTTTCCATAATCTTTTTGCTCTGTTTCACTCGAGCTTCATCAACAAACTTCAACAAGAGCCAAAACCTACAAGAAAACAAACCATTCACAACTCTGTTCAGAATCCATAATTCGCGAAAAAAGCAAGCAGAAAATCACAAAGGATGCGGAGTATAAGAGAAAGCAAAATTGAAAGCTGAATCGAGACGGGAAGAAGAAGCAGCAAATCGCAAGTCGTATTGAATCGTACCTGAAACTTTGATTCCTGGCCGTTGTCTTCATCGTCGATAATCTTCGTTCCCAAATAGATCACCAACATTCCTATTGCAACGAGTTTCTTCAACTCTCGCAATTTGAAAATTCACAGTAGTTCTCAACGTGAATTCCACACAACTGCAGAAATCAACAACAACAATTTCAGAGCATCCATTTTTGCGAAGAAAGAAGAAGAAAGGAGCTTCAGAATTCGTACCTGAGGATATTCTGGTTTTTTCGTCTTCGAAGCGCCATCGGAGCGACTCCGATAGGTACGTTGATCTCATACCAAACTTTGAAATGTGATAATGTGTTTGTATGTTTAGTGTTTCTGATTATGCGATTCGAAACTCGTGTTTTCCATTGCAACTATTGTCGATCTCTGAGCGTAGTGTTTTCATTGTGAGAGTCGCGATTGAGAAGAGCGATGAAGAAGACGGTGATTGGAGATGCGTAGGCGTGGTTCTGAGTGACTAGCGGCGAGGAGACTCGTGAGGGAAAGCGCCGGTGAGAAGGTTAAGCGAACAAGATGAAGCCAGGAGAAGCGATGTTGAAGGCGACGCGGTTTGAACATTGACGGAGACGGCGGAGAAGAGCGAAGAAAGTTGAGATGGAAGGAATTAATGGACATAGGTGAAAGAAAAGTGAAGAGAATGAGCATGTTGAGTATGGCGAGGCTAGAGGTGAGTCGCCGGTGGGTTGCGGTGAAGGTCGATGGAGATGGTGGTGAGCACGGTGCCAAAGAAGAAGATGGAAGGGAGACGAGTATGAAGGGTGGAATCTGTCTTTAGGGTTTTGACACTTTTTTTTGCTCCACATTGGGCCGGGTTTCTTAAGCCCAGCATCGCCTCTTTTTTTTGCACCCTCGGATTTCACTTTTCCACACGCCTGGCTTTTGTCAACACCACCAGTACTTGGTCCTACACCTCCGTTTTCGTTTTCCGTTTTTAATTAGACTTTTTTGGTTTTTGTTTTAGTTTTTTTAAATGGTTAATTGGATTTTGGTTTAGAAGTTAATCTTGTTTTTTTTTTAATTTTTGTTAATTGAATTAGAAGTTAGATTTTTAATATTTAGTTTTTATTCTAGATTTAGTTTTTAGAATTAGTTTATTTAGTTTAAAAATTCTTTTCTTTTAGAAATTTATCTTGAATTAATTTTTGGTTTAATTTTAGAAGTAAATTAGATTTAATCTTTCTTTTAATTAGTATTTTAATTCTAACTTGGTTATTATTGACTAATTGATGATCTTGATTTTAATTAGCACTTTATTTTAACTTGAATATTTTTAACTAATTGTTAATTTTGATTTTAATTGCCTATCTTGACTAATTTCTGATTAATTCCTGATTCACTATTTGTACTTGATTTTCTTTTGACCTTGTTACATGTTTGACTTTCTCTTGTGATTGCGATGCTTTGTGTTTACTTGTTGATTCCTTTGTATTCACGTGCTCCCTTAAGGCTCATAGTCCGACTTAATTTCTGATTAAGCTCGGAGTAGGATAGACATTAGGCTCTCAATCCAAGCATGACAACATTAGGTAGACTCCCCTCTAATCCTCGACCTTAGGGCCATTTTGCATGATAACTTGTAGGATTCAGTTTCCCCTTAGACTTTCCGTGAGTCCCGACTCTTTTCTCTCGCACCCGTGCGATCGAGACCAATCTCGTTTTCCTAATTCGTGGTCGTTCCCACGAACTACGACTGCCCTGATTCTTTATTCTCGTCCGAGTAAAGATACGTAGGCACAAGATTGCGTAGATCTTGGCGGGCTACCTTCTCTTTTTTTTCCACCAATTTCCTCCCCTTGTTTCGTGGTTGTTTCCATGAACTACGTGAGCTTTGATTCCTCTCTCTCGTCCGATTGAGGATACGTAGGCACGAGGATCCTTATCCTTGGCGAGCACTCTTCTCTCGCACCCTTGCGATTGAGACCCTTCCGAGCACATTTCTTTCACAACCTTTATTTTTCACCTCTTTGTCTCTTTCCGACCCGTAGGTCGAACTACGACTGCTCTGATTTCCTCTTTCTCGTCCGATTGAGGATACGTAGGCACGAGATGCGATATCTCGACGAGCAGCCTCCCCCCTTAGTTCGTGTCTGAACTACGTTGACTCTGACTTTCCCATTGCACGAGGGAATACGTAGGCATAGGACTCCGAGGACGTCCTATCGAGTCACTTCCTTTTCTTTTCTTCTTCGTTTCTCTGTTCTTTCCGTTCTCGTTTCTTCTCCGGTCCAGTAGCAGTGGATCACCAGATGACGACACCCTTTGATGCAGACAGCAAGCGTGGATCCCGTCGAGTACGTTGGACGTGTTGGGTGCTAACACCTTCCCTTCGCGTAACCGACTCCCGTACCCGTTCTCTTGGTCGCGAGACCATGCTCTTTCCCTCCCTTCAGGTTTATGCAGTGTTTCCTTTCCCTCTCTTGGGATAAATACACTTTGCTGGCGACTCTGTGTTCTTTTGCGCCACTCTCGCGTTTGTACCGTTGGATGCGAATCTCTCGGGAGCGACAATTACCGATTAGCATGTATGAGTCACCAGTAAAATATGTAAAGCATAACACTTTCTCTATTGATTTAACTTTTTATTGTTCTCAACGCTTTATGGTATTATGTGATCACAAATAATCGTTTATTTTCCAAACAAAAGATTGAAAAGAAAACAATTGAGAGAACAAATGATGAATTTTTATTGAATATGAAAATATTTGTACATAAGATGTGTACATGGATGCAAAAATCCTTGATGAGGAAATTTGCAATAAAATTGAAAAACAAATGTAAATGGCAAAGGGAAATCATGTTTTGCATTGATTACAACATTGGCTACCATCCACCGTAAGTCTAGGTTCCAACGCCTTGCACCAGTTGATGATGATTTGATTGTTTTGTTACCGTCTGAGGTCTAGCTATGATGAAAAGCAGCTCAAGTGTTCACAGTCAAATGCTTTTATCCCTAATTTTTTCCTAGACATGTTTTCTATTATTTTTTTTGTCCACCGGGATACCCATTTTTGCCTAAGTGGCCCTTGCGGGTTTTCAACTTAGCGGGTTGTTATTGTTTTTTTTCATTGTCCCTAACTTTTGCATGGACATTTCTTTTTTTTGGTCCATCGGGACTCCCATTTTTGCATAGATTGTCCTTGCGGATGACAATCTAGCGGGCTCTTTATCTATTTTTTTCAGGCATAATATTTTTTGATTGCATCGGAGTTCACGGGCGATGGCAAATTCTCCCCATCCATGGTGGTGAGGATCAGGGCTCCGCCTGAGAAGGCCTTCTTGACAACAAAGGGTCATTCGTAATTGGGAGTCCACTTGCCGCGTGGATCCGAGTGAACAGGTGAATGCCTCTTGAGTACAGGTTCGCATTCACGGAATGCTCGACGGAGAACTTTCTTGTCAAAAGCTCGCTTGAGCCGTCTCTGATACAATTGATCATGACAAACGACTGTAAGGCGCTTCTCTTCGATGAGATTCAGCTGGTCATATCTGGATTGGACCCATTCAGCTTCATCAAGGCTTGCTTCCATGATTACTCTGAGCGAAGGGATCTCGACTTCAATGGGTAGAACAACCTCCATATCATACACAAGCGAATACGGAGTTGCCCCAGTAGAAGTGCGAACTGAAGTTCTGTAACCATGCAACGCAAACGGAAGCATTTCATACCACATGGGCACCAACATTTATACCTGTCCCCGTACTCAATGGGTACCTAAGTACCCATACTCATACCTATTCACCCTCATTTCTAATAAAAAATTATCGATCAATTACAATGTATCATGTCATTTTAATTTTTTAACAACATTTCAAAAAAATTGAGGATGTTATTGTTGAGTTAAGAAATAAACAAACATTTATATTAAAATGCATTAAAATTGTTACATTGACATAAGTACATAATAATGAAAATAAAAATATATAAATATATATCGTGCGGGTATTGGGCGGACTAGGTATTAAGATACCCGTACCCGCACTCATACCAGCTTATTTTAGTGGGTAATTGTTTGTGCTCATGCCCGTACCTATTTTGTGGGTTTTTACCCTACCAATTGTGGGTAAATTTTGCATATACCGACTAGAGTTGGGTACAATTGTCATCCCTAAATACACTTTATATTTTTGTTGAACAAATAAAAAAAATTTATAGGAAAACATGTCCCTAACTAAGCATATAAAAAAAATTAAGCGTGGAAGCCTTATATTTTATTTAAATGAATTGATGATAATAGTGACTTCAATTATCTCTATATTACGTATAAATATGTGTTTAAATATCTTTAAAGATCAAGACTAAGGAAAAACGAAGTAATTAATTAAAAATTAGATGATAGAGTATGAAGTTCAAAGTTAGTAACTTTCTCATTTTATTTTATTTTTTAATTATTATTAATTAACATATTATAAATTGATTTAACAAATTGTCAACAAAAATGATTTTTTTTAAAGTTTTTAGCCAGTTAATTTTTTGACCTTAGCTAGTTATTTTCATTTAAAATTGAATTTACTACTTATTTATTTATAATTATTCAATAAATAACTTACTAAAAATTGTAAAAGTTAACATGTTCATGTGTTTACATAGTTTTGACAATTAAAATTATAGAAAATGAAATATATTTTATCGTTTTAAACATTAATAGGGAATGATATATATATATATATATATATATATATATATATATATATATATATATATATATATATATATATATATATATATATATATATATATATATCTTTTTTTATGATATACTATTGAACAAATAAAAAATTTACATGAAAACATGTATTCAAGCATATAAAAAAAATAGGCGTGGAAGTTTTTTTTTAAGCAAGTTGATTCAATAAAACGAGAACTAAGGGTTCTCGAATCTGTTTACACAAAGAACGAGAGAGAAACTCTCGACAAAAAAGATATTGAAAACCAATTGATCATACGAAAAGTAATACAACGGATTTTTACAAAAATCGTAAAAATTACAATTGGTTTTAGCAATATCCCCTATAAAGGACCACTTCCAAGATGTAAACTTGATGTTCCAAACCGTATCAAGGACATTCCACCCTTGATTTTCGAAAATAATACTATTCCTTAGATACCACAAATTCCAACACACCGCCAACCAAATTACACCCGCTTTCCCTTTTTTTACTTTCCGAGATTTGCAAAAAATAAACCACCTCGAAAAACTATCTTGGAAGCTCCCTGCTACTAAAGCCGAAATATCCACAAAACCAATCCACTCCCTAATCTCCCTCCAAATCAAATTCCCCACGGTACACCCCAAAAAAGAATGATCCAACGTTTCTTCTACCGAAGAGCAAAACATACAAGCAGTAGAAGAAGAATCGGGAAAAATAATACCTCGCACCTTGAGATTATCAATAGTCGGAAGTCTGTTCTTGAATAACTGCCACCCGAATGCCTTAACTTTAGTAGGTACCCCCGACTTCCATAATAAATTCCAACAAGTCTCCTCAGCCGATCCTACTAGCCCATTTGCCGCAGAGCTACCAACCCCAAAAAAAAAACCCAGACGGAACAAGCAGGTCAACCGAAGAAGCATGCTGCAAAGCAATCCCGCTACCAGGGACTAACCCGTCCGAGGCCTCAACCATTCTGCTATCCAAAACCTGCAGGCATTCGGAAACAGAGTTGTTACAAATGTAGTGCAACGAAGTGGGAACCGAAACGTCTGCAGGAACAACAGCAGTAGGGACCAAAACAGCTGCAGAAACAGCAGCAATAGGGAGGCTGCATTGCCAACTTGAAACATCTGCAGAAACAGAATTATATACAGCAGCAACAGAGAGGCTGCTAAGGTCACTGGAAACTGCAGCAACAGAGTTACTACTGTGCCTATTAGAAGCAACCCCATTATACCTGCATTTCTGAATTAATTCAGCAAACGACCTCACTGAATATCCAACTTCAATATCCGCTTTCCATTTAACCTTATCACGGGCGGACGATGAAGGACCATGACCATCCAACAATGAACGTAAAAGCAACAACTCAGACTCCACCCGATTAATACCCAATTCACTCCAAACCCAACTCCCATTAACCCAACCTCCCATAGCTCCCACCGATACATTTTTGAGCTCCGAGACCTCAAAAGCAAGAGGAAATCTATCTTTAAGGCAACAATTATCCAACCAATAAGCATACCAAAAAGACGTCGTCATTTCATTTCCTATCTCAAAAGCACAATTCTTAGTAAAACAATCTTCCTCTAACTTCTTATCAATAATGCCCAAATCTTTCCACCACACCGCACAAGAACCCTTGTTTTCATAAGAATTAACCCTGCTAATTAAGGTCGAGTTGATGTCACCATAGAGGGCTTTCAATAACCTATACCACAAAGAGTCAGTTCCGTTAAGAATATGCCATCTCCATTTGAGAAGGAGAGCCATGTTGAAATCCTCAATCCTTCTAATCCCCAAACCACCTTTTTTGAAAGGCTTACAAACATCCTTCCAACCCACCCAATGAATACTCCACCTCCCCTCCGTTCCTCCCCATAAAAAGTTACTTTGCAAACTTGTGATTTCCTTCGCAATCTTCACCGGCATCCTATAAAAAGAAAGCCAAAAAATCGATAAAGAACACAAAATCGACTTAAGAAGAGTAATTCTACTGCCAATACTAAGGAACCGATTCTTCCAATTGTCTAAACGCCTCTTAAACTTATTCACCAAAGGCTTCCAAGTTGAGATTCTTCTTGGGCTAAAACCAATAGGGATCCCAAGAAAGTTAAAATTGGAACCTTCCACTTTACAAGATAGGAAATAGGCCGCGGCTTCCAAGAAACGAGGATTCAAATTGATTCCAATCAACTTGCTCTTGTGATAGTTGATACCCAAACTCAGCGCAATTTCGAAACATCTAAGAACCGCCTTGAAAGCCCAAATTTGATTCCAAGACGATTCCCCAATCGATAATGTATCATCCGCAAATAAAAGGATATCCACCGAACACAATCTATTAATAGCCGCTCCTCCATACACCCCTATATCCACCGCCTTCTTAATCAACCCCGAAAGACCCTCCGCCGCAAACACAAAAATGAAAGGTGATAGCGGGTCTCCTTGTCTCAAACCCCTCTCCACCCTAAAATCCTTCGTTGGACTCCCATTCACAAGCACCGACATATTACTATTGAATACCAATAATTCCATCCATCTCCCACCAAAACCCATCCTTCTCATCATATATCTAATAAAATTCCAACTAACCTTGTCATAAGCTTTTTCGAAATCCACCTTAAAAAGAATACCACTCCTACCTTCCTTAGAGTAAAAGTCAACCAATTCATTAGCAATCACCACCCCGTCAAGAAGTTGCCTTTCGGGAACAAAAGCACTTTGACACAGAGAAATCAAAGAATCCAACACCCTCTTCAATCTACCCGCCAAAAGTTTCGATAAAACCTTATAAAGACTCCCCGCCAAGCAAATTGGCCTATAATCATCCAGCACTAAAGGATTCGGAACCTTCGGAATCAAAATCAAGAAGGACGAAGTGATAGATTTAGAGAGATTCGAACCCGAGTGGAAACCATTAAAGAAATTCATAAAAATGTCTTTCAAGAAAAACCAACATTTCCGGAAGAACAAAAGCGAAAACCCATCGGGACCCGGACTCTTCGTCCCCTCACAACTCCAAACCGCCTCCTTAATCTCCCCCTCGGAAAATGAAGCTTCAAGAGAAGCATTCTCCAAAGGCGTGAGAGATAACAAAGGAATACCATCTAACAAAGGTCTCTCGACATCATCTTCCTTAAATTTATTAGAGAAATGATCGAACACCTCCTTCTTCACCGAACCTACCGATTCCACAATGCCATTGTCGGTATTAATCATACCAATACGGTTCCTCCTCCTCCTCTCCTTCATGACTTTGTGAAAAAAACCACTATTATTATCACCATCATTAATACATTTCAACTGCGCCTTTTAAATTAACATGTTCTCCTTTATCTTTAAGTTTAACCAAACCGACTAGTCGCTTCTTTCCTCTTCCCTAAAACCCCATCTACCTCATGCTCATCCACATGGGTTAAAATATAATTCGCCTCATTCACCTCCCTAACCCCCTCCTCCACTTCCAATTCGTACCTCCCGAAAACATTAATATTCCACCACTTTAAACTACCTTTGATCAATCTCAATTTCTCCTTCATCACAAAGTCGCTCCTACCGTTAACCACCAATTTCTTCCATTTTTTTTCCACAAAAGGGATACAATCTTTGTTATCAAACCATTCGTTGTTGAACTTAAACGGCTTCGGACTCCAATCCTTAATATCCACTACCAACCAAATCGGACAATGATCCGATAAATCCCTCTCACCAATCAATTGACCCACAATCCCTCATCTGTTCATAATAGCGTCCGACACTAGGAAACGGTCGATTCTGCTCATAGCCTTCCCATCTCCACTATACCAACTTAATCTCTTTCCTTTACAAGGAATATCCACCAACAAGCTCTTATCAATAAACATCCCGAACTCCTTTATCTCCGAACTTCTATTCCAACTAGATTTGCCTTTCCTTTCAAAATTATTCTTCACCGCATTAAAGTCACCACACATTACCCACTCCCCATCCGTATTTCTGGACTTGAAATCTAATAAAGAATTCCACAATACCCTCTTATCGGATAACTCACAAGGAGAATAAACATTCACAATGTAATATAAAAAGCTCTTCCACATCACTTTAATACCCAAGTACCCCTCCCCTCTAAACACTACGCCAAAATTGGACAAAGACAGCGCAACAAAGAAAACACTTTTTGGACAAAGCGCTGCTATAAGTCTTTAAAATATTTCTCTTAAAAAAAGTGCTGTAAAAGACAGCCTTTAGAAAGCGCTTTCTAAAAGCGCTGTTAAATGCCCAAAATGGAAGCCACCTTAGAAAGCGCTTTTTGAAAAGCGCTGCTATAGGTATTACTTTAGAAAGCGCTTTAAAAAAGCGCTGTCTAAAGGTTAACCTTAGAAAGCGCTTTCAGAAAGCGCTGTTATAGGTTTTAAATTCTCCCCACCTTAGAAAGCGCTTTCTGAGGAAAGCGCTCTTATAGGTAGAACTTAAGAAAGCGCTTTTTAAAAGCGCCCTCTAAGGTCACTTATGAATTAAAATATAAAACAATTTCTAATCATTTTCAGACACTTCTTTTCATTTTCTTCTCTCGACCGTTCTTCTCTACTGAAACCCTTGTTATCGTTCTTCTCTGCTGAAAACCATTGCCATTGCCGTCGTTCATTCGCCATTGACGTCGTTCATTCTCCACTGCCGTCGTTCATTGCCGTCGTTCATTGTCATCGTTCACTTTTTTCCGTCATTTTGGTTATTCATTCGCCATTGCTTTCGTGAAGAAAAAGGCGAAACGAAGAAAAGGTACGATTTTCATTATGTTTTCATTCTTGTTTTAATTCTGTTTTCATTCTTGTTTTCATTCTTGTTTTCATTTAAGAAGAGGTACGCTTTTTGTTCTGTTTTCATTCTTGTCACTACCATTTTGCCGTCGTATTATTCCGTCACTGCCATTATTTTTGTGCTGCCAATATATGCCCTTAAAAATTTGTGTGTAGTGTTGATATGGGTAATGACCATAGTTATAAAGTTTTGAACATGTTTACATACTTCTGACTTATTTTTGAGAAGAATGATCCATACACAGAATGACTTATTTCTGACTTATTTTTGAACATGTTTAGAATGACTAATATTGAACATGTTGTTTCTATTTTCATTAGTTGTTGTTTCTATATTCTAGATTAAAGAAAGTATGATAGTTATTGTAATATTGATAGTTATTGTATTGATGGAGTTATGATATATAGAGCCATGAAAGTGGAGTTATGATAGTTATTGTATTGCATGGTCAAAGAAAGTATGATATTTGTCTTTGCATGAGATGTTTATCTTGCTCAATAATTGCTTTGATGGTTATCTTTGTGATATGCTGATTACTTGTTTAAGTATGATTTAAACTTGGTTCTTGATAGATTTAGATTATCGTATGAATGTTACTTGTTTAAGTTGATGCATGTTTACTTGTTTAGGTATTGCTTAGATTTGAATCTTGTTAGGTTTAGGATGAATTGCTCTAATGCTTGGTTACTTGTTTAAGTATGCTTGCTCTTAAGTATGTTGCTTGTTTGTGATTACATGTTGCCACTTATCAAGTTATGACTCATAATTGGTCAATTAATGATATTTCATTTTATGATACGTGTACAGGGGGATCTTGGTAATTCTAACCTATCTGGACATTGTGTAGGTCTAGAAGTTGTTTACATCTCTAAAGGTAATTAGTTGTTCTCTCTCGCCACTGTAATTAGTAGTGCTTTGAATGAACTGATATGATGGAGTTGCTAACTTATTGAATTTGCTATATATAGGGGTTACTTGTGATCAAAGTGTGAAAGTCAGATCGTTTCCCTACAGGTAAATATTTTTTATTTTTGTTTTTGTTTAGTTTAATTAGTATAACTATGGATAAGAAATGGATGTCTTTAAGTCGATTGTCGAAAGAGTACGAGAATGGGGTCGGAATTCGTTAAGTTTACTGTTGCGCACGCCAAAGACCCTAGTCGAATGAGATGTCCTTGCTTGGGTTGCTGTTTTGGGAGTCGGGTTGACGCGGTTCAGTTGGCATCGCATTTAATGAGGAGTGGAATTGATAGAAGTTATACATTTTGCAATTTGCATGGTGAAAAAATTAACGGGAATGTTGAACTGGGGGATAATACGACCTATGCTTCAAACGACAATGGCACAGATACATACGATTCTGATCGAGTCAAAGAGATTGCAGAAGCACTTGAAGAAGATCTTAAGGATCTTGAAGAATAAAGGGGTTTTGCGGCAAAACGAGTGTGTTGAATCACAAAGACAGGTACATTTTAAGTGTTATTCTATTATCCGAATTCAAAAGTTTCATGATTTTCTACTTTACCTAACTTATATGATTGTTAGGTTCCTGCTCAAGCTTCACAACAGGCCAGCAAGAAAAAAGCTCCTACTAGGACCCACTACAACAAAAGTAAGTTATAACATCGCACCTTAGACAGCGCTTTAATACAAAAGCGCTGCTATAAGTTAAAAACAAGGAAACTAGTCATTTAAAAAAATAAAAGCGCAAAAAAATATAAGACCTTAGACAGCGCTTTGGTCAAAAGTGCTTTATAAGGTCTTATAAATTTAAAAAAAAAATTAATGGAAAATATTAGACAGCGCTTTAGTTAAAAGCGCTTTCTAAGGTCTTATAAATTTAAAAAAAATATAAGACCTTAGACAGGGCTTCGGTAAAAAGCGCTTTCTAAAGTTTTATTAATTTTAAAAAAAAAACTTAAAGGAAAATATTAGACAGCGCTTTCCTTAAAAGCGCTTTCTAAGGTCTTAAAAATTGAAAAAAAATAAAATCAAAAGCGCTGTCTAAGGCCAACCTTAGAAAGCGCTTTTAAAAGTGCTGTCTAAGGTCCACCTTAGAAAGCGCTTTTATGAAAAGCGCTGTCTAAGGTCTAATTAAATTAAAATATATGAATAGTTAGTATTCATTTTCATATTTCCGCTCTTTCTTCTCCCCTTGCGAACTGAGCTCAAAACCCTTGCGAACTCAAACCTTCACCGTCAACCGTCCTCCACCGTGTCGTCGTTCGTTGTTGCCGTCGTTGCATTGTCGTCCGTCCGTTGTCGTCGTTGTATTGTCGTCCGTTGCGAACTCATTGCCGTCGTTCGTTTCTGCTCTTTGTAACTGATACATTTCGTTCTTGCATTGTCGTTGTTACCGTCGTTAAAGGTACGTCGTTGTTGTGAAGAATAGGGTTTTGTTGCTTTACATTGTTGTTGTAGGGTTTTGTTGCTTTGCAATGTTGTAGTGAATGAGTATGTTTGATGAGTTTTGTTAACGAAGTTATGTTGGACTGTTTTATTAATGAATTTTTGTAGTGAATGAGTATGTTTGAAGTTTTGTTAATGAAGTTTTGTAGTGAATGAGTATGTTTGATGAGTTTGTTAATGAGTTTTGTTAATGAAGTTTTGTTAATGAAGTTTTGTAGTGAATGTGTATGTTTGATGAGTATGTTTGATGAGTTTGTTAATGAGTTCTATTTTAAAACATATTTTATATTAAGACTTATAAATAGTTTAGTTTAGTTTTATTTTTTCCACCTCTTAAATCTTCTAAAAAACTCTTAAAATTGATGGAAATGTGCTCTGAATTTTAGAATTCAAAGCTTGTTTTTGAAGCCTCAAAATTCTAGAATTTGAGATGGTTGAGTTAATAAACAAATATAATGAACATAAACATTTCACTAAAACATAAGAAATTTAACCAGTTACATATCAAACACTATCAAACTTGTTCATTTCTTGATTAATATGGTTGAATTAATGTTATTTTGTTGACCTTAATAAGTAGGAAAACCATGGATAAAAAATGGATGGATGCCGATCGATTGTCCAAAGAGTACGAGAATGGGGTATTGGATTTTGTTAAGTTTGTTGTTCAACACGCTGACGCTGAAGAGCTCAATCGAATAAAATGTCCTTGCTTGGGTTGTTGTTATGTGGGTAGGGTTGACGCAGATGGATTGAAATCGCATTTACTGATGAATGGAATTGATCGAAGTTATAAGTGTTGGATACATCATGGTGAGAAAATTAACGAGAATGTTGAACCGACGGGGAAAAGTAATACGACCTATGCTTCAGATGACAAAGACACGGAAACATACGATTGTGATCGAGTCGAAGAGATTGCAGAAGCAGTTGTAGAAGATCTTCATGATTGTCCCAAAATGTTTGAGAGGTTGGTAAGCGATGCAGAGAAACCGCTCTATCAAGGTTGCACTAAATTCACAAGACTGTCTGCGGTATTGAAGTTGTACAACTTAAAGGCGGGTAATGGATGGTCGGATAAAAGTTTCACAGAGTTGTTGGCCCTTTTGAGAGAAATGCTACCAGAGGATAATGTTCTTCCCAATCGAACCTATGAGGCCAAAAAAATGTTGTGCTCTATTGGCATGAGCTATGATAAGATACATGCTTGTCCAAACGATTGCGTTTTGTTTCGAAACGAATATGCATCGTTAACTGAGTGCCCTAAATGCGGGTTGTCTCGATATAAGAAAAAATTGTCTCCAGCCAAGGTCTTATGGTATTTTCCTATAATACCGAGATTTAGGCGCATGTTTCGTAGTGAAATCGATGCAAGACACCTGACTTGGCATGTAGATGAAAGAATTATTGATGGAAAGTTTCGACATCCGGCTGATTCACCACAGTGGTCAAAAATTGATAATGATTATCCTGACTTTGGAGAAGAAGCAAGAAACCTTCGCTTGGCATTATCTACTGATGGAATGAACCCGCATGGTCTTCAAAGTATCTCACATACCACATGGCCTGTGATTCTTATGATTTATAACCTACCTCCGTCGCTATGCATGAAGCGTAAGTACATGATGTTATCTATGTTAATCTCTGGGCCTAAACAACCAGGGAATGACATAGACGTATACTTGACACCTTTGATCGAAGATTTAAAGATATTGTGGGAGAACGGTGTGGAGGTTTATGATGGATATAGGAAAGAAAGTTTCAATTTGAGGGCGATGTTGTTTGGCACAATTAATGATTTTCCAGCTTACGGGAATCTATCAGGGTACAGCATAAAAGGTGAAAAAGCGTGTCCTATTTGTGAAGATAAAACAGTTTCGAAGCGATTGGAGTTTGGTCATAAGAATGTCTTTCTCGGTCATCGTAGATTCTTAAATGCCAAACATCACTACCGTGGGTGGAGACAAGAATTCAATGGAGACACCGAACAAGGTAGAGCTCCACCTATGTTGTCAGGTGACCAAGTTTTTAAAAAGGTGAAAGATATGCGTACTGAGTTTGGCAAACCTTTTGCACATAAGGTTGTCAAAGGTGGGTGGAAAAAGAGGTCGATATTTTTTGAATTGCCATATTAGAAGTCTTTGTATGTGAGACATTTTCTCGATGTTATGCATATTGAGAAAATTTTATTTGAAAGTTGTTGCGGTGAGAATTGGATACCATAGTTATTAATGAACTAGGATCACATTTCTTTAAATGTACACCACCGTCTTTGATTTATCCAAAGGAAAGGTTCAAAAGCGAAAAAACCTAAAAGATCTAAGGTTCGGGGGTTGGTTACGCCTAGGGAAGGTATTAGCATCCTAAACGTCCGTAGTACTCTACGGGAACCTCTCGTTAGTACTTATGTTATCTCTCATTCGCTTGCTAAGGGTGTTATGCTAAAGGTTGAACCCTAGGGGTTAGTATCTAAGTATACTCGATAAGGTATCGCACCTTACGCCTACGTATCCTCGGGTGTAGAATCAGAGTATGCGTAGTTCTGAAAAGAGGAACTTCTTGACGGGGTCAAGGTTCCAAGGGGAAGTAAAGTCTTGGGCAAGACCTTACATAGAGTGCGGCGACTCTAAAGTTGTAGGTTGGTTTAAGAGGGGTAGGATTGTAAACGTTCGCGGCGGAGCATTTACTTGGAGTACGGCGACTCCGATCCTAAGGCTAAGATTCTAAATGTCTACGGCGAGACGTGGAGTACGGCGACTCCGAATCCTATGGCCAAGGGTTCTAAAGGCGTTAGTCCTATGAAGGTTTAGTCAATTATTAATAACCTTCCTTTGGAATGTCGAGGGGACAAACTAACTTTGATTTTTTGTGCATACTAGCAAAGTGGGCTAGCTTAAGTGTATTGTGACCGATAAGGTTGAATGCGAGGCCCGAAGGCACTCGACTTACATGGGTATAAAAGTGGCTCGACGTTGGATCGAGAGTTTTTGTCATTTTTGAAAGGGTTTTAGACATATAAAGCATTCATAATCAGTAAGCAAAAGTAAGCAGAAAAATCAATCATGAAATAACACACACACACGCGTTTCACTCACGTAGGATCTAACGAGTTGATTTATGTTAAAGTTTCTTGAGAAAAAGGCTATATTTTAGGGTTTATTACGAAAAGAAGTTGATTTTAAGGTTTATTGATAAAAGTTTTTGAATTAAGTGTTATAAAAAGGTCGAACTTCAATATATAAAAAAAAATGGTTTTAGATTAATTATCTTATAAAAAACTTAACTATTATTATAAAAAAACTTAATCATTATAAAAGAAAAAAAAGTTCTGTTAATTTAATTATTAAAAGTTTTAACGGTAATTATTAAAAGAAATTATTTTAGTTACAAAAGATTTTAAACATGGTTTAAAAAAAAAGGTTTTAATTAACAAAAAAAAAAGGAAAAGGAAAATGAAACGCGTACGAGCTCTCACCTCTCTATCTCTTCTCTCTCGTCATCCTCTCTTCTCTCAAAAGGAAGAAAAAGCTTGAAACCCTAAACGCCGCCGCTATTCCTATCGCTCTTTCTCTCGATCAACATCTCCTCTCTCGATCGATCAAACGAAACAGAACAAACACAAATCCTAAGTCTACCCTAGCCCCAATCATACCCGATACCCCATCATTCTCATTACATCTTTGCGGATTACATTTACAAGATATTGGAAATTAAAGCAAAACGAGAACGAAAAGGAAAAGGGGTCGGCGATGATGGCGAGGTCTCAGCGAATCTCCGTCAGGGAAGAACTTCTTCTCTTTTTACCCTTTTTTATGCTGTTTATCTCTGTGCGATAGCCTCTTGCGATTTAGATGCTTGCTCCGTCTGTTTGCGTAGTTTGAGAGATGATGATGAACTTGATGTTCTTCTGATCTCTGTTTTTTTTGGGTTTGGAAAAATGATTTTGTGATTTCTCTCTTTCTCGTATGGGTTTTCTCTCTAATTTTTTCGTCTTCCCTTTCTCCCGATAGCGTGAACACCCTTTTATAGCCAAGGCCAGTGATGAGGTTTGGGAAATTTTTTAATGCTGTATTGATGTCAATCCTCGTAATCTTTGCTGATTTGATTTTGTGTTATTTCGGACGATCTGATTTGGTTTTCAAAGTTTGGAAAGTTTTGCTGCTCGTTTGAATTGATTTGGCGATTTAATGACTCTGATTTATTGTGCTTGATTGTGTTGGAATTTTTTGAAAACTTCCCTCTTTATAATTTCTGATGTTGCGTCTTTTGAATCTTGTCCCAATCCGTTTTTAGAAAGTTTTATGATGGCGGTGTCCTTTTTGGGATATTGCCCATAATTTCCGATTTTGGAAAAGATGAAAAGATTTCCGATTCCCACACACTCTGAGGCCAAAAATAGAGAGTTTGGAAAGTTTGATATTGTTCTTTGTTTGGAAAGTCTTGATATGCCTTTGGAAAGTTTTGAACGTACGTGATTGAATATGATTCCTTGTGGTTTGCTTAGTCCAAATGGGAAAGAATTGGCTGCTGGCGACGTTTTACGATGTTGCCCTCCATTCTTTACTTTTGAAAATGATGAAATACCTGATTCGAAATCCAATTTCTGAGGCCACGTAGGAAAGTTTTAAATTCATATGGACATATTTGGTAATGTTTCTTAGGAAGATAAATGTTTGAATCCTTTCCAATTAATGCGTTCACGGCTCACACGTGAAATTAACTCGTGTGTTTTCTTTGCCTTTGCAGATAATATTACGACACTTCCCCCTTGGAGAAATCAAACACAGCTACCCCACTCTTGTATCTCAGATCAAATCAAAAGTGGCAAGGTATCTTACTAACGAGTGCTCGCGTAATTTTGAACAGGGGCGACTGGGAAGCGAACGGAATGAGCTTGGTTGCAGCTTTGGGGAAGGTTTGCTATGAAGATTTGAGGCTTCACTGAGTAACAACAACGTGCCATTTGAGCTTTGCATTGTAAGTGAATCCTGTAGTTGCATAGTTTTTGAATACCACTTGCTAATGATTGCCGTCTGTATCACACTGAAGGTGTATGTGCTAGCAGCTCGTTATAACTTGGTTTGCTACTATAATCCTTTTGTTGTGTAGGTTCCCCCAGGAGGCCTTCCAAGAAACTTAGAAAAGTGTCAGCACCTTTCCAATTATCAAGATCAAGACTACTTGGTTTCAGAATCCTTCAAGGTGTGTAATCTCTCTCAAAGAGTTGTACTCTGAGGTATCGTCAAAACATCCTAAACTGTATACCTTATTTGTCTTGATAAACCCAAGTAAATAGTCTGGTACGTACTCCAAATTGCAGTGGACTTTGACATAGATCTATCGTCCGATTTAACACAGGGTCCATATATGTGGAAGGACACTCTAATTCCATGTGTGTCTTCTTTGCAGGGCAGCAAGTTGTCTCCAGTTCTGCTGGGAGGAAGGGCCAAACGCAAACATTTCGAACCATGCCAGTACTGACGGTGAGCTCGTAAACCTGCTCTTGGATCAAGGTAACCCGTTTTCCTCCCCATTTCGAAAGGTTTCAAAACTTAGCTTGCGATAGCTTTCTTTACGTAAAACAAGCTAACAACTACAATATTCGTGTTTGAATGCATATAGAGATTGCAAAAGTGAATCGCATATTATTATCAAGTCGAAAGTGTCGGCTTAGGAACATTAGCAATTCACTTAACTTTCCAACTTGCTTAGTAATCCTCATGTGACATGCTGGTGCAGGCTGTAAAGTCAAGGGTGTTGAAAGAATGCTGGAGCCTTTAGCTAATTTATGAGTGTTTGGATTTATCTTGGGGACCATAGTGAGGTTTTGGAGGTACTGATTTGATGGAGTGAAATCAAGGGTATTCTCTACTGACACACAGGTATCACATTCTGAACTTTGTAAATTTGACATATGATATGTATGAGTTTGAATTGTGGACCCTGGTTTGATGTGAAACTTGGAATTGAATGGTTTGAATATGGTTCTGAAATGGTGATGATTTAGAATGGCTTTTCCTTCTTTGTTTGCAGATTTTTCTTCCTTTGTTTCTCCCTTGATTTATCCCTAAACTTAATGTCCTCAAAATTGATATCTTTAACAGGTTCAAATCCCTCAGTGGATAGTGAATGGCGTTTTACCTCCGGCACTAAAGGAAGTTGCAATAAGCCATGTCCTGTGGCTAATTTGCCAATTTCAAGTTCTTTCCACCTGAGAATATAAGAGCAGTGATGCTCTTTATAAGCATGAATGTAAGAAACAAATGCCCTGACTCCCTTCTCCATGACATCACGATCTTTGGTTGCCGCAGTACGAATCTCGGGTATAACATCAGGTGCATTGTCGGAGCATGTTCTTTCTTGAAGTGGAATTCTTCTTATCCGCAAGAATTCTACATAAGATTCCTCCTTTGGTAATAAGAAGATAACAGCATGTCCTTGTTTACCCAGCCGAGCAGATAACAACCACGGCTTTGGTGACCTCAAAACGTGGCTTGGCTTTATCTTTGTATGCAACACAATGTAATGGTTTTTCTTCGAATATTGTATCTTTGTACGTCTAACTATCAATGGCAACCAGTGTGTTCCCTTTGTCCTTCTTGTAAATAAATGTAACAGCATATGATGAACCATAGCGGTGCAAATATGAGGTTATAATACCACTGATCCTACACCACCCACTAGCAGCAACAACATTATACGTGGCAACATCAATACTGCCTCCCTTTCATTGAATTAAAAAACGACACTGCAACATAAAAGGTCAATCAAAGTCTTGGTATCGTGATTAAGGTCGAGATCACCCAAGTTCCCAAACACCTGTATTGTTTTAATACCAGCATTTTAAAACTATCAATGCAAATCACCTTTTATACAAATCACACTCACACTCATGTCGTCCAAGATTTGCATCATAACCATGAAAAACTTCCTTCTTTCTAAAGACCTATCATGACGTGGTAGGTACCAAACATCCTTAGGCATCATTGGTTATTTGAGCACACAATAACCATAGCTTCACCACCCCACGTTCCCGGCGTTTAATACCCTTCAGAAACCTTGTCACTTGAATTTTAATTAAGCCAAAAGGACATCCTCCTACTAAGATCTCAATTCATGCTCAACATGAAGCACGTTGACAATAATCAAACAAACCTTTTAGATAAACACAAGCACCAAGCCTTGAGGAACCCTTTGAAAATAGGGATACGACTTGTATGCAACACGCCACAGGGTTCCAACCCGCTTTTCAAATAACCATGCTCCGAAACCAAATGGATAGAACCCTAACTCTCCTTGAGTCTTTGAGAAATCTTGAGAAAAGTTGACATCGCAGTGGCTAGCGATCACAAACATGAGGAGGACACAAACACCAGGAAGTCCGGCACAAACTCACAGAGACCAGAGAACCTCCACAAACACCCACACAACCCGGCCTTCAATACCATGGATCTTCTACAACAGTACCTGTCCTTTGTAAATGAAACAAACAAACAAAAAACTAGATAAAGGGGTTAGTTATGCACGAAAGATTGACCTAAGGTGTTATGCAGACGAATCAACGAATCTAAGGGAAAAATTTGGGGTACAACAAAAGTGTTATTGGTACGTTACTCAATATAAAAGGAAAGACTAAGGATGGCCTTAAAGCAAGAAAAGACTTGGTAGCGATGGGGATTAGAACTGAATTAGCACCCGTGAAGAAAGGAAGACGAACATATCTACCACCTGCTGCTTTTACTTTGTCTAGAAAGGAGAAGAAAATATTGTGTAAGTTTCTGAGTGGAGTTAAAGTTCCAGAAGGATACTCTTCAGATGTCAGAAGACTTGTGTCTATGAAAGACCTCACGTTGAAGAGTTTAAAGACACACGACTGCCATGTTATAATGGAACACTTTCTACCAATAGGTATACGTTCTATTTTGCCAGTGAAAGTAAGAAGCGCCATAACTAGTTTGTGTTTTTTCTTTAGGTTAATTTGTAGTAAGGTAATCGATCCCGATATCTTACCAACACTACAAAAAGAGATAGTTATTACCTTGTGTGAGCTTGAAATGTATTTTCCTCCCTCTTTTTTTTGACATAATGGTACATCTAGTTGTTCATCTTGTGAAAGAGACACAGTTGTGTGGACCAGCTTATATGAGATGGATGTGCCCTGCTGAACGTTATATGAAAATATTAAAAGGGTACGTGAAAAGCCGAAGTCGACCAGAGGGGTGTATTGTTGAATGATACATTGTTGAAGAAGCGGTTGAGTTTTGTACTGAATATTTGTCCAATGTTCAGTCGATTGGACTCCCCAAAGCTCATATTTTTGAAAAAAAGGATGGCAAAAAATTAATTGGAAATAAAATTGTGACAGTATCAAGGGATGAACAGGATCAAGTGCATTTGTATGTTCTGCACAATGATAATGAGGTTAAGCCATATGTTGAGATGCACAAGGATGTACTCCGAAGGTTAAATCAGAACAGAAATGAAAATTAGATAGTATGAGAGCACAATCAAAGTTTCATACAATGGTTAAAGGATCATATTTATTCGAAGCGCTCTTCAGATCCTGCTTCAGTAACAGAAAGGTTGAGATGTTTGGCATATGGTCCAAGTTTGCATGTGTATTCTCATAGCGCATACGCAATTAATGGATACACATTTTATACCAAAGAACAAGACGATAAAAGTACTATGCAAAATAGTGGTGTCACCGTCCTAGCTGAAGCAATGCACATATCAAGTATGAAGGACTTAAACCCCAAATATGCAAATCTGTCATATTTTGGAGTTATTGATCACATTTGGGTGCTTGATTACGAGAAGTTTCAGATTCCAATCTTTGGTTGCAAGTGGGTAAATAGTAGTGGCATACGAATGGATAAGTCTGAATTTTTGCAAGTGGATCTTAATAGGGTGGGGTACAAAGATGAGCCTTTTATTCTAGCATCTCAAGCTAGACAAGTGTTCTATGTCACTGACCCGACGAGTACGATATGGTCTATAGTGCTTCTATCTAACAAAGTGGTTGATGATAGCGGTGTAGATCAATGTGATATTGATGTTGAGAATGAGTCATGCATTAGACGGAATGAGTTGAATAGAAATGATCAAGACGAGGATCTTATAGCGGATGAGTCATATATCAGAAATGACCATAACGAGGGAATTTGGATCCATTCATCCGTCCGCATTGCTAAGAAACAAGTAATTCATATTCCAACCAAGAAAAGAAAGAGATGTTAGTGAAAGAGGTCAAATTTGTTATATACTTGATTTCTTTATTATATTTCTATTCAACTTATAAGTTATTTTAATATTAACACATATCAACTTATGAGTTATATTATTATGTAGTACTTTGAAGAATGCAAGTGTGCTCATTACTCAATTTCTCAATTGGATGAAATTAAAGAGGATTGGTGTCAATACATTATGGAGCTCGGAATTTTACAAGGTATAATATTGTACTCTTACTTTAATTGATGAGAATTTAAATATGTGTAACTTTGTTTATGCATTCTTTTAATTGAATTACAATCTTTGTGTTTTCAGGACCTATAATGTAGATTTGAAGCAATGCTTTGGTTGGATGCAAAAGTACTAGTATAAGTAATATGTGCATTTGTAGAAAAAATGTAATGATTTGTAATTATAAATAGGTGTATATATAATTTTGGTTTGTAATTTTAAATATATATATTGGTTTGAATTGCCAATTGTTTTTTGGATATATAATTTTGGTGTAAATTGGTACATTTAAATAGGATAAATTGGATTGATTTGAATCTCCAAATTGTGGTATTTTTCTGAAAAAAATTGCTGGTTGAAAAACAGGTCAAATTCTGGTTGAAAAAACCTGGTAAAAATTGTGGTTTAAAAAAATTTATATAAAATTTTTCGTATACCTTAGACAGCGCTTTTGGTGAAAGCGCTGTCTAAGGTGGGGATTAGAAAGCGCTTTTGACAAAAGCACTGTCTAAGGTGGACCTTAGAAAGCGCTTTTACCAAAAGCGCTGTCTAAGGTATACCTAAAAAAGTTCAAAAAGGTTGACCTTAGACAGCGCTTTTGGAGAAAGCGCTGTCTAAGGTATACCAAAAAAATGTCAAAAAAGGTAGGGATTAGACAGCGCTTTTCCCAAAAGCGCTGTCTAAGGTATACCTTATAATGTCAAAAAGCGCTGTCTAAAGGTACCGTAGACAGCGCTTTTCATTAAATATACCCCCCTTTAGACAGCGCTTTTGGTATTACCCAAAGCGCTGTCTAAACCTATAGCAGCGTAGGTTTAGACAACGCTTAAAAGCGCTGTCTAAGGGCAAAAAAAGCGTTGTCTAAGGTCTTATCTGTTGTAGTGACCGTGCAGGCAAAAAGAGCTCCTCCTCGCTTTCAGTCGTGTCTAGAAAGACTTATGGCAATGTCAGATTTGATGGATGGAGCTATTCGTCAAATAGACATGGACGAAGGTGTTTTTGGTTTTCCTCATTCCGAGATAATCGAAAGAGAGGACATGGAGCAGATTTTCAAGCATATTGAATTAGGCCTCGATGTTATGCATTCATACATCTGGTACTCCGATCAATCTATTATTTATTTAGTTGAACAATTTATTTACACATTTCAATGAAAATAGTCTAATGTTTATTATGTTTTTATTTAAGGTGCTTGTATGAAAAATTGATGCGGGGGACGGAATTGTCAAACAAATTTCGTTTCTTCTCTTGCACCATTGTCAATGCACCAGCAATTGGTATGAATGCACTTTCAGTAAGAGACCACTTAATTAAGAGATTTATGGCCAGCAAGACAGAAAGTTTAATTTGTTTCTTTTACCGTATAATACTGGAAACGGGTAAGATTTTCATTATAATTTCATTCTAATCTTTAATTTATATCTTTTGCATAGAAATTATCCATCTAAACTTTTGTTATATTTTACAGTGGACACTGGTTGTTGGTTGCCATTAATCCTACAAGAGAAATGATCTATTATCTGAATTCATTGGATACTGATTGCTCAACATATCAGGATATGAAGGATGTGGTTGATACGTAAGTGAGATTGCTCGAAATATTCGTGTGTATTTGTATATGAGAGAAATCCTTCAAATGGATCGATTAGAGATTCCTATTACGGTATGCATGGATTTATAACTTAGGATTTATTTTAATATTTATCGGATATGTCATATAATTTATTATTTTTAACTAAATCATGCATATTTTGTTTTGTTATGTAGTACTTTGATGAATACGCGTGTTCTCATTACACGGAGGATAAATTGCAAGAAATTAAGGAGGAATTGTGCGAATACCTTATTGAAAAAAGAATCCTATATATATAAGGTATAGGATTATGGGATTATGTGAATGTATAGTTTTGTGAATGGTTTATTTTATGGGATAGTATAGTTTTGTGAATGGTTTATGGTATTTATGTGATTTATGGGATTATGTGAATGTATAGTTTTGTGAATGGTTTATTTTATGGGATAGTATAGTTTTGTGAATGGTTTATGTTATTTATGTTATTTATGTGATTTATGTTATTTATGGGTTTATGTGATTTATGTTATTTATGTGATTTTGGAATGTAATTGTATAGTTTTGTGAATGGTTAATGTAAATGACTTGAATTATAATGGAAATGGTTTATGTGGTTTATGTGATTAATGGGATTAGTGGAAATGGTTAATGAACCATTCTAGAAATTGTTAATGGAAATGTGAAATATACAGGTTTATTGAAATGACTTGAATTATACAGGTTTCTGCATAAAAAAATGGTTAAAATGAGATTTAAAAAAAAAATCATTAAAATTATACGTAGAGAAAAGACAGCGCTTTCTAGAAAAAGCGCTGCCTATAGTTCACAAAAGAAAGCGCTTTTTCTAAAAAGCGCTCTCTAAAGGTATATAAAAAAATTCATTAAAATTATAGGTATACATTAGAGAGCGCTTTAAAAAGCGCTGTCTAAAGGGGGCCTTTAGAAAGCGCTTTTCCTAATAAGCGCCCTCTAAAGGTATAGAAAAATTGATAACTAAAATTATAGGCATACATTAGACAGCGCTTCAAAAAGCGCTGTCTAAAGGGAACCTTTAGACAACGTTTTTTCTTGAAAAAACGCCCTCTAAAGATATAGAAAAATTGATAAATAAAATTATAGGCATGCATTAGACATCACTTTTTCTTGAAAAAGCGCCCTCTAATGTATACTTTAGAGAGCGCTTTTTCATAAATAAAAAGCGTTGTCTTTACCTACGACGGCGCTACCTTAGGCAGCGCTTTTAAGCGCTGTTTAAGGCCTAAAAAAGCGCTGTCTAATGTCTTGTTTGGTGTAGTGAAAGCTACACACAACTTCTATATCTCCTTCCTTCCACAATATAGCAAGCCTGTAACGCCCCAGTTTTGTCCGTTTTATTTAATTGAGTCGTTTTGATTATTTTCATTTTATATTATTTTATTATTGACTTTTATTTGACAATATATTATATTTCATCGGTATGTTTATGTTTTATCGCATTTTGAGAGCGTTTGCGAGATATTTGAGTTGAGGGGTAAAATGGTCTTTTAGGAGTTTAGATATTTTATATAAATAGAAAGTAGAGAGAAATAGGAAGAAAAGAAAAAGAAGAGAAAGAAAAGAGAAGGAAAGAAAGAAGAGGAGAAAAAGAGGAAAAGAGGAAAATCGAACATAACTCTGTTTCGAGCGCGATTAATCGGGTAAGGGTGAGAAGTTTCAATTATATCTTGCTTGTGTATGTATATGTGTTGTTTGTTGTAATCGTTTTGATTGTTTCGCGACTTTTTCGTATCGATTGGAATTAGGAGCGATTGATAAAAATCGATGTTTTCCCGGATGAAATTCGATAAAAACTGAGTAGAATACTTGTCGTTAGGTTTGGATCATGTTTTGGTTGTTATAGTATGTTTTGGAAGTGTTTGGGTGGAAGAAATGAGGGTTTTTGACCCAAAATGACCTAAGTTATCGCTGCTGGAAATTCTGAGTTTCGCAGGTTCGCACTGCGAGCCCCAACGAAGGAATCAGCGAACGTTCGCTAGCCGTTCGCATTACGAACGTGACAGAATTTCCGATTTTGTTTCCTTCATAACTTTTGATCCGTAAATCGGATTGAGGCACGGTCGGATGCGTTGGAAAGCTCTTTCAAGGATCTTTTGGATAGTGGAATAGGATCATATGTTTAAGCCATGGATTGATAATAAAATATGGAAAAGTGATGTATGTGTGGAAAGTGCGGTTTATGTTTCCACCATAACTTCCGAATCGCCAGTCCGATTGATGTGGGACTTGAGGCCATAGATAGATAACCTGATATGCTATTAAATGGTGATGTGATACCATGTGTTAGCTAAGAATATTTGGTAGGGGATGATTGGTGGTTTTGTAGGTTTTGTTGTGTTTGTTGGTGTTCGACGTGATATGTTATCGTCATACAAATGTGGGTCTTTTGTGCTATCTATATGATGTTGATGCATGTGATAATGATGTTGTTGTGTGGTAAAATACATTGTTTGATTTTATATCAATGTATATTGTTATGATGTGTTGTGCGTAGCCTTTGTGGTGTGAATCCCTTGTGGAAGTAATTGTGATTGTATGATTGTTGTGGTTGGTGATGATATGTATTGTTTATGTGAAATTCCAATGTATGTGGTTGGTGGCCTTTATGGTTGAAATGCATTGTTTGAATTGTTTTCAATGCATGAATAATGATGATGAGTTGAAATATATGCATGATTATGGTTGCATATATGTGTGAAGATGCATTTGATTGTCATGAGTTCTTGGGTGTCAAGCATCATGATATGCATCTTGTAATGTCGTGTGCCCATGTGGGGTGTGAGCGACGGATTGGTTCCAGAGGGAATCCGGAATTAAGTCGTGTGCCCATGTGGGGTGTGAGCGATGATTACAAATGATTGTGTGCCTAGGTGAGGTGTGAGCAATCGGATTGTGTGCCTATGTGAGGTATGAGCAATCCATAAACATTGTGTGCCTATATGAGGTGTGAGCAATGGGTGAACATCGTAGGCCCGACCGGGAGTTACATTGGTAACGAGCGATGGTTCCAATAAGTTCCTGAGTGAACTTGAGATGATTGAGTCGGTACCGCGTTGCATTTGCATAGAGTCGTAAGTCGGTCTCTATGATTTGCATTTATCATCTTTATAATTGTGCAATGATGAATAAGCATGAATATGTATGTTTATGTGGAATGATAAGAATTGTGAAAGTATGCATGATGAATATGCTTGGTTTTGTATATATATATATATATATATATATATATATATATATATATATATATATATATATATATATATATATATATATATATACATTGTGATGTATATGAGTGAGTTGTGATGAATTGTGGTGAGAATTGTGAATGGATGCGTTATGTGTGGAAAATCATGATTTGATTTATTATGTGTGATATGTTTTGTATTTGTGGCATGCTATATGTGTTAGTATGTGATGGTATGGGTGAGATGATTTATACATGTGTTTGAATGTGTGTTTGCATATTATTATGCAATCTTGATTTAGTTGTTATTTCTCACCCTTCTGTTGTTTTATAAAGCTCTATGAGGCATTGCAGATTAGAGTTGTTGGAGGTCTTTTTGTGAAGATTAGTCCTCCGTTCTATTGTCGGTCTTGGTGTCTGCTCTGATACGTAGCACGGGAGTCGGGGAACGATTATATATATATATATATATATATATATATATATATATATATATATATATATATATATGTATACATTTGTTGAATGTATTTTGTAGTACTTTTGTGTATATAGTTGATGTTCTAAAATTATTTATTTTGTAAAACAAGTCGGTTATGGATCTTTCCGCTTTATTCCATAATTGACCTTTTCCTTTATATGGAAAAAGTTTCCCCTTTGAGGGTATTCTATTTTATGCTATGTATCAAATTTATGAGCAAGGATGATGTTTTGTTTATTTAAATGTGACATCCTTGTTTCTGTCGGAAAAATAAATTTTTAGTTACTCTGATTTTATTTATGTATTATTTATTCGAGATGGGAATTGGGGTGTTACATTAGTGGTATCAGAGCAGGTCGGTCCGTCCGACCAAGTTGTTGAGTCAGTTGGTGTGACAGTTAAATACTGTCGTTGTTGTTTGTTCTTTAGTACGTGATATGTGTGTGGAAGCACTGTCAGTACTTTCTGGTTTTCTAATCCTTTGTTTTCAGGATTGAGAATGAGTTAAGTGGGGGAGAAGCTTGTACTTCTCCAAGTTGCTTCGGGTGTGGAGCGTTGGTTCAGTGTGTTGTGAATTGCAAGATTGTAAGTGTTGTTTGGACAGTGTTGTTCCCGGTTCCGGAGGGAATGCGGAGGTAAGGTTTATGTCAACTGAGGAATTGTGCCTTAGGTGGCTTTGTACACAAGATGCAAGAAATGCTATTATAAGTTTGGTAAAGACGGTTTATGCCCCATCATGATTGTCGGATGTCTATTGACAAATTGAGGAACTGATCACCCTTAATCTCTTGTTGATAGTAGACGGGAATTGTGTTGGATGGAATAGACGTGTCTTTCTGGCTTCGATAGTGTGTGCAATGATTTGTTTGGAATTGAGAAGATGATTACGGATTGTTTTGTTGAGTCGACGAAGATTCTTATATCGGCAGGTGAGATGGATTAGAGGTTTTGAGATGTTGGTCCAGTTGGGAAGTTATTGAGAGAGAATGATTGGGTATTATTAAGGACTGCTTCTCAGAGAGTAGAGATTGAACTTAATTGGACGAAGGTGAATAGTTGAGGTTTATGTCTGCTAAGTAAGTAGGAAACTCTTAGTAGATGGGACTAAGAAATTTGTTTTGTCTGTGATGATAGTGTTCTGGAAATTGGCAGGAAGCCATAGTGATGGGTCGTCAGTTGTGCATGGTTTTCGGATGTGTTTTTGGATGGAACATTAAGGTGTGGTCCTAGAGAGCTCCAGCTTTGTTAGTACCAACAGGGAATGGTGATTGAATGGAATAACAAGCATGATGGTATTGGTATTGAGGCTATGGAAAGTAAACTTAGAGGTTTGGTGAGTTTTGGAGTTTTTAAAGTTATAGGGCATTAATGGAAATCTTGAGAAAACCCTTAGGTGTGGATGTAATATTTGAGAGTTCTTTTTGGTTGGTTGTTACTACATGTTAGAATTTGTGGAATGAGACGACCAGGAGAAGAAATTGTGTATGGATTACTGACAGTTGATTAAGATATCGATTGAGAATGAGCGAACCTTTCCCTGTTTCAGTTTTGATTGGATTCGCCAGGTGTTCGCACGACGAAGGTCACAGCGAAGGTTCGTGTGAGGCTCGCACTACGAACTTTGTGTTATTTTGAGTGGGTTTCTTTCTGCCTCTGTTCGCTGGGAGACTCGTAATGCGAGGGTGTTAGCGAGCATTCGCTGGATGGTTCGCACTCCGAACGTTGGGTAATTTTTAGGCTATTTCCTTTCTGACTTGGTTCGCTGGGACATTCGCACTGCGAATGGAGAAGCGAAGGATTCGCTGGGTTGTTCGCATTGCGAACATGATAGATCTTTCCAAATTGTTTCTTTCATAACTTTGGCTTCGTTTATCCGATTTAAACGTTCTTTATATCATTGTGGAGCTATGGGAGGGTTCTATGTTTTGGGAAGCGGAAATATTATTTATGGAATGGATTTTTGGTCGATTATTGGGATTAGTCGGAACTACGTAAGTTACGTAAAACGAAACCGTTAACACGTTAAAAGCTTCAAGTGATGCGTTTGGAATGTTTGTGGAGTATATGAATCGTATCTTCCATATTTATTTGGATAAGTTCGTAGTGGTTTTGATTGGGGATATTCGGATTTGTTATAAACTCAGAGGAAGAACAAGTAAAGCGTTTGAGATTTGAATTGCAAGTGTTGGAAAGAGACGAAGTTTTATGCTAAGTTATTCGAGTGAGAATTTTGGTTGAAAAGGGTTAGTTTTCTTGGATATGTTATTTCTGATGATGGTATTTGTTATGGATTCATCGGGAGTAGATGCAGTTCTACGTTGAGGGACTCCAAAGTCGGTTAAAGTGCTTAGAAGCTTTTTGGACTTCAGTTGGTTATTACCGCTGGTTATTGGAGACTTTGCTAAGTTCGTACTTCTGTTATCTCAGTTGACTTGCAAAGGGTGAGTCGTTTATTTTGGACGTTTCAGAATGGGAGTGTTAGGTGAAAGGTTTAAATGTTATCCATGGGCTACTGTGTAGATGGATGTTTTGGTTGTTTGTTCGATTGGTGAATCGTAGCATTGTTGTAGTATGGTTGTGTGACAAGGATGTTGGTGTTCTGGTTTTGTTGATGTTGGTGAGACCTTGTGGTGTCGTGGAACTTTATGTTCTTATTTGTGTTGTTGCCTCATTTCCATGGTGATGGTTCGAGTGTGTTTAGCTAATTCCTGTGTGGAGAATTAGGGGAGTGTTACCTAGGGTGGGGTAACGATCGTGTTGTGTGTTCGGTTCTAGAGTGAACTTGTGTGTTGGTATCTTGGTTTTTCTTTGAGTCGTGAGTTTGTCGTCATCAAGTGCATTGTATGGGCTTTGCATCTTGTCGTTGTAGTTGTCATCGTTGTCGTGTCGTTGTTGTAGTTAGCAAGGTGGTTTGTCAGTTGTGTTATTCGTGGTGTGCTTTTTGTTGGCATGTTGGTTTGTGGGTCGGATGTGAGAGTCGTGTCCGGAGTTGTTCGTCTCGGTATATTTTCGAGGACGAAAATGTCTAAGTGGGGGAGAATTGTAAACGCCCCAGTTTTGTCCGTTTTATTTAATTGAGTCGTTTTGATTATTTTCATTTTATATTATTTTATTATTGACTTTTATTTGACAATATATTATATTTCATCGGTATATTTATGTTTTATCGCATTTTGAGAGCGTTTGCGAGATATTTGAGCTGAGGGGTAAAATGGTCTTTTAGGAGTTTAGATATTTTATATAAATAAAAAGTAGAGAGAAATAGGAAGAAAAGAAAAAGAAGAGAAAGAAAAGAGAAGGATAGAAAGAAGAGGAGAAAAAGAGGAAAAGAGGAAAATCGAACATAACTCCGTTTCGAGCGCGATTAATCGGGTAAGGGTGAGAAGTTTCAATTATATCTTGCTTGTGTATGTATATGTGTTGTTTGTTGTAATCGTTTTGATTGTTTCGCGACTTTTCGTATCGATTGGAATTAGGAGCGATTGATAGAAATCGATGTTTTCGCGGATGAAATTCGATAAAAACTGAGTAGAATACTTGTCGTTAGGTTTGGATCATGTTTTGGTTGTTATAGTATGTTTTGGAAGTGTTTGGGTGGAAGAAATGAGGGTTTTTGACCCAAAATGACCTAAGTTATCGCTGCTGGAAATTCTGAGTTTCGCAGGTTCGCACTGCGAGCCCCAGCGAAGGAATCAGCGAACGTTCGCTAGCCGTTCGCATTGCGAACGTGACAGAATTTCCGATTTTGTTTCCTTCATAACTTTTGATCCGTAAATCGGATTGAGGCACGGTCGGATGCATTGGAAAGCCCTTTCAAGGCTCTTTTGGATAGTGGAATAGGATCATATGTTTAAGCCATGGATTGATAAGAAAATATGGAAAAGTGATGTATGTGTGGAAAGTGCGGGTTTATGTTTCCACCATAACTCCCGAATCGCGAGTCCGATTGATGTGGGACTTGAGGCCATAGATAGATAACCTGATATGCTATTAAATGGTGATGTGATACCATGTGTTAGCTAAGAATATTTGGTAGGGGATGATTGTGGTTTTGTAGGTTTTGTTGTGTTTGTTGGTGTTCGACGTGATATGTTATCGTCATACAAATGTGGGTCTTTTGTGCTATCTATATGATGTTGATGCATGTGATAATGATGTTGTTGTGTGGTAAAATACATTGTTTGATTGTATATCAATGTATGTTGTTATGATGTGTTGTGGGTAGCCTTTGTGGTGTGAATCCCTTGTGGAAGTAATTGTGATTGTATGATTGTTTTGGTTGATGATGATATGTATTGTTTATGTGAAATTCCAATGTATGTGGTTGGTGCCTTTATGGTTGAAATGCATTGTTTGAATTGTTTTCAATGCATGAATAATGATGATGAGTTGAAATATATGCATGATTATGGTTGCATATATGTGTGAAGATGCATTTGATTGTCATGAGTTCTTGGGTGTCAAGCATCATGATATGCATCTTGTAATGTCGTGTGCCCATGTGGGGTGTGAGCGATGGATTGGTTCCAGAGGGAATCCGCTATAACGTCGTGTGCCCCATGTGGGGTGTGAGCAATGATTACAAATGATTGTGTGCCTAGGTGAGGTGTGAGAAATCGGATTGTGTGCCTATGTGAGGTGTGAGCAATCCATAAACATTGTGTGCCTATGTGAGGTGTGAGCAATGGGTGAACATCGTAGGCCCGACGGGGAGTTACAATTGATAACGAGCGATGGTTCCAATAAGTTCTTGAGTGAACTTGAGATGATTGAGTCAGTACCGCATTGCATTTGCATAGAGTCGTAAGTCGGTCTCTATGATTTGCATTTATCATCTTTATAATTGTGCAATGATGAATAAGCATGAATATGTATGTTTATGTGGAATGATAAGAATTGTAAAAGTATGCATGATGAATATGCTTGGTTTTGTATATAATATATATATATATATATTATATTATATATATATATATATATATATATGTATATATATATATATACATTGTGATGTATATGAGTGAGTTGTGATGAATTGTGGTGAGAATTGTGAATGGATGCGTTATGTGTGGAAAATCATGATTTGATTATTATGTGTGATATGTTTTGTATTTGTGGCATGCTATATGTGTTAGTATGTGATGGTATGGGTGAGATGATTTATACATGTGTTTGAATGTGTGTTTGCATATTATTATGCAATCTTGATTTAGTTGTTATTTCTCACCCTTCCGCTGTTTTATAATGCTCTATGAGGCATTGCAGATTAGAGTTGTTGGAGGTCTTTTTATGAAGATTAGTCCTCCGTTCTATTGTCGGTCTTGGTGTCTGCTCTGATACGTAGCACGGGAGTCGGGGAGACAGATTATATATATATGTATACATTTGTTGAATGTATTTTGTGGTACTTTTGTGTATATAGTTGATGTTCTAAAATGATTTATTTTGTAAAACAAGTCGGTTTTTTAGGGTATTCTATTTTATGCTATGTATCAAATTTATGAGCAGGGATGATGTTTTGTTTATTTAAATGTGACATCCTTGTTTCTGTCGGAAAAAATAAATTTTTAGTTACTCTGATTTTATTTATCTATTATTTATTCGATGATGGGAATTGGGGTGTTACAAAGCCCACCCGAGGCGCCTATAGATTCAAGAAAAGAAAAACCAACCTTCTCCCTACTCCAAAAACTCTTGACCACACCCTCCTTCATAGTAGACAACTTAGTTTCCTATGATAAAAGCAAATTCGCCTTCCCTTTTTTGATGATCTGACTAATTCTTCTTCTCTTCAAAAGAGACCCACCTCCTCTAATATTCAATGATCCGATAATCATTTTAAACCATTGTTGTTCTCCCTCCTTATTAGCATTCTCTTCTTGTCTGCCTTTTCCTTCTCCATAGTTCTTTCCCTATACCATCCTTCGCACCCTTTGATGTCACTCCTAATCTAATAATAGGCGTGGAAGTTTATATTAATATGATTATTAGTCACAATTATTTTTTAGAACCGTTTGATGTTCAATCTAATTAATGTGTGTTCTCAACTAATTTTCTAACCATTTATAATAGGATATGCATAGAATGGATATCCTATTATAGTAAATTAGGGTTTTCCAACTATTGATAATATGTTATACAGAATAATGGATATGTGGAGAGTAATTAATGGAGCATTATCATTAATAATATTATATATAGAAGAAGAAATAAATCTAAAACATAGGAGCTGCATATAGTGCTCCACGTATTTAAAATAAAGCAAAAATCATTAAGCATTAATTATATTAATTATATTTTATTAATGATAGATAGAGAAAAAGGCAGTGAATTAGAGTTTGATACGAGGTGCATATGTGTTTCATTTTATTATATAATAATAATAATATAAATATAAATATAAATAATAATAATAACAATATTATAATAATTATTAATATAATAAAGATATAAAAAGATATTATAAGGGTTTAGGGTTTAGCAAGCTACTCTCTTTTATACCCCTCTCTCTAGGATAACGTGCAAAATTGTTATCGATTCAATCAGAATATCTCTTTATTATTAAAAAAATTCTTTATTTGTTAATAAAAAGATTTCTTAAATTTATGTTTTTTATAAATTTTTTTATTTTTTTTTATGTTTGACAATTGTATACCTTATAAAATACTACCTATTTTCCTAAATTTAAGTTAGAATAGAATATATCTTTATTATATCAAATATTAAATTGAAAATTCTGTTACTATTTGAATTCATTAGTATTCATTGCAGTATCACTTAGATTTGTCATCCTTGATTCTCTCTTAGATACAAAATTTTTCGCTAAGCATGGATCTTTCCCTTCAATATCTTTCGCCGCCTCTCATTAATGGAAATTTCAAAGCGTGATTATTGCACATATTTTATTCGAAGATAAAACGTAAAAATTGGACCGAATATTTTTGCGTAACTTGATTAGCAAGGCGTCTTTTATATAAATATATAAGGATTTCGGGTTCAGCAAGAAACTCACTTTTTATATAAAACATCTTTTTGTTATCAATTCAATCGGAATAAGAATGAATCTCCTCGCTGAATCCGTCACCAACCAAACGGATGTTTCATTGAACATCGCCAAACATTTGTTCTCTAAAGAAGAATATAAAGAAACGAACATTGTGTTTTCGCCATTGTCGCTCCAAATCATAATAAGTATTATCGCCGTTGGCTCTGAGGGTTCCACGCAAGACCAGCTTCTTGAATTCCTCCAATCGGACTCTACCGGCCAACTCAAAACCTTATGCTCTCAACTCGTTTCCTATGTGCTTGCTGATAACACACCCGCCGGCGAACCTCTGGTGTCTTTCGTCAATGGTGTGTGGGTTCAACAATCATTTTCTCTTCAACCATGCTTCAAAAAAAAGTATGGCTACTGATTTCAAAGCCTCTGTTGCCTCTGTTGATTTCGTAACCAAGGTATATTAATCCATCGTCATACTGTTTTTACCATGATTCTTTAGCACTTTAGAGTAACAACAAATATATTTGATATTAATTTTATATTTGATATTGTTTTAAAGGCACTTGAAGTGAGAAATAAAGTGAATTCATGGGCTGAAAAAGAGACAAAAGGTCTTATAAAGAATCTACTTCCATCTGGTTCAGTTAATAGCTTAACCAGACTCATATTTGCAAATGCATTATACTTCAAAGGAGTATGGTCGGACGAGTTTGATGAATCAAAAACAAAAGACAATGATTTTTACCTTCTTAATGGCAGCTCAGTCAAAGTTCCCTTCATGACGAGTGAGGAGGAACAATTTATTAGTGTTTTTGATGGTTTTAAAGTCCTTCGTCTTTCTTATAAGGGAGGTGAGTCATATAAGGCTTATAAGCTCAAGGATGAGCGTTATTTCTCTATTTACTTTTATCTTCCTGATGCAAAAGATGGATTGTTAGCTTTGATTGAAAAGGTAGCTTCTGAATCTGAGTTTTTGGAGCGTACGCGTCCTAGAAATACAGTGCCAGTAGGTGATTTTAGAATTCCAAAGTTCAATATTTCTTTTGACCTTGAAACTTCTAGCATGCTGAAAGAGCTAGGAGTGGTTTTACCTTTCTCTGAAGCAGGTGGAGGTTTGACAAAAATGGTGGACTCTCCTAGGGTGGATTCTCCTATGGGTGAAGACCTTTATGTTTCCGCCATATACCACAAGTCTTTCATTGAAGTAAATGAAAAAGGAACTGAAGCTGCTGCAGTGTCCTGTAGTGCAATGTTGAGTGGATGTGGTAGGTTTAACAAACCACAACCGCCTCCGATAGACTTTGTAGCTGATCATCCTTTCATGTTTTTTATTAGAGAAGATTTCTCTGGAACAATACTCTTTATTGGACAAGTTCTCAATCCCAAAGATTCAGAAAACTGTCCGTTACCTCAAAAATGGCCTCAACAAAAGGAAACCACAAGGCGTTCAAAACGAAAAAGAAATTATCATTAATTCACATTTTGTGAGATCGTAATTCATCCTCATGTAATGTGATGTGATCTTTACTTTTCATTCTAGAATCAATGGATCTCTTGCTCGATCTTGTTTATTTCAAAAAGTTTCCTTTTAATTTTTTCTTTTAATTGTTCCTGATTTGTGGGACCACCCTAGATTATGAAAAAACTTGAATTTGTTTTAAGAATCTATTTTTACAGAATTAATCTCTTGCTCATTGAATTTGTTGATGTAGTTTATTTCTAATAGTTTCCCTTCAATTTTTTTTCTTCGATTGTTCCTGATTTGTGCTTTGAATTCCCACTAAAAATAATTATATATTCTAAGTTGACGCATCTCAAATTCTATCATAAGTGCATGTGCGCCCGTTTTTGCTTGTAAACTCAAAACAATTCTTCTTTAGATGTGTTTACTGAAAATTATTATTGGACTTTTGAAAAATCACATAAAATAAATTAAATTGAACATCACATCTTAAATTTTTTCTTTTTTTTTCTTCAAGCCAATGTAATTAGAATAAAGAACACAAAGAACACAAATAGTGTTCAGTAACAGAGTACACAAGCAAAAAGAAGCAGAATGAAATTTCCAACCAACTCTAACATAGCTACCCTCTTAGAGGGTCCATACAACCAGATCCTAATTTTAATGTCCCAACACAAATTGTCCAAATTAAAAGATTCGTTTTTGAAAATTATCCGGTTCCTGCATATCCATTGTAATAAGCCAAATCAAACCTAATTTCTTATTCCCTTCGGACGAGTTACCAATACCACACCAATCCAAAAAGAAATCAATTCTGCTTCCCCCGTCCATATTTCTATATAGCATCTTATTCTTTAGTTGATTACATTTTATGTATATGAGCCATTTCTTGAACCACTACAATATTTTCATGAATACTTTGTTGTAATTTATAATCATTAATATCTATGGGTGTGTTCAAAAATAACAAACCCTTTTAGAATAGCTTTAAACGTCCAGAAATTGCTCCAACTACCTGTAGGTTACTAATTTCGACGCCAGGGAAAATTGTTCAAAAGAAAAGTGGAGAAAGGTCAATTCGACAAGTCATTTCGATTAGAAGGTTATTAATGAGAAAGGCAAGTCGAAGACAAATGGTACTTAGGGGAAGCATTGGCAAATTTTTCTAAGTAAGAAGGATAATTTCGACACAAGAGAAATAGGCCCATTCGACGGGTATTTGAAATTCAAATTTCAGGAGGGAGTTTCACTTTTGAAATTGGACGCGTGGAACGCATCTAGGAGGCGAATGCATGCAGAATGCCATTTGTCGCCATTAGGAGAAATAGCTGTTATTGATAGTTATTTCATTTATATATAAATAGGAGGTCTTAGTGTTAGATTTGGGGGGTGTTCCAAACTTTGTACAAATTACCGCAAATACTCAAAGTAACCATGTGAGAGAAACGAGTGTTCTGGAAAATGTATGTATGGAAAACACCAGTTTACATTTATGCACTTTAATAAAATTCCAAGCTTTTCTTCATTTCTTTACATTCAAGTCATTTCCTTTACTTCAGCAATTTACTTTGTTTCCCATTTAAACCTATCTTCAATTACTTTTTCGCCATTATCGTGCCTTTGTTCTTTTAGTCGAAAAAAAACCATTAAAAGAAACCTTAGCAAATACAAAACGAATACATTCTTTTTCAAATCAAAGACATTTTCAAAAGCACTTTGTCCTAGGATTTGTGTGGTTGGTCCTGTTAGTAAACTAATTTTCATAAATTAGGAAACCAGAGGTTGTTCGCCAAATTCACCAGCGAACAAATTGGCATGCCCAGTGGGACCTAGTGCATTTGTTTAGTTTGTCCTTTGTTCTTATAGCAAATTATTAGAAGAAAGAGTTTTTATTTCGTTGTATGATTCTAAGGAGTGGCAAGTTAGCCGTGAACACAACGAAGAAAGACCAAAAAGAACAAGAACAAGAAGAATGGCGAATCAAAGCGTGCCTAATAATCAAAATGTTAACAACGCAACGCCTATTCCTTCGACAGGAGACAATACGGCGCCAGTTTCTGTATCAGAGGCGATACCAACATCAACGGGGTCGATCCCAGCGTTTTCGGCATCCCAAAACGCGCCCAGTGCTCTACAGTGGGACCCCAAATGCCTCATATAACCCCTCCTCCCTTAGGGGGTGTTCATAGGCCATTTGTGATGAATTTTTCAATGCCTCCACATAATAGAGAACAACCTTATGGAATGCCAACAACGGTGATGGCAAGTTTGCACAATGCGTCGTCATTATATTCTGATCCTTTGGTTAATGTTACTTCGCCCCTACAAGGATCAGGGTCTGGTGCGAACCACATAGGCAGAATGGGTCAGCCTGTGCCAACGGGATACCAAACTTATATGCCTGCAATCACTAACAATTCTGCACAAGTAATTAGGCAACAAATGGACAAAAGCAACCATGATATGGTGCAGATGCTAACGCAACAAATGGGGGCTGTGTTTAATCCTTTAATCCAAAATACCACCCAAACGAACCAGTTATTAGCAGCGCAAATGACGTGCATTGCTGACTTCTTTGGTGTTCCTCAAACCAACCAAGGGAACAAATAGTTCAGAATCCCAGAGTAGTTATCGAAGAGGAAACCACAATAAACTAGAGGCCAACGAATGTTCCTCAAGTAAACCCTAGAAACCAAGAGGTAGTGGTCGAACAACCTCATGTCAAAATTCCTGTCCAACAAGAGCCTAGAAGGGTGTTAGTCCATAGAGACCAAGATGCTGATGATGTTGTGCAACAATTGCGTCATAACAACATGCCAGCAGAAAACAATTTAGCAGCCATGGTCGAAAGGATTATGGCCAGAAATGGTGTGAATGTGGGGCTGCAAAGCCCCAGTTATACATCCCCATTGTCTGAGTATATTTTGCAACAAGAATTGCCCCCAAGATGGAAAGTCCCCAAGTTTACCAAATTCTCAGGGGATACTAGCGAATCCACTGTCGAACATGTGGCCCGTTACTTGATCGAAGCAGGAGAAATTGCACGCAATGAAAATTTAAAAATGAAATATTTTTCAAGTTCTTTAACAAAAAATGCTTTTACTTGGTTCACGTCTTTGCCTGCAAATTCGATCCATACGTGGGTCCAGTTAGAAAGGGCTGTTCCATGAACAATTTTACATGGGACAAACAAAAATAAGTTTGAAGGAGTTGGCTAGTGTTAAAAGAAAATTCTCTGAGCCAATTGATGATTATTTAAATAGGTTTAGATTACTTAAGGCGAAATGTTTCACGCAAGTGCCTGAGCACGAATTAGTCGAAATGGCAGCAGGTGGTTTAGACTATTCAATTAGAAAGAAATTAGACACTCAATATCTGAGGGATATGGCACAATTGGCGGATAGGGTGAGACAGGTCGAACGTTTAAAAGCCGAAAAAGCTAGAGTAACTAAAAATAAGAAAGAAAGAATGGCTTATGTGGGGGTATGTCAAGAAGATGATGATGACGAGAGCGAATCATTTAGTTTCGACGAACAAGAAGTCGACTTAGCAGAATTGAAACAGGGTCCGCCATACTCCTGTAAAGTATTGGCTCCATCAAAAGGAAAAAACCCAATCGAACCTAAAAAGAATGATAAATTTCCTAAAACGACTTATACATTCGACGTCACTAATTGTGACGAAATATTTGACTTGTTGGTTAAATATGGCCAAATGATAGTGCCACCTGGCACTAAAGTGCCTCCTATAGAACAACAGAAAAAGAGAGGTTTTTGTAAGTACCATAATTTTTTAGGTCATAAAACATCTCAATGTTTCCTTTTCAGGGATCTGGTGCAAAATGCCATTCGTGACGTAAGATTGAAGTTCGGCGACAAGTCGAAGCCACCAATGAAGGTTGACTCAAATCTGATGCAGATGGTCGAAGCCCACTATGCTGAACCATCCACAGTGAACATAGTGGAGGTCGAAGAGGGTTCTGACTACAGCTTTGAGATGATAGAAGCCACTGAAAGTTTCGACGCAAATGTGAACATGGTAGAGATTGCTGAGATCCCTACAGATGAAAGAGATATGGAGGAAATATCCGAAGACTTCATCAATAAACCAGTGATGATCAAGGTTACTGAATACCTTGGCGAAGGAAGCTTGAAGAATTGCATCAACAAAGAGGCCACTGAAGGCCTGAACAATGTGAACAAGGATGAAACCACTGAGGGTTCCAACAATTCAAAGAATGACGAAACTACTAAAAGTTCCGTCGAGGAAGAGAAGGAGGCCACTGAGGGTTTCAACTTTATGAAGAATGACGAAGCTACGGAAGGTTTTATCGAAGACAAGAATAAGGCTACTGAGGGCCTTAATTTAGACAACATGGAGTTTGGTGGTACTTTCGACCAAGCCAATACTGACGTTGGCGAAGGTGTCTCTAAGGTTAACGCAAAGACTACTGATGGTCCTGCGAAGCCAACTGTTTATGGGATTCTACGAAGAATAATGGAGGATCCTAGAGAGAAATATGTTGTTTTTTGTTGTCAACATGACGTTAAGAAGCCATCTCCAGGAGGGGATAAAAAAGAGGGCCAGGGAGATTTCGACCTGGCAAAGAAGAAGCATGAGATTGAGGAGGGACTCACTCTGAAGATGGACAAGCTAAGTATTGGAGATGGGCAAACAGCCAATGTTAATATGGTGGAGGTATCCTAGAAAGCTCCAATGCAGACTGATGAAGAGCGCCATAGAGAGGAATATCAATAGTGGCGTATCCTAAAGAGGAAGAAAATCGGATTGAGTTCCTTCAAAGGTGTCAGAAGAAAAGATCTGAGGTTATGCTGTGCCCCCGCTGTAGCGCTGTGTTCGACAAGAAGGCAGCAAACAACCTGGAGGGAATGGAAAAAGCAAAAAGGAAAGGAAACTGGGGGGCAGTTCCGCCTGCGAGAACGAAGAGGTTCGACCCAAGGCGAAATGATCAAAACCAGAAAAAGTTTGGAGGAAGGTACTCAAATACCTTCAAACCTACCAACAAAGCTCCTAGTGACAAATGGGTTCAACCAATAAGGGAGGCCCAGGGACAGAGAAAGTGGAAAAATTTTGAAGTTCAGAGGGGTTCTTCTATGGCTGGCAACAAGGAAGGCGAAAGGCCAAAACCAAGGCTTTATCCCTCAGAGAATTATAAAGGCAAGAATCCCATGTCGAGGTCCCAATGGAGGCGATTCCAAAGACAAAAAAGGGCGGAAAAGGAAGCTGCTGAGAAAGGGGTTGCTGAGAAAGTTGTTGTCGAAAGAAGTAAACCAGAGTCAAGTAGCAACGCCGAAGTAGTGAATCGAAAAGAGGCATGTTACAGCAACAATTCCTGCAATGCAATTGAACCAGTACCATCTAAAGAAAAAGTGGGAGAGGATGACGAAATGACTGATGACTTCAGGTCTGAGTTAGACGCGTCTCTCGACATCGTATGCAACGTGGTATCTGTCCTTCCAAAAGAATACGACCAAGTCATGGAGGTCGAAGAAGAGGAGGATGTTATGGAGAGTGAAGTTATAGGGCACAGGCCAGTATGTTACTATATTATGAATAACGGTTGTGTCGAGGAACAGAATTCCTTTTTTGAAAGGCCAGATGACTCCATGCGTGGCCACCTCAAGCCTCTATTCATAAAGGGGAAAGTGGAGAACGTGGGGGTGAACAAAATCCTGGTCGATGGAGGGGCTGCAGTTAACTTAATGCCCCATTATATGTTGAAGAGAATTGGGAAAGATGAGTCTGATGCAAAGCCCCACAACATGGTATTGTCAAACTATGAAGGCAAAGTGGGAACCACTTTGGGTGTTATCCAAGTGGATTTAACTGTTGGGACTATAACTAGACCAACGATGTTCATGATCATAGCCTCAAAGGCTAATTATAATTTACTTCTGGGTAGAGAATGGATCTATGGCGTGGGTGATGTTCCCTCGTCGATGCATCAGCGTATAGCTATTTGGCGAGCTGATGGAATTATCGAAAACATAGAGGCGGATCAAAGCTATTTCATGGCTGAAGTAAACCATGTGGATCGATGCAGCTTCGACAAACACTTGGGCCATATAGCTCCATGCAGTCCAGTAACTTTCGACCTGAAGGCTACTGATAATGCTTTCTGTTCGCTGTATCTCCACCCCACATATGGTTTCCAGTGGGATATGGAAGTGGTCGACGAGGCAAACTATGTCTTTGGGACTGCACATATAGAGCCAACGGGCTGGGGAAGTAAGTTTGGTGACGATGAGTGAGTCAGCAGCGCTCGAAAAGATTACGGCTTATATAGCCGAAAATAAACTCAAGGCGGCTCTTGAAGCCGAAGTAAAATACATGGCTGTCGAAGCCAATAAAAATCATTTCAACAAACAATGTCCTCAGAGGGATGTTGAGGAGGATTTGTTCAACGCAGAAGTTGGCGAATGGCAACATCAAAAGTTAGACGCCATTTATGATGACGAACCCTTGGGGTTTGAAAAGGATCCAGCTTCAACAGACATGAAGATGGTGGCGCGGGATCCATTGGAAGAAGTCGATTTAGGACTAGGGGCAGAAAAAGGCCAACCTACGTAAGTGCCAAGATGGACCCTCAGTTAAAAGTCGAAATAGTCCAACTGCTGAAAGAATTTAAAAATTGTTTCGCGTGGGACTACGACGAAATGCCTGGGCTCGACAGGAGTTTGGTCGAATTGAAGTTGCCTATAATAGCAGGAAAGAAGCCTGTAAAGCAAACTCCCAGACGCTTCGCACCAGAGATTTTATTGAAGATTAAAGAGGAGGTCGAAAGACTTCTGAAATGTAAGTTTATCCCCACAATGAGGTATGTCGAATGGATTGCAAATATTGTTCCTGTAATAAAGAAAAATGGCAAATTAAGGGTATGCATTGACTTTTGAGATTTGAATTCAGCTACCCCTAAGGACGAATATCCTATGCCAGTGGCAGAAATGCTTATAGACTCTGCTGCAGGCCATGAGTATCTGAGTATGTTAGATGGGTACTCTGGCTATAATCAAATTTTTATTGCTGAAGAAGATGTCTCTAAGACGGCATTTCGTTGTCCTGGAGCCATAGGCACCTACGAATGGGTGGTAATGCCCTTCGGTTTAAAAAATGCTGGGGCAACTTATCAGCGAGCCATGAACTCAATTTTTCATGATTTTATTGAAACTTTCATGCAAATCTACATAGATGACATTATAATCAAGTATGTTTCAGGCAAAAATCATGTGGACCATCTTCGACAGTCCTTTGAAAGGATGAGGAAGTTTGGTTTAAAAATGAACCCTCTTAAATGTGCTTTTGGTGTGCAGGCGGGAGATTTCCTTGGCTTTGTGGTTCACAAGAAGGGGATCGAAATTAGTGAAAATAAAGCCAAAGCAATAATGGAGGCGAAAGCGTCATCGACAAAGAAGGAGTTGCAGTCTCTGCTTGGGAAGATAAACTTTCTCAGAAGGTTCATCTCCAACCTTAGTGGAAAAACGCAAGCCTTCTCTCCTCTACTTCGACTGAAGAAGGAAGATTTTGTGTGGGGGCAGGATCAACAAGCTGCGTTCGACAAAATCAAGGAATACTTGACCCATCCCCCAATCTTGACGTCTCCTTGCAGAAGTAAAAGTATGAGGTTGTATATAGCGGCATCCGATAGGACGTTAGGAAGTATGTTATGTCAAGAGGATGAGAATGGCGTCGAAAGAGCCATCTACTACCTCAGTAGAGTCTTAAACGATGCCGAAACTAGGTATAGTGTAATAGAAAAGCTATGTCTGTGTGTTTACTTTTCGTGTATGAAGCTAAAACACTATATAAAGCCAGTCGATGTATATATTTCATCTCATTTTGACGTAATAAAGCATATGTTATCAAAATCAATTTTACATAGTCGAATTGGGAAATGGGCTTTGGCATTGACTGAATATTCCTTAATGTACTTGCCTTTGAAGGCCGTTAAGGGGCAAGTGGTGGCTGACTTTATAGCTGACCACGCCATAAATGAAGATTATATTGAATATGTCGAAATAGAGCCATGGAAACGATACTTCGACGGTTTCAGTCATAAGAATGGAACTGGTATTGGGATATTGATTATTTCTCCTAATAGAATTCCAACAAAATTCAAGTACAAAGTCGAAGGATTATGTTCGAACAATGAAGCAGAATATGAAGCTTTGATAACTGGACTTGAAATTTTATTGGAATTGGGGGCAACTAGAGTCGAAATAATGGGAGACTCTGAGTTAGTAATAAAGCAAGTGACCAAGGAGTACAAGTGTGTTAAAGAAAATTTAATTATGTACTTCGTAATAGCTAACAGGCTCTTGAAGAAATTCGACAATGTAACCATCAGACATATTCCTCGAATGGAAAATCAAGTGGCGAATGATTTGGCACAGCTCGCATCGGGTTATAAAGTGTCGAAGGAAAAATTGGAAAAAGGCCATTGAAGTAAGAGGAAGAGTTGTATCAACTAAGTTGTCCCCATCAGATTTGGAGACAATAAAGTTAGGGTATGGTGACGAAGAGAGTTTTGAGATATTTAATATAGACGATTCAAGAGTCGAAGATTGGAGAAAGCCCATTAAGGATTATTTGCAAGACCCAAATCAGAAAGTCGAAAGAAAAGTTAAGTACAGAGCGTTAAGTTATGTGCTTTTTGGAAATGAGTTGTTTAAAAAGACTTCAGAGGGAGTTTTGTTAAAATGTTTGGGCGAAGATGAAGCTTTTATAGCGTTGTCGAATGTGCACAGTGGAGCATGTGGTGCGCATCAAGCAGACCATAAAATGAAATGGTTGTTATTTCGACAAGGAATGTATTGGCCAACGATGTTGAAGGACTGTGTCGAATTTGCAAAAGGGTGCCAAGAATGTCAGGTACATGCAGGAATACCACACGTTCCTGTAAGTGAGTTACATTCTATTGTGAAGCCTTGGCCATTTAGGGGTTGGGCTTTGGATCTAATTGGAGAAATTCGACCTGCCTCTTCAAAAAACCAGAAATTTATTTTGGTGGGAATAGATTATTTTACGAAATGGATTGAAGCCATACCCTTAGTGAACGTGGATCAAGAAGCAGTGATCGATTTCATTCGAAAGCATATCATCTATAGATATGGGTTACCTGGGACAATAACAACAGATCAAGGATCTGTGTTTACTAGGAAGAATATGCAAACATTTGCAAAGGAAACAGGATTTAAGCTCCTGACATCAACACCTTATTACGCTCAAGCAAATGGACAAGTCGAAGCAGCAAATAAGGTTGTAATAAGTTTGATTAAAAAGCATGTGGGGACAAAGCCTAAGAATTGGCATAAGACTTTGGATCAAGTATTGTGGGCTTGTCAAACGTCCCCTAAAGAAGCAACAAATACTACTCCATTTAGATTGACATATGGACATGATGCAGTTTTACCAGTTGAGGTTTATTTACAGTCGATTCGAATTCAGAGGCATCATGAAATTCCATTAGATACATATTGGGGTATGATGATGGACGAGTTAGTTGATTTGGACGAAGAAAGATTAAATGCATTGGATTTATTGAAAAGACAAAAAGAAAGAGTCGAAAAGTTTTACAATAAGAAAGTGAAATGTAAGACTTTCCTAATTGGTGAGTTAGTTTGGAAAGTAATTCTCCCCATGTATCGAAAAGACAGACTTATGGGAAAATGGTCCCCTAAGTGGGAAGGACCTTTTCAAATTATACGAGTATTTTCCAATGGCGCATATGAAGTCGAAGAAGTGGATAAAGATAAGCGTATATTAAAAATAAACGGAAAGTATTTGAAAAAATATAGGCCCACATTACAAGACGTTAAAATAACAGTCGAATAATTATGCAGAGAAAAAGCAATATGGTGGATTGAAAATCTTTTCGCCAAATAATATAGATCCAATGTCATTACAAAAAAGGCCTTAAAAAGTCAAACAAAAAATATTACAAATATTCAAACGGGGAAAGATTTTTTCAGCTTTTCAAATTTTGACTTCTGAATTTGGAAACGATGCTCACAAAGTGCCTTGCCTTTCGAAAGCTCCTCAATTTCCTCACCAAGTTTTCGGGCCCTATCAACATGATGCACACCAACTTCAAGTTCTTTACGGATTTCCTCTTGGTCGATCTGTTGCAGTTCTGCTTGACGCTTTTCCGCCTGGGAAATTTTGCTTTAGAGAGCAGCAATTTGCTTCTTCCACTTAAGGATGTTCTCACCACACAAAGTTGCTTCTTTCTTATTTTGTTCAGACACTTTTTCTAGTTCAGTTACTTTGTTGGATGAATTGGAAGCAGCATCCCACTCAGCAAGTTGGGTTTCTGTCTTATTTTCGAGCTTCTTGGAGTAATCTCGAAGCCGATTAAAGTCAGTCACCACAAGATCTATCAGGGTAATGAGGTCCAACACCACATCAGTAACTTCAGGGGGGGCCTCCAGGACATTGATTTGCTTCAGGATTTTCTTTAGGTCAAATTGAGCAGATGAGTCATTCTCCAGAAGTTGAAATAGGTCAATGTCGAGAACTTTCTGTCAAATATTTGCCAGCGATTCGTCCACTGATTTGGTATCAGAAGTAGTCCCTGAGGTAGTCGAACTACTAATGGTAGTATCAGCAAAATTGTAGCGGGAACTAAGCATGGTCTTTAGGTACTCAAAAGGTCTTTGCACCTTCAGATTTTCAAGCATGGTCGTTTTCTTTTTCTTCCTCCTCTTCGGCATCAGTTGCAACCTCCTCATCCTTCTCTTCATCAGCAACTGGTGAGTTGGGGGAGATTGGTCTTCAGGTTCATTACTTATGATAACCACTGTAGTAGACATCACAGTATCCCCACCAGTGTCGACTAAGTCGTCAGTCTCAGGACCAGTCTCTTCTTCCACTACGTCTGGAATTTGTGTAGAAATAGCAGTGGGTTGATTTACTTCAGTAGATGATTCCTTTGCAGAATTCTTAGGAGCAGATTTGGAGGGGCTGGTTGGTTTGTAGGTAGGATCACTGCTGGTCTTTGGGAGAACTTGGACCATGGGATGCCCATGAGTATCGACAGGTACCTGAGAGATAAATAGATCAAGAAAGGTAACACAAGTAAACAGCCTTTTCAGTGTCGAAAGATAAAAAAAAAAGAGACCATACCTTTGGAGTGTTAGTCTTCAGGCTAGAGCTTTCGCTTTCTGCTGGAGCAGGGGTAGTTTCCTCGCCTGGATTTTTTGGTAGAGTTTTTTCTAAAATTCTGGGAGTAGGAGGTGTCTGTGGTGGAGGTTTGGTTGTTTTCTTTTTCTTCTTGGTAGGCTTTACTTGGTCTGGTGACTCATCACCATCATCAGTGTCGGTAGCTTTGACTTCATGTTCTTTCGCTTTTCTTTTTTTAGGCGTCGATGGCGGTCTTCGACTGCCCTGTGGAATAAGAGAAATTTTATTAGTATGTCAGAAAATAAAACACTTGGTGACCTAAAAGAAAAGTAAAGTAATACCTTCGCAAAAGGTGTCTTGGCAGTGTCTTTTTGGGGCTCTGCATCTCCAGCAGTTGTTGCTTCGCCTGTGGCGGATTTTTTGGTCGAAATCTTGATAGCTAGAAAAGAAAAGAAGAAAAGGGTCAAGTATAAAATAACGTATATATGTTTGAGTAAATGAAAAGTGAGATTGAACTTCTTCCCATTTTTCACACCTTCATATATAGGAGTTTCCACGCGAACGTGTTCTATGCCAATATGAAGGTGGCCTTTGAAATTGTCCAAGGTGTACTTAGTCGGAACCACTCGCTTGGCACGTTTCTGGTTTTCTTGGCGAAGAATTTTCAAAGAATCCCCACCAATGAACCAATCTGGAAATGGAGGGCTAAGAGCCACGCCAAATTCAGCAGATGGTAGAGGGGGAAATTTTGGTCGATAGAGTTTAAAAGCTACCTCATAACGTTGTTCTGGTCGAACATACGCAGGTAGTTTTAACTCATCAAGTTTTTCTGTAAATTTTTGTTTCAAAGTAACTGCTGCTTCGCTTATGGTTCGACTAAGTTCATTAGGCCTATAGGCAGTTTCAAAGTATTTCTGGAAAGCTTGGATTTCTTTGACGTGTTGAGAAGTACCTTTCTTTGTCTTGTCCTGCACAAGGGCAAAGGCTCTGGTCAGTTGAATGATGAAAGAATCCACATTAAAAATTTGAGAATCATAATAGGCCCTCCACCATGCATCAAACTCTTGAGTGCAAAAGAAGCTGGGTCGAAAGACCACTGGTTGGATTTCGACCAGATTCGAATACTTCGCCAATAACCCAGAGCATTCATCTTCAGTATGAGTCATATTATAGTGAATCAAAGAGCCTTTTCTGGAAAAAAGAGGTTTTGGTATTATTTGTATCAACCCAAACTGTCGAAAAACCAGATTGGGCTGATAATTGACAAGGGAAACCTTTAGTTTCGAAGGACCAAGTTTGGAAACTAAAAGTCTAGGAGTAAGAAAACATTCCTAGACGTTGAGGAATTCGTCTTCCAGAGATTTCGACTCAAAGGGAAGTTTTCTGGTAAACCATGCAGGTCCAACCTTCCTATCAGCAAAAGGAGCCATGTTGGGTGTAAAATTGTAACGTTTAGCAAACATCATGACATAGCTGGTAAAGGTTTGTTGGAGGCTCAGACCTTCGTCATGGGGCGTTAGTTGCGCCAAGCGAAGGCCTTCAACTCTTCTGTCCCCTAGAGCAGCTGCGTCCACAGTTGACTTGTTGGGAAGGGAGGCTTCGAAGGTGGCATTGAGCCACAATTGTAAGAGCCAGAAGGGTCCTGATAACAGCAGAGTTTTCTTCTCCTTAATATTCTTCAGGATGGTAACCCCTTCGCCAAGGGATTCGTAGAGATTCTCCAAAATCATCTCGCTAAGACACAGCCGGTGTCCAGCATGAAGTTCATTTTCTATGGTGATGTAGCACTTTGCCACTTGGAGAGATCTGGAGCAAAAGACGCATCTCGACAGCCAAAGGGCGAGGAAGGATACATGCTCTTGATCAGATACTTCTTTAGTTTCTTTATCATGATAGTTGGCAATGTAGGCTGTAAAAGTGGTTTTGTTGGTGTCGAAGCCTATTGAATCATCGGATAGCAGGTTTGGATCATAATCGACTCCTAAGGGGCTTAAGCCAGTAATGGCAGCTATGTCGAAAAGGGTGGGAGTAATCATCCCACAAGGAATGTGGAAGTTGTTATAAGTGTTGTCCCAGAAATAGATGGAAGCTAGAAGCATGGAAGGACAATATCCTGGCCCTACTTTCGACAGCTGAATAAGATAAAAAATACCCATAGTTTTCCAATCATTACTTTTAACCTTCTCTATTTTTTCCAACTAAGCTAGGTAATCAGAGGGATCTTTCGACAAAGGACAGGATCTAAAAATTCTAAAATTATTCATATACTCTAAGTTTATGACTTCTTCAGAGGGGGTCCCTTGGCCATCTACTTTGGACTTTTCGTCTATAATTTTCTCCTTATCCGTTCTAGGTCTAACCCCGTTCGCTATGGGTTTGTAACGATGATAGGTTGGGAAAAATTCTCGTACCTTAACTGGGTCTAATTTTAGGTCAGGCAAAGGTCCTAGCATGGCATGGGATTTACCAGAAATCAAGATAGGAATGAGTACCTGGGATTGATAGATGCAGCGTTTTTCCTCTTCATTGGGAGGTTCCGGAACATATTCTTGATTTCCCACCACCTTGGGACCAAAGATTCTTTCTACTGGTGCTAAGCTGCTGGATTTCCAGGAATCTTTACTTGTGACTTTTGGAGTAGCAGAAGACGTTATTGTTGATTACAAAGCAATAGAAAAAATGGAGAAGATGAAGTTTGAAGAGAGTTTTGTTTTGGAAAGAGGAAACATAAAAAAGATGCAAAATGGAGTTTTTAACTTATATATAGATAGAGGAATGGAAGCGGTTAGTATCTAGAAACTTTAATGGGAAAAATAATGGAAAGATTGTGGGACACGTGGAGATTGTGAAGTGGATAATTCAGACGGTGGCAGTTAGGGTTTTGACCCAGGATCTGCTAGGGGTTAGAGTAGGAATGATGAAGATCTCAAAACGTGGGCTGAAAAGACGTTTGGGGAAAAGCGTAATGATGATTCTAACATTTCTAACGTCTAAATCATATGAACAGTCACTGGTCGAATTATTGATGGCGTCGAATTGCATTGGCAAAAAATGCTTTTCTCCCTCGGTCGAAATGCATTTTTTGGGGGGCAATTTGTAGGTTGCTAATTTCGACGCCAGGGAAATTGTTCAAAAGAAAAGTGGAGAAATCGACAGGTCAATTCGACAAGTCATTTCGATTAGAAGGTTTTTAATGAGAAAGGCAAGCCGAAGACAAATGGTACTTAGGGAAAGCATTGGTAGATTTTTCTAAGTAAGAAGGATAATTTCGACACAAGAGAAATAGGCCCATTCGACGGGTATTTGAAATTCAAATTTCAGGAGGGAGTTTCACTTTTGAAATTGGACGCGTGGAACGCATCTAGGAGGCGAATGCATGCAGAATGCCATTTGTCGCCATTAGGAGAAATAGCTGTTATTGGTAGTTATTTCATTTATATATAAATAGGAGGTCTTAGTGTTAGATTTGGGGGTGTTCCAAACTTTGTACAAATTACCGCAAATACTCAAAGTAACCGTGTGAGAGAAACGGGTGTTATGGAAAATGTATGTATGGAAAACACCAGTTTACATTTATGCACTTTAATAAAATTCCAAGCTTTTCTTCATTTCTTTACATTCAAGTCATTTCCTTTACTTCAGCAATTTACTTTGTTTCCCATTTAAACCTATCTTCAATTACTTTTTCGCCATTATCGTGCCTTTGTTCTTTTAGTCGAAAAAACCATTAAAAGAAACCTTAGCAAATACAAAACGAATACATTATTTTTCAAATCAAAGACATTTTCAAAAGCACTTTGTCCTAGGATTTGTGTGGTTGGTCCTGTTAGTAAACTAATTTTCATAAATTAGGAAACCAGAGGTTGTTCGCCAAATTCACCAGCGAACACTACCATCACTCAACAAAATCATGTCGTCAACAATTCTGTAGAAAGAAGAACCCTTGCATGAGCTTTAATTTCCAGAATTTGTCAGAGCTAACAGATGAGGATAGAATTTCTTTGGAGCGTGATTTTGATGAAGAGGAAATTAGATAGACTGTTTTCTTATGTACTGCCAACAGGAGTCCAGGGCCAGACGGGTTTACATTGGGTTTCTGTCAAAAAATTTGGGATATTATTAAAGATGAATTCATCAACTGTGTTCAGGAATTGTGTGCATCGAGTAGATTGAATAAAGCCATCACCTCATCCTTTCTCACGTTAATACCAAAACGTGATAGTCCTCAAAGTATTGATGATTTTAGACCCATCTGATTGGTTGGGTGCGTGTATAAGGTGGTTACTAAGCTACTGTCAAATAGGTTGAGAGGTGTCATTGGGAAAATTATATCCAATACTCAATCTGCATTTATTCCTAGTCGCCATTTGTTAGATGGCGTGACGGTGCTAAATGAAATAATAGACTTGGCTAAGAAGAGAAAGCAACCGTGTGTTTTGTTCAAGGTAAATTTTTCCAAGGCATATATGATTGCGTGGATTAGAATTTCCTTCGTCAGATGATGGTTTCTATGGGGTTTGGGGAGAGATGGATGAGATGGATGGAAGAGACTATTTTTTCAAGCTTTATGTTCATACTTGTAAACGGAAGCGCAAAGACTGATTTCAAGATATCGCGGGGCCTACGACAAGATGATCCACTGTCCCCCTTCCTCTTTGCTATTGTGGCTGAAGGCTTCGCGCATATGGTAAGGGTTTTCCAATTATTGATAATATGTTATGCAGAATAATGGATATGTGGAGAGTAATTAATGGAGCATTATCATTAATAATATTATATATAGAAGAAGAAATAAATCTAAAACATAGGAGCTGCATATAGTGCTCCACGTATTTAAAATGAAACAAAATCATTAAGCATTTATTATATTAATTATATTTTATTAATGATAGATAGAGAAAAAAGGCAGTGAATTAGAGTTTGATACGAGGTGCATATGTTGTTTCATTTTATTATATAATAATAATAATATAAATATAAATAATAATAATAAAAATATTATAATAATTATTATATAATTAAGATATAAAAAGATATTATAAGGGTTTAGGGTTTAACAAACTACTCTCTTTTCTCTAGGGGAAACGTGCAAAAAAATTTTTTTTTCAATAAGCAAGGATTATATTGAAAATGAGTATAAAGGGTACTCTTCCAGATACAAAAAATAGGCCAAGAGAACCAATCTTGCCTAGAATAGAGAAATTAACAACCAATTGAAAAACCTATGACAAAAATAACAAAGGGTCTTTGTCGAAATTGTACAAGTTGCAATTGGAATAATTAATATCTCTCATAAGAGACCATCTCCAAACCGTGTATTTAACCTTCGAAACCATATCAACAATGTTCCACGTGGAATTTCTAAAAATAATGTCGTTCCTATAAGTCCAGATACCCCAACACACCGTCAACCACACACTTCTTTCTCGCCTTTTATTGACTTTCATCTTTCTACACAAATGAAACCATACCATAAAACTCTCTTTAAGATCTTTGTCACGGCGAAACAGAAAACCCAACCAACCGGATATTTCCTTCCAGAGCAAAACTGCCACCACACACTCCAAGAGGACATGATTCAACGTTTCCGGAACCGAGTTACAAAACGGACAAAAAGTGTTACTATAGTCGGAAAGAATCTCTTTCCTCCATAATAAAACCTTAGATGGCAATCTATTTAACAGACAACGCCATCCAAAAGCACAAATCCGCGACGGCACCACAACTTTCCAAATCAACTCAAGAGCCAAGTCATCCTTGTTACAAGGACCTAATGGAATGAAAAGCTTATTAACCGACCGGTAAAAGGAACTTACCGAGAAAACCCCCGACTGTTCCAAACTCCAAACCACCCTATCCTCCACGTCATGGTAAATGCAATGATCCGCCAGCATGTTCCGCAGCTCCGTAACAGCAGCTGCCAGCACCGTAATGTCCTGCTGCAGTGCGGGAACAGTCTGCTAAAGCTGACCAGGACAGCCAGCAGTACAGCAGGAACCATGAGCTGGAACCGCACAACTGATGGAATTAGGAGTATTCAGCACTGATCTCGGTATCCCGAGATCGTTCCATGACCAGCCACCCTCCGACCAGCCCCCCATGGCAGCCACTGCTACATTCTGCAGCTGGGATGCTTCATACACTTCCGAAAACCGCTGCGCAAGAGGACCATCTCCCGTCCAGTTGCACTTCCAAAAAGAAATTCTGAAACCTTTTCCAACAAAAAAACCTGCTGTTATTCAATAACAAATCCTCCTGTCCATAATTTTTTAACGACAAAATGTCCCGCAACCACGTGGAATAGGAATTGCCCCTGTTAGATAAATTGCCAACATCAGTCATAAGCAATTTTAAATCCCCATATCTAGCTCTCAACACACGAAACCACAATTCATTTGAACCCGCCAAGATTTTCCACCTCCACTTTTGAAGTAAAGCAACATTAAAAACATCTAATCTCCTCAAATTCAGACCTCCTTTGTTGTAAGGCAAACACAAGAAGCTCCAACTACCCCAAAGGAAACTACTTTGAATCTTATTAATTTTGTTCCGAATTTTCACCGGAGCTTTGTAAAAAGAAAGGTGAAAAATGGAAAGACTACTAAGAGCGGATTTGAGGAGAGTTATCCTACCACCAAAACTCAACAATCTCCCTTGCCAACACGAGAATCTTCTTCGAAACTTGGAAATCAAAGAAGACCAAGAATCAATCCTTCTAGGATTGACACCAATAGGAATTCCTAAAAAAGTAAAAGACCTCGATTCCGTTCAACATGAAAGAAAAGTAGAAGCCGCAAGGAGAAAATTATCATTAACGTTGTAGCGAATAATCTTGCTCTTGTGGAAATTGATACCAAGGCCCGAAACTAACTAAAAAGATTTCTTAAATTTTTGTTTTTTTTTTTTTATGTTTGACAATTGTATACCTTATAAAATAGTACTACGTATTTTCCTAAATTTAAGTTAGAATAAAATATATCTATATTATATTAAATATTAAATTTGAAAATTCTGTTACTATTTGAATTCATTAGTATTCATTGCAGTATCACTTAGCTTTGTCATCCCCAGATTCTCTCGTAGATACAAAAATTTTCGCTAAACATGGATCTTTCCCTTCAATATCTTTCGCCGCCTCTCATTAATGGAAATTTCAAAGCGTAATTATTGCAATATAATTTTATTCGAAGATAAAACGTAAAATTTGGACCTAATATTTTTGCGTAACTTGATTAGCAAGGCATCTTTTATATAAATACATAAGGATTTCGGGTTTAGCAAGAAACTCACTTTTTATCTCTAGGGTTTTGGGAGACTCTAAGAGTGTGTTTGGATGAAGGATTTTAATGAGGGAAAGTAATTTTTTGAAGGAATTTGAAATGATTTGATCAAAATCCATTGTTTGGATAAAAAATATGGAGAATTATTAAAATGATGTAAATTTATGGAGTATTTTATTCATGTTAAATTTAAGGAATTTAAAATGACACCAAAAAGTAAAGAATTTCAAATTGCTTCTTAACTCTATATAATATAAATGTTAAATTTTTTATTATTAATTTTTTAAATTTTGCAAAATGGTCATCATATTTTATGAAAATTTCAAATTTACCCCCAAAATTTTCAAAAAATTACAAATTAGTCCCTAATCATTTTCAAATTTTACAAATTGGTCCCTTTAAATTTTCAAAAATTACAAATTGGTCCCTATTTTTCATATTTTAAATTTGACCCAAAAGCTTTAAAAATTATGAAAATGGCCCCAAATTTTTTACATTGAATCATTTTAAGACTCCATCCAAACAAAATAATTTAAAAATGAATGAATTTCAATTGAATCATTTGAATTACTTAGAATTTTAAATTTTCAAAAAATTCTCAAATTCCTCATCCAAACACACTCTAAGTTTTTTGTTATCTATTCAATCGGAATAAGAATGAATCTCCTCGCTGAATCAGTCACCAACCAAACGGATGTTTCATTGAACATCGCCAAACATTTGTTCTCCAAACAAAAATATAAAGAAACGAACGTTGTGTTTTCGCCATTGTCGCTCCAAATCATACTCAGTATTATCGCTGTTGGCTCTGAGGGTTCCACGCAACACCAGCTTCTTGAATTCCTCCGATCTGACTCTACCGGCCAACTCAAAACCTTATGCTCTCAACTCGTTTCCTATGTGCTTGCCGATAATCGCCCCACAGGCGGACCTCGGGTGTCTTTCGTCAACGGTGTCTGGGTTCAACAATCATTTTCTCTTCAACCCTCCTTCAAAAAAAGTATGGCTACTGATTTCAAAGCCCCGGTTGCCTCTGTTGATTTCGTAACCAAGGTATATTAATCTATCATCATACTGTTTTTATTTTTACCATGATTCTTTAGCACTTTAGAACTTTAGAGTAATAACTAATATATTTGATATTGTTTTGAAGTCTTCTGAAGTGAGAAAAGAAGTGAATTCATGGGCTATAAAAGAGACAAAAGGTCTTATAAATAATCTACTTCCACCTGGTTCAGTTAATAGCCTAACCAGACTCATATTTGCAAATGCATTATACTTCAAAGGAGTATGGTCGAACAAGTTTGAGGAATCAAAAACAAAAGACAATGATTTTTACCTTCTTAATGGCAGCTCGGTCAAAGTTCCCTTCATGACAAGCTGGAAGAAACAATTTATTAGAGTTTTTGATGGTTTTAAAGTCCTTCGTCTTTCTTATAAGGGAGGTGAGTCATATAAGCACAAGGATAAGCGTAAATTCTCTATTTACTTTTATCTTCCCGATGCAAAAGATGGATTGTTAGCTTTGATTGAAAAGGTAGCTTCTGAATCTGAGTTTTTGGAGCGCACGCGTCCTAAAAATGCAGTGCCAGTAGGTGATTTTAGAATTCCAAGATTCAACATTTCTTTTGACCTTGAAACTTCTAGCATGCTGAAAGAGCTAGGAGTGGTTTTACCTTTCTCTGAAGCAGGTGGAGGTTTGACAAAAATGGTGGACTCTCCTAGGGTGGATTCTCCTATGGGTGAAGACCTTTATGTTTCCGCTATATACCAAAAGTCTTTCATTGAAGTAAATGAATTAGGAACTGAAGCTGCTGCAGTGTCCCGTAGTGCATTAATGTTGGGTGGATGTGGTCTGCCTACCAATCCTCCGCCCCCGATAGACTTTGTAGCTGACCACCCTTTCATGTTTTTTATTAGAGAAGATTTCTCTAGAACAATACTCTTTATTGGACAAGTTCTCAATCCCAAAGATTCAGAAAACTGTCCGTTACCGCAAAACCCGCCTCAACCGAAAGAAACCGAAAGGCGTTCAAAACGAAAAAGAAATTATGATTAATTTGCATTTTGTGAAGATCGTAATTGATCCTCTTGTCATGTGATGCGATCTTTACTTTTCATTCTAGAATCAATGGATCTCTTGCTCGATGTTGTTTATTTCAAAAAGTTTCTTTTTAATTTTTTCTTTAATTGTTCCTGATTTGTGGGACCACCCTAGATTATGAGAAAACTTGTATTTGTTTTAAGAATCTATTTTTACAAAATTAATCTCTTGCTCATTGAATTTGTTGATGTTATTTATTTCAAATAGTTTCCCTTAAAAAAAATTTCTTCGATTGTTCCTGATTTGTGCTTTGAATTCCCACTAAAAATAATTATATATTCTAAATTCTATCATACTATTGACAACACCTCTAAGGGTGTGTTTGGTTCGGAGTAGATGGAGGGGAGGATAGTGGAGGGGAAATTTTTAACTAAATGTTTGGTTCAAATTTTAGGAGGGGAGAGAAGGGGAGGGAGCAAAATCCCTCCAAAACACATTTTTTGCTTCCCTCCGAATTGGGGGGATTTGGAAGGGAGGAGAGAGAAAGTGAGTTTTGATAATTAAAAAATTATTATATTTACTAAAATATCCTCAATTAAATTTTATTATTTCAAAATTATTCATTTTTTTTCGTGTTACTATTTCTCTTATGTGTGATTTTTTCGATTGCTTCCATCAATTTATTATAATTATTCTCCACCTTCAAATTATTTATAGTTTTTTACTTAATATAAATTATAATCATTATAGTTATATTTTGTTTTTTTTATAAAAAAATATGTTTAGTTATATTCGTTTTTTTCTTCTAATTTTATTATGTATCATATCATATTTTCTTTTATATCTAATTTTAAACCATTTATTTTATTAAATATATTTTAAATCATAAATAATTTTTTAGTCAATCAATATTAGAAATTTTATCAAAAAAAGAAAAAAGCATGCATGAATTTTTCACATTTAAATATCATATAACTTATATAAGATTATAAGGATAAAAATGTAAATTATTAATAAAATCCCTCCCCTCCTAAACCAAACACATTTTTAATTAAAATCTCTCCCTTCCCCTCCCCTCTTTTGAACCAAACACTTATCTAATTAAAAAAAATCTCTCCCCTCTCCTCCCCTTCCCTCCATTAAAATCTCTCCCCTCTCCTCCCCTTCATTTGAACCAAACAGACCCTAAAAGAATCGTTTCCAACACCAATTCATAAGTGCATGTGCGGTTCTTTAAACACCCGTTTTCGCTGGTAAACTCAAAACCATTCTTCTTTAGATGTGTTGATCATGAGGAGGACTGAACATAATTATTGGGCTTTTGAAAAATCACATAAAATAAATTAAATTAAACATCACTTCTTAAATTAAACCATTAGTATATTTAAGTTTATAGGTACTCTAACTTATAAAGAGTTTACACATCCATATTTCTATATAGCATCTTATTCACAAAATAATCCATCTTTCCTTTCATGTTATGTATATTATTCACAAAATAATCCATCTTTCCCTTCATCTTATGTATATTATGAGTCATTTCTTGAACCACTACAATATTTTCATGAATACTTCTCCTTAATACAAAATCTATTTAAAAAACGAAAAACAATTTGAGAAATAATAATCTTCAACCTATTAACAACCACACTTTGCCAACAATCTTATACAAATCATAACAAAGAGAGATGAGTTGGAATTGAATAATAAACTCAGCATGTGAATGGAATGCAAGTGAATTCCTTGGTTCAATCAACGGTTAAAAGAATTATATTCGGGTTTAGGCAATCATTCTAGAGAGAGAAGCTCAAACTTCTCTCTTCCTTTTAATTGGGTTTTAAGATAAACAAAAATTCTTTTCGTCTAACCACTCTCTAGTCATTACTAGTGCATCTTGGCAATGTAAGAGGTTGGATGTTTTCGATTTAAACTCCTATATTTAGGTATGGGGACCTTGGCATCTGATTTTATTGCATTGTTAAGAGATATAGATCTGCTTTTGTAAAAGTTTGGTTGGTAAATCTTGTTTCTGGTGTAGGCTGTTCTATTTCTGAGATTTCAAGAGATCCATCATGGTTCAGGGTATGCACAAAGAAGGGGTTTGGGAGCATGTAAGGAAGGCACATGTTAAGAAACCTTTGGTACCCAAGAGATCCATCTGGAAAGCTCATGGTGGCAAAGGTATTGATCAAGACATTCATGAGGCTTCGTCGTTCTTCTTCACTGAGTTTCCAGAATCATATGAGGCAAAACGCATGTTTGATGTATTTAAAGAACATGGCTTGGTACTCGAAGTTTTTATCCCTGCAAGATTAGACAAAAGGGGTAAAAGGTTTGGCTTTGTCAGATTTAAGAAGGTGTTGGATGAACATCTTCTTGCCAATAAACTGGACAATATTGTCATTAATGGCAACAAGATATTCGCAAATACTCCTAGATTTAAGAGAGATGATGGAGAAGGCAAGATGGGAACGTCGAAAATAAGAGCTGAGAAAGAAAACTTTTCGAAAGTAAAGGCTAATGTCAATATTCATAATACGAGGTATGAGTTTGGGAAGAGATCATTCGCACAAGTTATGAGAGGTGAAGGGTTTAATAGCAATTCTTATCAGGCGCTTATGGGAGATAGGAAGATTTGAACAGGCTTTTGTGGGGGTTATGGAGAAACCCGATACATCTTTTGATATACAAGAAGCTTTATATATGGAGGGCTATTTTACAATCAAAGCCACTCCGTTGGGTGCAAATTTGGTGCTGTTAGAAGAAGAAAATACAGGGGATATTAAGAAAATGGTGGTCGAAGATGAAGCTTGGATATCAAAATGGTTCTCGGATGTCCATCCATGGTCTCCTGACGATGTCGACGTGGAAAGATTGACTTGGGTGAATATTTTTGGATTACCTTGTCATATTTGGGGGTGACAAGTTTTTTTAGTTTTCTTGCATGCAGAATTGGATCTTTCGTCAAAGCAGACGGGGAAACGCAGAAACATCTAAAGCTGGACGTTGCACACATACTTATTAGGACCAAATTCGTGATGAATCTTAATGAAGTTTGTAATATAGAAGTGAAAAAAAGTATTTTTCGTATTAAGGTTGTGGAAGAGAAATTACAAGATGGTATCATCGGATACTGAGGTGTTAGAATCAGAGTTGGGCATAACTGAACCAGAGGATAATAACCAGGAAGTAATACAGTTAAGATGTGGTAAAGATAAGGAGGTGGATAGCCATGTGGTGAGAAAGGACAAGATAAGGGATAAAGTTGATGTACCTAATAAAGCTGAGGGTGACTTAGCAAAAGTTGTATAAGGATTCAAAAAGCATGCGTACGGTCAGGAATTTAATATTAATATTTAAGGACTTTAGAAGACAAAGGAAATCAAATGGTTGGTGACAGCATAGAGGCAGGTGGCTATGAGTCAAATAAACACAACTTTATAGGTGCATCAGGTAACGTGAGTCAGGAGATTATGGTGGGACAGAATGTTGAGATATGTATCAATTCAAAAGTAGATCTAGAGGTAATTATGAATGGATGCGATAACAAGGATGAGGAGCAGGGTTTGGGAACTGTGAGCCCTATGAGGCCTTTTGTTTCTGATGCAATTTGTAAGGTTAGGCCTAATAGGAAAAAAAGTTACATAAGGAGATATATCAGAATTTAAAAATTCCGTTTGCACCATCATATTACTCAACTTTGCTTCAAGCTGATAACAACCAGAGTAATTCTGTCAAAAAGGTTTTAGAGAGTCAATTAAGGCTTGGGGGTGTTGAGGGAGACCAGTTTGAAGACATTTCAAAATTTTCTGGAGATTCTAATCATAATAGCAATGGATCTATATGAGATGTAGAGGTCATAAAATCTAATTCCAGGATCAAGAAAAGGCTTGCTGATTTACCAATCAGGACATGGGACTCTATTAAAAGGCTAGGGGTAGAAGTTGAAGAAGATGACGAAGTATTCGAATCTATAATTCGGAAGATGGAAGCAGAAGATAGGAAGCACAAAATAGATAAGAAGGAGGCTGCTACAGGTTTTCTATGAATTTTGTTACATACAATATAAGAGGGTGTGGTAGCAAGATTAAGACCAGGAAATTCGCAACATGTTACAAGTTGGAGGGGCAGATTTAGTTTTCTTACAAAAAATGAAATGTGTTGACATGAAGGAAGATATTGTGCACAACATTTGGGGCAACAGTAATTGTCTTTGGACTGCTCTAAATTCAAAAGGACTCTCTGGGGACATTCTAACCATTTGGAGGGAAGGATTAATTTGATCCCATATGCAGCTATAGAGGTAAAGGCTACTTAGGCATGAAGGTTATTTGGAAAAAGAAAATTTGTTACTTCTTCAACATATACTCATCGTGCAATAACAAGGAAAAGAGAGATCTCTGGAGTGATATTCTTACTTTAATATCAAAATTGGAGGAGGAAGAGTGAGTTATAGGAGGAGATTTTAATGCAGTGAAAAATGTGAGAGAAAGAAAAGGTAGAGGTAGTCAAAATAAGAAGATGATGGCTGAATTTAGTGACTTTATCCAATTAACCGGTTGTGTGGACTTGTCTACTTTGGGCAATAAATATATATGGTTCAATTCATCAGGTAAAGCTTGTAGCAGAATTGACCGATTCCTAATATCTAATGGCTTGTTAAATGGGTGGAATATGGCTTATCAGAAAGTGGGTTTACGGGATATTTCGGATCATCGGCCAGTCTGGAACTCGGTTAGGAATATTAATTAGGGACCTAAACCCTTTAGGCTCCTCAACTGCTGGTTTCAACATCCAGAATTCTATACTTTTGTTAAGGATGTTTGGGATTCTGTTTTGATCCAAGGCAATCCTTCATACATCCTGTCAAAAAAACTGCAACTTTTGCGGTCGAGGTTGAGGATTTGGAATAGCTCTGTCTTTGGTTGGATTGATACAAAATCACTGAAAATGTTGGAATTATAAATAACATAGAAGATAAGCTTGCAGAGAATGATGGAGTGGATGGTTCTATTGACTTCAATAATAGAAGATTGGCAGAGGATGAAATGTGGAAACATCTTAGAATTAAGGAAAGCATTCTGCAACAGAAATCCGCACCAAATGGATTGAAGACGCATATCAAAATACTAAATTCTTTCATGCCATCATCAACCATCGTAATATCATAAATAACATATCATCTGTGGTAGTTAATAATCGGATCATTGATGATGTGAAAGGTGTGAAAGAGGCGGTAGCAATGCATTTTGAGGAGAGGTTTAAATCAATCAACGGGCCATTGCCTTTTATTAGCAGTGAGCAGCTTAAGCTTCTGACGGAAGAGAACCAGCTGGCAATTGAAGAACTGTTTAGAAGTGAGGAAATTAGGAATGCGTTTTCCAATTTCAAGGAGATAGAACACCGGGACCTGACGGTTTCAACATGGCTTTCTTTCAACAATGTTAGGAAATTGTGGGATTAGATTTTACAAGATGCATACTAGAATTCTTTGAGGTTGGTAAGCTTCCTAAGGTACTGTCTTCATCTTTCCTTGTGTTGGTACCTAAACGTGAAGCTCCTGATAATCTTGATGACTATAGACCAATAAGTCTAATCTGTGAGGGCAAGTTGTCTTTATACTCGTTTTTAATGATGTCAAAACATTTATGTGTAGAATAACATATCATGTCTAGCATATATAGAATACACATGTAGGTTCATATATAATGCATACTATGTGGTTTTAAATGTGTTTGGTTATGTTGATAATGTTGTATGTGCATTAGGCGTTCTTAGGAACCTTTAGAAATGTCAAAATATCGAGTTTTGCAAGTTTCAAGGGTTTGAGTCGACTCACAACCCTATTCTGGTCGACTCATATTTGTTGCATTTCTTAGAGTTGGCAGCTGGAGTGCTCGCGTCGACCCTTCGGTCGACTCATACTGTCTGCAATCAAGATTGTCAAAAACTAGGAGGCTTGCGTCGGCGCGTGTCCTGTTCTGGTCGACGCAAACATGTATTTTCTGCGCAGTGTGGTTGACGGGTTTTCTCAGGTCGACCCTCCCACCTGTATAGGTCGACCGTTCGCTTTTTTTGCACCATTTTTCTGTTGTATTTTGATTTCAAATTTCTGTTATTCTTGTTACTTTCTTTTAGCATAGTATATCTATTGTTTTGGCTCATTTTTACATGTACAACAAGAAACGTGAAATAGGCACTGCTTTTTCTCTCCATCTTCATCTTCAACCTTACATTCTCTAACAACTACACATAACCATTTTTGTTAGTGTTGTGTATTTTGTGAAGTGATAACGTTCAGACTTAGGTGTGTGGATCCTTTGTGCTGGGTTGAGAATCAGTGGGTGTTTCTTGAATGAAACCCTAGGTTTTGTTCTCCAAGAATCCGAGTGATTTTAGGGGTTTTTGCACAAATCATTTCTCTACAAGGATTCAGCCGTGCGAAGGGGATTGAAGAACTGAGTGTTCGTTCAGTCGAGTAGCAACAATCGGAGGATCGTACGAGAAAGATTTGGGATCGAATTGTGGAAGATTGAAATCGACCGAGTGAAGGGGATTGAAGAGTTGCGGGTTCTTGCAATCGAGTAGCGTGAGACGGTGATTTGTTCGACCAAATTCGAGGCACTTGATTCATCTTGAATCAAGGAGAGAGAAGACTTTGCATCGACATCAAAGACGTTTGAGGGTTTGGTGTATTGGTTTTTCTCTTGTAATAAACAATTGCAACCGTAATATATACATATCTCAATTCCATTTTTGGAATTGGGGGCAGAGGTACCCTTAGCGAGGACGATTGGGGAACTGCCTAATCAAATCATGTTTGTTCTCTCTTTCCCTATCCTTTTACATTTTTGATATTGTTTAAACTTGTGAATTATCAATTGATTGAAAATTTCTGGTGTAGTGTAGTATAGAGCTGAATAATTGATTTGTAAAAACACTACAATCCTTTAGATTGTATTTAGATTAGCTCTACACTCACATTGCTTTGAAATTTACACTTGGAGTACCTCGCACGCCAAGTGTTTGATAAATTTATTAAGCTCAAGTTTCGAAAGCGCTTTGTGAATTAAGTTTGTTGAATTCACCCGTTGGTGATTGGATAATATCAAGTGCATATATTTGAGTTGATTACATTGTGTATTGTTGATTCTGCTTCGTTTTTCTCATCTGCCGCATTATTCGTAGTGGCTTTACGCATATCCGATTTTTCTAGTAGCGGTTCATTGTAGACGAAGTGATTCAGTGGTTGCTTCCAAATTAAAATTTTGAAACTAATTTTGGAACACAATTAGCGTGTAATAAATTGTGGGATCTATTTAACCCCCCTTCTAGATCCAAGCCATCGTCTAACAAGTGGTATCACGAGCTCCAGTTTATCTGGTGCTTCGATATAATTTCTTAGAAAATGGCGAACGAACCTAAAGGGGCTTATAATAGAGCTCTAGTTTTTACAGGCGAGAATTATAGCTACTAGAAAGATTGTATGCGCATGCATATAAATTCCATTGATCGGAAGGTTTGTAATGTTATTTTAAACGGACCTATGGAAATAACCATGACCGATGAAAATGGTGTTGTTATTCCCAAGCCCGAAGCACAATGGAATGATGAGGATGAGAAAAAGTACAGTTATGACTGGAAGGCTCGGAATATTTTGATCTCCTCTTTGGGAGTTGACGAATATTATCGAGTCTCTCATTGTGAAACATCCAAAGCCATATGTGATGCTTTACAAGTAGCCCACGAAGGTACTAATGATGTGAAATTGGCCCGAATCAACACATTAACGCAAGAGTTCGGTCTTTTTTACATGAAGCAAGGGGAAACCATTGTCGACATGCAAAAAAGATTCACTCATATAATCAACAAATTACATACACTTGGTAAACCGGTTCCCAACGAGGTTGTTACTAATAAAATATTGAGGTGTCTTAATAGGGAATGGCAACCGAAGGTCACCGCGATCAAGGAGACCAATGATCTAACTAGTCTAGACCTCAGGACATTATTTGGCAAACTCGATGAACATGAGCAAGTACTCATCAACTTGGAAAACATGAGAAGAGTGTAAAAAAGGAGAAAACAAAGGAAACGGAAAAGAAGTCGATAGCTCTTAAAGCTTCTTGTTCAAAGTCCACATCTCAAGAGCAAAGTGACAATGAAACCAACAATGATGAAGATGATGACTCGAGTGATAACATGGGGCTATTTGTGAAGAAATACAATAGGTACATTCGAAAGAATGAAATTCAGCACTCGGATAAAAATCTAGTCAAATTTAGAAGGCAATCAAGAAATGAAGGCAACACGAGTGGCAAGTTGAAAGGATCTTGTTTCAATTGTGGAAAGTCCGGGCATTACAAGCCAGATTGTCCATCACTTAAGAAAGACAGGGATAAGGATAAGAGTTGTGAACACAAAAAGTTAAACAAATCTAGACGAGCATACATCGCTTGGGAGAGCGATAGCGAGTCGGAAAAAGATGACAGCTCAAGTGATGAAAGTGAAACCATTAATCTTTGTCTTATGGCACATCGAAACAATAAGAAAGAGGTAAAACACTCTAAATACGATAACTCTAATAATATGTCTCATTTAGAATTACAAAAAGCTTTTGATATCACTACTACAAAACGCGCAAACAACAACGCCAGGCTTATAACGGCTTGCCTATACACCGTTGTAATAGATTCGCACGTTTTTTTAATGACGGTTAAAATTTTAACTGTGGTGAAATGTAGGCCTTTCACCACGGGTATTTAAAGAACCGTCATTATAGGTAGCGCCTGGTCATGGGTTCAATTCCCAACACCAACATTTATGGTTTTTAAATATTTTTTCAAAATGCCAATAACCTTTCACCATAGTTATGTTTTCAACCTTCATTATAGCCTATAGTTTAGTTTTAGGTCTTGCACTTCAAAAAATCGGTTTTAGGGAAAATCGTCTCCTTTTTTAGATCTGTTTCGTCTATCTGAAGCAGAAAAATCGTACGGTCATTAATCCCGTACTCTAGAAGAGTTACGGGACTTCACCCTCAAAACCCCAAATTCATCATTTTTCTATTTTTAATGAATTTTTTTACTGTTTTCATAGTCTCAAAAAATTCCAAAAAAATCTCAAAATTCTTATTTTACCTAATTAGATTAAATTTCGTGTTTTTAGATTTTTCTGAATTTATTTTAATCATGTTACTTCTTTCCTATTTTTTCAAAATACTGACAGACCTTTAACCACGGGTATTTAAACCAACCGTCATTATAGGTAGCGTTTTTTACTTATTTTTTCAAAACGCTTACAGACCTTTCACCACGGGTAATTTAAACCAATCGTCATTATAGGTAGCGTCTTGTCATGGGTTCAAGTCCCAACACCAGCATTTTTGGTTTTTTTACTTATTTTTTCAAGTCTCATTACCAACATTATAGGTGGCGCGCATAATGAGTTTATTCACTATCCTTAAACAAATCTTGGTCGTCCATTTAGTGATTATCAATGGCCAAGACACTACTATTAGTGATCCGCGTGAAACCTAAAACTTAGACATCTTCTACCTCCAAACATCATCTTTCATTTACGATACTCTATTTCTCCACCAAACCAAATTTCAGAACAAATTTCAGAACTCGAGTTAGCAATGTTAGTTGTTGGTGTTCTTTTTTAATTATTGTTGTTCTTTTTTATTAATGTTGTTCTTGTTGTTCTTTTTTATTAATGTTGTTATTATTGTTATTATTATTGTTGTTGTTGATGATGTTCTTGTTCTTGTTCTTGTTCTTGTTCTTCTTCTTATTCTTCTTCTTCTTCTTCTTCTTCTTCTTCTTGTTATTGTTGTTGTTGTTATTGTCGTTGTTGTTGTTGTTGTTGTTGTTGCTATTGTTATTGTTGTTGTTGTTGTTGTTGTTCTTGTTGTTCTTGTTATTGTTGTTGTTGTTGTTATTCTTATTGTTGTTCTTGATGTTCTTGTTGTTCTTGATGTTCTTGTTGTTATTAATGTTCTTGTTGTTCTTGCTGTTGTTCTTGTTCTTTCTGTTGTTCTTGTTCTAATGCTATAATTTTTTTTTATTAAAAGACATACAACAACGGTTATTTAAAATAACCATCATTATAGGTAGTTCTACAACAACGGTTATCTATAATAACCGTCATTATAGGTAATTTATGTTTTATATAATTCGCTGCTTATGGGTTCGAACCCAGTACCTAAGTGTATGTATCACAACGGTTTATTATCATAACCGTTGTGATATATGGCGCGCGTCCTGCCTTTCAATGACGGTTTCTAGACCGTTGTAGAAATAGCGAACTTACAACGACAATCTACATAACAACGCCTTCCCCCGCGTCATTATATGTCATTCCCAACCGTTGTTAAATGGGTTTTTCGTAGTAGTGTATGTTGCACCATGAGGCTAAGGAAGCTTTTCAACGCTTAGCCTCGAACAAAAAGATATTTTAATATTTGGAGAAAAAGATCTCCGATTCCGAAAAGGAATTAGAAGCTCTTAAAAACTCTATGGTGAATACATCAAAACCTGAAATTGAAGAGGACAAGTCTCCTTGGTTCAATTGGGGCTGTGATATTTGTCATATTTTGCAAAAAATGTGAGAACCCTTAAGGCCAAATTAGACAAGGCTCTAAAGCCTAAAGTTACGTTTGCTATTGATCGATCACACTATCGAGAAAGTATGAATAATCCGTATCAAAGGTATACGTAGTTGATTCGAGATAGAGATAGCAAAGGTAAACCTTAAATGAACCGTAATTGCCTATATTGTTGCAAACGGGGTCATACTATTGCTAAATGTCATTTTAGAAGATTTCTTGTTCTAAAAGGCATTTATTAATGGTTGCCCAAATGCAACCCTGGTTTCACTCACCATAAAGGACCCAATAAAAATTGGATACCTACTTTCCCTTGATTGACTATGTAGGTACAATGTCTTGAGACCACCGAAAGAAGATGGATTCTGGATAGTAGCTGCTCAAGACATATGACAGGAGGCATATCTCTTTTCATCGACTTTGTGGCGAAGAAAAAGGGGTTTGTTACCTACGGAGACAACAACAAGGGACAAATTCTTGGCAAAGGTAGTGTAGGTAACCCCTCATCTACTACTATCTCTGATGTGCTTCTAGTTGAAGGCCTTAAACATAACCTTTTAAGCATTAGCCGATTATGTGACAAGGAATATAAAGTATATTTTTCTAAGGATTGTTGCATAATTGAGGGTGAATAACATCTATATGCTAGACTTAAATGAGGTATTATTGAATGGCAACAAGTGTCTAGTCACCATGAATGAAGATTCATGGTTATGGCATAGACGGTTGACGCATATCAATTTTGATTTGCTTAACAAAATAGTCTCTAAAGACCTAGTATCGGTTTATCCAAAATCAAATTCACAAAGGATCACCTTTGTGATGCTTGTCAAATGGGGAAGCAAATGAGGATCTCATTCAAATCTAAAGACATTGTTTCAACTATGAGACCCCTTGAGCTCCTCCATATGGACCTCTTTATACCATCTAGGATCAAAAGCCTAGGTGGTAACTATTATGGTTTTGTGATAGTCGATGACTTTTCACGGTTTTGATGGACTATTTTCTTAGGAAACAAGCGTGATACCTTTTCGGCCATTGAAAGATTTGCCAAGTTATCCCAAAACAAATTAAACATGAACATTATTTCAATTAGAAGTGATCATGGGGATGAGTTCGAAAATCATCTTTTTGAAGCATTTTGTGAAAGCCATGGAATTGATCATAATTTTTCCGCACTACGTACCCCTCAACAAAACGGGGTTGTGGAACGTAAAAATAGAATTTTGGAAGAATTAGGAAGGACTATGATCAATGAGAGTGGACATCCAAAATACTTTTGGGTCGACACCATAAGTACGGCTTGTTACGTTTTGAATAGGGTGCTTATCCGACCTATTCTAAACAAGACATTGTATGAGCTTTTAAAAGGGAGAAAGCCTAATGTCTCTCACCTTCACGTTTTTGGTTGTAAGTGTTTCGTGTTGAATAATGGTAAAGAGACACTTGGTAAGTTTGATGCTAAGGCCGACGAGGGTATTTTTCTTGGTTACTCTTAGTCAAGTAAGACATATAGGATTTATAATAAGAGGTTACATATTGTTGAGGAGTCGGTACACGTTACTTTTGATGAGTCTTATCCGAAAAATGTCGGAGAAGGTAGTTCTTTTCATGGTGCAGGTGTATCTTCAGAAGACATACTCAAGGACACTAATAAAGGAATTGATAAACATGAAGCAGTGCGTATTGAGAAGGAAAAAGATCACCAACCTATGAAGAGTGAGGAGGATCATTCATCTAATAAAGATGACCTTCCTCTAGCTTAGAAGTCTTCCAAAGACCATCCCATCGACAACATTCTCGGTGACATCTCTAAGGGAGTAACAACCCGCTCCAAGCTAAGTAACTTCTGTTATTACACCGCTTTCGTTTCGCAAGTTGAGCCTAAAAATCCAAAACAGGCATTACTCGATGATCATTGCTTCTTATCTATACAAGAAGAACTTAATCAATTCAGGAGAAATGAGGTTTGGGACCTTGTCCCCCCTCCGCGAGGCCATCGAGTAATCGGCACCCGATGGGAGTTTAGGAACAAGCTCGGTGAAAATGGAGTTATAACTCGAAACAAAGCGCGACTTGTAGCGCAAGGGTAAAACCAAGAGGAAGGAATCGACTATGAGGAAACTTATGCGTCGGTTGCCCAACTCGAGGCTATACGCCTTTTACTTGCTTACGCTTGCACTAAAAATTTCAAATTGTTTCAAATGGATGTTAAAAGTGTTTTCCTTAATGGATACATCAATGAAGAGGTTTATGTAGCCCAACCTCCGGGTTTTGAATTCCACGAATATCCTGATCATGTTTACAAACTTAAACATGCTCTGTACGGACTTAAACAAGCCCCTAGGGCTTGGTATGAACGTCTTAGCAAATTTCTTCTTGATCAAGGGTATTCAAGAGGCAAGGTTGACATAACCCTCTTTATTAAACATCAAGGAAAACATTTAATTTTGGTACAAATTTATGTTGATGATATCATTTTCGGGTCTACTAACATGACCTTGGTCAAGGAGTTTTCTAGTTTGATGCAGGGTGAGTTTGAAATGAGCATGATGGGGGAGCTTAACTATTTCCTCGGATTTCAAATCAAACAACTCGAAGAGGGCACGTTTGTGAGTCAGACGAAATATTGTCTTGAGCTTCTCAAACGTTTTGACATGGTAAACTGCAAGGCAATTGATACTCCGATGCCTACTTGTGCTAACCTTGATCGTGACAAAAATGGTAAAGATGTAGAGGTAAAGAAGTATAGAGGTATGATTGGATCTCTCCTCTATCTTACCGCATCACGACCAGACATTATGTTCAGTGTTCGCATGTGTGCAAGGTATTAATCACGTCCCAAGGAATCTCACTTGAAAGCCGTTAAGCGCATACTTAGATACCTTCCGGTACTCCAAAGTATGGGCTTTGGTATTCCAAGGGTATTGGTTGTTACTTAGTTGGCTATTCCGATTGTGACTTTGCCGGGTGCAAATCGGATAGGAAAAGCACTAGTGGCACGTGTCATTCTTTCTCAAATTCCTTGGTGAGTTGGCATAGCAAAAAGCAGGTTTCCGTTGCTTTGTCAACAACCGAGGCGGAATACGTTACCGCCGGCAGTTGTTGTGCTCAAGTCCTATGGCTTAAGCAACAATTGCTCGACTTCAATTTAAAACTTGAGCGTATTCTTATTTTATGCGATAGCACAAGTGCCATTATCCTAACTAAAAACCCCGTATTGTATTCACGCACCAAGCATATCGAAATACATCATCACTTCCTTAGGGATCATGTAGAGAAAGGTGATGTGGTTTTTGAGCATGTTGATACTAAAAATCAACTTGCTGACATTTTTACAAAACCACTCGCTACAGAGCCTTTCTTTCACATCCGTAGGGAACTAGGCGTTCTCGACATCTCGGATCGTGCTTGAGAATTCATCAATATACTGGCTCTCCATATGTGAGGGCATTAATCATCAATCATGATTACGGTAATATTGTTCCTCTTCATAATTTTCTTTTATGTATATGTACCATGTTGAGTGTTGAAACTGATGTTTACTGCACAATTAAGCATATTTTATCCATTTAAATGTTTGATGTTTGTGTTGGCTTCTTATTTATCCAAAGTTGGTGCATAAATGACGCATTTATATGGTTTTTGCATTGTTTCACTGGCTGAGTCGACCTAAACAGGACTCCGGTCGACTCACCAATATTGGATTTGTTTACATTTAGAGGCTGGGATGCTCAGGTCGACCCTTTGGTCGACTCACCAATATTGGATTTGTTTACATTTAGAGGCTGGGATGCTCAGGTCGACCCTTTGGTCGACTCAAAGCATTAATATCTATTATTATAGAAAATACGCAAGTATGCGTCGACGCACACAAGCCAGCGGTCGACGCGTCGTTGACACATTCTGAAAAAATTCTTGGGTTTCATGATTTTCTTTGACCCATTTATTGGTTTTTATGCTTTTCATGATTCCTTTAAGTGTCATTACTATATTGTGTTCATTGCATCAAGACATTGTATCATTCTCCTCATCTTCTCCTCTTCCCTAAAAACTCTATAAACAAACCCTAACCCCAAATCTCTCAACAACCACATTTGGGTTTCTCATCAAATTGAAAGAAATCAGTCACTATTCATCCTTCTCAAGCATTTCTCTCAATGGCTTCTCGAAGAATCACTCGCAAAAGAGTCACAAGGGACCCATCATCTCAAGCTGGTACTTCTCAACCTCCTCCAAACTCACAGGCAACACTTTCATCTCTTATATCAGATGAATTCTCTGCTCTATATGAGACAAAGTTGAGCAAATGCTCTATTGTTAAGCAATATGTTTACTACCGTCGTGCGGCTGACAAAATGCATATAGAGGAGGTAATGGAATTGTTGGATTTTAAAAATTTCAATAAATTTTTAGAATGTGATACTAAATACAATGAGGACTTAGTTCGAATTTTCTATACTGGTTTGATGGGTAAGTTTGAGGGTTATATGTTTAAGTGTAAGCTAGGGAATAAAGTTGTTGCTATCAAAGACTCTAATGGAGAGATTTGTTTAGTATGCCTGTACTCGATGCTGGTCCTGCAGAACATGTAACTGATACAAAGACTGTTGAGGGTTATAATTTTAAGAAAGCTTTGAATTCTATGTTGAAGAGACCGTACTCGGACCAGATCGTGGATAGTAATCTGTTTCTGAAATTGGTGACAACCGGGCGTTTAAATCCCATTGACAGGATCCTGCAGTGGATTGTATCATATATCCTTCGACCCAAGAAAGGTGGATATTCTAGGGTTGATTAGCCTAAGGTCCACTTGATGTATATTCTGAAAAACAAAATCAAAATCAGTTGGCCTTATTATTTTGCAAGGAGGATGTACGCTTTGCATGACTCCAGTAGAGGGATCGCGTTGTTTTACGCCTTCTTCATCCAAACTGTGCTCAACCATGCCAAAATCTATGTTCCTGGTCTTTCGTACAAATCTCTCACCACCGACCAAGAATTTAGTCAGAAAATGTTGACCATGATGGGGCATCTCTAGGATATTAAAGGAAAAGGTATAGGTATATTGTGAAATCAAACACCGCTATTTTGTAGGAATCTGATGAGAGGGATGAAGAAAAAGACGAGCAAGAAGAAGATAAAAGTGAAGACGAAGAAGAAAATCAGATGGATACAGGTGCTGATGGTCAAGGTAGTAGTGCTTGGATGCCTCATTCATCTACCATGGAATCTGAGGAAGACTAAGGCTAGGGTCAATGGCAACATACCGGTGCATGGATGCCTCAATCATCTACCATGGAAACTGAGATTGACCAAGGCTGGGGTCAATGGCAATATACTGGTTGGACCACTCTTGGTCCAAACTATATGCCATTAACTCAAGGTTTGGATTACCAAGACTCCTACTTTACACCTCCATCACCTCCACGCCCTCAACAAAATGATGAGGAACTTCTTGAACTTATGAGGAACATGCAACTCCAACAGCAGCAGTTTGCCACAGATCAAGATGAACGCTTCATGACACTGTACGATGAGCTTCAAGCGCACACCAATAACTTCGATTCTTTTGCCAACAGTGTAATGGGAAGGTTCAACACCATGGCTAAGACAGCTGCTAACCAAAACCGTGCCCCTACAACTAGTTTCAACACTCTGAACCAAGCTGTGTTAGAGTTGACTGAGCAATTAGACATACAACCTCCACCACCACCTCATAACCATCCTTTTCGCGGAAGAGGCCATCACTTTAGGGGGAGGATGCCTTGAGGATTTTCTGTTGCATCTCATATCATCGATGCTTGTGCTTTGCTTTTCGCATTTTATCTTAATGACTCTATTATGTTTCTGTTCGTTATGTGTTTCGTTTTTTAGTGGTCTTGTACTTTTGCTTTCCAGCTTTCCTATGCCGTGACAATGTACTACACTATATTTCATGTTTATTAAGCATTTTGGTTTTTTAAAGTTTATTCTCATGTTTCTATTTATCTTACTATATTCCTCATTAACAAGCATTTTATGTGGATGTGCGTTAATGGTTACGTGTTGTGTAACGCCCCGTTTTGCTAATTTTGTTTTATTGAGTCTTTTTGGATTATTTTATTATTATTTTATTTTATTTTCGACTTTTATGTGAAAATGTGTTATTTTTCGTCGTGATTATATTTTATCGCGTTTTGGGAACGTTTGCGAGATATTTGAGTGTGGGGGTATTTTGGTCTTTTCCCACTTATTTTCATTAAGTTAGTAAGAAAGAAAGAAAAAGAAAAATAGAAAAGAAAAGGGAAAGAAAAATAGAGAGAAAGAAAGAAGAAAGAAGGGAAAAGAGAAGAAAAGAGGAGAAGAGAGAAAATTGGAGAAAAAGTGTGAAAATCATCAAGATCAATTCCTAGAGTCGATTTAATCGGGTAAGGGTGCGAAACTCGATTATATTATACTTGTGTATGGTTATGTATGTGTGTGTGTGTGTTTTGGTGGTGTTTTATAGCTTTTGATTTTAGGTCGGATTGTGAGAATCGATGGTTTAACGGTTGGAAATCGATGTAAAGGTGGTAGTTGGTTTGTTGACATGATTAGAATAGGTTCTGATTGAAATATGTTGATTTGGAAATGGTTTGGGTTGGAAAATATCATTTTTGGGTTTCCAACAGCGCTGAAGGATTCTGAGTTTTCGCAGGTTCGCCTAGCGAACCAATCAGCGAAGGGTAGCGAAAGTTCGCTACGGGTATTCGCCTAGCGAAGGCATGAGCGAAGGTTCGCTAGAGTGTTCGCCTAGCGAACTTTGGGTGTTTTTGGCTCTGTTTGGTTCTGACTTGGTTCGCCAAGTGCTCGCCTAGCGAACTTTGTGTCTGTTTTTAGCTAACAGTTGGTTCGCTGGAACATTCGCCTAGCGAAGGAGCTAGCGAATGCCCGCGAGGGATGTTCGCCTAGCGAAGCAGCTAGCGAAGGCTCGCGAGGGAGATTCGCCCAGCGAACAGTGCTGTTCGTGTAATTTTGTTTTCTGCATAACTTTTGATCTGTGTTTCGGTTTGAGGCGTGGTTTGATGCGTTGGAAAGCCATTGAGCTGTACTTTCTTATTATGATGGTTTAGAATTTGTTGGCCGATTTTATTTTGTCGGTAAATGTGAATAGTGTCAATGGTCGACTTTTGTCGTTTTAATGGTGCATAATTGTCATGTATTATGCTATATGTTTGTGCTTTGGATATGTATGCGTTATATGCTGTTGTGAGGATAAGTTGTGGCCGAAAGGCAAGAAATGCTAAGTGTTGTATTTGATGATTTATGCATGATTATGAATGTGTGCATGGATGCAATGTGAGTGTCATGAGTCATTGTATGCCAAGCATCATAATGTGCATTGTGGAAACGTCCTGAGAGACGGTTTGATTCCTAAGGGAATATGCTATACCATCGTGTGCCTCGAAAATATGAGGCGATGCCTGATGACTTAAAGCGATGGGTATAGATGATTGTGGGCTCCTTTGGAGACTTAAAGCAATCCTTAACGTCGTGGGCCTCGAAAATATGAGGCGATGCCTGAGGACTTAAAGTGACGGGTGAACATCGTAGGCCCGACGGGGAGTTACTTGACTAAGTCTCAGTAACAAGCGATGGTTCCAATAGTTCCTGAGTGGACTAATGACGTGACATGACGTGACAAAGGAAGTCGGTACCGCATGGCATGTGCATAGAGTCGTTGTGTCGATCTATGTGCATTTGCATTCATCATGAGTCATTTGTGCATGGAATTGTGAATGTGATTAATGAAATGGAATATGTGTGATTGTATTGTGAATGATTGATGTGCAGTGGTAATTGATACGTGTGAATTGTACTGTGTGTTGTTATAATTTATCTGTGTGCTTTGGTGGTGAGAATACGTTACTTGTGAATGTTTGTGTTAATATATAATTTTATACAATTATATTATGGTTGTTTTTCTCACCCTTCTACTGTTTTATAACGCTCTATGAGGCATTGCAGATTAGAGCTGCTGGAGGTATTCCTTTTTGTGAAGCGTTGCGTCTTCATTATTTTGGTCGGTCGGCTCTGATATGTGACTCCGGGTAGCATAGGGTGGCCGTTTGTGATTGTTTTGTATATCTGATGATATATTTTGGTTGTACAGTTATAGCTTGATGTACGACAGCCAAGTTTATATGTATATATGTATATGTGTTATTCAGATTTTAGATCTTTCCGCTTTAATTCTAATTTCTGAAAAATGGGTGTAAGGAGCGAAGTTTCCTCTGTATGATTGTTACCCCACGTTGCATATCATTATGGGCAGGTGTTGCATGTTATGTGTGTGTTTTGTTACAATTGATGTGATCCTCCCTTTCTATGCCATGATGTTTCAAATATACTCTGATCAATTTTCAAATTTTCTTTTACCGCTTTAATTGCGTGTTAATTGGGGGTATAGATTAGGGGGCGTCACATTAAGTGGTATCAGAGCCAGTCCGTGTCAGTTGTGTAGTTTGTGTCTGTTGTGTCTGGCATATTGGGCGAGTTGTGTTGAGCAAGTGGTTGTTTAACCATAGTTTCTGTGTTTAGACGAACAGAATATGGCTGGTCGTAATGATGCTGCTTTGGCTGTGGCGATGGAAGCGATGACACGAGCTGTGCAGGGTGCACCGAATGCTGCCGGAAATGATGAGTTTAGAAAGAATAAGCCGCCGGTCTTTAAAGGGAAACATGATCCGGATGGTGCACAGTTGTGGTTGAAAGAGATTGAGAGGATTTTTAGGGTAATGGATTGTGATGACGATGATGATAAGGTGAGGCTGGGCACTCATATGCTACACGAAGGGGCTGATGACTGGTGGGTCAGTACTCGTCAGGTGTTGGAAGCTAATGAGGAGGAAGAAGAGATCACTTGGGAGGTGTTTAGCCGAGAGTTTCTAAGGAAGTATTTTCCCGAGGATGTCCGAGGAAAGAAGGAGATCGAGTTTCTAGAGCTAAAACAAGGTAATATGTCGGTTATTGACTATACTACTAAGTTTGTGGAACTTGTGCAGTTTTATCCTCATTATGTGGAAGCGACTGCTGAATTTTCAAAGTGTGTGAAGTATGAAAGTGGTTTGCGTCCTGAGATAAAGCAGGCTATTGGTTATCAGAGGATTCGAAGGTTTGCTGATTTGGTGGAATGCTGTAGGATTTATGAGGTCTGCTCACTATAAAAGTGTAAGTGACAGGAAAGGGAAACAACAGTTCCGTGGTGGTCCGTATGTGTCACCGGCTGATAAAGGTAAACAAAGGGGAACTTTTGATCGAAGGTTAGGTGGAGGAGGTATGTCTAATCCTATTAGGTGTTTTGGATGTGGTGAATTGGGTCATCGCCAGCATGAATGTAGGAAGAAGTTGAATAAGTGTTCTAATTGTGGTGGTATCGGACATGTTTTAGCTGATTGTAAAAGGAAGAATGTAGTGAAGTGTTATAACTGTGGGGAACCTGGTCACATTAGTCCGAAGTGTCCTAATCCGAAGAAGGCTCAGACCAGTGGGAAGGTGTTTTCGTTGGCGGGAACTCAGACTTCAAGTGCTGATCGTCTGATAAGAGGTACTTGCTTTATTAATAATACGCCTTTAATTGCTATTATTGATACTGGAGCGACTCATTCGTTTATTTCGTCTGAGTGCGCGGAACGTTTGAATCTTGGATTGTCTTCAATGGATGGTGAGATGGTTATTAATACTCCAGCGATGGGGTTAGTAACTACTTCTTTGGTGTGTCTAAGTTGTCCTTTATCCATTTATGGTAAAGACTTTGCGATGGATTTGGTGTGTTTACCGTTGGAAGGTTTAGATGTGGTGTTTATTGATGATATTTTAATCTATTCTAAGTCTCAGGAGGAAAATGCAGAGCATTTGCGTATTGTTTTGCAGGTTTTGAAGGAAAGGAAGCTTTTTGCCAAATTGTCCAAGTGTGAATTCTGGTTGTCTGAGGTGAGTTTTCTTGGGCACGTAATTTCAGGCAATGGTATTGCTGTGGATCCATCTAAAGTAGAAGCAGTTCTACAATGGGAGGCTCCTAGATCCGTTACTAAAATTCGAAGCTTTCTAGGTTTGGCGGGTTATTATCGGAGGTTTATTGAGGGATTTTCGAAGTTGGCACTTCCTTTGACGCAGTTGACTTGTAAGGGCAAAGCATTCATTTGGGATATTCAATGCGAAGAGAGTTTTTGTGAGCTGAAGAGAAGATTGACGACAGCTCCGATTCTTATTTTACCTAATTCTAATGAACCATTTGTTGTGTATTGCGATGCTTCTTTAATTGGTTTGGGTGGTGTTCTGATGCAGGAAGGTAAGGTTGTAGCTTATGCTTCAAGACAGTTAAGAGTTCATGAGAAAAACTATCCTACTCATGATCTTGAGTTAGCGGCTGTAGTTTTTGTGTTGAAGATCTGGAGGCACTATCTCTATGGTGCAAGGTTCGAGGTCTTTAGTGATCATAAAAGCTTGAAATATTTATTTGATCAGAAAGAGTTGAACATGAGGCAACGAAGATGGTTGGAATTCTTGAAAGACTACGACTTTGGCTTGAATTACCATCCTTGTAAAGCTAATGGGGTAGCCGATGCATTGAGCCGGAAATCGTTGCATATGTCCGCATTGATGGTGAAAGAGTTGGAACTTTTGGAATCGTTTAGAGATTTGAGTTTGGTATGTGAAGTGACATCGGTTAGTGTGAGGCTTGGAATGTTGAAAGTTACGAATGAATTTTTGATGTCGGTTAGTGAGAAACAAAAGCTGGATTTGAAATTCGTTGATTTGATGAGGAATGAGAATGTGGATTTCAAGGTGGATAATTTTGGTGTTTTGAGATTCCGTGGTCGTATTTGTATTCCTGATGATGCGGAGTTGAAAAGAATGATTTTGGAGGAAGGACACCGGAGTAATTTAAGTATACATCCGGGTGCGAATAAGATGTACCAAGATTTGAAGAAGATTTTCTGGTGGTCTGGTTTGAAAAGAGATGTGGCTCAGTTTGTGTATGCATGTTTGACTTGTCAGAAATCGAAAGTGGAACATTTGAGACCTAGTGGTTTGTTGCAACCGTTGGATATTCCGGAGTGGAAATGGGATAGCATTTCGATTGATTTTGTGATGGGATTACCGAACACTCAGCGTGGGCATAATGCTATTTGGGTGATTGTGGACAGGCTGACTAAATTGGCGCATTTTATTCCGATTGACATCAGTTTTTCTTTGGAGAGGTTAGCTGAGATCTATATTAGTGTGGTGGTGAAATTGCATGGGGTTCCTTTGAGTATTGTTTCTGATCGAGATCCTAGGTTTACATCGAGATTTTGGGAAAGTTTACAGAAGGCTTTGGGTTCTAGATTGAGGTTGAGTTCGGCTTATCATCCGCAGACGGATGGTCAGACCGAAATAACTATTCAGTCTTTGGAGGATTTGTTGAGAGCGTGTGTTTTGGAACAAGGTGGTGCGTGGGACGGTTATCTTGCTTTGATTGAGTTCGCGTATAATAATAGTTTCCATTCTAGTATTGGAATGGCACCTTTTGAGGCTTTATATGGGCGAAGATGTCGAACGCCGTTGTGTTGGCACGAGACAGGTGAGAGTTCTGTAGTTGGACCAGAATTGGTGCAACAGACGACGGAAAAGGTAAAGTTTATTCTTGAGAAAATGAAGGCTTCTCAGGATAGACAAAAGAGTTATCATGATCGGAGACGTAAGAATCTTGAGTTTCAAGAGGGTGATCACGTATTTCTGAGAGTTACGCCGGTAACGGGTGTTGGTCGTGCTTTGAAATCTAAGAAGCTTACTTCTCGATTTATTGGTCCTTACCAGATATCTGCGAGAGTGGGTGCTGTAGCGTATCGTGTGGCATTGCCGCCGAATCTGTCGAATTTGCATGATGTTTTTCATGTTTCACAGCTTCGGAAGTATGTTCCGGACCCTTCACATGTGATTCCGATGGACGAGGTTGAGGTAAGAGATAACCTTACGGTCGAGGCATTACCGGTTGGTATTTTGGATCGCGAGGTGAAGCGGTTGAGGGGCAAAGAGATTGTACTTGTGAAAGTGGCGTGGGGAGGCGCTGCTGAGGGTAATTTGACGTGGGAATTGGAGAGTAGGATGCGGGAGTCGTATCCGGAGTTGTTTGTATCAGGTAAGATTTTCGAGGACGAAAATTTCTAAGTGGGGGAGAATTGTAACGCCCCGTTTTGCTAATTTTGTTTTATTGAGTCTTTTTGGATTATTTTATTATTATTTTATTTTATTTTCGACTTTTATGTGAAAATGTGTTATTTTTCGTCGTGATTATATTTTATCGCGTTTTGGGAACGTTTGCGAGATATTTGAGTGTGGGGGTATTTTGGTCTTTTCCCACTTATTTTCATTAAGTTAGTAAGAAAGAAAGAAAAAGAAAAATAGAAAAGAAAAGGGAAAGAAAAATAGAGAGAAAGAAAGAAGAAAGAAGGGAAAAGAGAAGAAAAGAGGAGAAGAGAGAAAATTGGAGAAAAAGTGTGAAAATCATCAAGATCAATTCCTAGAGTCGATTTAATCGGGTAAGGGTGCGAAACTCGATTATATTATACTTGTGTATGGTTATGTATGTGTGTGTGTGTGTGTTTTGGTGGTGTTTTATAGCTTTTGATTTTAGGTCGGATTATGAGAATCGATGGTTTAACGGTTGGAAATCGATGTAAAGGTGGTAGTTGGTTTGTTGACATGATTAGAATAGGTTCTGATTGAAATATGTTGATTTGGAAATGGTTTGGGTTGGAAAATATCATTTTTGGGTTTCCAACAGCGTTGAAGGATTCTGAGTTTTCGCAGGTTCGCCTAGCGAACCAATCAGCGAAGGGTAGCGAAGGTTCGCTACGGGTATTCGCCTAGCGAAGGCATGAGCGAAGGTTCGCTAGAGTGTTCGCCTAGCGAACTTTGGGTGTTTTTGGCTCTGTTTGGTTCTGACTTGGTTCGCCAAGTGCTCGCCTAGCGAACTTTGTGTCTGTTTTTAGCTAACAGTTGGTTCGCTGGAACATTCGCCTAGCGAAGGAGCTAGCGAATGCTCGCGAGGGATGTTCGCCTAGCGAAGCAGCTAGCGAAGGCTCGCGAGGGAGATTCGCCCTGCGAACAGTGCTGTTCGTGTAATTTTGTTTTCTGCATAACTTTTGATCTGTGTTTCGGTTTGAGGCGTGGTTTGATGCGTTGGAAACCCATTGAGCTGTAGTTTCTTATTATGATGGTTTAGAATTTGTTGGCCGATTTTATTTTGTCGGTAAATGTGAATAGTGAAATTCTGGTACCAGACGTGTGATGTTAAGGTGCGATGTCACAACAACACACTCTGCAATAATGGACAGAATAAGCAACAGGAAAAACACAAGGAATTGTTCACCCAGTTCTGTCTAACTACCTACGTCTGGGGGCTACCAAGCCAGGGATGAAATTCACTACTTGTAGATATAATTTACAGACTCAACACACCAGTTGACAATCTCCTAAACTTATACTCTACTAGTGACTTTCTACCTAAGAAACCACTTAGATATGAGAACACTACTCAATCCCCTAAAACACTCAAAGAACAACCTCTTTGAGATCCCTTGATCTTGCTTCCTAGCTTCGATCAATCAACAACTCTCTATTGCTTCACAGCTTCTAGAGAGGACAGAAAATCCAACACCTATTCAAACCTAGAATAGTGTGATTACAAGTACTCTAAACAAACCCTAGACTCTAAGCCTCCAGCCCTTGATCTTCAATCTGTTTTCTGTACCTTCTTCCTTGGTCTTGTGCGCTTTATATAGCTCCTTGAATTTGGATTGGATTTGTCACAATATTTGATCAGATTTGTTAATTAAAAACTGAATCTTTTAAAACAGATTTTATCCCCAAAATCTTTTTAAATCTTCCACCTTTTAATTCTCCAACAAACCTGCAATCAAATCTCCCATGTAACAGAAAATATCTAGCCCAAGATATTCTCATCCAACGAGTCAACACTTTCCACAATTCCAGCTAATACGCGACCCTAATAACAACAAGCCCATGCTGTCATTAGCTTCAGTTCTGCAGGTCTGATGTTACAACATCACCTATGTGACATCAGACATCCACTTCAGCAACTAGCAACCTTAACACAACCCAGTGTTAAGTGCAATGTTATGACATCAAGCCCATGACATCAAACATAGTTAAACTTCACAACTTAGTACAGCCCAGTACTAAGATTCAATGCTGCAACATCAACACCATGACATCAGCATTGAACACCTTGTTGTTTTACCAAAATTCCAGCCAATCCAGGAACTTACAAATAGTGTCAATGGTCGACTTTTGTCGTTTTAATGGTGTATAATTGTCATGTATTATGCTATATGTTTGTGCTTTGGATATGTATGCCTTATATGCTGTTGTGAGGATAAGTTGTGGCCGAAAGGCAAGAAATGCTAAGTGTTGTATTTGATGATTTATGCATGATTATGAATGTGTGCATGGATGCAATGTGAGTGTCATGAGTCATTGTATGCCAAGCATCATAATGTGCATTGTGGAAACGTCCTGAGAGACAGTTTGATTCCTAAGGGAATATGCTATACCATCGTGTGCCTCGAAAATATGAGGCGATGCCTGAGGACTTAAAGCGATGGGTATAGACGATTGTGGGCTCCTTTGGAGACTTAAAGCAATCCTTAACGTCATGGGCCTCAAAAATATGAGGCGATGCCTGAGGACTTAAAGCGACGGGTGAACATCGTAGGCCCGACGGGGAGTTACTTGACTAAGTCTCAGTAACAAGCGATGGTTCCAATAGTTCCTGAGTGGACTAATGACGTGACAAAGGAAGTCGGTACCGCATGGCATGTGCATAGAGTCGTTGTGTCGATCTATGTGCATTTGCATTCATCATGAGTCATTTGTGCATGGAATTGTGAATGTGATTAATGAAATGGAATATGTGTGATTGTATTGTGAATGATTGATGTGCAGTGGTAATTGATACGTGTGAATTGTACTGTGTGTTGTTATAATTTATCTGTGTGCTTTGGTGGTGAGAATACGTTACTTGTGAATGTTTGTGTTAATATATAATTTTATACAATTATATTATGGTTGTTTTTCTCACCCTTCTGCTGTTTTATAACGCTCTATGAGGCGTTGCAGATTAGAGCTGCTGGAGGTATTCCTTTTTGTGAAGCGTTGCGTCTTCATTATTTTGGTCGGTCGGCTCTGATATGTGACTCTGGGTAGCATAGGGTGGCCGTTTGTGATTGTTTTGTATATCTGATGATATATTTTGGTTGTACAGTTATAGCTTGATGTACGACAGCCAAGTTTATATGTATATATGTATATGTGTTATTCAGATTTTAGATTTTTCCGCTTTAATTCTAATTTCTGAAAAGTGGGTGTAAGGAACGAAGTTTCCTCTGTATGATTGTTACCCCACGTTGCATATCATTATGGGCAGGTGTTGCATGTTATGTGTGTGTTTTGTTACAATTGATGTGATCCTCCCTTTCTATGCCATGATGTTTCAAATATACTCTAATCAATTTTTGAATTTTCTTTTACCGCTTTAATTGCATGTTAATTGGGGGTATAGATTGGGGGGCGTCACATGTTGCCAATTCTGTAAAAATGCCAAATTCGATATTATATCTTTGATATGTTATTTCTTTATTTCTTTTTAATGTTGTCAAAGATGGAGAAGAAAAATACAAGTAATTCAAGCAATAACAACTATTGAGATTGATCAAACAACAATGGATGCATGAAGTTAGGGGGAGGATGATACCCCAAGCTTGACTTGACTTGACTTTTAAAACAGATTTTATCCCCAAAATCTTTTTAAATCTTCCACCTTTTAATTCTCCAACAAACCTGCAATCAAATCTCCCATGTAACAGAAAATATCTAGCCCAAGATATTCTCATCCAACGAGTCAACACTCTCCACAATTCCAGCTTATACGCCACCCTAATAACAACAAGCCCATGCTGTCATTAGCTTCAGTTCTGTAGGTCTGATGTTACAAGATCACCTATGTGACATCAGACATCCACTTCAGCAACTAGCAACCTTAACACAGCCCAGTGTTAAGTGCAATGTTATGACATCAAGCCCATGACATCAAACATAGTTAAACTTCACAACTTAGTACAGCCCAGTACTAAGACTCAATGCTGCAACATCAACACCATGACATCAGCATTGAACACCTTGTTGTTTTACCAACATTCCAGCCAATCCAGGAACTTATAATCTCCCCCTTTGGCTAATTTTGGCTAAAACAATCTCTGCATCTTCAGAGACTTCAGCAGCGGAATATCTTCAATATTTTCAAACTTTAACTTGCAGCAGTTTGACAATCTTCATATAGTCTTCATTACTTGATCTGCTGCAGCACCATGTTCATTATTGACAACAGCCAATTGGTGCTCCCCCTCAAAAACTTGAACCAGCATCACAGCTGTTCAGTAGCTCACAATGTGCAGCACATCTCCCCCTTGATGTCTGCTTTGCTGCACTCTGCACTCTTCAATGCTATGAATTCTTCACTAGCAGCTCTACAACTATGCTGTCTATACTCCCCCTCCACAGCTGTATCATTACTTTTCAACTAAACACCTTTTATTTTTATTCTTTTAGCAGCAACTACTCTTCTCCTCATGGCAATTTTTAACTCTCCCCCTTTTTAGCCATAATTAGACAATTATCCCAATACAGTTAGTCCTAAACTAGCCCTCATTGTTAGCCTCACAGTCAGCAAACAGGAAAAACAAATCATAGAACAAAAAGTAGGTGCATAAACCAGCACAATATTCAAATTACAAAGCAAGCACATTTAGTGCAAAACAACAAAACAAGAAAACTAAACTACTAACTACCAAAAACAGCAAGGTAGTAAGCTAGTCTTCATCAGAGCTGAGCTCCTCACTTTCTCCTTTATCATCAGGTCCTTCATCATCCTTGCTAGTGTTGACTGCTCCACCTTCCTTTGCTGCCATTTTCAGAGTCATGACAAGTCTTTCAAATTTTTGTTTCCTTTCAGTACTAACTTTGATGACTTCGTCCAACTCCTTGCAAGCCTCTTCCAGTTCTGAAATTAACCCTGTCTTGGCTGGCTGCTGTTGTGATGTTGAAGCAGATGTCTTGACATTGTCAGAAACATGTTTCACTTCAAACAATTTGGAATGGACTGACAAGGCAGGCTTCCTTGTGCAAGCTATATCCCAATGCTGTAGAATTCCAGGCTGTTGAGATAAGATAACCCCACAAATGAGAGAGGGAAAAGCAATTGGTATCTTCATAGTAGCAGCATGCTTAACAGTGTAATCAAAGATGTAGGAGCCATAGTCAATTCTTTGCTTTGTCCCTACAGCATAGATTATCTTCCCCAATTCAACCGAAATTGTGGTCTTGTGCCCAGTAGGAACCCAGTTGACAGCACCAATTCTGTGCAGAATGGCATATTTGACACTCAACAACCTGGTTTGCAGCTTTCCATCTTCTGGCCAAACTTTTACCTGACCACCAGTGATTTCTTTACATATCACATTGTTGGAGACTTCCAATTCTTCACATTCTTCCTCACTTCTTCCTAAGTAGCCATTGATCACTTTAGGAGAGAACCATACACATTTGCCTCTGATGGTAACTCTTCTGAAGGCTCGACTCTTGCTGTTGTTGATAGATTCAGAGATATTACCTATGAATTCTCTGACCAACCCATCATAACAATTGGTCAACCCCGTCACAGTCATTCGCAGACCAGCACACTCAATGAGGTCAATAATTTCAGTGTCTTCTGCAGCTACCTCTCTTTCCAGTGCAATCTTTCTTTGAGGCACATAATTCCACATGGCTCCATAGTGATTCTGCACTTGATTATCAGTTGGGTCGATGTCTTGAGCATCGCTCTCAGACTCAGACTCTTTACTGATTCTCCTCTTTTTGCCCTCCTTGTCAACTTTGCTCCACGATTTTGGAGACTCTTTACTTGAGGCCCTTTTCTTGTCCTTCCTTCTTCCAATTTTCTTATCACCAGATGAGTCCTCAATCTCAATGACCTCGACCTGATCCTTCTCTTTACCCTTGTGACTAGCTTCCCTAGGGGATGATGTTCTGACATTACCATTGACATCAGGATCTTTACCCTCATCCTTTTGAAGATCTTTGTCCTCTTGAGTGGCGACCTTCTCAGCAGCCATTTGCCTTAGAGGGACAGAAATCCCTTTTACGCGTATCCCCTTCTCCAGGATTTTGGTGGTAAGCTGTTCTAACTCCAAGTCTACATTAAACTTCTCTTCAACAGCTTGGGATAATGATGTCCTGCCTTCAGTTTTATTCCTAGGGGAGGGTTTAGGGTTATCTGACTCGGAAGGAGCACCAGAACCGTGTTCATCATTGCCTAGGTCGTTTTCGGAGGGAACCCTAGTTCGTGCCGGTTCAGAGTTCTTGGAAGACATCATTCCTTTGAAACAGACCAGGTTTAGAACAAAACTCTCTATGTTGTTGAGATTTAGGAAGATGAGGCGTTGTGATGAGATGGTTTTGGAAGGTCTTGATGTGATATTAATATGGTAAGGCCCCTGATTTTGGTTCCAATTACTAAAGTTTTCCCTCCACGAAACCTTTCCTTTTAAAAATTTAAAATGATTCACCCTAGAGCTCATTAGCTCAGTTTGACCTTTCAGTATCCCTTCATACTTGATGTCACAACCTAATGTTAAAGCATCAGTCTTGTCATCCTTTATGGGTATCCAAGAATAACAATTGTTACTGGTTCTGACTCCTTTCATGACCACTTCATCCTTCTCACTTGTCACCAGACACTCATCCTTTGAGTAGCAGACTTTGTACCCTTCATCACATAATTGGCTGATGCTTATCAGATTAGCATTCAAACCATTGACAAGATAAACATTGTCAAGTTCAGGTCCTCTTACTTTTCCAATACCTTCTACAACTCCGTTATTCCCTTTACCAAACACCACTTCAAGAGAAGGACACGGTCTACATTTAGCAAACATGGATCTACATCCAGACATGTGTTTGGAACACCCACTGTCAAAATACCATGTTTCTTCTTTAGCTTCTTTGTCAGCCAGGTGAGCCAATAAGCACTTCATCTTCTCATTCTGTACCAATTGTTTAACGACTTTGGGCCTGTATTCTCTCCATCTGTTCTGTATCTGAGGGTATCCATGCAGCTTGTAGCAAGAGTATTGCATATGTCCAAGCCTTCCACAATAAAAGCATCTCACCCTTTCTTCTCTGAATCTCCTGCCTTGATGAGACTGCATAGGTTGCCATCCATAATGTGGTCTTCTCCTAACATTGCTTGCCTGCCTTCTATTATGCTGGTATCCATAAGGAAGCTGAGAATGCTTTTTCCTGGATTGTCTCCCATGATGGTGGGACTTTCTCCTTCCATAATGAGACACAGCATTAGTGTAACCATACCCCTGATGTTGAGACACCCGATGAGACACGTGCTGTTTGAACTGAGGATGCTGTCTTCTAGGCTGTCTCCCATGGTGATGAGGCTTCCTTCTTCCATAATTATACGGCACAACATTGTTGAGGCTAGGTCCATACCAGTTTTCCTGATGTTGAGACATCGGATGTGACCTGGTCTGCTTGACCCTTGCAGCTTCCATGCTCCTATGATATTGGGGGGGGGGGGGCATATTCTGGCTTGCTCCTTGTGGCTGCTTTCTCTTCTGATTATGACCAGTCTTCTTCTCAATCTTCTTAGGTTGTGAAACATCAGCTTCCTTGGGAGTAAGATTCTGCCTCTTTGGCTGATGTTGAGGCACAGTTTGTGACTCTTCCATCTTTAGACCTGAAGTACTTGCTTCTGAGGTACCTTTGTCTTCGGCCACATATCCTATCCCAGCTTTGTTACCAGCAACCTGTTCTGACTGGAGTATCTTGTCAAGAGTGGCTGTACCACTGTTAGGCATCCTAACAGATTTTGTCATCTGATCAAGTTGAGATCTCACTAGAACAACTTCATATTCCAGATCAGATTTTTCATTCTCAAGTTGAGCAATCTGTTCCTTGTGGCACTTGTTTTCTTGACAAACTTCAGCACTCTTTAAACACAACTCCTTGTAGGTTGAAGCTAGCTCATCATAGGTGACTTCTCCATCACTATCATCATCAGATTCAACAATTCCTGTCAAAGCTGTAACATGCTTTGCTGACTCACTTTCATCTTCGCTATTAGTGTCAGACCATGAAATTGTCAAGCCTTTATTCTGCTTCTTCAAGAATGTGGGACACTCTTTCTTGACATGTCCATACCCTTCACATTCAAAGCACTGAACTCCTTTACCTTGAGCAATCTTCTCTTCATCTTTCTCTTTTGACTTGCTGATGTCAGAAGAGATGTTCTTGACACTAGGTCTATAGTTCATCTTCTTGAACACTTTATTGAACTGTCTTCCTAACATAACTATAGCCTGAGGCAGATCCTCCTGGGACTCATCATCTTTAGCTGCTGCAGGAGTGGAGACTAAAGCTATACTCTTAGGCTTCTTTTCTGGTTCTTCCTCATTCAGTCCAAGTTCAAATGTTTGAAGAGATCAAATAAGCTCATCAACTCTCATCTTGCTGATGTCTTGAGATTCTTCAATGGCGGTTACCTTCATCTTATACTTCTTAGGGAGGGACCTAAGAATCTTTCTTACCAGCTTCTCTTCTGTCATCTTCTCACCAAGAGCACTGGATGCATTTGACAGCTCAAGAACACTCATGTGGAAGTCATGAATAGTTTCCTCTTCCTTCATCTTCAAGCTTTCAAACTTAGATGTTAAAAGCTGAAGTCTTGACATCTTCACTCTAGATGTGCCTTCATGAGTAGCCTTCAAAATATCCCAAGCAGCCTTAGCAGTTTCACATGAGTTGATCAGCCTGAATATGTTCTTGTCAACCCCATTGAAGATAGCATTTAGGGCTTTTGAATTCCCAAGGGCAAGCTCATCTTCTTCCTTGGTCCATTCTTCTTCAGGCTTAGGCTTTGAGGTGCCTTCTTTATCCTTGCCAGCCTCATCTTTCTCACATACCTCTGGAGCTTTCCACTCTTTAATGACAGCCTTCCAAGCTCTGCTGTCTAATGACTTTAAAAAAGTAGTCATTCTAGGCTTCCAATACTCATAGTTTGAGCCATCCAATATAGGGGGTCTGTTGACAAATCCTCCAACCTCTTTGTCCATCTTTCACCAGAAAGTACTTCCCTAGATCTCACCCAGAGACAGACAGGATGCCTGCTCTGATACCAATTGAAATTCTGGTACCAGACGTGTGATGTTAAGGTGCGATGTCACAACAACACACTCTGCAATAATGGACAGAATAAGCAACAGGAAAAACACAAGGAATTGTTCACCCAGTTCGGTCTAACTACCTACGTCTGGGGGCTACCAAGCCAGGGATGAAATTCACTACTTGTAGATATAATTTACAGACTCAACACACCAGTTGACAATCTCCTAAACTTATACTCTACTAGTGACTTTCTACCTAAGAAACCACTTAGATATGAGAACACTACTCAATCCCCTAAAACACTCAAAGAACAACCTCTTTGAGATCCCTTGATCTTGCTTCCTAGCTTCGATCAATCAACAACTCTCTATTGCTTCACAGCTTCTAGAGAGGACAGAAAATCCAACACCTATTCAAACCTAGAATAATGTGATTACAAGTACTCTAAACAAACCCTAGACTCTAAGCCTCCAGCCCTTGATCTTCAATCTATTTTCTGTACCTTCTTCCTTGGTCTTGTGCGCTTTATATAGCTCCTTGAATTTGGATTGGATTTGTCACAATATTTGATCAGATTTGTTAATTAAAAACTGAATCTTTTAAAACAGATTTTATCCCCAAAATCTTTTTAAATCTTCCACCTTTTAATTCTCCAACAAACCTGCAATCAAATCTCCCATGTAACAGAAAATATCTAGCCCAAGATATTCTCATCCAACGAGTCAACACTTTCCACAATTCCAGCTAATACGCGACCCTAATAACAACAAGCCCATGCTGTCATTAGCTTCAGTTCTGCAGGTCTGATGTTACAACATCACCTATGTGACATCAGACATCCACTTCAGCAACTAGCAACCTTAACACAGCCCAGTGTTAAGTGCAATGTTATGACATCAAGCCCATGACATCAAACATAGTTAAACTTCACAACTTAGTACAGCCCAGTACTAAGACTCAATGCTGCAACATCAACACCATGACATCAGCATTGAACACCTTGTTGTTTTACCAAAATTCCAGCCAATCCAGGAACTTACAAATAGTGTCAATGGTCGACTTTTGTCGTTTTAATGGTGCATAATTGTCATGTATTATGCTATATGTTTGTGCTTTGGATATGTATGCCTTATATGCTGTTGTGAGGATAAGTTGTGGCCGAAAGGCAAGAAATGCTAAGTGTTGTATTTGATGATTTATGCATGATTATGAATGTGTGCATGGATGCAATGTGAGTGTCATGAGTCATTGTATGCCAAGCATCATAATGTGCATTGTGGAAACGTCCTGAGAGACAGTTTGATTCCTAAGGGAATATGCTATACCATCGTGTGCCTCGAAAATATGAGGCGATGCCTGAGGACTTAAAGCGATGGGTATAGACGATTGTGGGCTCCTTTGGAGACTTAAAGCAATCCTTAACGTCGTGGGCCTCAAAAATATGAGGCGATGCCTGAGGACTTAAAGCGACGGGTGAACATCGTAGGCCCGACGGGGAGTTACTTGACTAAGTCTCAGTAACAAGCGATGGTTCCAATAGTTCCTGAGTGGACTAATGACGTGACAAAGGAAGTCGGTACCGCATGGCATGTGCATAGAGTCGTTGTGTCGATCTATGTGCATTTGCATTCATCATGAGTCATTTGTGCATGGAATTGTGAATGTGATTAATGAAATGGAATATGTGTGATTGTATTGTGAATGATTGATGTGCAGTGGTAATTGATACGTGTGAATTGTACTGTGTGTTGTTATAATTTATCTGTGTGCTTTGGTGGTGAGAATACGTTACTTGTGAATGTTTGTGTTAATATATAATTTTATACAATTATATTATGGTTGTTTTTCTCACCCTTCTGCTGTTTTATAACGCTCTATGAGGCGTTGCAGATTAGAGCTGCTGGAGGTATTCCTTTTTGTGAAGCGTTACGTCTTCATTATTTTGGTCGGTCGGCTCTGATATGTGACTCCGGGTAGCATAGGGTGGCCGTTTGTGATTGTTTTGTATATCTGATGATATATTTTGGTTGTACAGTTATAGCTTGATGTACGACAGCCAAGTTTATATGTATATATGTATATGTGTTATTCAGATTTTAGATTTTTCCGCTTTAATTCTAATTTCTGAAAAGTGGGTGTAAGGAACGAAGTTTCCTCTGTATGATTGTTACCCCACGTTGCATATCATTATGGGCAGGTGTTGCATGTTATGTGTGTGTTTTGTTACAATTGATGTGATCCTCCCTTTCTATGCCATGATGTTTCAAATATACTCTGATCAATTTTCGAATTTTCTTTTACCACTTTAATTGCGTGTTAATTGGGGGTATAGATTGGGGGGCGTCACATGTTGCCAATTCTGTAAAAATGCCAAATTCGATATTATATCTTTGATATGTTATTTCTTTATTTCTTTTTAATGTTGTCAAAGATGGAGAAGAAAAATACAAGTAATTCAAGCAATAACAACTATTGAGATTGATCAAACAACAACGGATGCATGAAGTTAGGGGGAGGATGATACCCCAAGCTTGACTTGACTTTCTACTATTGTTTTGCCATCATCAAAAAGGGGGAGTATGTGAGGGCAAGTTGTCTCTATACTCGGTTTTAATGATGTCAAAACATTTATGTGTAGAATAGCATATCATGTCTAGCATATATAAAATACACATGTAGGTTCATATATAATGCATACTATGTGGTTTTAAATGTGTTTGATCATGTTGATAATGTTGTATGTGCATTAGGTGTTGTTAGGAACCTTTAGAAATGTCAAAATATTAAGTTTTGCAAGTTTCAAGGGTTTGAGTTGACTCACAACTCTGTTCTGGTCGACTTATATTTGTTGCATTTCTTAGAGTTGGCAGCTGGAGTGCCTGCGTCGACCCTCCGGTCGACTCAAACTATCTGCATTCAAGATTGTCAAAAACTGGAAGGTTTGCGTCGACGCATGTCCTGTTCAGGTCAACGAAAACATGTGTTTTCTACGCAGTGTGGTTGACGGGCTTGCTCAGGTCAACCCTCCCACCTATATAGGTCGACCGTTCGCTGTTTTTGCACCATTTTTCTGCAGTGTTTTGATTTCAAATTTCTGTTATTCCTGTTACTTTGTTTTAGCATAGCATATATATTGTTTTGGCTCATTTTTACGTGTACAACAAGAAACGTGAAATAGGCACTGATTTTTCTCTTCATCTTCAACCTTACATTCTCTAACAACTACACATAACCATTTTTGTTAGTGTTGTGTATTTTGTGAAGTGATAACGTTCAGACTTAGGCGTGTGGATCCTTTGTGCTGGGTTGAGAATCAGTGGGTGTTTCATAAATAAAACCCTAGGTTTTGTCCTCCAAGAATCCGAGGGATTTTAAGGGTTTTTGCACAAATTATTTCTCTACATGGATTCAGCCGTGCGAAGGGGATTGAAGAACAGAGTGTTCGTTCAGTCGAGTAGCAACAATCGGAGGATCGTACGAGAAAAATTTGGGATCGAACTGTGAAAGATCGAAATCGACCGAGTGAAGGGGACTAAAGAGCTGCAGGTTCTTGCAATCGAGTAGCGTGAGACGGTGATTTGTTCGACCAAATTCGAGGCACTTTATTCATCTTGAATCAAGGGGAGAGAAGACTTTGTATCAACATCAAAGACGTTTAAGGTTTTGGTGTATCAGTTTTTCTCTTTTAATAAACAATTGCAACCGTAATATATACATATCTCAATTCCATTTTTGGAATTGGGGGTAGAGGTACCCTTAGCGAGGACGATTGGAGAACTTCCTAATCAAATCGTGTTTGTTCTCTCTTTCCCTATCCTTTTACCTTTTTGATATTGTTTAAACTTGTGAATTATCAATTGATTATAAATTTCTGGTGTAGTGTAGTATAGAGCTGAAGAATTGATTTGTAAAAACACTACAATCCCTTGGATTGTATTTGGATTAGCTATACACTCACATTGCTTTGAAATTTACACTTGGAGTGCCTCGCACGCCAAGTGTTTGCTAAATTGATTAAGCACAAGTTTCGAAAGTGCTTTGTGAATTAAGTTTGTTGAATTCACCCGTTGGTGATTGGATAATATCAAGTGCATATATTTGAGTTGATTACATTGGGTATTGTTGATTCTGCTTGATTTTCTCATCCGCCGCATCATTCGTAGTGGCTTTACGCATATCCGATTTTTCTAATAGCGGTTCATTGTAGACGAAGTGATTCAGTGGTTGCTTCCGCATTAAATTTTTAAAACCAATTTTGGAACACCATTAGCGTGTAATAAATTGTGGGATCTATTCAACCCCTTTCTAGATCCAAGCCATCGTCTAACATAATCGGCTGTGTGTATAAAGTTATAGCCAAACTGTTAGCTAGGAGACTAAAAACTGTGATGGATATCAACATATCTCCATCTCAAATGGCGTTTATAGCTGGTAGAAACCTGCTAGATGGGGTACTCGTTTTGAATGAAATAGTGGATTATGCAAAAAAGAGTAACAACAAAGCGTTGATTCTTAAAGTAGACTTCGCCAAGGCATATGATTGTGTCGAATAGATATATATTCGTGATGTCATGAAAATCATAGGCTTTGGTAGGAAATGGATGAATTGGATGGAAGGAAGTGTGTTTAAAAACTATATGTCTGTACTCGTTAATGGAAGTACCATTAGAGATTTTGAAGTTACAAGAGGGTTAACACAAGGTGATCCACTATCACCTTATCTTTTTGCTATTGTTGCCGAAGGATTGACGGTTTTTATGAGAAGGGCTATAGCGGGGAATATCTATAAAGACTTCAGTTTAAATCAAGAGGTATCATTTCACTTACTTCAATATGCAGACGACACGGTAATCGTAGGTGATGGTTCTTGGAATAACTTGTGGGCGATAAAAGTTATACTCAAAGGATTTCAAATCATTCCTGGGCTGGAGATCAACTTTAGCAAGAGCTCTATTTTCGGTTTTGGTGTGGAGGAGATGTTTATGAAGGCGGCTGAGAGATTCTTAGCTTGTAAAGTTCAGTTTTGCCAATTCACTTTTCTTGGAGTCAATATTGGTGGTAATTGTAACACCCTTTTCTACCCCACAAATATACACGGTAAAATACACAAAATTATCAGAGTAAAATCACCTCAGAAGGATGCACATTTCTCAATAAACTCAAAATAAAACATTTGTTCCGTAAACAACGGGTTTTTCTTAAAATAAATCAAAAGCCATCAAACAGCAATGGAACCACCATAACCACAATAATTCAAATTAAAAAGGTTTTCAAATAGAAACCACAATAACCAACAAGTAACAACAAAATAACAATTCAACATGGTTCGACTCAACGACCCCAACCCGATGTTACACTATCAGAGCAAGACCCTCTACATCGACCAAAAGCAAATAAACTCCAAAAGTCCTCGAAGGCATCCACAACTAAGCCTGATCACCTGCACGTTACCCACGTGGAGGCAACATTTAAACAGGCAGGGTGAGTAATCATAATTCATTATAATCAATATAAAAACAAGGTATGCATAAAATGGCGCCATCATCATATACAACATCTCCAGGGTCATCACAAGGAAAACATCAAAATCACAACATCATAAAATACATCAATGCCAAATAAATGCAATGCACAACAAGACTCATGCATGTGGTACCAATCGTCACAGTCGATGGACTCTAGGCCATCACCCTCCAAAGATCCCCGTCCTTAGGATCGGTTCCACACAAGAACCGGAGCATGTCAAAATTACCTCATATCCGCACAATGGGAATGAAGTCTAACATCATCACAGAAATCCTATGAATGCATGATACACAACGTCAATAATCATCATCATCAATAAAAACCATTATGTGCATCATCATTCATCAATATCTCATGTTACATCATATCCTCATATATTCGTCAAACATCACAAAACATTATCTCATAATCATCAGTATACACAAGGTAAATCATCAGAAAAATCCCAGCATCAAAACATCAAGACAGCACAGAATCATAACAAAATTTCGCAAACAGCAGGCATTCGCTACTGAGTTCATTGTGCGAACCTATTCGCTGGGACCTTCGCTTTGCGAAGCTGACAGCGAAACCCCATCCTCATACAAAAACCAGATAGGCTTCCCCTCTGTCCATCCTCGCTACCTTCATTCGCTTTGCGAAGCCACTCGCTTAGACAATCGCTTTGCGAGCTAAAAATCACCCTTCAGGATCCATCCCAGTATCATCACACAAATTATCGCGCATTCGTTGTACTGCTCGCTTTGCGAGTCTGAGGCGAGTGTTCGCCTTGCGATGGAATGGTTCGCTTTGCAAAGCTGCGATTTCAGGAAATCGCTGCTATGCATCAGTAGCCCAACACATCCAAAAACCCTTACGATTTCAACCCCAATTACTCCAAAAACATCCCTACAACATTCCTAAGGCATCATGGAAATCAAAGGCACAAAACCTATGACTATTAGGTCGATTCATTACACTATTCAAAACCTCAAACCACCTAAACCTTCACAAACTCTCAAGATTCCCATAAACCCCATAAATCCCTTTCACCACAAGGTCGAAACAACATCGACAGGGAAAATCACCTTTAAGGTTTATTTTATCCGATTCGATTCAACCCTTAATAATCGATTCATAAAATACCCTCAAATCATCAGTTTATCATAAAACCCATAAACCCTCATAAACCTCAAAATCCACTTTAAATACATCGAATCCCTATATTGAAAACAATGAAAGGCAATACTCCCCATACCTTAGATTGTCGATTCGAAGCTTTCTCTACTGAGTCTTTGGAAACCTTCTCGAATCCTCGCCTTCTTCTTTTTCCTCAGAGCTCTCACTTCTTTCCTTCTTTTCACGGTCTAACAAAATGAATCCTATTCTCAATTCTCCTTTTTGTTAAACCTAACCCTTGGGCCTCTAAAATGGGCTTTCTCCATATTACCCTCACTAATCCTCCTCAAAAGTCCATCTTACCCTTAATTCCTCTAATATTATTTAAAATAAATAATAATATAATATATTCCATAATATATACTATTATTTAATTAAATAACTAAAATTCCTCAAAAATTCCGACATCAGCACGAATCACCAAAATTCACAGAAATTCACGAATACAATATTTAAATAAATTAAATAACTATTTTTCCGAAATTTGGGGTGTTACAGTAATCATAGGCTTGTTTCTTTTTGGAAACCAGACATTGATAAGGTTCAAGTCAGACTTGCTTCTTGGAAAGGGAGGTTTATGTTAATGGGTGGTAGAACTACTCTTATCAAACCAGATATGTCCAATTTGCCTATCCACTTTATGTCTTTCTATAAAATGCCTCATAAGGTGGCTACGATCCTTACGACATTGCAGAGAAGGTTTTTATGGAATGGAACAATTAACAAAAAAGGTATAGCTTGGATTAATTGGAGTCGGGTTTGCAAAGCTAAAGAGTATTGTGGTCTAGGTATTTTGGACATTAGGTGCTTTAACTTAGCTTTGATTGCTAAATGGTTATGGAAATGTATCAATCCTATTACGAGCTTGTGGAACGAAATTCTTGTGGGTTGGTACAGGCAATTCAATGTTTATTTGATGCAAGGAGAAATTCCAAAGTATAAGGTATTACCTTCTCTTTGGTGGCGGGATTTACTAAACACTTCTCGTTCTTTTGGTCACGAATCTTTTTACAGTTTAACTTCATCTAAAGTGGGGAATGGAGAAGGCACCTTATTTTGGTCGTCCAAGTGGTGTGGTGTGGATAAGCTATCAGTCATCTTTCTGGAATTGTGGGCTGCGGCACAAAGACAAAATAGCAGGATAGTAGACAATGGTGTGTGGAATGGAGACCAATGGGTTTGGAATATCAAATTTGTTGGCACAGTTTTGTGTCCTCAATTGTAGCAGGCATATAATTTACTACTGGGAATGCTGGAGGAAATTTCAATGTGCAAAGACACTATGGATGTGGTGACTTGGACTGATGATACAACTAATGGTTATACTGTAAGTTTAGGTTAGAAATTTCTGTTACAATCTTCCTTCGATGCTTCTGTCATGGCCGATTCCATAGCAGTCTTCAAATCTCTATGGTTGGCTTCCTCCCCTTTGAAAACCATTCTGTTTGGTTTGAGGTTGTTTCATAACAGACTCCCGACTCGTGATAACCTCCGCCTTCGTGGAATTATCTCAAATACACATGATATGGTATGTCCCTTATGTTTCATGACCGAGGAAGATATTATGCACTTGCTGTTAAATTGTCATAAAAGCTCAAAAGTGTGGCAGCGTATTAATGTTTGGTTGGGAGTTAGAGAGATTTTCGCTGCAAATGCTCAAGATCATCTCAGACAGTGGATTCATGCCTTACATTTGAATAGTGTGAGTACTAACAATGTTGTGGGTTTGTGGCTGGTAATTGGTTGGTGTCTGTGGTCTACTAGAAACAAAATCATGTTTAGAGATGAGATTTGGGAGGCTGGTCTAGTGGCTGATAAGATCATTCATCTGTCATGGTGGTGGATTGGGAAGAAATCGAAGAAAATTTTTACGTGTAATTATTACGATTGGTTAAAATCACCTTGTGATTTTATGTAAAGTGATTATAGTGGGGTGGAGTTACTTTTGTACATGAGTTTGGATACCTCTTTGTATCCTTATAATATATTTGATTATTAAAAAAAATAAACTCAGCATGTGATATCATAGAAATTAAACAGATATATTTTTATTAATCTCAACAAACGGATCTAGATTATCCCACTATTTTTTAACAAAATTACAAGTATTTAATCTAATGACATCCTTGGTATTTTGAGAAAACAAGTAGGATAGACATCTAGGTCAGGTGCTTTCCACTATCCCATATCAAAAACCTCTCATTTAATCTCTGTATCATTCACATCAACACCTAAAAGATTTAAGAGAAATGTTATTCTTACACCTATTCATACACCTACACCGTATTTCACTGTTCACCAATATGATGAACAGTGAAATATTTTAATAATAAAATAATTTTCTTAAAAAATATAAAAATTAATTTTTTTTTATATCTGAGCATTTATTAATTAATGTTATAACTTCATTAACCAACGTTTTACATTGCATTGACCAATTTTATTTTACTATTAAAAATTATTTTAATATCTGGACATTTATTAACCAACTTTTTATATTGCATTAACCAACTTTGTTTTACTTGCAAAAAATATTTTTAATATTTGGGCATTTGTTAACCAACTTCATCACTTTTTTTTATAAGCAGACTTCATTAATAAGAGATTAAGGAAATCTCAAACCAAAAAAGATAGAAAGAACAATCGACAGAAAGGGACAAGGCCCAACCACAACCTACACCATCCCCTAACAACAAAGTTACAAGAAATCAAAGGGAATTTGGTCCATTCATATAGACTACACTTCCTCCTAGAATAATTACCTAAAACCAACCAATTCCAAGAAGACACGACAATATCGTTAACAATGGATTCAACGTTACAAACCTTGTCGTTAAAGAGGATATTATTTCGAATCCTCCAAATATTCCAACACGTCTTAACCAAATGGAATTAATGGACCCGGAGCTACCACGACCATGAAGACGCAAGAACCAAGACATTACGTGAAGACAACAATCTGTTTCCACAATCATATCAATATCGACCCAAGCACAAACGTTTTGCCACACCAGAGTTGTTTTAGGACATTTAAAGAAAAGATGGGAAGAATCCTCAATATCCAAAAAAACAAAACATACACACCTTGTCATGAGCATTAGTGATAATATGTTTCGCCACAAGGTTTGATCGCGTAGGTAATCTGTCAATAACCAACCTCCAAGCAAAGACTTTAATCTTCATAGGGATGAACGTTTTCCAAACAAGATCCAGCACTTCAGCTGTAGCGTCGTCAACCGAAACAAAGCTCTCCCAAGAATTAATACAGTTATAGAACGAGCTGACGGTGAAGCCGGAAGATTGATCTAATTTCCTCGTCCACTCATCCGAGATATCCCGCTTGATCTACACACTATCCAGAAGCACAGACATATCACGCAAGTCTGTCGACAAGGATTCAACAGAAGCTGACATTGTTTCCACAATTTTCCAGCACCACCTTCCCAATTCCCAACCTCCTATATCACAAACATAACCCTTTTTTGCCTTGCTCGCTTCAAACAGAACAGGGAAGGACTCTTTTAAGGAACAATTACCAATCCAAACCGACTGCCAAAAAGCAGTACCAGCACCTGAACCAATATTACACGCTAGCAGACTGCAGAAACTCAGTTGGGCTTCAAAAGATAAAATAGCCATGATGTCTTTCATCCAATTAGAATCCCTGAATTGATTTCCTACCTCCTTATAAGACTGCAACTTTAAGCTCAAATTACCGTACCTACTAACAAGCAAAGAACGCCAAATCTCATTGCCGTCGCGGGTGAACCTCCAGGACCACTTAGCAATCATCGCCCTGTTGAACAAACCTACATGTTTTATTCCAAGACCTCCATTGATTTTTGCTTTACACACAGACTTCCAGCTAACCCACAGAATAAAGCTTTTATTCGATGAGCCAGCCCAAAGGAAACATCTTTGAATGGCGATGATTTCCTTCACGACCTGTTTCGGAACCTTATAGAAAGACAGATGGTTAATCAGAAGGTTCACAAGGACTGAATTAATTAAAGTAACCCGGCCACCGATCGACATATTCTGACCAGTCCAATTAGAAAGTCTAGCCCTCATACAAGCCAAAACCAGACGCCAAAACGAGATTCGACGTTGATTGCCTCCAATAAATAATCCGAGAAACTTAAAGGGAAGAGATCCCGATTTACAATGGGGAACTGTATTGCTGCCACCAAAAATTCCTTCTCTAAACCGACCTCGTAAAGACAACTCTTGGCAAAATTAATCTTTAAACCAGAAATTAACTCGAATCCTCTCAAGATTACCTTAAAATCCCAAAGGTTAGATATCGACCCATCACCGAAAATCAGAGTATCATCAGCAAACTAAAGAATACTAACAGAAGCGTATTCGTTAAATTTAAAGTCAGAAAGAATATTCAAGGAAGATGCTCTTCTGACCATACAAGCAAGACCTTCGACTACAATAGCGAGCAAGAAAGGAGAGAGGGGGTCTCCTTATTTCAAACCCCTCGTAGCCTTGAAATCTTTCGATGGGCTACCGTTGATTAGAACCGACATATAGCTATCGTAAACTGAGCCTCTCACCCACTTCAACCAGTTATCCTCGAAACCTATTTAATCAACATTGAGTCTAAGAACGACCATTCTACGCAATCACAAGCTTGCGCGAAATCTACTTTAAACAAAGGACAATTCTTCTTATATCTTCTAGCAAAATCAATTGTCTCACTAGCCACTAAAGCGCTATCAAGAAGTTGCCGACCCGGGATAAAAGCGGTTTGGGACAGCGAGACCAACTTATTAATGACCATTCTCAATCTCCTTGCTAGCATCTTAGATATACATTTTTTCACACACCCAATTAGACTTATTGTTCTGAAATTAGCAAAACTTTAGGGATTATCTACTTTCGGAACAAGCGAGATGAAAGACGACACGAAGACTTTAGGCAACATACCAGAATTAAAGAATTCGATAACACAATTAGAGATATCAGTCTCAAAAACCTCCCAGCAAGATTTAATGAACTTGAAGTTGAACCCATCAACTCCTGGACATTTTTTACCTTCACAGTCAAAGACAGCAATACACACATCTTCTAGAGTAAAATTTGACTCCATGAACAACCTGACCAACTTCATCACTTAATTAACCAATTTTTTATATTTCATTAACCAGCTTTGATTTACTATTAAAAGTCACTGTTCATGAACTGTTTACGGACACTGTTCACATGACACACTGTTCACGTCACTATTCATGTACGGTTTCACTGTTTACGAAACTGTTCGCCGTATTTGTGAACAGTGTATACTGTGTAGGTGTAAGGTGAGTGTAAGCAGAACATAACTGAAGATTTAAAGAATGTTAGGAAACTCTAGGATACGAAACTAGTCTCTGGAACCATGTATCCTTTAAACAGACTTAACAAAAAGATTCTTGTAAAAAGAGGTGGCCATAGCTTGAAGTTGGCAAAATATCTTCCACCCATGTACCATTAGTGTTGTTGAGCATTTGAACATGATTTTTCCTTCTCTTGTTAACAACTTTCAAATGATTGTACTTCCTATTACGATGCTCATCATGAAGCCACTTAACTCGAGAACACTGAAACCACATTAGTTTCTCTTGTTGAAGAATTTTTTTACGGATCGCGTTGAAGCTTGAACTATAATTTATGGAGAAATTTATTTTTTTGACCAACTTGCCCGCAGCCTCCAAATTCCATTAACTCGAGTCCGTAGTTCTCGCTTTTAAACAACTACAATACTAAAGTTAATATTCTTCACGTTCTTGAATTTATCTTGCATTAATTTCAATTTTTCATTAATAGTAGAGGGATTAAATGCATCTTTAATCATATTAATTTAAGTAGGTTCTGTTATACATGCAATTTTAAAACGAAAAAATATTTGACTTTTGCTTGATGAGCATTACTAAATGACATAATTAAAATGGGATAATGTTCAGAGAAATTCACATGAGCAAGAAATTTGGTATATACATCCAGAAAATTAAACCTCAAATTAGCATTATAAAAAGCTCAATCAAGCTTTTCAAATATCTCATTTCTACCGTGGAAAGTAGGTCCTCTTCATATATATTTAGAGCCAACCAATTTTATATGAATAAGGTTGCAAGTATTAAATCTCTCCACAAATTTACCACACCCACAAGTAGAAGCGAAAGCTCCTCATTTTTTTCGAAGCACTTACGATATCAATAAAATCTCTTGCAATCAACCACACACTCAACATAAAAGATACAATAATCCTCTACACTAATCCTTCTTGGCCAATGTCTATTTCGACATTATTCTGCAAGTTTGCATTTTTCAACTTGGCATCAGGGGGTTTAGAAAGATTAGAAGCCGCAGTGTGATTCTTGCCATAATTTGCTTGAATTGAGTCCACTTCATTAATTTTTGAACCATTATTATTAAGTATATTAGTATTTGGCAGGGCTATGAACTCATACTTTGTCTTGTACCTTTCATTGGTAGGAGCTTGTGTAGAATTTTTAAAATGACTAACAATGAATATTTCAATATTATTAATATAATGGATTTCTACAAGTTTCTCAACATTCGACATAGTAACATTCTCGGGTTTTTCTTTAATGCTATCACGTGGAACCTGAGTATTACCATTTTTATCAATATATTTTTTTGAGACGATTTTGTATGTGAATTCTACATTACTCCTAAAAGGCCCATTAATAATCTTCCTTTTTATATTCTTGCATGATAAAGTCTCTCTCTTCTGATTCTGCATGATCTTTTGTGAGATACTCTCTCCCAATTTTTGTTCCTCCTCAAAATTATCAACTTCCAAATTTGAGATATATTTATCCAAAATAACAAATCTTGATCCCATTAATTTTGTTCTAGTAGTAACTACTACAAGTACATTCATCGAACCACCATGCACCACCATCAAATCATTCTCCTTTTTTTTCTTTAAACGTCACTGTTTACTGACGATCGACCTAGGACTCTCTTGCATTTTATTACCACCTTGATTAACATAGGCCTTCACGTTATTTTCTCCCTCTTTGAAACCCTCTCCTTCCTTAGCTATGGGAGTTACTTTCTCTCTACCACATTCAATATAATAACCATACTTTCCACAATTAAGACATGGCAAAATGTAACCTTTTGTATATTCCACCTTATAGACTTTATCTCTAATAATGAACATAACAAGTAGTGCTTTTGACAGACAAACCTCCACAAACAATCTCACATACTTTCCTTATTTTTAAAGAAAAGTATCATTGTCCACCTTCATTGTGATACCGATTCTGTTATCGGTGAATGTAAGAAATTTTTCATCATAATATTCAATTAGTAACCATGGAAATCTCATCCAAACCACCACCTTCACAATTTGGTCATTGTTTGGATGAAAAATAGGGTTTCATTCCCTAACAGTGAGATAATGATCATATATTTACCAAGGGTCATCCATTAAAGCATGATATTGACCATTTTTATTCGAGGAAGTCACAAGAAAAAAGTCGTTACTCATATCTATAATATTGATAATACCATTCCTCACCCACATTTGTTTCAACCTAGTTTCCAAGGCCTAATAATCTTCCTACCAAGACATTTAACAACAAATCTTGATTTCCATGGTTATGCAATCCATGCTTATTCTTTGCCCAAAATTATAAAAATTGGACAATCATAGTGACTTGTCTTCCATTCTTATACTAGAAGATTATTTTCCTCATTATCCATTGAGAGATTATTTATGACAAAATAACAAACATGATACCATTATTCTGCTCGACCCCGCTACAATTCCCCATCATTGAATCCTTATAGGATTTTTTAGGTGCAGGAATTCCTTGATCATTTTTCTATATTGCAACCACATCCTCATACACCAAATGCATGCTCGAGCCTTGCATAAAATTTTGATCACCTCCTTTGATTTTCTCAGACCACTAATGTAACACCCTTTTCTACCCCACAAAAATACAAGGCAAAATACACAAATTATCAGAGTAAAATCACCTCAGAAGGGTGCACATTTCTCAATAATCTCAAAATAAAACATTTGCTCCGTAAACAACGGGTTTTCCTCAAATTGTCAAAAACCATCAACAGCAGCGGAACCACCATAACCATAATAATCCAACATAAAAAGGTTTTCAAAATAAAATCATAATCATCAAATAACAACAAAATAACAACTCAACAATGGTTTGACTCAACGACCCAACCCGATGTTACACTATCAGAGCAAGACCCTCTACATTGACCAAAAGCAAAATAAACTCCAAATATCCTCGAAGGCATCCACGACTAATCTGGATCACCTGCACGTTACCCACGTGGAGGCAACATTCAAACAGGCAGGATGAGTAATCACAATTCATTATATTCAATATAAAAATAGGATATGCATAAAATGGCGTCATCATCATATACATCATCATCATGGTTATCACAAGGAAAACATCAAAATCACCATATCATAAAATACATCAATGCCAAATAAATGTGTTATGGACTGGACCAATGGCTAGACATGGCCCAATCCGCTTTTGCTCCAGAGCGGCCCAAATTGCCTAAGTCCAATCCACAGAGGGGCAAAAGTTACCTTTCTGCCCCTCAAACCGGACAAGGAATGCAACATTCCTCCCCTGAATTACTGCTCATTACGCACGGCTTCATTACTCCCCGAACAGCTGTGGGCAAGTGCCCGGGACCATGCCTATGCCCGACATAACGGCTAGTTTTGGGCACCCTGCCCGACATAACGGCTAGTTTGGGTAGTTACCTATTCTTTGGGGAAAACGGTTATTTTTCCCCGAAAATAGAACCGTTGGCCACACGCTGGGGGCTCTATATAAACCCTCTCGCTTGAGAGGGTCAGGTATCCAATATTCACCCTAAGAACTCATACTTTGTACTTGCCCCTTTTCTCTGACCCTTTCTTACTTGAGCGTCAGAGTACCTTGCAGGTACACCCCCTCCTCTCCATACGACCAGCATCCCTGACGCAATTGGTGGCCCACTTCTATAGGATCTGATCCAGCCTTCACGATCAGTGGCGCCGTCTGTGGGAATCATTGTTCTCCCCATCTTTCTTTCCTCAGAAACCGAAGATCAAAACAATTCTCAAACATCATCACGATCATGGCCTCCCAAGATCGCACCAAGGATGCTCTCCAAACCATCATCCTCCCCGTCAACAAATCTGACGTTAAAGGTCACTCATCTCTCCTCCGAGATACCCGTTTCCTCAGGGACGGAGCCACTGCTTCTCCTTCCCCTACCCCTGCTGATCGCAACAACGATCAGCCTTCACTTAACGTCCAGCCCGTTCCTGTTCCGCCTAACGCCGACCTGACCGTGGCAGCCCTCCTAGAGGCGATCAACAAAACCAACACCCTGATCCTGCAGCAAAACGAGAGGATCGGGGCGTTAGAAGAGTCCAACCGTCCAAGATCCCCTCCTCCACGGAGGAACCAGCGACGATCAAGGAGCCCGCAGCCCCGAAGAGACATCGACCGAAGATTGCGCCAAGAGCCTGATCCTCGCGCAGCTCGGAAGCGCGACCAGATCTCCCCGCGTGACCAGCACGCTCACGACCACAAGAGGACTCGAAGAAATGAGTAATCTCCCCCGATCAAGTCTAAAGGCTGGGCCCGCTCACGTTCTCCTCGAAGGAACCGCTCACCTTCTCCGCGAAGGAACCGCTCCCCTTCCCCCCGAAGGAACCGCCGCCGCGAGCATCCCCTCCGGTCCCCATCATACACCAGTTCTAGCAGCGACGACGTGCCTCGCGGCCCGCTGTCCCAGGAGATCTTGGCTACCCGTCTCCCAAAAGGCTTGGAGAAACCCCCATCACTAGGCATGTACGACGGAACCACTGACCCTGACGAGCACATTGATAACATCGATCGATTGTTAGACTACTGCGACGTACGAGGCACCATCAAATGCCGACTGTTCCCGACCACGCTCCGAAAGGGAGCGATGACATGGTACAAGCAACTGCCCGAGGAGTCCATTACCTCGTGGAGACAACTGGGCAGGATGTTCTCACGGCACTTCACAGCATCTCGCCGCCACCCCAAAACCGAGGCTTCCGTTGGGGCCATAATCCAAGGAAAAGGCGAACCTCTCCGCGCATATATCGAGAGGTTCAACAAGGAAGATGTACAAGTCCCTACAACGGACGGAATGAAGAAGTTTCTGCTCGAGCAAGGGCTCCGCCCAGGCTTCGAGTTTTCTAAAGCCATTGGCCTCGCACCACCGAGGAACTTAGACGCCCTCCTCCTCAAAGCCCAATCACACATTCAGTACGAAGAGAAGGTTGTGGCCAACAACGTCCGAGTATCACGACATCAGGAGAATGCTCGAGCATCCAGAGGAGAGGAAGCTTCGACATCTCGTCGGGGCGAACGGAGGCGCGAGGACCGTCCTCGTGACTCCCGGGACAACAAGGGACCCTTCGGGCGGTTCCATGACTACACCCTTGACCGTCTCCAGGGAAAAGATATTGTCCGAATGTACCAATTCGGAGTTCAAGCAGGCAGGGGTCCGGTTCCCCAAGCAATTGCCGAACAGGACAAACATGGACAAATCAAAATACTGTCGTTTCCACAAGAGTCACAGCCACACTACAGAGGACTGCATCTATCTGAAGGATGCCATTGAGATACTGATCAGGGACGACCACCTGAAACAGTTCGCGAAGAAGAAGGACACTCCTCGGCAGGACGCTCAGGAGTCCAAGAAGATAGAGGAGGATGTACCCTCCTCGGAAGATGCCAATATACAGGCTGCTATGTCCATATCGCGACCATAGGACTTCTACGTCCCGGACGGGCTCAGCGCCCCTGTTTATTTCGCGGCCCATAGCTCGTGGAAGACATTTCCCTCCGCCATGGTCATCTCTGGCGGGGGTTTCAACAAAGTCACTATGGGCTCCATGAAACGAAAGTTCGAGCACCTGATCAACACAAGCTCCAACAAGGTGACCACGCTTGATCAGGCCCAGAAAGGCTCCGTCCTCATCTCCTTCTACCGGGAGGAGCTCCTCGGGGGTTCCCCGAACTCAAGCATACCTTTGCTCGTCAGAGCCCGGATGGCGAATTTCGACGTTCGCAGAATACTCGTCGACCAGGGTAGTTCGGTCGACATCATGTACTCCCAGCTGTTTTTAACACTTCAGCTAGACGAATCGCACCTTATCCCCTATGTAGGGTCAGATTTACAGGGGTTCAACGGGTCAGTGACCAAGCCGTGGGGATACGTCGAACTGATCGTGACCTTCAGATCAGCTGAGATGGCCAGATCCATCAAGGTGCAATTTTTGGTAATCGACTGCCCGTCGCTTTACCAGTGCATTTTTGGAAAGCTAACTCTGGCTGAGTTGGTAGCGGTGCCCTCAACAGTCCACCTGAAGATGAAGTATTACACTTCAAAGGGAATGGTCGCCACCCTCCACGGCGACATCGAAGCTGCACGACGGTGTTTCGAGGCAGCTACAAAGGGGCTCAACACCATTGCATCCAAGCCGAATGCGTCGGGCAAGCCAGCATTTCCAAGCAGCTCAGAGGGAGCCAAGCCTCTGCCCCAGGTCGACTCCATCGACCTCGACAGTCGCTTCCCCGAAGAAGACCAACCGGAGGAACGAGCAGCTTCTGCCAACCCGTCTACATCGTCCAGCAGCAGCTCCCATTCGATGCGCCCTATCCCGAATGGTAACTTCGAGATCGTTCTGTTTGGCGAAGTCCCCCAACGGGGAGTGAAGATTGGAGCGGACCTGCCCGACATTGCGAGGAAGCAGCTCAAAGCATGCCTCCGGGAGAATGCCGACCTCTTCGCATGGAGCGCCGCCGAAATGCCCGACTTCGATCCATCCGTGGCCTGTCACCAGCTGACAATCGACCCGGCCGTCAAGGCCGTAGCACAACGTAGGAGAAAGCAGTCTCCGGAGAAAACGGAGGCTGCTGAAAAAGTTGTAAAGGACCTCCTCGAGGCCAAATTTATTTCAGAGGCCAAGTACACCCCTTGGCTATCCAACGTTGTACTAGTTAAAAAATCTAATGGAAACTTTTAACGTTCATGGACGCCTACTCGGGCTACAATCAAATTCCAATGGCAATGTCTGACAAAAAATATACGACCTTCATGACCGAATCGGGCAACTATTACTACAACGTAATTCCCTTCGGCCTGAAGAATGTCGGGGCAACGTACCAACGAATGATGAACAAGGTATTCCGGGGAGAAATAGGTGACATGCTCGAAGTCTACATGGACGACATGATCGTAAAATCCCACGAGGAAACCGATCATACTGCCCATTTGAGAAAGGTCTTCGAACAGGCCAGGAAATACAAAATGCGTTTTAATCCGGAGAAGTGCACGTTCGGTGTCCGGGCAGGCAAATTCCCCGGCTTCTACTTAACAGAACGAGGGAATGAAGCCAATCCCGACAAATTTCGGGCATTTTCCGAGTTTCCTACGCCCAGGACCAAAAAATCCATCCAGTCCCTCAACGGGATGCTCGCATCACTATCTCGTTTTGTGGCTAAGTCCGCCCAGCACGCCATACCATTCTTCAAACTCCTCTGCAAAGAGGCAGCATTCGAATGGACCGAAGAGTGTGACAAGGCCCTTCTTTATCTGAAATGAGCACTCTCAGAGCCACCGGTCCTCTCTCGCCCGGACATTGGTGAAACGTTGTACCTGTACCTCACCGTAGCAACCGAAGCAGTGAGCGCCGCTCTCATCCGCGGGACACCCGACGGGCAGAAACCCATATATTTCACGAGCAAAACGCTGCAAGGACCAGAGTTAAGATACTAACAGATAGAGAAGGTGGCACTGGCCCCCATCAACGCAGCCAGAAGATTAAGACATTACTTCCTGGCTCACACGATCGTGATTCGAACAGATCAACCCATAAAGCAGCTACTCAGACGACCAGATATGGCCATCCGAATGCTCAAATGGTCGTTAGAACTGCCCGAATTTTACATTCAATACGAAAGCAGAAAAGCCCTCAAGGCCCAAGCTGACCGACTTCGTCGCGGAGATGACACTCGCGGACTCCCCCGCAAGCGAAGCGTACAAATGGACCATTTTCGTTGACGGTGCCTCAAGCTCGACAGGGAGCGGCGTGGGCATCATACTGGAAAGCAACGAAGGAATCATCGTTGAAGTATCACTCACCCTGTCCTTCCCAACCTCCAACAACCAGGCTGAGTACTAGGCCTTCCTCACTGGGCTATGCCTTGCCGAGGACCTGGGCGCAGAAGAAGACATCATTTGCACGGATTCACAACTCGTGGCCCTCCAGGTCCGGGGAGAATATTAAGCCAAAAATGACAACCTGACCGAATACTTGGCCCTGGTCAAGAAGGAGATGGCGAAGTTCGCAACAGTGGAAGTAAAACATGTTCCCCGCGAACATAATGTGCGAGCAGGCGTGCTATCCAAACTAGCCAGCACAAAGAAGAAAGGCGGAAACAAATCCGTCATACAGGAAGTACTCCCTCGACCCAGCATCGAGAAAGCCTCCCCGACACTCGACGTGCAGGTGATCGGCGACAACAACTGCTGGATGACCCCTGTCTACAACTATCTCGCCAAAAACGAACTTTCGTCTGACCCAAAGGAGGCCAGCACAGTCAGGCGAAGAGCCTGCTCTTACGTCTTGGTCGAAGATAAACTCTACAGGCGGGGATTCTCCATTCCACTAATCAAATGCGTCTAGGAAGAGATGGTCGCGCACATCCTTCACAAAATCCACGAAGGAATCAACGCCCAACATCTCGGAGGAAGGTCGCTTGCCTGAAAGGCCCTCAGAGCAGGATACTATTGGCCGACCATGCACCACGACACGAAAGAACACGTGAAGAAATGCGATAAGTGCCAACGATACGGGGACATGCACCTAGCTCTGCCTAACGAGCTCAAGGCTATGTCCTCCCTGTGGCCATTCGCCTGGTGGGGCCTAGACATCCTAGTACCCTTCGTGGTAGGATTGAGTCAGAACAAATACCTAATAGTGGGCATAAACTATTTCACAAAATGGATAGAAGCGGAAGCTCTAGCCAAAATAACTGCCCTCAACATCCTGCGCTTCTACAAACGAAACATTCTTGCACATTTCGGTATCCCCCAAGCGATAGTAGCGGACAACGGGACGCAATTCACGGACAGGAAGTTCCAAGACTTCGTCGCCCAACTGGGCACCAAACAGCACTTCGCATCTGTAGAGCACCCTCAAACAAATGGGCAGGCTAAAGCAGCCAACCGAGTCATCCTTCGAGGCCTCAACCGAAGGCTGGACGAAACAAAGAAGGCATGGGTCGAGGAACTGCACAACGTACTATGGGCATACCGCACAACTCCACACTTAACGACCGGGGAAACACCTTTCCATCTAGCATACAGAACCGAGGCTGTAATCCCCGTTAAAGTTCACGTACCCTCCAGGCGGACAGAGTCGCCCCTAGACGAGGAGATGAATGCCGAATCATTAAGAGAAGAACTCGACCTCGTCGAGGAAATCCGAACCCGGGAAGCCCTCCGCGAAGCCTCACTAAAACAAAAAATTGCCATCAGGCACAACGCCAAGGTGATACGACGAGAGTTCGATGTGGGAAGCCTTGTTCTAAGAAGAAACCACAAAGACTCTCGCGAAGGCAAACTAGCAGCCAACTGGGAAGGACCCTATCGCGTCCGAGCAAAAACGGAAAATGGGGCCTACTACCTAGAACATCTCACCAGGGAAGAACTTGCTCGACCATGGAACGCTGAAAAGCTAAAACAATACTACAACTAAATTCTCGGTTTGACCCATCAAAACGATGAACGTCAGCTACTAAACCACTATGCACGTTTAGGTACAAGTGACTGGCAGAACCCCAGCTCGCGATGGGACGTTCACGCCGCGAATTCAGGCCTCAAACGCGACCTGAACTCCGCACCCCCGCCAGGATATTCCCGACTGTTCGACCAGTTCCCCTCACTGCCGAACACATCTACAACGAGCAATCCCCCTAAAATATTTGTGCAAGTCAAATACTCCCAATCACGGGCAGATATACATTCACAACGAGCATGAGCACAACACTTAGCAAAAAATAAAAGCAAGTAAATTCATGCAGATAACAGAATCGAACATATAATAACTTAACATAATAAGTGGCCACAAGGACCACGATTGTACTGAGTTACATTAAACGGGGGCCACGTCCCCCAAAAATAAATTACAACAATACTCGTCACGCAGGCCGGACAGATTACAACAACATCTGAACACAAACTCATCACTCATCCACATGCTCGGCAGGCTCGAACTGAGGTCCCTGGTCCTCCGCGGGCTGATCCTTGTTATTCCCTTCAAGGAGAGCATCCGGCATGACGATCCGACCATCCTCAACGTGCACAAGATAGTGGGTGCCCTCGACAGAAAAGTCAAGCTCAGGGTTCACCACCCGCAGTTGAGCCACAACGTTTCCGAAAGACTCCTCCGCGACGAAAATACCATCATCCTCGGCCGTCAGCAAACGGGCAACTAGCTCGGATCTCGTCTTCAATTCCTTCACATCTTCCGGCTCATCATCACCCGGGGCATTGGCCGCCCTCAGCCGCTGGACCAGCTCCTCGACAACTTTCTTCTCCTCCGCCGGCGTGGAGTTCTCCTTCTTCAACCGAGCCACCTCCTCCTCAGCCTTCTTCCGAGCATCTTCGGTAACCTTAGCTTCTTCTCCGAGGGACGCCATGGAAGCCCGAGCAGCGGTAAGTTTGGACTCTGTTGCGGAGTCCCCTTTGGCGTAAACGGCCGCCATCTCCAGCATCCTAACCAAAGCTGAAGCGTCCTGAGCCACCAGCACCCTCTTGCTCGGGCAATCCATGCTTTCAAAGGGAAGATACTCCGCCCGAGGCACAATCAGAGAGTTCCCCTCGAAGAATTTCCTGTCAAGGATACAAGGAGGAAGCTCGAACTTCCCTTTCTCAGGTACCCGAGTGAGATCCACAGCGTCCGTAATTCTTGTCCGTTTGGATCGACCGACCAAAGGAAGAGGAGACCCCCGGGGATCAGGAGTAGGAGAGGAAGAGGTCCCCGCAGCAGACTCCACTAGAAGAGGAGCACGAGCACCAGTAAACCGAGACTTCGGAGGAGCCGCTCCGGCCTTGTTCCTCGCAAGAGCATTCCTCACAACCCGGTCATGAGCCTGAGGCATCTCACCTGCACAAACAAAATACGAGCACGTTAGATACGAGGAAAAGAAATAATGCAAACAAAGCTAAATAACTAAGACTACCCAGCAGCTTCTCGGCGTCCTCGGGAGTCTTGCACTCCAGCAGTACCTTGATATTGATAAATCGACGCTCAACCCTCTGACTCCCGTCTTCCTCGAAGACCGAATTACCCTTGCTCGTCCAGCACTCAGCAAGCCGGAAGGAGTTGACCCACTTCACCAGCACCTCGTATGCCACGGCGTCCTGCCCGCGTAGCTCGCTTGGTTGGAGAACATAGTCACCGGGCTTCTTGACGAAATGATTGGGTGCCCAATGGATGGGGAACTTATAGATTCTCTGCCCGATAAACATCCCCTCTTCTTCGTGCAGTTCGTTCCCATCCTCACCCACCTCAATCTCCCAGACATACTTACTGTCCTGGGCAGCTTCAGACAGGGGCTCGACAACATAATAACGCTCCTTGAACGTCCGTATTGACCCCGAGAAGGGCTTAAACAACTTGCGGGGCTGCTTCAAAGACACCCAACCATACTTCCTCCCCGATAGCTGCCTTTGAAGATGGAAGACAGTGAAGAACAGAGGAAGAGTAATCCCTATGGAAAGATGCTCGCATACCAGCTCGAACGCCCGGATGAAGGCCAACGAGTTAGGATGCAGCTGTGTGGGGGCCAATTTCAAATGCACGAACATTAAAGGAATATTTGTACATCGTGAAACAGTCCCCGAAGTTCGTGCAGACCCGTTCATCCACGGAAGGGAAGTGCACCTTCCACTCTCCCTCCAGTCCAACCTCCGTAAAAACATCCCCCAAATACTTCGCAAAAGAAGACACGTGCTCAGCGGGCTCGGCCACCTCCCATTCCTCGACGGAATCTACGACGACGTCCTCGTCCATGTCGTCTATCTCCTCTTCCTCCCCAACATCGCTGGGAGAACTCGAAGCCGTCGAACTCGTGGCCGTCGAGCTACTATTATCCTCGAAGCCTGTTTCTTCCTCGGACGTATCTATGATAACCTCTCTATCTGGCCCCGTCGCCATTACAATCACCTGAAAAGTAGAGAAGAAAGTGAATTCGACAACAAATCAAATCCACCCTTCCACCGCTAAGTCAAGTGAAAGGGTGTGCAGAGGGCTGGGGACTTCAAAGGAAAAGCTGACACCTCCCCGTGAGGAGACGCTCGAAACTAATCATCCCCGAGCGAGGAGCTTCCCCGCACTCATACCCAGTTTCCGTTTGAACCTTCACCGAAAATCGCAAAGCTTCACCAGAATCTGGGAATGTTCTACTGGAAAACTCATCACCCACCCAAAAGATGAACAGACACGGCGGTCACACATGTATAGCTGCCGCAACATCGCCGTGAACCATCCTCCTCTCTGAAACATACTACTAACTCCGGCGACATGTCAGAGGTAGAAAAATGGCACAACCACCGTCCACCACCAACAATCGCTAAAAACTCACCCATTTCGTCCTCTAAACCTAGCCCTAACCACATGCAACCTACCATCGACAACAAAAAGGAGTAAAACAAGCAAGGTATCAGAAAACTTACTTGATTTAAGTAGATGAAAGTAGCTGCTCGAAGGTTGAGGCAGTGGTCGGAGTGGGCAGACGGCGGTTACGGGCAAGAATGCTGAAGGAAATAGAGAGAAATCAGAGCAAAAAGTTCCAAATGGAACGATTTTCCCCTATTTATACAAAGGGGCTTGTGCGAACACGCACTCGTAGGCCATGATGGCTATCCACTAGCCATCAATGCCTAGTAACTGCTACACAGAGCCCTAGGCACATGTGGCGTCCCGATGTTTCTAGTTCTGTCTGACCATTAGTCTCCCCGAATTCCGGGCAACAATATCAAGGCCACGAATTTCACGGACACCGGGAGCCACGAGCACATCGAGACAATCCTCCTCGTCTTCAAACGACGGCACCATGCTAGCTCCCCGGAGCAACGAACTGCCCTTAAGTCATCACTCCCATGCTCGGGAGCAATGACTTGGGGGGCTCCTGTTCTGGACTGAACTAATGGCTAGGCATGGCCCAATCCGCTTCTGCTCCAGAGCGGCCCAAATTGCCTAAGTCCAATCCACAGAGGGGCAAAAGTTACCTTTCTGCCCCTCCAACCGGACAAGGAATGCAACATTCCTCCCCTGAATTACTGCCCGTTACGCACAGCTTCATTACTCCCCGAACAGCTGTGGGCAGGTGCCCGGGACCATGCCTATGCCCGACATAACGACTAGTTTTGGGAACCCTGCCCGACATAACGGCTAGTTTGGGTAGTTACCTATTCTTTGGGGAAAACGGTTATTTTGCCCCGAAAATAGGACCGTTGGCCACACACTGGGGGCTCTATATAAACCCTCTCGCTTGAGAGGGTCAGGTATCCAATATTCACCCTAAGAACTCATACTTTGTACTTGCCCCTTTTCTCTGACCCTTTCTTACTTGAGCGTCGGAGTACCTTGCAGGTACACCCCCCTCCTCTCCATACGACCAACATCCCTGACGCACTTGGTGGCCCACTTCTACAGGATCTGATCCAGCCTTCTCGATCAAAATGCAATGCACAATAAGACTCATGCATGTGGTACCAATCGTCATAGTCGATGGACACTAGGTCATCACCCTCCAAAGATCCCTGTCATTAGGATCGATTCTACACAAGAACCAGAGCACGTCAAAACCACATCACATCCCCACAATGGGATGGAAGCCATAATAAACTAAAGTCTAACATCACTGTAATGCTATGAATGCATGATACATAATGTCATAATCATCATCATCAACACAAGTCATTATGTGCATCATCATTCATCACAATCTCATCATATCATCATTCATTCATCAAAACATCATGCATCATCATCTTATAATCATCAATACAACTCATGGAAATTCACATCAAAATAGTCATGCATCATCATATCACAATCAATATAACTCATGGTTATTCACATCGTCATTTAATCATCGAACATCACGTATACGCAGCTCATAACATCAAGATACATCATGGTAATTCATATCATCAATTAACCTTCAAAATCATGTATAAACGGTTCATAATCATCAATAAACTCATAGTAATTCAGATCATTAATTATTCATCAAAACATCACAACATCATTATCTCATAATCATCAATAACATCATGGTAAATTATCAGAATAATCACAGCTCAAACATCAAGACAACACAAGAAATATAAAAAAAAAGTTCGCGAACAGCAACCGTTCGCTACAAAGTTCGTTGTGCGAACTAGTTCGCTGGGACCTTTGCTTTGCGAAGCTGACAGTGAATCCCCATCCCCATACAAAAACCAGAGAGTTCCCATTTTGTCTCTCGCTCGCCACCATGTTCGCTTTGCGAAGCCACTCGCTGAGAAGTTCGTCATGCGAATTAAAAATCACGGTCAGAATTCATCTCAGTACCTCAACACAAAATCACCGCGCATTCACTGCGCTACTTGCTTTGCGAGTCTGGGGCGAGTGTTCGCCTTGCGAAGGAAACGTTTGCTTTACGAAGGTGCGATTTCAGGAAATCGCTGCTACGCATCAGTAGCACAACAGGTCCAAAAACTCTTACGATTTCAACCCCAATTACCCCAAAAGTATCCCTATAACATTCCTAAGGCATTATGGTAACCAAAGGCACAAAACCTATGACTATTACGTCGATTCATTCCACTATTCAAAACCTTAAACCACCTAAACCTTCACAAACTCTCAAGATTCCCATAAACCCCATAACTCCCTTTCACCACAAGGTCGAAACAACATCGACAGGGAAAATCACCTTCAAGGTCTATTTCATCCGATTCAATTCAACCCTTAATAATCGATTCATAAAATACCCTCAAATCATCGGTTTATCATAAAACCCATAAACCCTCATAAACCTCAAAATCCACTTTAAATACATTGAATCCCTATATTGAAAACAATGAAAGGCAATTCTCCCCATACCTTAGATTGTCGATTCGAAGCTTTCTCTATTGAGTCTTTGGAAACCTTCTCGAATCCTCGCCATTCCCCTTTTTCCTCAGAGCTCTTGCCTTCTTTCTTTCTTTTCACGGTCTAACACAAATGAATCCTCATCTTCTCAATTCCTCCTTCTTGGTTAAACTTAACCTTTGGGCCCCTAAAATGGGTTTTCCCCATACTACCCTCATTAATCCCCCTCAAAAGTCCATATTGCCCTTAATTCCTCTAATATTATTTAAATTAATAATAATACTAATATATTCTGTATTATATACTATTATTAATTAAATAACCAAAATTCTACACAATGCCCAAAACACCAAAATTCACTAAAAATCACGAATATTATATTTAAATAAATTAAATAATTATTCTTACAAATTTGGGGTGTTACAACTCTCCCCCACTTAAAGAATTTTCTCCCTTGAAAATTACCTCAAGGAAATAGAGTCGGATACGATTCCCTCATCCGATCTTCACGTTCCCAAGTCCAACTTTCGCCAGCTGGTCCACCCTATAACACCTTCACCAAAGCTACGCCTTTACCCTGCGGTTGCTTCATCTCTCGATCGTCAATCCGCACAGGTAATGCTTCCACTGTCAGGTTATCCCTCACTTGTACATCGCCCATCTGAATCACATGCGATGGATCCGGAATATACTTTCTCCACTGAGACACATGGAAATTCGCAAGTGACGTTGGTAAAGCAAGTCGATAGGCTACCTCTTTTATCCTCTGCAAGATTTGATATGGACCAACAAAACGTGGAGTGAGTTTCCTATACTTCAAATCTCGACCCACAATAGTCACTGGCGTCACCCTCAAAAACACGTGATATCCCTCTTAGAATTCAAATGTTTTCCCTCTCTTATCATGGTAGCTCTTCTGGTGACTCTGCGACGCTCTCATCCTTTCTTGGATCATCTTAATTTTCTCAGTCATCTCTTGCACAATCTCAGGTCCGAGTATAGCACTCTCGCCCGACTCATACCAACACAAAGGAGTCCTACACCTCCTCCCATACAAAGCTTCATACAACATCATCCCAATACTAGCATGAAAACTGTTGTCGAAGGTAAACTCGATCAATGGCAAATGACAATCCAAAGATCCACCTTAATCCAACACACCAGCTCTTAGGAAAATCCTCTAAAGACTGGTCAGCCCTCTATGTCTTCCATCCGTCTACGGACAATAGGCAAAACTCAACCTCAACTTAGTACCCAAAGCATCTTACAAACTCTTCCAACCTCGACGTAAATCTCAGGTCTCTGTTCGACACAATACTCGAAGGTATCCTATGCAACTTCATAATCTCCTCAATGTACCTCTAGGCTAACTTCTGCATAAAATGATTAAGATTCATCGGCAAGAAATGAGCCGATTTAGTTAATCCATCCACAATCATCCAAATAGAATAATTCTCTTTCTCAGTCTTCGCCAATCCTGACACAATACCCATGGAAATACTATCCCATTTCCATTCAATGGTTGCATCATACCCAATAGCTTCTGATGTTCGATCTTCTACCTCTGACAAATCAAACAAGCATAAACAAACTCAGCAATATCCTTCTTCACAGAATACCTTTCTCGATTTCTGGAACATCTGGAACACACACTCTAACTCAAAACCTCATCACACTATTCTCATCAATTTGGAATTGACCTCTGTCACCTTGGTTAATTAACGTCAATTGGTCCACCAACTTCAAATCCACTTACTGACCCACTCTGATTTCCTCCAAAATACCACTTGCCAACTTCAACATCCCTAACTTCACACTGTCGGGAGTCTCTTTACACACTAAGCTCAAATCTCGAAACTGTTCGATTAATTCTAATTCTCTCACTATAAGCATCCACACATGCAATGACTTTCTGCTCAACGCGTCGACCACTACATTTGCTTTGCCCGGATGGTAACTCAAATCAAAGTCATAATCCTTCAGTAATTCCAACCACCTTCTCTGCCTCATTCTCAATTTCCTTTGTGTCATACCCCAAATTTTGACCACCAAGATTTCCCATCATTATGAGAATCATTACCATAATATGGATGTACCATCATGCCTCATTAATCTCCTCAGGAATTGTTGAGCCTTCACTACAATCAAAGACTAAGTTTTTTAACCCCTCTCAGAGATTTTAGACAAAAGATCATTCAAGAATTGGCATGATCTTCAACTTGTATAACTTCTCAAACATCCATGAAGGATCAAGGGGTCTCCCATATCAAGAATCATGCATAAGTATGCAACATTCCAAGAGGATCAAGCCTCAGGATCGCCAGTGTCACCAAATTAGGGTTTTGGTCGACCAGGGTCTCCAGATGAAAATTTTCATCTGGGCATGAGCCAATGCTTCAATATTTGGTCCAATAAACTCAAAAGAATCTTAAGAGCCCATCCACAATGACAAAGTCACCTTGAAGGACCATCTATCCAAAAATCAAGAATTAGGGTTTTGACCTAATTCAATCCTTGAGTTAACTTGTGAAGCAAGACATGACTTGAAGCTTCAAGATGAACTTTAAGGACCTCAAATACATCATATTGATACATCTACAAGATTTGATTGACTCAAATAGCTTGATTCATAAGCCACAAGAACTCAAAACCATCTGGTCTCCAACTAGGGTTTCTGATGAAAAAGTCAACCCTATCCTTGACTATTGGCCTACCCTTGATCTCAAACCTTGGGGAAGGGTCCAAGCCATTCCTAAATACCCTTAGAGGCCATCCATGATGTTTAATTAGGCCTAAGGATTGATTTCACAAAAGGATCACAAAGTCAAAGTTTCATCTGATGGAAAAAGTCAACTATGCCAAAACCAAGTTTGACTTTTTGAAATTTTGGTCAACCAAGGTTTCCTTAACCCTAAAATGATGTTAATATGTGATTTGAATCGTCATCCATCAAGAAAAATCAAGAAAAGTAAGATAACTTGTAAAAGGGGTAATCTTAAAAAACTTAGAATTTTTCTAAGTTATGGAACAAAGTGGCTAGGGTACCAACTTTGCAAGGTCATAACTCCTAAACCACAAGGCCTTTTTCTCCCATTCAAAGCTCAGATTGAAGACCATCTTACATAATTCAAATATGTTAACTATAAGAAATTCCAAATCTTCATGGATTATGAGTTATGGATTGATCAAAATCACAAAAACATGAAAATCACACTTTTTCCAACACTTAGTGAAATTTTCACTAAGTCAGAATCTGTTTCACTTTTTCCAAAATGTAGAGGCATTTGTCAACTTGATGCAAGTTGATTCAAAACCAAAGTTGGACATCACATTAAAGTAGGATACACCAGCTTTCCAAATTGTCCAAAAACTCCATCAAAGTCCATTTGTGCTAGGAGTTATGGATCTCCAAAGTTACCTTGATGCAAACTGCCTCCATGACAGTTTTAGGAAGATTTTGTGCAAACTTGCACCCCACGATTCCCTAAACCAATTTTGAACACTTTAATCATTGCAATTCTGTTCAGTTACAATCCAAATGGGTGGATGATCTGATCCACAACACAAAATGCCAAAAGACCTAGCTTTCCATGTGCAAAATCATCATGAATGGAACCTTGAAATTCAATTTTGGCATCAAGCATTAAAGTGATGCATTGAGGTGGCATGAATGAACCACAAACCGTTCTAATTAAGTCAAGATGCATTCAAAGATCAGAGTACCTAAACCTGCAAAGCCTGGTGCAAGTCAATGGCTAGAGGAGACCATTGGCCAAAGAATCAAACATTCAATACAATCTGATCCAAGTTGCCATTCACTATTACTTGCGAAACAAACTTGCTCTACTATAAATATAGCTCATTTGTGATCAGTTCAAGCACACCAAAGGCCCTAAACAGTTGCCTTTCTCAAAATCACCTCCTTCATTCCAAAAACACCTTTTCTTGCAAGTCATTATCGGGTTTTGCATTTGGGAGTGATTCCAACCAAACCAATGGTTCACACACCTCACATATAACATATAAAAGTGATCCAAACTCTTACATAACATCTGGAACACCTAATTCTCAAAATCATCAGCCAACTGCTCAAGTTCTTGACAGAGTTCCAGTTGAGGTACCATCTCAAGTTCTAACTCACTTCAAACCACTCCAAGCATTCAAACACAACCCTTTGAACCTAAGGAAGTTGTCCAGATCATTGGAACCAACCTGCAACACCTCCAACTCAGAATTTGATCACCAGCTGCAAGAGGTAAGCCTAATACTTTCAAACTCCATAATCCATGCATCATAAACATGTTTTCAAGTTACCATTGTGTTTCTGGATGCTTATAGATCATTTACCCTCAATCAATTGTTATGAATCAATCGTGTATGGAATTTCATATTGGTTTGTGTAAATTAGGGTTCATCTGTGTTTATCACGATTATCTCCTTCCACATTGAAAATAAATGAAATTAAATGCCATGGTCATGATCGTGAGTAAAAAACGAGCAAGATGGATATTTGGATCGTGTGATTCCATTAAGAAATCAGTGAGAAATCATGGATTTTGCAAATTTGCAAAAATCAGAACACGCGCGTGTTCTTGGCGCCTTTTTTTAAATTTTTGAATATTTGAATTTTGTCATTTTATTTAATTGATTCAAAAATTAATTTCTCTCTGAACTTTAATGATTTTGAGTTGATTCTTTTTTTCAAAATTCACAAAAATGTTAAAATATTTTATTTTACAAAAATTTCCCAAAAATATTATTTATTTCATATATTTGATATTTTTGCAAAGAATTAATTTTTATTTGTTTTCTTGACATTTAAAATATTTCTTCCTCTTTATTTTCCAAATTTTAATTATTTTGAGTCATTTTATGGATAAAAACATAATTTTTGAAACATTGATCCAAGGTCACAATTCATTTTTTTCTCATGTTTTCAATAATTTTATTAATTTTTAATCAAAATTAATTCCATTTTTCAATCAAATTAGGGTTTTGATTAATTTCACCCTCACTGAAATTCTGGTACCAGCTATGTGATGTTACGTGTGATGTCACAACAACACACTCTGCAATGGACAATGTAAAACAACAGAAGAGAACACAAAGAATTATTCACCCAGTTCAGTTAAACAACTTACTCTGGGGGCTACCAAGCCAGGGATGAATTTCACTATTAGTAGAATTAATTTACAGACTCAACAACCCAGTTGACATCTCCTAAAATTAATCACTTCCTAATGAACTTTCTACCTAAGAGACCACTTAGGTATGAGAACACTACTCAATCCCTAAATCACTTCAGTGATATAATTCAAAGATCACACACTTTGAAAAACACAACTTGATTCTGTTTCACAACTTTGATCAAGAACAACTCAAAACTACAACACCACTTCACACTAGAATGGTTTACAACACATACACGAAGACATAAACGAATCTCAGTCTTTAGTTCTCTTTCTTCGTTACCATCTTCAAAGGATTGATGCGCTTTATATAGCTATTTGATTTGGACTTGGATCTGCTACAATATCTGACCTGATTTGTTATTTAAAACTGAATCTTCAAAACAGATTTTATCTCCCAAAACCTTCTTAAATCTTCAGCCTTTAAACACTCCTACAAATCTGCATCAAATCTGTTTGCAACAGAAAATATCTCCTCCAAGATACTCACATCCAATAACTCTAACAGCTCTCCCAAATTCCAGCTAATACGCTTAACCCTAAAAACATCTCAAACCTGATGTTTTACTGATCTGCATATCTGATGTCATGACATCGCATGTGACATCAGACTTCAAAACTTCAACAACTTAAACAAATAACATCAACCAATGTTAAGACTCAATGTTAAGACATCACCCATGTGACATCAACAATGAACAACTTTGTTTTACCAAAATTCTAGCCAATCCAAGAGCTAACAATCTCCCCCTTTGGCTAATTTTGGCTAAAACACTCTCTGCAACATCAGAGACTTCAGCAGCGGATTAAAATTTTTAAAACAAACAGCTTCCATCAATAAAGGGCAAACTCAAACAGCTCTCATCAATAAAGGGTACACTCCCCCTCAAAACCAGAACCAACATAACCAGCTGATATTCACACTCCCCCTCACCATCTGCACCACACCAGATCTTAGATAGGATAGATAGGATACACCCTACACACCTAGGCTAACTCTCCCCCTTTTTAGCCATAATTGGACAATCACCAAACACAATGTCCTGACATAAATAAAGACATGGTCAAACACCATGCTACCCAAAAAAACAAGTTCCAACACATTGACTGTTCAGTCGATACAAACTATGCTCCTTGTTTGCATTATAAAAACAAGCCTTTCTTCCTTCTAGCAGCACCACACAGCAACCAAGAATGAGCCAGGCAAATACCAAAGATGCAGCAAAGAACCTTAAGCAGAAGAGCAAGACTTCAGATCCACCTAAGAAGAGGAGCAAAACAATGACTGCAGCTAAAACTACTTCAGGAACCACAAAGACAGGCAGAACCTCAGAGACTACCATGAAACCTAGCAAGAAACTTCTTGTGCACCAACATGCTTCAGATGATGATTGGGATGAAGACTGGAAAGATTTTCTAGATGCAGGGGGTTGGGATAATCTGTAACTATTTATGTACTTCAAACATGTATGCCTTCAGCAGATGAATAAAATCAATATCTAATAAAGAGTACAACTGCTTAAAACACTCTCTAGCTCATTTAATCTTCATAAATGCAAATTCCCAATTTACTTCTCAAACTTTCAAATTGATTTGCATCTAAGGCTTTAGTGAAGATATCAGCTAACTGTTTATTTGTAGCTACATGCTCCAATGCAACAACTTTGTCCTCAACCAATTCTCTTATAAAATGATGCCTTATATCAATATGCTTAGTTCTGCTATGTTGAATAGGATTCTTAGAGATATTGATTGCACTCAAATTATCACAGTACAATGTCATGACATCTTGCTTGACATTGTATTCTGTTAACATCTGCTTCATCCAAACAAGTTGAGAGCAGCTACTCCCTACTGCTATGTACTCAGCTTCAGCAGTAGAAAGAGACACACACTTCTGCTTTTTACTAAACCAAGATATCAGATTATTTCCTAAGAAGAAACAACCTCCTGAAGTATTTTTCCTATCATCAGCACTCCCAGCCCAGTCAGCATCACAATATCCCCTTAACTCAGTCCCAGATCCATGACTATACAGCATCCCATAGTCACTAGTGCCATTAACATATTTCAGGATCCTCTTCACTTGATTCAAGTGACTAACCTTAGGCTCAGATTGATATCTGGCACAAACTCCAACAGCAAAAGAAATGTCAGGTCTGCTAGTTATGAGATACAATAGACTCCCAATCATGCTTCTATATAAACTTTGATCTACACTAACTCCATGTTCATCCTTGGACAATTTTAAATGAGTAGGAGCAGAAGTCCTCTTGTGATTAGCATTCTCTAGACCAAACTTCTTCACTATGTTCTTTGCATACTTGCTCTGAGTAATGAATATGGAGTCCTCCATTTGTCTAACTTGTAGACCAAGAAAATAGTTTAGCTCACCAACAAGACTCATTTCAAACTCAGACTGCATCTGTTCCACAAAATGTTTCACCATTGCATCTGACATCCCACCAAATACTATGTCATCAACATAGATTTGAGCTATCATCAGTTTTCCTCCTTCCTCTTTAACAAACAAAGTCTTGTCAATCCCTCATTTTCTGTAGCCATTCACAACCAGGAATTCAGTAAGCCTTTCATACCAAGCTCTTGGTGCTTGCTTCAAACCATATAGAGTTTTCCTTAGTTTGTAAACATGGTCAGGAAATGTTGGATCAATAAATCCTTTTGGTTGATCAACATACACCTCTTCATTTAAGTAACCATTCAAGAAGGCACTTTTAACATCCATCTGAAAAAGCTTGAATTTGAAATTACAAGCCACCCCCAAGAGCAATCTGATAGATTCCAGTCTTGCCACAGGAGCAAAGGTTTCATCATAATCAATTCCTTCAACTTGAGTGTATCCCTGAGCAACTAATCTGGCCTTGTTTCTGGTGACCACTCCTTGTTCATCAGATTTATTCTTATAGATCCACTTGGTACCAATCACATTAACTCCATCAGGCCTTGGTACAAGCTCCCATACTTCATTCCTCTTGAATTGCTCCAGCTCTTCATGCATTGCATTTATCCAAAACTCATCAGTCAATCCTTCCTTGACATTCTTTGGCTCAATTTTGGAGACAAAACATGAACTTGCTATAACATTTCTTGACCTAGTCCTCACTCCATAATTTAGATCACCTATAATAAGCTCCTTTGGGTGGTCCTTCTGCACTCTGATAGAGGGATCTTTATGAGGTTGCTCAGTTTCAGGCTCAGTAGCAGCAACACCAGGAGTTGGACTTCTGTCTTCAGCTTCTGGTGCACCTTCACCAACTGATGTTCCAACATCATCTAGGACATCATCATCTTCATGCTTATCATTATCATCAATCACCACATTGATGGACTCCATCATCACCTTGGTTCTAGAGTTGAAAACCCTATATGCTCTGCTGTTGGTAGAGTATCCCAAAAATATTCCTTCATCACTTTTGGAATCCAATTTTCTTCTCTGTTCTCTATCAGCCAGAATATAACATCTACTTCCAAAAACATGAAAGTATTTAGCACTAGGTTTTCTTCCCTTCCATAGTCCATACAGAGTGAATGAAGTGCCTCTTCTCAGGGTAACCCTGTTGTGAATGTAGCAGGCAGTATTCATGGTTTCAGCCCAGAAATGATAGGGAAGTTTCTTGGCATGGATCATAGCTCTAGCAGACTCTTGGATAGTTCTGTTCTTCCTCTCAACTACTTGTTGCACCCCAAAATTTGCTCTCCTTACTTTATCATTAACTGGCTTATGTTTCATTACATTTTGCATTATGATGTGTACATATCATTAGCATGGGGTCAAGGTGCTTGAGGTAGTTCAAGAAGATCCTATCTGGTCTATCCCATCATCAAGAGTTCACAAGTGGCAAGGGATCTCAAGGGATCACTCTCTCCTAACCAGTGCATGAATTAGGGTTTTGAAATTATTGGGTTTATTGCTTCAATGGGCAAGCTCCTTGGGTTTTTATCATCACCAAATGGCATATCTTATCTTTGTTGGAGAGGATACACATCATATTCAGAGGAATTTGGATTTGGAGACTGTGTTATTTCCTCCTAGACTGAGGGTACCACAACTAGGGTTTGCTATAAAGTCAGTTTATTTCTGATTTTTTGGGCGAGGCTTCATTCAATGGTGCTCTCTGGGTCCCCAAGTATCTAGGGATGGGAGGTTGTCCCTTAGTTTGGTTCAGGAGAAGTTCAATGGGCCAATGGATTGGAAATCAGGTGAATGAGGTAAAAGTTAACAGTGAGAGGAGAAGTCAACTGTGGAATTTTGAGGTTCTCTCTATGGTTTTCAAGGTCTCACATCCTCATATGGTCTTCAAGGGTCAAGTTTCATACATATTTGTCAGGAATCAGGAGTTGGTGCAAAGTTTCTAAATTTGGAAAGTGACCTATAATGAAAAGTTTCCTTTTTGGGCAAGTTCCTGCACTGCATTCAACTTGACTTTTCATCATCAAGAAAGCTTAAAATGAATTTCTCTCCAACATGAAAGTTGAAGATATTTTTCTCCTCTTTCTAACAAGTACTAATGGGTCTCCATATCATTTGTGAAACTCCATTTATGATCAAAATAAGGCAAAGTGGTTTTTAGGGTTTTTCATGGCTCCATTTTCACAACTTTGGGCATAATGACCTATAATCAATTCCATTGTTTCATGTCACTTTCTAATGTAAAAGGACAATCCCTAAGGAACATTTTAGACCTTTGAATCAAGAAATTCCATGGTGTGTTCTTCACTTATTCTCCATTGTTCAAAATTGACAAATTATTTAAAAGTCATGAATCAATTGTTTCCAAGGCCCAAGTTCAATTGTGATGTAATTAGCAACTCAAATGCAAGTGATCCATCATGGAATTCTTAAGCATACATGCATGAAGAGAGGTGTATCCAACATAATGTGTTTTTTCAAAATAATTCAAAAACTCATTAAACAATTAATCACCCAAGCCCAATTCATATTCAGTAGAAAACCCTAGTCTATTTAAACCCATCCATGCACTGGTTAGAGGGAGACACGTGCATTTGGAGGAGAGCCACAATTTGGAACCCTAAAGCTTTCTTTCCTTGGATCTCACGAATTACAAGGTCTTTCTTCAAAGCTCTTCCACAAATCTCTTCCTGGTGATTTCTAGAACACAACCCAACCACCATTCGCAGCCAAAAGCAAGGATCAGAGGTGCACCATCTCAGGTTGGTGGATTTTTTCGTGCTCCTAAAACTCTTTTTTTTTATGTCTATATTGTTGTGTGATTGTCACTGATCATCCTGGTATATTTACTTTTAAATTTGGACGTGTGGTTTGCTTGTAATGATGATTTAAAGTTTTATGCCCTAACATTAATCCCTTCGATTTTCATTATTTGTTGATTATTTGTGGTTTTGAGTTGCATATTTGGATTCCTCGCGATTTTCTGGTCAGAATAGAGTACTCATTTGCAATTTCTGGAAAAAAGTGCACCGCAGCTCACCGGAGAGGGTGGCCGGAGCCCTAGCTCCGGCGGCTGCCTGAAAAACCAGTCCGGCAAGGTAACAAGGGAGAAGAAACAATCTGGTCCGTTCATTAGCCAAATCCAACGATCATCATATTGCCATGTGTCTTATTTTTTGTTTTTATTTTAATTGATTATGTGTGCGTCCACCTATGTTAATTACCGTGCACTTCATATTCTGGGCGTTGGTTTTAATTACCTTTTGACTTCATGATCTAATCTGGAGCGTTTATTTCATCGTGTGGCTGTTGGCGTGACAACGAATTAATGAAATCACATGCGCTGCACATGGCTGGTCCATGGTGGTACCGTGTGGTCATGTAGGCGTGTGACTAGGTGGCATACGGTGTACCATTAGATCTGAATCGTTGTTCTTAATTACCTTGGATTGTGTTGACTTGTGGAGGCGCGATGGATCAAACGACTGGCTGAGATTGCATCTGAAGCTTGACCGCTCCCATGCTCCCTCATTGACTGCGCCTTGGGCTCCCATTCATTGGTCCTTTGCTATGCGCACCCTCCCCGTTAGCCCATTTCCTATTTTTCAACGCATATTCTTACTGTCTACACCCCCCTTGCATTTTTCAAGAATTTATTTTTATTCAACTATTATTGTTTCCATGTTTAATTATTAAAAACACATTCTTGCATTTTAAAATTCCCATAAAATTCATACATCATCTTTATTAATTTATAAAATTTTTACAAATTTTATTTTTTATTTTTTATTTTATTTTTACCATTTAAACTAATTATTCATTCAATTTCTTTTTGAATTTCGTATACAATGCATACTTAAATTTCTTTATTTTATTTCTCTGCAATCATAAAATATTTTTTATCCGTTCTTTTTGCATTTGTTCACTGACATTCTAAAATACATTAAAATATTTTTTCATCATTCCATATTACATTTTTGTCCTTCCCTTTGGCACACTGAGCCCTAATTCCCACCTGAACTCTGCCTAATTATTTGAATTACTAATATCTTGATTTTTTGCAGGGACTTTTGATATATTGTTTGCCTCTGGTTGAGGAACCTTAATGTTTAATTTGGGAATTTTAGGAGTTATTTTTCTAATTATCTGATTTGTTTTCACTTGAGATTTTCTTGCAGGCGCATCTTTGACCTTGTATGATTATCTGTTTGAAAAGGCACTTGTGCCATTTTCTTTGGGGCTGTTTCTTTGTTTCTTTGATTCATGTTTGGATGATAATCACTTTTGGTCGCCATTGTTTAAGTTTCACTGGCCTTGATAGTATTTACGTCCGTTTCGTACTAACCTTTTATGCAGGGACTAAGGTAATTTCTTTAAGGGTATGGATAAATATCCATGGTCACCCTTACTCTTTTCTTCTCTCATATCTTTCCTTTAGGGTTTAGGTTGTCGTCAAACCTCACTAACCGTAGGTCACCCATGCATGATAACTTTAGGGCTCATAGTCCCCCTTTAGAGTTACCTTTGTGTCTTCTTTCTTCTTATCTCAAATTTCTTTAAAACACTTAATAAGAATAAGGTGTATTGCGCACGAGCCTTAAGTATGGGGAATGAGAAATGAGGGGCTTCCTCTCATCTTTCTAGAGTGCTTAGCGAGCGTCCTGTCTTGGGACGATGCGTTAAGTATTCGCCCCTGTGCCCTAGACTTTGGTGCAATGCAACTTAGGAACTAACTTAAGCCACTTCTGTCCTAAAAAACACAAACCAACTTCAAACCTTTTTGTCCTTCGGGACCTTCAACTTAAAGGCTATTTTCAAAAAGGGCACGTTACCTTCCGTCTGAGTCGCAAACAGGCATCGACCCTAACTGCCGGACGCGAACTTAACGTCGCTCATAAAAAACACAAAAAGAACTTGGTCTGAACTACGTTGACTCTGAATTCCCCATTGCATAAGAGGGGTACGTAGGCCTAGGACGTCGACGTCCTACCGAGTCTGTCTTTGTTTTTCCCCTTTCTCGTGTTAGTACAGCCATAGATGATAGGATAACTCACCCTTAGAATAGACAACAAGCGTGGATCCCATCGAGTACGATGGACGCGTGGGGTGCTAGTACCTTCCCCTCGCGTAACCGACTCCCAAACCCAGGTTATGGTTGCGATGACCATTCCTTTCCCTCTTCCTCAGGTTTATCCGGTGTTCCCTTTCCCCCTCTTGGGATAAATTTACACGGCTGGCGACTCTGTTTTCTGCGCCACTCTCGCGTTTGTACCTGGATGAAAATCCTGGGAGCCAAAGCTGGCAACTCTGCTGGGGACTCTGGTTGACCTATGTTGGTCCATCCCTAAGCGAGTCAATCCTAGTGCTTGCTTGTCTTTGTTCTCTTTGGGGTGCTTTGTTTTTGTTTTGCTTTATGTGTTGTATTTAATTTTTATTTTTACCGCATTTTCTGCATTTCATTTTTTTATTACTGTCATACTGCTGTGCTGTGCTGGCTGTCTTTGTTTTGCAGGTTGCGTGGGTCTGAGAGATAAGCCCAATACCAAGGCTTGAGAATACCCTAGGACTAGAGTGGAAAGTAGTGGGACCTACGTGCCCGCTTGGTACGTTTGTGTGTTCACGAAATTCACAACCAGACGAGGCTATCTTGGGATGCATTCTAACGTGTGTGTCTTGCGCATGTTGGGGTGTTGATCTAGAGAGCTGTCGACTCTGGTGACCGATCATCGAGGACCTTAGTGGAAACATCCCTCTTTAGTGGTGACAGTGGCAAACCCATTCGCACCCGAGGGCCCGCTTTGGAACTCGCATAGGATGGCCCCTACATTTTGAAGAGAATCAGTGGAGGCACTCCTCGATTGACGATAGTACTGTACCCCGAGGGATGAATGTACTATTGTTTCTCGACCTCAGTGCCAAAGCTGAGGACCTTCCGCTTTGGAGAATCAGTTGAGGCCTCCTCGATTGATGATGATGCCAAACCAGAAATGGTGAACGTATCATCATTTCTCGACCTGAGAGCCCGGGATACTGAACATCCTAGTACCCACACGTGAGAGGGATGGGCATTTGCAGGTTTGCAGGTAACCAAAACCTTCAACCTACCCGGTTTTCTGGTTTTCTCATCAGTGCTTGATTATATGGGTTTCTGGTTATCTCAGTGGTTTGGTATTCTGGAATTCTGGTTTTCCGGGTTGTGGTTATCGTTCAGTTAGCAGCACAGCACATCCAGCAGTGGCGCCTTGACCCCATGTGTGCATTTGCATCATCATTTTGCATTCTAACATGTTTATTCATTTGCAGGGTTGCGTCCTAACCTTGATTCTGGTTTCCGAAGACTATCAAGGATAAGTACTGAGAAGAAAAAGAATATCATAGGATACAAGTTCCCGTCACTTATTCTGGATCCTGTTCACATGATTGTTTCTATGGTAGAACCTGGGGAATTGGCACTTGTGGGCTTTGATGACATAACGTAGTTCTTGTCCTCTCTGGATCACCACCAGGCTTGTTGGTTGGGATCCATGATTATTGTGTTCAGGCTTGTTACCTTGGATTATGATTGTTGACATTTGGTTTTCCTCTGGTTCTCTTAATATATGAGCAGAAGTTTCGTTCTATCTTGCTGTTAAACTGGAATCAAGGGGTGGATCGCCCTGCGAATATTCCAACATGTTCATTTGCATTTGCATCTTGCATCATTTTTGCATATTTGTCTCCGGCCTGATCAGAGAGCTCATTAATCCTTTGTCTGAACCGCAGTTGATTTCTAGACTTTCTCATCGGACTTGAATCAGCTTTAGGGGAGATCATCATGAATTCAGGGGAACAAAATCAGTTTGTAACTAGGGCCGATGTTGAATTGATGAAGAGTCAGTTGGATCAACTTGTGGAAGATATGACAGCCATGAACAGGGGAGAGGCCAATGATCAGAGGACTTCAGTTTCTAGGAATGGTATTCCACCTCCAGTGAACAATGTTACTCAAGCTCAGCCTGTGCAAGTCCCTGTTGAGAATCATATTATACACGAGCGTACCATCGTCCGAGATGGACATTCTTCTTCTCTTGATGCCACAGACTATCAGCGCTTTGCCTTCTCTGTGCCAAATTTCCAAGGGGTAATTCCAAAGGCGAAGCCTAAGGACCCACGGGCTGTTCAGTTTGATGAAAGATGTCGTGTGTTGGAAGAGAAGTTGGATGCCCTAGTGAAGCGTGACACTCTTGATCTGAATGCTGCGAGCATGTGTTTGGTGCCCGACCTTGTGTTACCTCCGAAATTTGAGATGCCGAATTTTGAGAAATACAAACGGGATAGTTGTCCGAAGCTACATTTGGTGATGTTTAGCCGAAGAATGACCTCACATGTCTATAATGACGAGCTTATGATTCACTGTTTCCAGGACAGTCTGAGTGGGGCATCACTGAGTTGGTATATGCAGTTGGAAAGTGGTAGCATCCGATCATGGTCAGATCTAGCCAATGCCTTTGTAAAGCAGTACAGTTATAATCTTGATATGGCTCCCAGCCGCCTGCAGTTGCAAGGTTTATCTAAAGGGGATAACGAATCATTCAGAGAGTATGCTCAGAGATGGAGAGAGTTAGCTGCTCGCGTTCAACCACCACTTTTAGAAAGAGAATTGGTTAATATGTTCAAGGATACTTTGCAAGGACCGTACTTCGATAAGTTGATTACTGTATTAAAATTCTCTGACTTGGTAATACTTGGAGAACACGTTGAGTTCGATATCAAGAGGGGAAAAATCCTAAGCGCCTCGAACTTCCCGGCTAGTGAAAGTGGATCAGTTGTCAGTTCTCAAGAAGAATGGGTGGAAGAAGGCAATTCCGACCAAGAATATCCCCCACCTCAGTGTTCAGGTGTTTCAACGGTTCAGAGTCAACAATCTTCTGGGTTTTCGTATCAGGGATCCTCTAAGAATCAACGGTCATACCGCCGTCAGCTGCGTCAGCACGCCCGACAAAGACCTAGGAAGCCAGAGAGGCATTTCACTCAGTTGCCAATGTCGTTCAGTCAGATGTTGCCAAATTTAATCAGAGGTGGACTTATAGTGCCGAAGGAATTGAAGCCAGTGCCTCTTCCGTATCCACCAGGTTTTGATGTCAACGCCCATTGTGATTACCATGCTGGGGCACAGGGGCATTCAACTAAAGACTGTAAGGTGCTTAGGAGCAAGATTCAGACTCTGCTTGACTCCAATATGTTCTCATTCACGCCTCAGGGTATTCAGATCAACAATTCTCCTTCATCCGGTCATGTGGGTTCATCAGTTCAGGTTATGGAAGAAGACACCGAGAGCAGTGGTGCAATTTTTTATCAGACTGACTTCGATGAGCAATTCTGAAGATTACTAGTTCAGCAGCAAGTCAAGCTTGGAAGGCCCAGTTCCCCGGAGCTGACAATCTTTTAGATCATGTCATTTCTTTGCATTTGTAGTTTCTTTTCTGTTAAAGGGCAAACTCATTTGTAAAACTCATTTGTTTTCAGTTGATAACGATAATGAAATGAATATGCATGTTTTGATTAAATCCATCTGTGTTCACTCATATTTTCTGTATTAATACCTAACCCTTGTTTAAGCAGGATCTGAGGGAGGATGATGAAATTCAAAGACGCAAAACTTCTGATGGTATGCTTTTGGGACAAAACCTTGCTGATGATGTACATGCATTGTTTCAAATCCCTAAACACCGGAGATATAAGGAAGATAATCCCTTGTCAACCCCTTTGAGCCTAGAAGTAGGAGTTTCTTTCTGAAAACGAAAAACCCTCAATCTTAACCTGGGGCAGGGTAAGTGTCAATTAATTTTACCGAGCGTTCAATTCGAGGATTAAGTTTATGGTTATCCCTCACTAATCGAAGAGTGAGGCAGTCACATCCCTTTCAAACGAGTCAGACAAGCCAGTGTCACCCGATTTGTTCAAAAAAAAGAGAAAAAGAAAAATAAAGCACGCTAAGTCGAAACTTGAAGACAAGTGACTTGGGCAAAAGTTAGGGCATCCCGCTGGACTTCAAAATCGAAAAATTCAATAGAGTTAGTCCAGGCAAAATCAGGGAAAAGCAAAAAGCGAAAAAGAAAAATCCTCAAATAAAGAACAAGTCGTGTGTTTACAGACACCAAAGGCAAAAGGGGTGGCTGTCACTCCGAAAACCGTGTGGGTTCTTTCTATCTATTCACCTTTTTGAAAGGTGAGCGCTTATGTCGAGTTAGCTGAACGTAGGACTGGAGAACATCAAGGAGAATGGGTGGGTTAAAACAAAACTTTGAGCCTTATATCATTTTTTTTCTCAAACCATGAACCAAGCCACGTTACAGCCTTTAAAAGACCTAATTGAAGCAAGGTTGTTTCGAAAGCATACTTCGGTAAAGATCGCGTCGAACCTGACTCCTAAAGGGATCTTCTTACCATTCAGGTTGGTATCAACGACACTTTGATTAGTGATTCATTCACTATATCTCACAACTTTTTTCCAGTGAACAGACTTGGACTTCAAAACTGTCATATGCATTGCATTAAAATTGTCATTTTCAAAACCAATTGTTTTACTTGCGAGTAAGTGCTTGATCAGGGAAGTTTCTGCAATGAAAAGATTGATCAATATAAGTGCAGAGTGCCTAAGTACTCCGTTGAGCAGGGGCAAGCCATCAAATAGTCATATCAAATGGGCGATTCATTCCAAGATTCAGCCAATCTGGGGCAATCAGGTCGAGATTCGACAAATCTCTCGAAGGTCAGTCAGTCAGAGGTATTCCTTCACAGATCAGCCAGTCAAGGGCAAAATCACTTCAAGGCTGGGGCAGGTCACCCCAAAAGCAAAAGGGGTTTTTTAGGAGAATGGTTAATCAAGATCATGGGGAAAGATATATAAGATCTTCATGAGACCTCTCAAAGACAGGTTCCTTCATGGGCTATGCAATAACAGGGCATCTTTTGGTCATATCACATCTGCATGGTTCATGTTGATGGTCGACACGTGACGTCCCCAGTAGAGTTTCTCTCCCCAGCAGAGTAAGGGTAGAAAGTAAGCAGAGGAGTAAGCTCAATGTTGTCCCCTAGCAGAGTGGATATCATCAACCGTCATTCCCCGAGCAGAGTTATTGGTGATGGCTGGTATTCCCCAGCAGGTTAATGGTGCTTCCTCGACTACAGGCTAAGTTGAATGATATTCTCCAGCAAGTTCGCTGTTATTGACTTCATTCCCCAAGCAGGTGATAGTCATTGACATCCCCACCAGATTCAAAGTCTAATGGTTATTGACACCTCTTCCGTATCAGATCTTTGGGGTCCATTTTCAAGGTTTATTTGTAATCTCCAACGGAGTGGGATTTCTCTTCGGGTTTCATCTTCAGCAGTGGTTATATCAGGAAGGCCGATCAGTGTGACTTCCTCGACAGGGTTCGTAACCTCGGAGACAGTTCAGTTCGCCATCCCCAGCGGATTTGGCCTCTTCTCTTCAGTATTTATTTTGCTGGAGGGGTCTCTTTTGCATATCATAAGCATTTTGCATTTCATCCTCAAACGCGTAGCATTTCCACTTCGTGTGGAGCATTACGGAAAAATTCAAACATATGCATGCGAAGCATAAGCCGGATTTGGTACCTTGTGCGAAAGCCCGAATCAACTTCCAATCAGGACGATGACATATCCCCAGCAGACATTACAATTAACCCCTCTTTTTACCTTTCTTTTGGGTTGTAGGTCATACGTCGATCTTACCCTCAACCAGTCTTTGTCCATCAACCCCTTGATGACGACATTTTGGTCAGGTTCTCTTTCCGTCAAACCCTTTTGACGACGTGTTCCCTTTTCAATTTTCTTTCCGTCAAACCCCTTTGACGACGTGTTTCCTTCGGTCAGGTTTTCTTTCCGTCAAACCCCTTTGACGGCGTGTTTCCTTCGGTCAGGTTTTATTTCCGTCAAACCCCTTTGACGACGTGTTTCCTTCGGTCAGGTTTTCTTTCCGTCAAACCCCTTTTGACGACGTGTTTCCTTCGGTCAGGTTTTCTTTCCGTCAAACCCCTTTGACGACATGTTTCCTTCGGTCAGGTTTTCTTTCCGTCAAACCCCTTTGACGACGTGTTCCTTCGGTTAGATTTCCTTTCCGTCAAACCCCTTTGACGACGTATTTCCTTCGTGCAGGTTTCCTTTCTGTCATCCCCATGACAATGTGCTTTCTTCGGTCGAGTCTCCTTTCTGTCATCCCCATGACAATGTGTTTCCTTCGTGCAAATTTTCTTTCTGTCATCCCCATGACAACGTGTTTCCTTCGTGCAGATTTTCTTTCTGTCATCCCCATGACAATGTGCTCCCTACGGTGGAATTTTCTTTCTGTCATCCCTATGACAGTGTGTTATCTTCGTTCAAATATTATTTCTGTCATCCCTATGACAATGTGTTATCTTCGTTCAGATTTTCTTTCCGTCAATTCTTTGACGATGTGGCACTTTGGTCGGGTGTTCGGGCTGTCTTTTCGTCAATTCTTTGATGATGTGGTCCGTTAGGTATCTTTTCTTCCCGTCAACCCTTTGACGAGGTCTTTCATGGGTTTCATGTTTTCCCTCCGTCAATTCTTTGACGATGTGGTTCTGGGGTTCACTTTTCTTTCTTGGGTAAGTTGTCTTTCCGTCAAATCTTTTTGACGAGGTGTGGCTGGGCTCCAATCATCTTTTCTCCCCACAGTTTGAAAATTTCGTGGTTCTTTTTGTATTCAACCACCTTCTACCGTGAATGTCTGAAGGCCGCTGCTATCATCCTTTCAGGTCCAAGAAGATTGAATAGGGGCAGCTGTTGCACCCCAAAATTTGCTCTCCTTACTTTATCACTAACTGGCTTATGTTTCATTGCATTTTGCATTATCATGTGTGCATATCATTAGCATGGGGTCAAGGTGCTTGAGGCAGTTCAAGAAGGTCCTATCTGGTCTATCCCATCATCAAGAGTTCACAAGTGGCAAGGGATCTCAAGGGATCGCTCTCTCCTAACCAGTGCATGAATTAGGGTTTTGAAATTCTTGGGTTTATTTCTTCAATGGGCAAGCTCCTTGGGTTTTTATCATCACCAAATGGCATATCTTATCTTTGTTGGAGAGGATACACATCATATTCCGAGGAATTTGGATTTGGAGACTGTGTTATTTCCTCCTAGACTGAGGGTACCACAACTAGGGTTTGCTATAAAGTCAGTTTATTTCTGATTTTTTGGGCGAGGCTTGATTCCATGGTGCTCCCTGGGTCCCCAAGTATCTAGGGATGGGAGGTTGTTCCTCAGTTTGGTTCAGGAGAAGTTCAATGGGCCAATGGATTGGAAATCAGGTGAATGAGGTAAAAGTCAACAGTGAGAGGAGAAGTCAACTGTGGAATTTTGAGGTTTTCTCTAAGGTTTTCAAGGTCTCACATCCTCATATGGTGTTCAAGGGTCAAGTTTCATACATATTTGTCAGGAATCAGGAGTTGGTGCAAAGTTTCTAAATTTGGAAAGTGACCTATAATGAAAAGTTTCCTTTTTGGGCAAGTTCCTGCACTGCATTCAACTTGACTTTTCATCATCAAGAAAGCTTCAAATGAATTTCTCTCCAACATGAAAGTTGAAGATATTTTTCTCCTCTTTCTAACAAGTACTAGTGGGTCTCCATATCATTTGTGAAACTCCATTTATGATCAAAAGAAGGAAAAGTGGTTTTTAGGGTTTTTCATGGCTCCATTTTCACAACTTTGGGCATAATGACCTATAATCAATTCCATTGTTTCATGTCACTTTCTAATGTCAAAGGACAATCCCTAAGGAACATTTTAGACCTTTGAATCAAGAAATTCCATGGTGTGTTCTTCACTTATTCTCCATTGTTCAAAATTGACAAATTATTTAAAAGTCATGAATCAATTGTTTCCAAGGCCCAAGTTCAATTGTGGTGTAATTAGCAACTCAAATGCAAGTGATCCATCATGGAATTCTTAAGCATACATGCATGAAGAGAGGTGTATCCAACATAATGTGTTTTTTCAAAATAATTCAAAAACTCATTAAACAATTAATCACCCAAGCCCAATTCATATTCAGTAGAAAACCCTAGTCTATTTAAACCCATCCATGCACTGGTTAGAGGGAGACACGTGCATTTGGAGGAGAACCACAATTTGGAACCCTAAAGCTTTCTTTCCTTGGATCTCACGAATTACAAGGTCTTTCTTCAAAGCTCTTCCACAAATCTCTTCCTGGTGATTTCTAGAACACAACCCAACCACCATTCGCAGCCAAAAGCAAGGATCAGGGGTGCACCATCTCAGGTTGGTGGATTTTTTCGTGCTCCTAAAACTCCTTTTTTTTTATGTCTATATTGTTGTGTGATTTTCACTGATCATCCTGGTATATTTACTTTTAAATTTGGACGTGTGGTTTGCTTGTAATGATGATTTAAAGTTTTATGCCCTAACATTAATCCCTTCGATTTTCATTATTTGTTGATTATTTGTGGTTTTGAGTTGCATATTTGGATTCCTCGCGATTTTCTGGTCAGAATAGAGTACTCATTTGCAATTTCTGGAAAAAAGTGCACCGCAGCTCACCAGAGAGGGTGGCCGGAGCCTTAGCTCCGGCGGCTGCCTGAAAAACCAGTCCGGCAAGGTAACAAGGGAGAAGAAACAATTTGGTCCGTTCATTAGCCAAATCCAACGATCATCATATTGCCATGTGTCTTATTTTTTGTTTTTATTTGAATTGATTATGTGTGCGTCTACCTATGTTAATTACCATGCACTTCATATTCTGGGCGTTGGTTTTAATTACCTTTTGACTTCATGATCTAATCTGGAGCGTTTATTTCATCGTGTGGCTGTTGGCATGACAACGAATTAATGAAATCACACGCGCTGCACATGGATGGTCCATGGTGGTACCGTGTGGTCATGTAGGCGTGTGACTAGGTGGCGTATGGTGTACCATTAGATCTGAATCGTTGTTCTTAATTACCTTTGATTGTGTTGACTTGTGGAGGCGCGATGGATCAAACGACTGGCTGAGATTGCATCTGAAGCTTGACCGCTCTCATGCTCCCTCATTGACTGCGCCTTGGGCTCCCATTCATTGGGCCTTTGCTATGCGCACCCTCCCCGTTAGCCCATTTCCTCTTTTTCAACGCATATTCTTACTGTCCACACCCCCTTGCATTTTTTATAAATTTATGTTTATTCAACTATTATTGTTTCCATGTTTAATTATTAAAAACACATTCTTGCATTTTAAAATTCCCATAAAATTCATACATCATCTTTATTAATTTATAAAATTTTTACAAATTTTATTTTTTATTTTTTATTTTATTTTAACCATTTAAACTAATTATTCATTCAATTTCTTTTTGAATTTCATATACCATGCATACTTAAATTTCTTTATTTTATTTCTTTGCAATCATAAAATATATTTTACCCGTTCTTTTTGTATTTGTTCACAGACATTCTAAAATACATAAAAATATTTTTTCATCATTTTTAAAATCATTCCATATTACATTTTTGTTCTTCCCTTTGGCACACTGAGCCCTAATTCCCACCTGAAATCTGCCTAATTATTTGAATTACTAATATCTTGATTTTTTGCAGGGACTTTTGATATGTTGTTTACCTCTGGTTGAGGAACCTTAATGTTTAATTTTGGAGTTTAGGAGGTATTTTTCTAATTATCTGATTTGTTTTCACTTGAGATTTTCTTGCAGGCGCATCTTTGACCTTGTATGATTATCTGTTTGAAAAGGCACTTGTGCCATTTGCTTTGGGGCTGTTTCTTTGTTTCTTTGATTCATGTTTGGATGATAATCACTTTTGGTCGCCATTGTTTAAGTTTCACTGGCCTTGATAGTATTTACGTCCGTTTCGTACTAACCTTTTATGCAGGGACTAAGGTAATTTCTTTAAGGGTATGGATAAATATCCATGGTCACCCTTACTCTTTTCTTCTCTCATCTCTTTCCTTTAGGGTTTAGGTTGTCGTCAAACCTCACTAACCGTAGGTCACCCATGCATGATAACTTTAGGGCTCATAGTCCCCCTTTAGAGTTACCTTTGTGTCTTCTCTCTTCTCATCTCAAATTTCTTTAAAACACTTAATAAGAATAAGGTGTATTGCGCACGAGCCTTAAGTATGGGGAATGAGAAATGAGGGGCTTCCTCTCATCTTTCTAGAGTGCTTAGCGAACTTCCTGTCTTGGGACGATGCGTTAAGTATTCGCCCCTGTGCCCTAGACTTTGGTGCAATGCAACTTAGGAACTAACTTAAGCCACTTCTGTCCTAAAAAACACAAACCAACTTCAAACCTTTTTGTCCTTCGGGACCTTCAACTTAAAGGCTATTTTCAAAAAGGGCACGTTACCTTCCGTCTGAGTCGCAAACAGGCATCGACCCTAACTGCCGGACGCGAACTTAACGTCGCTCATAAAAAACACAAAAAGAACTTGGTCCGAACTACGTTGACTCTGAATTCCCCATTGCACAAGGGGGGTACGTAGGCCTAGGACGTCGACGTCCTACCGAGTTTGTCTTTGTTTTTCCCCTTTCTCGTGTTAGTACAGCCATAGATGATAGGATAACTCACCCTTAGAATAGACAACAAGCGTGGATCCCATCGAGTACGATGGACGCGTGGGGTGCTAGCACCTTCCCCTCGCGTAATCGACTCCCGAACCCAGGTTATGGTTGCGATGACCATTCCTTTCCCTCTTACTCAGGTTTATGCGGTGTTCCCTTTCCCCCTCTTGGGATAAATTTACACGGCTGGCGACTCTGTTTTCCGCGCCACTCTCGCGTTTGTACCTGGATGAAAATCCTGGGAGCGACACTACTCCATTTTGCTGAGGAGTAATAGGAGATGAAAACTCATGACTTATACCTTCAACAGAGCAAAATTCTTCAAACTTGCTATTCTCAAACTCTCTTCCATGGTCGCTCCTTATCCTGATAACATTACTCTCCTTTTCTCAAAACATCAAACACCTCTGATTTGTCTTTGATGAAGCTCACCCAGGTGTACCTTGAATAGTCATCCACAACTACATATGCATATTTCTTTCCACCCAGACTTTCAACCTGCATTGGTCCCATCAAGTCCATATGAAGTAGTTCCAAGACCTTGGAGGTGGTGTCATGTTGAAGCTTTGGATGAAACATCTTTGTCTGCTTCCCTTTTTGACAGTCTCCACACACTTTTCCTTCCTCAATATTAAGTTTGGGAATTCCTCTTACTTCTTCTGAGGAGATGATTCTCTTCATTCCCTTTAGGTGAAGATGTCCCAACTTCTGATGCTAGATTTTGACATCATCTTCTTTAGCAAGAACACAAGTGGAAGAATTTGAGTCTTGTGGCACCCAAAGATAACAATTGTCCTTAGACCTGGCTCCCTTCATAATGACTTCTCCTTTATCATCTTTGACAATGCATTCAGACTTTGTAAAGTTTACTTTGAATCCTTGATCACAAAGTTGACTAATGCTAATCAAACTTGCTGTCAGTCCTTTAACAAGAAGAACATCCTCCAGTCTGGGAGCACCAGCACAGTTCAGTTTACCAATCCCCTTGATCTCTCCTTTGACCCCATCACTAAATGTAACATAGCCTGAAGAATGAAGCTTCACATCTACCAACAGATTCTTAACTCCAGTCATGTGCCTTGAACACCCACTGTCAAAGTACCAATCTTCTTTGGTAGAAACCCTTAAAGAAGTGTGAGCTATCAAGCTGGTAACCTTAACTTTAGGGACCCATTTCTTTTTAGGCTTGGTAACCTGCCTTCCTTTATGACAGTTTTGTCTGGGAACAACCTGATGAGCCTTCTGTGGATGTCCATGTAGCTTATAACAATAAGCCTTAATGTGTCCAAAACATCCACAATGGTGACATCTCCAGTGTCTATATTTCTTCTTAGATGGAGTTCTGTCATGATGTTGTAACATCTGTTTTAACATCACAGGTTTGGAGGTGATAACCTCATTAGAACCTGCATCATTGTTGAATCCCAAACCACATTTGTCTCCAGCCATCTTCCCAATACTAAGAATGTTGTCTAACGCATCAGTACCATTGTTCAACATTCTGATAGTTTTGGTCATAGAGTCCAGTTTATAGTTAAGCATACTGACTTCAGCTTCAAGTTTACTCTTTTTAGCTTTTAACTGTACTATGGTTTTCTTCAGCTCTTCTCCTTCAAGACACACTTGTTCACTTCTTATGAAAAGATCTTTATAAGTGACAGCAAGTTCATCATAAGTAACCTCATCATCACAAGAATCATCATCTGACTCAAAAACCCCAACCATAGCTCTAACAAGTTTAGATGAATTTTCTTCAGATTCACTCTCACTGTCAGATCAAGAAGCTGATAACCCTTTCTGCTTCTTTAGAGAAATGGGACATTCCTTCTTGACATGTCCATACCCTTCACACTCAAAGCATTGTATTCCTTTGTCATTACTGGATTTTTCTTCATCTTTAGACTTTTTCCCTTGTTCTCCTGATCTATTGATGTCAGAGGTAATGTTTTTGACATTGGGATTGTAACTCCTATTTATCCTCTTCATAACTTTGTTGAACTGTTTTCCCAGCAAAGCAATAGCCTGAGACAGCTCCTCCTGAGAATCATCCTCTTTCCCTTTCTTGGCTTCTTCAGAACTGGAAACCAAAGCTATACTCTTGGACTTCTTTTCAGGTTCCTCCTCATTCAGCCCTAACTCAAAAGTTTGAAGTGATCCAATAAGCTCATCAACCCTCATTTTGCTGATGTCTTGAGCTTCTTCAATTACAGTCACCTTCATCTTATACCTCTTGGGAAGGGATCTAAGGATTTTCCTCACCAGCTTTTCTTCAGTCATCTTTTCTCCAAGAGCACTAGAGGCATTAGACAGCTCAAGAATACTCATATAAAAGTCATGAATAGTTTTGTCTTCCTTCATCTTTAAACTTTCAAACTTTAATGTCAGAAGTTGAAGTCTTGACATCTTAACCTTTGAAGTTCCTTCATGGGTGGTCTTCAAGATGTCCCAAGCTTCCTTAGCTACTTCACAGGTATTGATCAACCTGAATATATTCTTATCAACTCCATTGAAGATAGCATTTAAAGCTTTGGAATTACCAAGGGTAAGCTCATCTTCTTCCTTGGTCCATTCTTCTTCAGGTTTCAGTTTTGAGCTGCCTTTTTTTTCTTTCCCAGCATCATCTTTCTCAACAACAACAGGTGTTTTCCATTCTTTTATGATAGTCTTCCAAGCCTTGCTGTCCAAGGATTTCAAAAAGGTAATCATCCTTGGTTTCCAATAATCATAATTAGAGCCATCCAAAAAGGGGGTCTATTCACAAATCCCCCAAATTCCTTGTCCGTCTTTACCAGAAAGTATCAGCCCTAGATCTCACCCAGATGCAGAGCAGGATGCCTGCTCTGATACCAATTGAAATTCTGGTACCAGATATGTGATGTTACGTGTGATGTCACAACAACACACTCTGCAATGGACAATGTAAAACAACATAAGAGAACACAAAGAATTGTTCACCCAGTTCAGTTAAACAACTTACTCCGAGGGCTACCAAGCCAGGGATGAATTTCACTATCAGTAGAATTAATTTACAAACTCAACCACCCAGTTGACATCTCCTAAACTTAATCTCTACTTAATGAACTTTCTACCTAAGAGACCACTTAGGTATGAGAACACTACTCAATCCCTAAATCACTTCAGTGATATAATTCAAAGATCACACACTTTGAAAAACACAACTTGATTCTGCTTCACAACTTTGATCAAGAACAACTCAAAACAACAACACCACTTCACACTAGAATGGTTTACAACATATACACGAAGACACAAACGACTCTCAGTCTTTAGCTGTCTTTCTTCATTACCATCTTCAAAGGATTGATGCACTTTATATAGCTATTTGATTTGGACTTGGACCTGCTACAATATCTGACCTGATTTGTTATTTAAAACTGAATCTTCAAAACAGATTTTATCTCCCAAAATCTTCTTAAATCTTAAGCCTTTAAACACTTCTACAAATCCGCATCAAATCTGTTTGCAACAGAAAATATGTCCTCCAAGATACTCACATCCAATAACTCTAACAGCTCTCCCAAATTCCAGCTAATACGCTTAACCCTAAAAACATCTCAAACCTGATGTTTTACTGATCTGGATATCTGATGTCATGACATCGCATGTGACATCAGACTTCAAAACTTCAACAACTTAAACAAATAACATCAACCAATGTTAAGACTCAATGTTAAGACATCACCCATGTGACATCAACAATGAACAACTTTGTTTTACCAAAATTCTAGCCAATCCAAGAGCTAACACTCAAAAATCTTTTTCAAACTCTTTGGGCCTCCTAATAGAGTGTAAGACCCAATCCCTTTGTAAATAAATCATTTTGGGCCTCGGTCATTGTATAAGTCCCTCTGTACTTTTCCAAATCACGGCGCGATCGTCGCCTTTTTAACAAAATCAACTTGGCCTCCCTTATGTTGTCAGTCCCATATTTATTCATTTTTCAAACTCTTTGGGCCACTAATAGAGTGTAAGACCCAATCCATATCTAATCAAAATCATTTTAGGCCTAATACATTGTATAAGTCCCAACACATTTTCAAAAACCTCGGCGCGATCGCCAGTTCAAAATCAAACTTCTTGGGCCTCTCCTTGAGCTATAAGTCCCACTTATTTTCTTTAAAAACACTTTTGTGCCTCTATTAGAGTGTAAGACCCAACCCCTCTTTGTATATAAATAAATTTTGGGCCTCAGTCATTGTATAAGACCCGATACAGTTTTCAAAATAACAGTGCGATGTTTGTTTTCATCTGGGCCACTCCTTGAGTTGTAAGCCCCATCTATTGTACAAAAATAATCTTGGGGCCTCTAATAGAGTATAATACCCAATCCTCTTTGTAAATACAATAACCTTGGGCCCCTGCTATGGTATAAGTCCCACAACATCTGTTAATAATACAGTCTGTTATCCAATAAGTCATCTGGGCATCTCTTGTTGAATAAGCCTCAATTTTCTGTCTTAAGATAATTGTTATAAAAAATTTCTTCAATTTATTTGAACAACTAACATTACAGCATGGATGCTTGCTCACCTGTAAGTTTTATCTGCTTTCATTTACATGCTTTATATATATAACTATATTGCTGGAAGCTTGCATGCCTGTAAGTCCTTCTTTCATCTCTTTTAAATACATACCAAATATATATATCTGTATTGCTGGAAGCTTGCACACCTGTAAGTCCTTCTTTTATATCCTTTTAAATACTTGTCATATATCAACTGTATATATACTTGTATATCTGGTTAGAGTTTTTCCCGGCAACTAAGTCTAGAATTAGGTAAAGCCAGTTGGTTACTCTTACAATACAGTAAACACATATCCCCAATAAGATTTCCAGATACAATCTTGCCTTCTCTTGGGCTTAAACAATATGGAACAAAGAGAAAGGCGGTATTCTCGGCGAACCTTTTCTCAGACTGTCACTATTAGTACTTGTCAAAGAAATTCAGTTTCCCCAGAGAGGATTAATTCCCGGTGAAACTTCTCTTGAATTTCTTTAAACTCTAGAACTGTTCATTACAGAAAGGATTAATTCCCGGTGAAACCTTTTTGAACATTCTTAAGTTTGGACCCACAGGCTTCTTAAAAGCATCCCCAGCCTCCTCTTGGGATTTGTACAAGGACCCTCGGGCTTCTTAGAAGTTCTCATGCCTCATCTTGGGCTTAGTACAAGGACCCAGAGACCTTCTACATGTATAGGACAGATCCTAGTCATCATTTGCTAGAGCAGTCTTTCTGAGTCAAAACATCAGACCAGTTAAGGGTTGACCTTCATCCCTTAATATACCAGCCATCTCTTGGGCATAATACAAAGAGCATCCACCATCTGAGAACCAATTTCTCAAGACCAGTAGACTTGGACAGTCTCATCATCCCCTTTGGATTTCAATAAAACTCTTTTCCTTAAAGAACAAGAAATAACCCTGATCACCAGATCAATCTCCAAACAGAGTTAAAACCAACAGGTTTCCTAACTCAATTCTCAAACCTTATCTATAATTTTCCCTAGTCAGGGTCAATTACTGTAAATTTCATCCTTAACCAAACCCTCATCAGAGAAAAGAACTCCATCTTTTACCTTCAGTTAAATCCCCAACTAGGGTCAATTTACTGTCACAATCCTCATCAGACCCTCAAGGTCTCTGATACCTCAACTTTTCTGTAACCCCCAGCAAGAGTTGAATAGCCCTAATTTGGACATGTCTTCGGATTTTAATAATCCTCAGCAGAAGTTAGCCTCCTCTTAGGCTTTGTATAATGATTCTCCCTCAGCAGTTTTTTAGCCTTAATCTTGGGCTTTGTACAAGACACCCCCTAAATATCTCTCCAATAGAGTCAGTTAATTTCAGCCTCAATCTTGGGCTTTGTACAAGACACCATATAAAATCCTACAGTGGAGTCAGCCAGGATATTTTAGCCTCAATCTTGGGCTTTGTACAAGACAGATAATAACACTCCCTAAACAGAGTCATAACCCTCTCAGCTTCAATCTTGGGCTTTGTACAAGATAGATATTCTCTAGCTGAGTCAATCTTTTTAGCCTCAATCTTGGGCTTTGTACAAGACACATATAAATGTCCTCCCTAGTGGAGTCAAGTCTCTTTTAGCCTCAATCTTGGGCTTTGTACAAGACAGATAAAACCTTTTTCCCCAAAGAGTCAAATCACTTTCAGCCTCAATCTTGGGCTTTGTACAAGACACAAATAAACACTCTCTTGTTGTGTCAGTCAATCTCCTGCCTCCTCTTAGGCTTTGTATAATGATTTTCCCCAGTGGAATCCAATCAACCGCTTATCTTTAACCTTAGGCTTCAATAAAGGCACACAAAAATCAACATTCCCTCAGAGGAAATCAAAATCACTGTAGGAGAATATTTTCTCTGTCTAATCACATCAAAACAATCGATCAAAACAAAACCCTTAATTCCAGATAATTACTGTAAGTGGCACACTTGTTGATATAAACATCTAAGCTGTCTGTCCATCATTATCATGGTTAAAACCTCATCTAATTGCTGTAAGTGGTAAGCCTCTGGATACAAACATTTAAGCCCATGTCCCTCTTTTAGCATGAATTCCTAAGGAAAAATGGCATCGCTCACACTGAGTTAAATTTTTCTCCTTTAGAACAAATCACCCTGTAAAGGCAATTATGGCATTGCTGGTCTCCATTGCATTCCAGTTAAAGTAATTTCCCTTTTCAAACCAGTTACCCAAACAACTGTGATTAACAAAAGAGATATCTCTCTTTAGAGATGACAAATTCTCTCTAAGTCAAAACCTTTTAGCTTCAATCTTGGGCTTTGAACAAGACACCAAAACAACCTTTTAGCTTCAATCTTGGGCTTTGAACAAGACATCAGACATATGATTCTTCCTTAGAATAGGAGGAACTACGATTGCTCTGATTTCCCTATACTTCATAACAGGGAATACGTAGGCATAAGATTGCGAAATCTTAGCGAGCGCATTAAACAAAAAACCTTAGGTCCCTGATGTCGTAACCCAAAATTTAACCTCCCTCTTTTGCCTTTTGCATGAGCATAAGCATTCGCATCGCTGGCATACGCATCCGCACTTTTTCTCTGATGATTTTCTTACAGGAATATTCAGATTTTCCAAGCCCGATTAATCGCATCCTCACAAGGTCATCACATCCTCAAGACAAGCACAAAATAAGGGTTTCCATGCCTATTCGTCAATGCAAGAGGTTGGAAATCGGAACCATGGTCATAACACCTTTCCAAAGCAAAATTGGGCAAGTTTTTGACTGGTTAATCGGTTAACCATTTTGGTTAATCGGTTAACACCCCTTTCACAGCGCCAATTTCAGCTTTTTAACAGGTGTTAATCGGTTAACCAGTTGGTTAATCGGTCAACACCTGCTATTTCAGCAGAAATTCAGCACTTCCATCATATTTCAGCAACTCTCTCCACATTCTTTTGGTCTATTCTATTCTAGCATTGTGTGGAACATTCTAGACTATTCAAGACCATTCAAGGCATTTCCCTTACATTTATTGAATGCATCACTTCAAATCAAGTGCACCTTGTTCCTTGTTTTCCAAGTAATGTGGATCATTGGATGTGGAAATTCACCTTGAGATTGGTACCGAGTTGGTTCTAACTAACCGAGTTAACCGCCTTGACTCGGTGAGTCAAGTCCAACTAACTCCTAGCCAGTTCCAAACCCAAAGCTAAGTCCAAGGCTAGATCCAAACCTCCCACACTCCAAACCTAAAGTCTATATAAACAATGCTTCACTCATTTTTCAAGGACCCTCAACCATTTCTCCAATTTCTCACATTCTCACTCTCAATTCTCTCACATTCTCTCTGATTTTTCTCTGCTACATCTTCATTTTAATCTCAATTCTCTTCCAAAACCTCACCAAAGCTCATTTTTACTTTGAAGGATAATCACTTTTACATCAAAAGTGATTATTTCTTGAGCTCAACCTTCACCATTCTTGCTATTATACTTGGATTTCTGGAGTTATTTCAGCTTGTGGATTAATCTTGAGTATTTTCTGCAATTTTCAACGGTTCGAATTCGCATTTTGGAGCTTTATCGTATTTTGCTCGGTTTCGACGCGCTTCGTCACCAAATTGAAGATTCCTCTGGTTTTCTTTGATTTTCTGCATCAAGAATCATTTACAACAATTACCAAGGCACATCTCAGCATTGTAGGTTGGTAGATCTTACTCTTCACACTGTTTCGATTTTTCTGCGCATTTACGTCGTAATTGCGATCGTTTTCGGTTTAATTTATCATGCAATTGCTTGATCTTTAATCTCCATGATTAATGCTTGTAATTTGTGTTTATTTGCACTTACATGATGTAATTTTCGTGCACAAAATCATACCATAGCATGTGGAAGTTTGGATAAGTGATTATGTGTTGAAAACTACTTTCGAAAAGCTGTTTTTACTATTATTTTTGCCACTGTCACAGTGTTAATTGGTTAATCGATTAACCAGTTCATTTTTCACCAAAAACGCTGATTTTCAAGCCGTTAACCGATTAACCATATGGTTAACCGATTAACACTGAACCAGAATGTCATTTTCATGCTTTTTCAAGTGTGTTTACCATGCTTTCTCATTCTAACTTCCATGGATTGATATGCTTCATATTTATGGATGTTTTTAATGATGTTAACCTCTGTTTAAATCATAATTACATTAATTTCATGATTGATTTATCAATTTTTGCAATTATGTGTGTTCTTGATATTTGTTTGAACATGCTAATTCTTGCACAATCTTTGAGCACTTGACACATGATTTGTGATACATGCTAATATTTGTTTGGCACTGTTTTGCACTCTCATTTCTTGATTACATTAAGTTTGTTCTTTATTGAGAAAATTTAATCGTGCTTAATCAATAATTTACACCTTTTGCTTTAATGGTTTTCCATTCTATTTGGAAAATTGTTAGCATAGCTTTCCCTTTTGATTAATTGATCGAAACCATGTTTCGATTAGTTGATCTTCCCTTCCCTTCCCCTCTCTTTAGGATCTCTTTAGACCTTTTCTTCCTTCATCCCCCGCGGAGTTGAAGATTCATACGATGCACGATGCACGATGCACGACGCACCACATTGGAGCGCTGTACAAACTGTAGCTGTTACGCTGTCCACTTTACAACACATTGGTTAATCACTGTCTGTCAGTTAGAATACCAATGTTTGCACTCCTTCTCAGTTAACCACAGTCCGCCTGTTAAAACACTGAGTTTCCTCTTGGGTTCATCACCCGTCTCTTCAGTTAATCACAGTCCGTCTGTTAAAATACTGAGCATTTTTTGGGTTAATCACCTATTCTTGGTTAATCACCCTTTTCTTCAGTTAACCACAGCCCGTCTGTTAAAATACTGAACCTTTTGGGTTAATCACCTTCTCTTGGTTAATCATTCGTTTCTTCAGTTAATCACAGTCCGTCTGTTAAAATACTGAACCCTTTTTCGGGTTAATCACATATTCTTGGTTAATCACTCTTTTCTTCAGTTAACCACAGTCTTTCTGTTAAAATACTGAACCCTTTTTCGAGTTAATCACCTTCTCTTGGTTAATCACTCGTTCCTTTCGGTTAATCACAGTCCGTCTGTAAACACCGAATCCTCAACAGTTGGCAACCTCCTCTTGGTTCGAATACTTGCATCTTTGGGTTAGTAACCTTTCTTTGGTCAGGTACTGCTTGTTCAGTCAGTGTACCGAACTCCATTGTGTCACGACCTTTGCTTGGTCCCACACCCGTCCTTTGGGTCACGACCTTTGCTTGGTCCTACACCCGTCCTTTGGGTCACGATCTTTGCTTGGTCCTACACCCGTTCTTTGGGTCACGATCTTCGCTCGGTCCTACACCCGTTCTTTGGTTGATTATAGTTTTTATCTGTTAAAAATTATTTTCCCCATAGAGTATTAATCTCTTCTTTCAGGTAACCACTTTCAGTCAGTTAACATACCGAGTCCTCTTTTCTCTTGATTTTAACACCATTCCTTTGTTCATTTCCCTAGTAGGGTCGCTACCCTCTGATTCTCAGTCACAGTTTCTTTACTCCCAGTGGATTCTCTTTATTATTGTTGCCCCTTTATTTTCTTGGTTTCGACACCATTCTTGCACTTTATCCTCAACACAATTACTATTTTTTCCTTTGCACTCCTTTCTTGGTTATGACACCATTTCTTTTGCATCCCCAACGGATCTTTCTCTATCTCTTATTCTCTTGGTTTTGACATTGTTTCTCTTGTTTCTTGCATAGTCACTTTAGTCTCTTACTCCTCAGTGGAGTACTCTTTTTTTCCTTTTGCTCTTCTTTCCTGGTTTCGACACCATTTCTTTTGAATCCCCTGCGGAGTTTCCCCCTATCTTTTGTTCCTGGTTTTGACACCACTTTCTTCTCCTTTCCCTTTTCCTTTTCCATCTTAGTTCCCCGAACTACGGAAGCTCTGATTCTGCATTCGTTCGAATGTTAGATACGTAGGCACGAGACGCAATGTCTTGTCGAGCACACTTCCACCTTCTTCCATTCTTCTTCTTGTCCCTGGTTCCTCTGAACTACGACGTTATGATTCCCCATTGCACTATGAGGGTACGTAGGCACGAGGGCCCTAATCCTCCGTGAGCACTTTCTTTCCTTCCTTTTTTTCCCCTTTTCTTCTCTAATTCATTTCTTTAGCTAGAAGCCTTTAGATAGATAACCCATCCAAGCCTAGAGGCAAGCGAAATGGTTCCCGTCGAGTACGACGGATGCGTTAGGTGCTAGTACCTTCCTTGCGCATAACCTTCCCGCGTTCCCGTTTCTCTTCCCCTTGGGTTTTATCGATATTTTCCCTATCCTTTGGGACTAAATAAAGTTCGGTGGTGACTGTTGTATCTTTGAGTGTGCGATTCACTCAGGTATAAACCAGCCCTCTTCAGCTGGCGACTCTGCTGGGGAGTCTTTACGCTTGCAGGTTGGGGTCTCGCCTAGTTTTGTTTGCCTTTCTTGCTTGCTTGGGTGTTTATCTTCTGCGCTTTACTAGTTTTATCTTTACGCTTTATTTGCTTTATGTTTATTTATTGCATTTCTTTACTGCTTTAAATATTCATATGTTGTATATTCTGGACATCTGCTATTTTCTTTGCTGTTGTCGGTTGGGTTGCTACTTGAGAGATAAGCCCAATACACAGGCTTGAGTATACACCTATGATTAGAGTGGAAAGTAGTGGGACCTACGTGCCATCTTGGTGCCTTTGGTGTTCACGAAATTCACATCCAGACGAGGTTTTCTTGGGAGATGCTCTGACGTGCGTGTCTTGCGCATTTCAGGGTGTTGATCTAGAGAGCTGTCGACTCTGGCGACCATTCCCGAGGACTCAGTTGCGGCACTCCTCCCAAGGAGCAATAATGGCAGACCAGAAATGGAAAACCCATTACGCTTCTTGATCCGAGGACCCAAAGCTGGGAACTTGCCATAGGGTGATCTTTTTTGGGGGAATCAGTGGACGACCTCTTTGTTTGGCGATAATATTGTACCCCGAGGGATGAATGTACTATTGCTTCTCAAATCGAGAATCCGAAACTGAGAATCCCGCTTTCTAGGAACTATCTGTGAGGGGGATATTGGGTTTTTCTACAAGAAACCAAGACTCGTCCAACCTTTGTTCTCTCATTACGTCAGATCTCGCACCGACACAACACTACCTTTGCAGATGTTCTGATTTGACTATTCAGACTATGCTGACTTGTTGATTCTGTTGTTGCATATCATCTTATCATGTCAAATTAGTCTTTTTGCATATGCATTAAAATTCCTTTATTTTTTGCATGAATTGCATTCATTCAAGCCCGCATATGCATGTCCTTCATCCGGGAAACCATTACTCACTCTGACCATTTCCGGTTTGTAGCAAGACGACGACTCGACATCGGTATTTTACCCGCTCAAACAAATCCAGAATCATGGCTGACTTCGAAGCTGAGAACCTTGCTTACAAGGAAACTCTGGCTCAATTCCAAGGTCGGATGGATCAATTTCAGGCGAACATGGATGCTATTATAGAACTCTTTCGTGCGCAGAGGGACGCTTCTTCTGCTGCTGCTGCTGTTGTTGCAACTACTACTGATGCAACCGTTGTCACTCCTATTGTGACCACTTCTCCTATTGTTACGGCTACTCCTGCTGTTGTTCCTTCTCCTATTATGGTTGAAGTGCCGATTGAGCCTGTGAATCAGCTCGTTGTCCAGTCTAATGTGAACAAGATGCCCGCTGGTTTCCCATGGGGCATGCCTCTGAATTACACTCCTCATATTGCTAATAATGGTAGCGGCTTCCTACCATATCAGCCTTTTGTTGCACACATGCCTAATGGGAATGCTGCTGCATATCCATGGGGCATGCCTATTCCAGTTCTGCCTCCAGTGGTGAGTGATGATCACGAGAATCCTCTGGCTCAGACTCATCAAACTTCCAGGTTGGCTGACATTGAAACTCCTGATGAAGAAGAGCATGTGTATATGGGTCCTCTTATTCATGTTCTGGTTTCATCTCAAGCTGGTCAAACTGCTGTTCAGAATGTTCATCCTGGGATATTCTATCCTGGGGCATCTTCCTCAGCTGCTGTGATACCTCCTCTGAATTATCCATTTGGTGTTCAGATGGGTCAGAATGCTGGTCAGATGGTTAATCAGGGTTTGGTGTATCCTTCTCAGTTTGCTAATCCGCAAGTGCATGCTCCGGCCGCATCTCAGCTGCCAAATCCTTAGATTCTTGTCAGGCCCACTAGTCAGAGTAGACCTGCGACTACAAGTTGTTGGAAGACCGTATCAGAGCTATTGAAGGGTTTTCTGCTTTTGGCATGGAGGCCAAGGACTTGTGTTTGGTTCTGAATGTTGTGTTGCCGCAGAAATTCAAAATACCTGATCTTCCAAAGTACAAAGGTTTGAGTTGCCTGCGTAGTCACATCACTATATACTGTAGGAAGATGGCATCCCATGTTGGTAATGATGAATTGCTGATTCATTGTTTTCAAGATAGTTTGTCTGGTGCTTCGTTGGATTGGTACATGGGTTTAGAGCGCAGCAAAATCCGTACTTAGAGGGATTTATCTGAAGCATTCGTAAAACAATACAAATACAACCTTGATCTGGCGCCTACTAGATTACAACTACAAAATCAATCCCAGCGCTCAGCTGAAACATTCAAAGAGTATGCGCAAAGATGGCGTGAGATGGCATCTCGTGTGCAGCCTGCTCTCTCTGACAATGAATTGGTTGACCTCTTTATGGGTACATTGTAAGGTTCCTACTATGAGAAAATGGTGGGTAGTTCTTCATCGAATTTTGATGATGTTGTGACCATTGGTGAGCGGATTGAGAACGGTTTGAAGACTGGAAAGATTCCTGGAACTGCTTCCCAGCAGCCGGCCAGAAAATCTCAGAACAGTCAGTCAAAGAAAAAGGAAGGTGAAGCCAATGCTATGACAACTCAAGTTTTTCCTCAATACCAAGCTCCCATGGCTCCCATGCCATGTTGTCCATATTCGTACATTGCTGCCGCTCAATATCAACAACCACCATATCAGTATCATCCGCAACAACCAGTTCAGAATGCTCAAAATAAGCAATAGGCTCAACAGAACAACAAAAATCAACAGAATCAAAACCGTCAAAACAACAATAATCAAGGAAATCGTACGCGTCTGAATTTCGACAAAATTTCGGTGTCATACACTGAATTATTTCCTTATCTGTTTCACCAAGGGGCAATTGTCCCCAAGCAGATTGCACCTGCAATTCCTCCATTTGGTCCGAAGTATAATCTGAATGCTTCTTGTGCTTATCATGTTGGATGCATAGGTCATGCGACAGAGGACTGTTTTGTTTTTAAAACAAAGGTGCAGGAACTCATTGATAAGAAGATCCTGACTTTCGCTGAGGAAGGTCCTAATATTCAGAATAACCCGTTGCCGAATCACAATGGACATGCGGTTAACATGATTGAGGATAGTTTAAGGGCTGAATTGATCTTGGATGTTGACGAGGTAAAGACCCCGATGACTGTGGTTTTCAAGAGATTGAATGAACATGGGTTGTTGAGAGGGTTGCATGACAAATGTTAGATTTGTAACGATAATCCTAACCAGTGTCGAAGGCTGAAGGGTTGCGTCCAGATTTTGATGAACCGAGGTGAAGTTCAATTTTCCAGATCTAAGCCTGTCGAGGAAGTTGCTGCCATCGAGCCATTCACCATTGTCTATAGGAAGGTTCCTGTGGAATCCCCTAGGCAGAAGAAGGTACAACCCATTGTTGTTTGCCCACCAAAGCCGTTTCCGTATCAGAATTCTAAAGTGGTACCTTGGAGGTATGGGTCTTCTGTGTTTTCTGGAGGTCAAGAGATAAGGTTTGCGGAATCTGAGATCGTAAATGTTACAGCTGGTGGAGGCATGACTCGTAGTGGACGTGTGTTTACTCCAAAGTTCATTACAAAGCCTATTCAAGTTCCGACTATCGTTACTCCCAAGGAGACACCTGCATCCGCAACCCTTGTTGGTCAACAAGGGACATCTTCTACTACCATTCCAGTGCCGAATATTCCGTCTGAAGATTTTTCAAAGAGAAAAGAGACGTTTGATGATCAAGAGTTCCTTAAGCTGATCAAGAAGAGTGACTTTAAAATTATGGATCAGCTGGGGCAGACTCCCTCGAGGATCTCAATCTTGTCTTTACTCATGAGTTCACCCGCGAACAGATTAGCTTTGTTGAAGGTCTTGAACAGTGCTCATGTTATGCATGATATATCCGTTGTCGAGTTTGAAGACGTGGTGGCCAATATAACTGTAAGCAGATACTTGGGCTTTAATTAATCAGAATTACCTCCTGAAGGAGCCGCCCATAACAAAGCACTGGACATATCCGTCACCTGTATAGACATCCTTTTATCTCGTGTTCTGGTGGATACCGGTTCTTCCCTCAACGTGATGCCTAAGGGCACGTTGAGCCGATAACTGGTAGAAGGGAGCGAGATGAGGTCGAGCTCCTTAGTTGTCAGAGCCTTTGATGGTTCTCGAAGGCAAGTCATCGGAGAAGTGGACTTACCCATCAAGGTTGGACCACATTTGTTTACCATTACCTTCCAAGTGATGGATATCAATCCAGCGTACAGTTTGTGGATTCACGCTGCAGGGGCAGTTACCTCCACTTTGCATCAGAAGTTGAAATTCATGTTCGACGATCAGCTAGTCATCGTCTGTGGTGAAGAAGATCTGATTGTCAGCGAGTTATCATCTTTCCGATACATCGAGATTAAAGAAGGCATAGCTGAGGTGCCGTTGCAGTGTCTCGAATTCGAAGATGTCAGTTCTGCTTCAACTAGTCAAAATAGATCACCACAAGTGACTTTAGCTTCTGCAAAGAGTGCTAAAGAGACCATTGATAGAGGTGCCTTGCCATGCTGGGGGCATGTGATTGATGTGGTTGAAAAGCACAATCTTTTTGGATTGGGTTACCATTCTGGTCGTCAATCCAGCTCGCATGGTCCAAAGCAGTGCAACTTTGTCAAGTTCAATAGCGTGGGTTTCCAGCAAGGTGACATTGTGACAGCTACAGATGATGGTGGTCCTAGCAATCAGAGGTCAAGCTTTGTGTACAAGTGCCCGTCGGGCTTCAAGCTCAACAATTGGACGGCTACTATGATCCCTGTGGTTTTTCCGTGTAACATGTAATGCATTTTTCTTTTTCCTTTCCCTCGTCCTCGCCCGAGACGAGTGGTTAGCTTGTAAGGGCCTCACTTTTTTCAATATTATGTGATCAATAAATAAAAGTTTTTTGCATTCAAAATCATGCTCTTCTTCTTTCTTTATTTTTACTTTTTCACAAATAAATGGCAAAAGTTTCTTTTATTTTCACTTTTTCAAAATAGCTCATTCTAAACATATTCATAAACATGCAGAACTAATAAGAGCATTGATAACAACATGGCCAACATCCATTGTAATTCTGGAATTCCAATTAACCAAGCCGAAGAAGATGGTGAGGAAGATTGTGAATTACCAGCTGAACTAGCAAGGCTCCTTGAGCACGAGCATAACGAGATTCAGCCACACAAAGAGCCAGTGGAAGTTGTTAACCTTGGTACTTATGAGGTCAGAAGAGAAGTCAAGGTTGGCGCATCCCTCGCAGAGCATGTACACTCCGAGTTGGTCAAGTTATTGAAAGAGTATGTTGATATCTTCGCCTGGTCCTATCAAGATATGCCTAGGTTGGATACCAACATCGTTGAACATCACTTGCCACTCAAGCCCAGATGTTCTCTTGTCAAGCAAGAGCTCAGGAAGACTAGAACTGATATGGCACTCAAAATCAGAGAAGAGGTAAAGAAGCAACTTGACGCTGGGTTCCTCGCCACTTCCGAGTATCCTGAATGGATTGCCAACATCGTCCCAGTTCCAAAGAAAGATGGAAAGGTCAGAATGTGTGTGGATTATCAAGATCTCAACAAGGCAAGCCCGAAGGATGATTTTCCTTTGCCTTATATTGATGTCTTGGTGGATAACACAGCACAGTTCTCTGTCTTTTCATTCATGGACGGTTTCTCAGGATATAATCAGATCAAAATTTCCCCAGCTGATATGGAGAAGACTAATTTCATCACTCCATGGGGTACATATTGTTACAAAGTCATGCCATTCAGTCTAAAGAATGCAGGGGCAACATACCAATGTGCCATGACGACCCTCTTTCACGATATGATTCATAAAGAGATTGAGGCTTACGTGGACGATATGATTGCCAAATCCAAAACTGAGGATGATCACTTGGTTCATCTGAAGAAACTGTTTGACAGACTTCGGAAGTTTAGATTGCGGTTGAATCCTGCGAAGTGAACCTTCGGAGTTCGATCTGGTAAACTGTTGGGCTTTATTGTGAGTCAGAAGGGAATTGAAGTTGATCCTGATAAGGTTCGGGCAATTCAGAACATGCCGCCTCCCAAAACAGAAAAAGAAGTCTGTGGCTTTCTGGGCAGACTTAATTACATCTCAAGATTCATTTCTCATTTGACAGCTACCTGTGAACCAATGTTCAAATTACTAAGGAAAAATCAATCAATCGAATGGAATAATGATTGTCAAGAAGCATTTGACAAAATAAAACAATACATGCAAGAACCACCGGTTCCTGGTAGGCCATTAATCATGTATCTCACCATTCTTGATGAATCAATGGGATGTGTATTGGGTCAACATGATGACACTGGCAGAAAAGAACATGCAATTTACTATCTGAGCAAGAAGTTCACTGGTTGTGAGACCAGATACTCACTCTTGGAGAAAACTTGTTGTGCTCTGGTTTGGGCTGCTCGACGCCAATGACAATACATGATTTGCAATACTACTTTGTTAATATCCAAAATGGATCCGATAAAGTACATATTTGAGAAGCCTGCTGTCTCTGGAAGGATTGCTCGGTGGCAGATGCTGTTAACTGAGCAAGATATCCAACATGTTACCCAGAAAGCAATAAAAGGGAGCGTCTTGTCTGACTACCTTGCCCATCAACCTGTGGAGGATTATCAACAAATGAAGTTCGACTTTCCCGATGAGGATGTGTTTTTCATCAGAGATTATGAGACTCCAGACCCTGACATAGGACCCGAACCAGGGTCGCGGTGGACGTTCGTGTTCGATGGTGCCTCCAATTCTAAAGGTCGTGGAATTGGTGTTATCCTCATCTCTCCAACAGGTTTTCACCTTCCCTTCACTGCCAGATTATGCTTTGCATGCAACAACAATATGGCTGAATACGAAGCATGTATCTACGGTATTGAAGCGGCAATTGACATGAGAATCAAGATTCTTGAGGTCTATGGAGATTCTGCCTTGGTCATTGGTCAAGTCAGAGGGAATTTTGTGACTCGGGATTCCAAGCTGGTTCCGTACCAACAACACATTGCGAAATTGATTCCTTATTTTGATGAGATCACTTTTCATCATATTCCCAGAGAGGAAAATCAATTAGCTGATGCTCTGGAAACTTTAGCATCCATGTTCAAGGTCAAGTGGAAGAATGACGCTCCTCATATCCGCATTGATCACTTGAACGAACCAGCACATTGTTTAGCAATCGAAGATGAGTCTGACGATAAGCCTTGGTTCTACGACATTAAAAGATATCTGGAAAAACAGGAATATCCCGAGGGTATCACTATCACTGATAAGAAAGCTCTTAGGCGGCTTTGCGCCAAATTCTTCTTAAGTGGTGGTATACTATACAAGAGTAATTATGATTCTGTGTTGCTCAGATGCGTGGATAGACACGAAGCAAACACGATCATAAGGTCCATACATGAGGGCTGCGAGGGTGTACATGCTAAAGGTCCTGCTATGGCCAAGAAGATTCTTCGGGCTGGGTATTACTGGACAACGATGGAGGTAGATTGTTACAACTTTTCCAAAAGATGTCACAAGTGCCAAATCTACGGAGACAAGATCCATGTGCCTCCTACTCCATTAAATGTTCTGACTTCACCTTGGCCATTCTCTATGTGGGGTATAGATATGATTGGAATGATCGAACCGAAGGCTTCCAACGGTCATCGATTCATTCTAGTTGCTATCGACTACTTCACCAAGTGGGTTGAAGCTGCTTCCTATGCAAATGTTACACGACAAGTGGTTGCCAGATTCATCAAGAAAGAGATAATCTGTCGTTATGGCATTCCTAGAAACATCATCACGGATAATGCAAGCAACCTAAACAATAATATGATGAAGGAGTTATGTCAAGAATTTAAGATCGAGCACCACAACTCTTCACCATATCGGTCCAAGATGAACGGTGTCGTTGAGGCAGCAAACAAAAACATCAAAAGGATTGTCCAAAAAATGGTCAAGATATATAAGGATTGGCATGAAATGCTTCCTTTTGCAGTACACAGCTACAGAAACTCAATCCGTACTTCCACTAGGGCAACTCCGTACTCACTCGTGTATGGTATGGAGGCAGTTCTACCCATTGAAGTCGAAATTCCTTTGCTCAGAGTTATCATGGAGGCAGGTCTTGATGAAGATGAATGGGTTCAATCCAGATACGATCAGCTGAATCTCATCGAAGAGAAGCGCCTTACAGCCGTTTGTCATGGTCAATTGTATTAGAGACGCCTCAAGCGAGCTTTTGATAAGAAAGTTCTCCCTCGAACGTTCTGTGAAGGCGAACTCGTGCTCAAGAGATATTCACTTATTCACTCGGATCCACGAGGAAAATGGACTCCCAACTACAAAGGACCCTTCGTTGTCAAGAAGGCCTTCTCAGGCGGAGCCCTGATCCTCACTGCAATGGATGGGGAGGAGTTGTCATCGCCTGTGAACTCCGATACAGTCAAAAAATATTATGCCTAAAAAAAATATAGATAGGAGTCCGCTAGATTGACATCCGTAAGGACAATCTAGGCAAAAATGGACATCCCGATGGACCAAAAAAAGAAATGTCCATGCAAAAGTTAGGGACAATGAAAAAAAAACAATAGCAGCCCGCTAAGTCGAAAACCCGAAAGGGCGACTTAGACAAAAATGGGTATCCCGGTGGACAAAAAAAACAAAAAAATATATATATAAAAATAAAATGTCCAGACAAAAATTAGGGATAAAGGCATTTGACTGTGAACACTTGAGCCTCTTTTCATCACGGTTGGACCTCAGACGGTAACAGAGCAGTCGAATCATCATCAACTGGTGCAAAGCGTTGGAACCTAGACTTTTAGTGGATGGGAGCCAATGTTGTAATCAATGCAAACCATGATTTCCCTTTGCCATTTACATTTTTTTTTTCAATTTCATTGCAAATTTCCTCATCAAGGATTTTGGCATCCTTGTACACATCTTATGTACATATTTTTCACATTCAATAAAATTGCATTATTCAATTTCTCAATTGTTTTCATTCCAGTAGTTTGTTTTCAAAATGAACGACTATTTGTGATCACATAATACTATAAAATGTTGAGAAAAATAAAAGCTAAATCAATTGAGAAAGCATTATGCATTGCGTATTTTACCGATAATTCCTGCAGGATAATCAGTATTATCCATTGGTGAGTCTAACGCCCGATCGGCAATATGGGGGGTTCTTTGAAGAAGTTGATGTTCCTCAGCAGGGTCATCATTTCCCCAGCAGTCGCCATTGTGGTTCTCAGGAAAGTTTGATTGCATTTCGTTTCCCCAACAGATCCATAATGTCTCCAGCAAAGTTGCCATGCTGTACCCCGAGAGGAGACATGTTTGTTTTTCCCCAACACGGGTCGCGCGCGACATGCACCCGCAGCTACGCGATTTGGTTTCTCGTATTCTCCAAGCAGAGAAGATTCTCCGAGCCTTGTGAGTTCCATAGACAGAGACAACCAGGACGTCCACAATAGAGTCAGCGGAAGCTTGGAACTAGGATTTTCCTGGTTTCACTTCCCAGCGAAGTCAGCCATGATGTAATGATTGTCATGGTTCTCTTATCCCCGCAACATCAATGGTGATATTCTAGGAGTTTGAGACTTCTCATGTTCTTCCCAGCGAAGTTGTCACCATTCGGGGGCCTTTCGCCAGTAGGATCGGTATTTTGTGGTTTCCCTTCCCATCTGAGGATGTCGAGTTCGTTTTGCTACAATCTCTGCCTAACCGCCGCACATTACCTTGACCTGCATTTTTGTATTGCATTTGTAAGTTCCTGGATTGGCTGGAATTTTGGTAAAACAACAAGGTGTTCAATGCTGATGTCATGGTGTTGATGTTGCAGCATTGAGTCTTAGTACTGGGCTGTACTAAGTTGTGAAGGTTAACTATGTTTGATGTCATGGGCTTGATGTCATAACATTGCACTTAACACTGGGCTGTGTTAAGGTTGCTAGTTGCTGAAGTGGATGTCTGATGTCACATAGGTGATGTTGTAACATCAGACCTGCAGAACTGAAGCTAATGACAGCATGGGCTTGTTGTTATTAGGGTCGCGTATTAGCTGGAATTGTGGAGAGTGTTGACTCGTTGGATGAGAATATCTTGGGCTAGATATTTTCTGTTACATGGGAGATTTGATTGCAGGTTTGTTGGAGAATTAAAAGGTGGAAGATTTAAAAAGATTTTGGGGATAAAATCTGTTTTAAAAGATTCAGTTTTTAATTAACAAATCTGATCAAATATTGTGACAAATCCAATCCAAATTCAAGGAGCTATATAAAGCGCACAAGACCAAGGAAGAAGGTACAGAAAACAGATTGAAGATCAAGAGCTGGAGGCTTAGAGTCTAGGGTTTGTTTAGAGTACTGGTAATCACACTATTCTAGGTTGAATAGGTGTTGAATTTTCTGTCCTCTCTAGAAGCTGTGAAGCAATAGAGAGTTGTTGATTGATCGAAGCTAGGAAGCAAGATCAAGGGATCTCAAAGAGGTTGTTCTCTGAGTGTTTTAGGGGATTGAGTAGTGTTCTCATATCTAAGTGGTTTCTTAGGTAGAAAGTCACTAGTAGAGTATAAGTTTAGGAGATTGTCAACTGGTGTGTTGAGTCTGTAAATTATATCTACAAGTAGTGAATTTCATCCCTGGCTTGGTAGCCCCCAGACGTAGGTAGTTAGACCGAACTGGGTGAAAAATTCCTTGTGTTTTCCTGTTGCTTATTCTGTCCATTATTGCAGAGTGTGTTGTTGTGACATCGCACCTTAACATCACACGTCTGGTACCAGAATTTCAATTGGTATCAGAGCAGGCATCCTGTCTGTCTCTGGGTGAGATCTAGGGAAGTTACTTTCTGGTGAAAGATGGACAAAGAGGTTGAAGGATTTTTCAACAGACCCCCTATATTGGATGGCTCAAACTATGAGTATTGGAAGCCTAGAATGACTACCTTTTTAAAGTCATTAGACAGCAGAGCTTGGAAGGCTGCCATTAAAGAGTGGGAAGCTCCTGTTGTGTGTGAAAAAGATGATGCTGGCAAGGATAAAGAAGGCACCTCTAAGCGAAAGCCTGAAGAAGAATGGTCCAAGGAAGATGATGAGCTTGCCCTTGGGAATTCAAAAGCCCTAAATGCTATCTTCAATGGGGTTGACAAGAACATATTCAGGCTGATCAACTCATGTGAAACTGCTAAGGCTGCTTGGGATATTTTGAAGGCTACTCATGATGGTACATCTAGAGTGAAGATGTCAAGACTTCAGCTTTTAACATCTAAGTTTGAAAGCTTGAAGATGAAGGAAGAGGAAACTATTCATGACTTCCACATGAGTGTTCTTGAGCTGTCAAATGCATCCAGTGCTCTTGGTGAGAAGATGACAGAAGAGAAGCTGGTAAGAAAGATTCTTAGGTCCCTCCCTAAGAAGTATAAGATGAAGGTAACAACCATTGAAGAATCTCAAGACATCAGCAAGATGAGAGTTGATGAGCTTATTGGATCTCTTCAAACATTTGAACTTGGGCTGAATGAGGAAGAACCAGAAAAGAAGCCCAAGAGTATAGCCTTAGTCTCCACTCCTGCAGCAGCTAAAGATGATGAGTCCCAGGAGGATCTGCCTCAGGCTATAGTTATGTTGGGAAGGCAATTCAACAAAGTGTTCAAGAAGATGAACTATAACTACAGGCCTAATGTCAAGAACATCTCCTCTGACATCAGCAAGTCAAAAGAGAAAGATGAAGAGAAGACTGTCCAAGATAAAGGTGTTCAGTGCTTTGAATGTGAAGGGTATGGACATGTCAAGAAAGAGTGTCCCACATTCTTGAAGAAGTAGAATAAGGGCTTGACAATTTCCTGGTCTGACTCTGACAGTGAAAGTGAAAGTGAGTCAGCAAAGCATGTTACAGCTTTGACAGGAATTGTTGAATCTGATGATGATAGTGATGGAGAAGTCACTTATGATGAGCTAGCTTCAACCTACAGAGAGTTGTTTTTAAGAGTGCTGAAGTCTGTCAAGAAAACAAGTGCCACAAGCAACAGATAGCTCAGCTTGAGGATGATAAAGCTGAATTGGAGAAAGAAGTCCTATGTGTCAAAGCTCATCTTGAGCATATGACTAAAACTGTTAGAATGTTGAACAGTGGTATAGCCACTCTTGACAAGATACTCCAGTCAGAAAAAGTTGCTGGAGACAAAGCTGGGATCAGATATGTGGCCGAAGACAAAGGTACCTCAGAAGCAAGTACTTCAGGTCTAAAGAAGGAAGAGTCACAAACTGTGCTTCAACATCAGCCAAAGAGGCAGAATCTTACTCCCAAGGAAGCTGATGTTTCACAACCTAAGAAGATTGAGAAGAAGGCTGGTCATAATCAGAAGAGAAAGCAGCCTCAAGGTGCTAGACAGTATATGCCTCCCCAATATCATAGGAGCATGAAGGCTGCAAGGTACAAACAGAACATGTCAGAGCAGATGTCTCAACATCAGGAAAACTGGTATGGATCTGGTTTCAACAATGCTGTACCTTACAATTATAGGAGGAGGAAGCCTCATCACCATGGGAGACAGCCTAGAAGACATCATCGTCAGTTCAGGAGACAGTCTACCTATGGTAAAAGACATCAGCACGATAGAAGACAAGCTAACTCTGGAAGGAGAAGACAACATTATGAGTGGCAGCCACAGCTTCATCATCAAGGTGGGAGAAGGTTTAACCACTTCAGAGATGATAGAATCAGATGTTTCTATTGTGGAAGGTATGGACACATGCAGTACTCTTGTTACAAGCTGCATGGATACCCTCAGCCTCAAAACAAAGGGAGAAAGCACAAGCCTAAAGTTGTTAAACAATGGGTACCTAAGGAGAAGGGGAAGTGCTTATTGGCTCAGTTGTCTGACAAAGAAGCAGAAGAAGGAACTTGGTACTTTGACAGTGGATGTTCAAAGCACATGACTGGATCCAAGGAGTATTTGGTGGAGATCATGTCTGGGCATGCTAACAAGGTTGTCTTTGGTAATGGAGAAGAAGGAGTTGTAGAGGGAGTTGGAAGAGTGAAAAATCTTGATGGACTCACTCTTGATAGTGTGATGCTTGTCCAAGGGTTGGATGCTAATCTGATCAGCATAAGTCAGCTATGTGATGAAGGGTACAAAGTCTGCTACTCAAAGGATGAGTGTCTGGTGACAAGTGAGAAGGATGAAGTGGTCATGAAAGGAGTTAGAACCAGAAATAATTGTTATTCTTGGATACCCATAAGGGTTAGCCCCACTGTGGATGACAAGACTGATGCTTTAACATTAGGGTGTGACATCAAGTATGAAGGGATACTGAAAGGTCAAACTGAGCTAATGAGCTCTAGGGTGAATCATTTTAAATTTTTAAAAGGAAAGGTTTCGTGGAGGGAAAACTTTAGTAATTGGAACCAAAATCAGGGGCCTTACCATATTAATATCACATCAAGACCTTCCAAAACCATCTCATCACAACGCCTCATCTTCCTAAATCTCAACAACATAGAGAGTTTTGTTCTAAACCTGGTCTGTTTCAAAGGAATGATGTCTTCCAAGAACTCTGAACCGGCACGAACTAGGGTTCCCTCCGAAAACGACCTAGGCAATGATGAACACGGTTCTGGTGCTCCTTCCGAGTCAGATAACCCTAAACCCTCCCCTACGAATAAAACTGAAGGCAGGACATCATCATCCCAAGCTGTTGAAGAGAAGTTTTATGTAGACTTGGAGTTGGAACAACTTACCACCAAAATCCTGGAGAAGGGGATACGCGTAAAAGGGATTTCTGTCCCTCTAAGGCAAATGGCTGCTGAGAAGGTCGCCACTCAAGAGGACAAAGATCTTCAAAAGGATGAGGGTAAAGATCCTGATGTCAATGGTAATGTCAAAACATCATCCCCTAGGGAAGCTAGTCACAAGGGTAAAGAGAAGGATCAGGTCGAGGTCATTGAGATTGAGGACTCATCTGGTGATGAGAAAATTGGAAGAAGAAAGGACAAGAAAAGGGCCTCAAGTAAAGATTCTCCAAAATCGTGGAGCAAAGTTGATAAGGAGGGCAAAAAGAGGAGAATCAGTAAAGAGTCTGAGTCTGAGAGCGATGCTCAAGACATCGACCCAATTGATAATCAAGTGCAGAATCACTATGGAGCCATGTGGAATTATGTGCCTTAAAGAAAGATTGCACTGGAAAGAGAGGTAGCTGCAGAAGACACTGAAATTATTGACCTCATTGAGTGTGCTGGTCTGCGAAGGACTGTGACGGGGTTGACCAATTTTTATGATGGGCTGGTCAGAGAATTCATAGGTAATATCTCTGAATCTATAAACAACAGCAAGAGTCGAGCCTTCAGAAGAGTTACCATCAGAGGCAAATGTGTATGGTTCTCTCCTAAAGTGATCAATGGCTACTTAGGAAGAAGTGAGGAAGAATGTGAAGAATTGGAAGTCTCCAACAATGTGATATGTAAAGAAATCACTGGTGGTCAGGTAAAAGTTTGGCCAGAAGATGGAAAGCTGCAAACCAGGTTGTTGAGTGTCAAATATGCCATTCTGCACAGAATTGGTGCTGTCAACTGGGTTCCTACTGGGCACAAGACCACAATTTCGGTTGACTTGGGGAAGATAATCTATGCTGTAGGGACAAAGCAAAGAATTGACTATGGCTCCTACATCTTTGATTACACTGTTAAGCATGCTGCTACTATGAAGATACCAATTGCTTTTCCCTCTCTCATTTGTGGGATTCTCTTATCTCAACAGCCTGGAATTCTACAGCATTGGGATATAGCTTGCACATGGAAGCCTGCCTTGTCAGTCCATTCCAAATTGTTTGAAGTGAAACATGTTTCTGACAATGTCAAGACATCTGCTTCAACATCACAACAGCAGCCAGCCAAGACAGGGTTAATTTCAGAACTGGAAGAGGCTTGCAAGGAGTTGGATGAAGTCATCAAAGTTAGTACTGAAAGGAAACAAAAATTTGAAAGACTTGTCATGACTCTGAAAATGGCAGCAAAGGAAGGTGGAGCAGTCAACACTAGCAAGGATGATGAAGGACCTGGTAATAAAGGAGAAAGTGAGGAGCTCAGCTCTGATGAAGACTAGCTTACTACCTTGCTGTTTTTGGTAGTTAGTAGTTTAGTTTTCTTGTTTTGTTGTTTTGCACTTAATGTGCTTGCCTGTGTAATTTGAATATTGTGCTGTTTTTTTGCACCTATTTTTGTTCTATGATTTGTTTTGCCTATTTGCTGACTGTGAGGCTAACAATGAGGGCTAGTTTAGGACTAACTTTATTGGGATAATTGTCTAATTATGGCTAAAAAGGTGGAGAGTTAAAAATTGCCATGAGGAGAAGAGTAGTTGCTGCTAAAAGAATAAAAATAAAAGGTGTTTAGTTGAAAAGTAATGATGCAGCTGTGGAGGGGGAGTATAGACAGCATAGTTGTGGAGCTGCTAGTGAAGTATTCATAGCATTGAAGAGTGCAGAGTGCAGCAAAGCAGACATCAAGGGGGAGATGTGCTGCACATTGTGAGCTACTGAACAGCTGTGATGCTGGTTCAAGTTTTTGAGGGGGAGCACCAATTGGCTGTTGTCAATAATGAAGATGGTGCTGCAGCAGATCAAATAATGAAGACTATATGAAGATTGTCAAACTGCTGCAAGTTAAAGTTTCAAAATATTGAAGATATTCCGCTGCTGAAGTCTCTGAAGATGCAGAGATTGTTTTAGCCAAAATTAGCCAAAGGGGGAGATTGTAAGTTCCTGGATTGGCTGGAATTTTGGTAAAACAACAAGGTGTTCAATGCTGATGTCATGGTGTTGATGTTGCAGCATTGAGTCTTAGTACTGGGCTGTACTAAGTTGTGAAGGTTAACTATGTTTGATGTCATGGGCTTGATGTCATAACATTGCACTTAACACTGGGCTGTGTTAAGGTTGCTAGTTGCTGAAGTGGATGTATGATGTCACATAGGTGACGTTGTAACATCAGACCTGCAGAACTGAAGCTAATGACAACATGGGCTTGTTGTTATTAGGGTCGCGTATTAGCTGGAATTGTGGAGAGTGTTGACTCGTTGGATGAGAATATCTTGGGCTAGATATTTTCTGTTACATGGGAGATTTGATTGCAGGTTTGTTGGAGAATTAAAAGGTGGAAGATTTAAAAAGATTTTGGGGATAAAATCTGTTTTAAAAGATTCAGTTTTTAATTAACAAATCTGATCAAATATTGTGACAAATCCAATCCAAATTCAAGGAGCTATATAAAGCGCACAAGACCAAGGAAGAAGGTACAGAAAACAGATTGAAGATCAAGAGCTGGAGGCTTAGAGTCTAGGGTTTGTTTAGAGTACTGGTAATCACACTATTCTAGGTTGAATAGGTGTTGAATTTTCTGTCCTCTCTAGAAGCTGTGAAGCAATAGAGAGTTGTTGATTGATCGAAGCTAGGAAGCAAGATCAAGGGATCTCAAAGAGGTTGTTCTTTGAGTGTTTTAGGGGATTGAGTAGTGTTCTCATATCTAAGTGGTTTCTTAGGTAGAAAGTCACTAGTAGAGTATAAGTTTAGGAGATTGTCACCTGGTGTGTTGAGTCTGTAAATTATATCTACAAGTAGTGAATTTCATCCCTGGCTTGGTAGCCCCCAGACGTAGGTAGTTAGACCGAACTGGGTGAAAAATTCCTTGTGTTTTCCTGTTACTTATTCTGTCCATTATTGCAGAGTGTGTTGTTGTGACATCGCACCTTAACATCACACGTCTGGTACCAGAATTTCAGCATTATATCAAGAATCATGTAGATCAAAGCATACATAGCATATGCATCGCACATACCCCCTTTCTTTTGGCCTGATTCATCTCCCCAGCGGATTTTCAGCCAAACTTCAAACACCCCTTACACTTGCACCTTTCTTTTATCGCCGTCGGCCAAATTCTCGAGCTATTCTTATATTTAATCCCTTTTTACCTCGAATCATCGAAAGGCTAGCGCAATTCGTACATTCAGGTCCAAGCGGATTAAATAGGGGCAGCTGTCGTAACCCGAAATTTGACCTCCCTCTTTTGCCTTTTGCATGAGCATAAGCATCCGCATCGCTGGCATACACATCCGCACTTTTTCTCTGATGATTTTGTTACAGGAATATTTAGATTTTCCAAGCCCTATTAATCGCATCCTCATAAGGTCATCACATCCTCAAGACAAGCACAAGATAAGGGTTTCCATGCCTATTCATCAATACAAGAGGTTGGAAATCGGAACCATGGTCATAGCACCTTTCCAAAGCAAAATTGGGCAAGTTTTTGACTGGTTAATCGGTTAACCATTTTGGTTAATCGGTTAACACCCCTTTCACAGCTCCAATTTCAGCTTTTTAACAGCTGTTAATCGGTTAACCAGTTAGTTAATCGGTTAACACCTGCTATTTCAGCAGAAATTCAGCACTTCCATCATATTTTAGCAACTCTCTCCACATTCTTTTAGTCTATTCTATTCTAGCATTGTGTGGAACATTCTAGACTATTCAAGACCATTCAAGACATTTCCCTTACATTTATTGTATGCATCACTTCAAATCAAGTGCACCTTGTTCCTTGTTTTCCAAGTAATATGGATCATTGGATGTGGAAATTCATCTTGAGATTGGTACCGAGTTGGTCCTAACTAACCAATTTAACCGCCTTGACTCAGTGAGTCAAGTCCAACTAACTCTTAGCCTAGTTCCAAACCCAAAGCTAAGTCCAAAGCTAGATCCAAACCTCCCATACTCCAAACCTAAAGTCTATATAAACAATGCTTCACTCATTTTTCAAGGACCCTCAACCATTTCTCCAATTTCTCACATTCTCACTCTCAATTCTCTCACATTCTCTCTAATTTTTCTCTGCTACATCTTCATCTTCATCTCAATTCTCTTCCAAAACCTCACCAAAGCACATTTCTAATTTGAAGGATAATCACTTTTACATCAAAAGTGATTATTTCTTGAGCTCAAACTTCACCATTCTTGCTATTATACTTGGATTTCTAGAGTTATTTCAGCTTGTGGATTAATCTTGAGTATTTTCTGCAATTTTCAACGGTTCAAATTCGCATTTTGGAGCTTTATCATATTTTGCTCGGTTTCGACGCGCTTCGTCACCAAATTGAATATTCCTTTGGTTTTCTTTGATTTTCTGCATCAAGAATCATTTGCAACAATTACCAAGGCACATCTCAGCCTTGTAGGTTGGTGGATCTTACTCTTCTCACTGTTTCAATCGTTTATGCACATTTACGTCATAATTGCGATCGTTTTCGGTTTAATTTATCATGCAATTGCTTGATCTTTAATCTCCATGATTAATGCTTGTAATTTGTGTTTATTTGCACTTACATGATGTAATTTTCGAGCGTAAAATCATACCATAGCATGTGGAAGTTTGGATAAGTGATTATGTGTTGAAAACTACTTTCGCAAAGCTGTTTTTACTGTTATTTTTGCCACTGTCACAGTGTTAATCGGTTAACCATTTGGTTAATCGGTTAACCAGTTCATTGTTTTACCAAAAACGCTGATTTTCAAGCTGTTAACCTATTAACACTGAACCAGAATGTCATTTTCATGCTTTTTCAAGTGTGTTTACCATGCTTTCTCATTCTAACTTCCATGGATTGATATGCTTCATATTTATGGATGTTTTTAATGCTGTTAACCTCTGTTTAAAGCATATTTACATTAATTCCATGATTGATTTATCAATTTTTGCAATTATGTGTGTTCTTGATATTTGTTTGAACATACTAATTCTTGCACAATCTTTGATCACTTGACACATGATTTGTGATACATGCTAATATTTGTTTGGCACTGTTTTGCACTTTCATTTCTTGATTACATTAAGTTTGTTCTTTATTGAGCAAATTTAATCGTGCTTAATCAATAATTTACACCTTTTGCTTTAATGGTTTTTCCATTCTATTTGTAAAATTGTTAGCATAGCTTTCCCCTTTGATTAATTGATCGAAACCATGTTTCGATTAGTTGATCTTCCCTTCCCTTCCCCTCTCTTTAGGATCTCTTTAGACCTTTTATTCCTTCATCCCCCGCGGAGTTGAAGATTCATACGATGCACGACGCACGACGCACCACATTGGAGTGTTGTACAAATTGTAGCTGTTACGCTGTCCACTTTACAACACATTGGAGCACTTTACAAGTTAGAGCTGTTGTGCTGTCCGTTTCAATTTCCACACTATATTTTGGGTGCTAGAGAAGGAATGAGGATGGAGTTTTTCTACCCTCATTCTGGCTATTTCTTTGGAAAGGGCGTCTTGTCCTCTCCTCGAGAATAGTCACCTCTATCCTCCAGCTATAGTGTTTCTCATTCCCCAGTCGAGTCGATCCTTGATCACTCTTCTCCCTTTTCAATCTCTTTCGATCCTTGATCACTTTTCTCTCTTTGTATTCCCTTTTGATCCTTGATCACTCCTATCTCTTTCGACCTCTCTTTTGATCAATCATCATTCTTCTTAGTTACGATCCTTTGTTCTTTGGGTTAGCAAGCTTCCTTTGTTTCAATACCCTATCCTTTTCTTGCGGTCAATCATTGTTCTTTTGATTCCCCTAAAAGAGTCTCTACTCTCTTTCTTTGGTTAAACACAGTACTCCTGTTAAAACCAAATCCTTTGCGGAGTTCGCAACCTTCTTTTGGTTCTTCTCCCCTTGTTGTTTAATCACCGTCTGTCAGTTAGAATTCCAATGTTTGCACTCCTTCTCAGTTAACCACAGTCTGCCTGTTAAAACACTGAGTTTCCTCTTGGGTTAATCACCCGTCTCTTCAGTTAATCACATTCCGTCTGTTAAAATACTGAACATTTTTTGGGTTAATCACCTATTCTTGGTTAATCACCCTTTTCTTCAGTTAACCACAGTCCGTCTATTAAAATACTGAACCTTTTGGGTTAATCACCTTCTCTTGGTTAATCACCCGTTTCTTCAGTTAATCACAGTCCGTCTGTTGAAATACTGAACCCTTTTTCGGGTTAATCATCTATTCTTGGTTAATCACCCTTTTCTTTAGTTAACCACAGTCCGCCTGTTAAAATACTGAACCCTTTTTCGAGTTAATCACCTTCTCTTGGTTAATCACTCGTTCCTTTCGGTTAATCATAGTCCGTTTGTAAACACCAAATCCCCAGCAGTTGGCAACCTCCTCTTGGTTCGAATACTTGCATCTTTGGGTTAGTAACCTTTCTTTGGTTCGAATACCCTTTCTTCGGTCAGGTACTGCTTGTTCAGTCAGTGTACCAAACTCCTTTGGGTCACGACCTTTGGTTGGTCCCACACCCGTCCTTTGGGTCACGACCTTTGCTTGGTCCTACACACGTCCTTTGGGTCACGATCTTTGCTTGGTCCTACACCCGTTCTTTGGGTCACGACCTTCGCTCGGTCCTACACCTGTTCTTTGGTTGATTACAGTTTTTATCGGTTAAAACTTATTTTCCCCACAGAGTATTAATCTCTTCTTTCAAGTAACCACTGCCAGTCAGTTAACATACCGAGTCCTCTTTTCTCATGATTTTAACACCATTCCTTTGTTCATTTCCCTAGTAGGGTTGCTACCCTCTAATTCTCAGTCACAGTTTCTTTACTCCCAGTGGATTCTCTTTATTCTTGTTGCCCCTTTATTTTCTTGGTTTCGACACCATTCTTGCACTTTATCCTCAACACAATTACTATCTGTTCCTTTGCACTCCTTTCATGGTTATGACACCATTTCTTTTGCATCCCCAGCAGATCTTTCTATATCTCTTATTCTCTTGGTTTTGACACTGTTTCTCTTGTTTCTTGTACAGTCACTTTAGTCTCTTACTCCTCAGTGGAGTACTTTTTTTTTTTCCTTTTGCTCTTCTTTCTTGGTTTCGACACCATTTCTTTGGAATCCCCAGTGGAATCTCCTTCTTTATTTTGCTCTTGGTTTTGACACCACTTTCCTTTCTTGTTTTGTTATCCGTAGTTCCCCGAACTACGGAAGCTCTGATTCTGCATTCGTTCGAATGTTAGATACGTAGGCACGAGACGCAATGTCTTGTCGAGCACACTTCCACCTTCTTCCATTCTTCTTCCTGTCCCTAGTTCCTCTGAACTACGACGCTCTGATTTCCTCATTGCACTATGAGGGTACGTAGGCACGAGGGTCCTAATCCTCCGCGAGCACTTTCTTTCCTTCCTTTCTTTTTCCCCTTTTCTTCTTTATCTCCTTTCTTTAGCTAGAAGCCTTTAGATAGATAACCCATCCAAGCCTAGAAGCAAGCGAAATGGTTCCCGTCGAGTACGACGGATGCGTTAGGTGCTAGTACCTTCCTTGCGCATAACCGACCCCCGTTCCCGTTTCTCTTCCCCTTGGGTTTTATCGATATTTTCCCTGTCCTTTGGGACTAAATAAAGTTCGGTGGCGACTCTGTTGTATCTTTGAGTATGCGATTCACTCAGGTATAAACCATCCATCTTCACCTGACCTTACCAAGTACATCGAAAAACTCGAAAAATAACAAAAATACTCTCTCTCTCTCTCTCAGACATCCCACAAAGATAAACTTTTCCCATTTCACAGACAAGCACAATCAAGTATCAAAGCAGATCCTAAAACTATCATCTCATGGATAACCATGTATAGGATGGGTAATTGACAACTCCCCATTGTATAACATGACCACGAACTCCCCAATCTCTGTCAAGTGTTTGTTCAGTTAAACAAATGCGTGCAAGGTTCATTTTATATAACTTTCCCTTTCCCTTCCAGCTTCACGGGATAAATAAGAAATCAAAAAGTAGCAACCAACGTTCCTCCCACTGAGGTGAGGAAATCCCCATTGCGATAAGGTGGTCGCGTCACCGACAAAAATCATACGCTACAAAAAAATGGCGACTCTGCTGGGGAGTCATTGACTGTATAAGATATAGAACTAGCTTTCTAAGAGGTCTAGAATGTTAGTTTTAGGATCAATACTATATATATATCGCTTTCCTACTTAATATCCGTGTTTATTTTTATGTCAATTGGAATGCGAGTGATGTCAATTGGAATCCCGAATAAGCAAACCTGGTAGACCATCTAATCAATGGAGGTACCCGTGTTACTATGCTGACCAACCGATTATTGTGAAAGCAGACGATTTCATAGTGCAGTGACCCGTGAAATTGAGGATTTAGTAGACTTTAACCATGTGTCCTTTTGGTAGTGCGGTGGCTATCGGAAATATTAGATACGCGATAACTACACTCAATCTGAGATTTCTTCTGGAATACTATAGCTCGCTCGGTTGAACCAGCTTGCTGTTGTTATCTCCAGATTAAATCAGTGATTTTTGAGACCTTACCCATTCTACAGGTACAAAAATCACCAAAATAGATCAACCTTTCGGGGATGGGTAGAGCCATGACTCCATGCTCTTGACGCTGAACCCTTGAACCCATGTTTTTTCTATATTTTTGTGTGTTGCATTCATGCATTCACCTAAAAAACTTTTAAACAAGAAAAAATCTTTTCTCTTCTTATCCCTCCTTTTTTCAAATTAAACTAAACGATAAATTGCAAATATCAGAAGGATTGCGTTATGGATTTTGGTAGAAAAAAGACGCACAAGTACACCTTCAAGGTTCCAAAACTAGAGGATTTAAGGAAGTTAGCAAGGATGATTACCAACCCGGAGGCTTTCAGTGCCAAGCACGGAGGACTGTTGCCTTTGTAAAGGGTCCATGTAGTTGAAGGAATTATGTCTATGCTGATTCAATTTTACAGCCCGGTCTATCACTGTCTCACATTCCCGGATTACCAACTGACACCAACCCTAGAGGAGTACTCTCACCTGATCGATTTACCAATCACTGACCAAACTCCCTTTTATGGACTGGAAGAAATTCCAAAGGAACAAATCATTGCAAGAGCAATCTATTTGGACGAGTCAGAGGTCAGGACTCATTTAACCATTAAAGGAGGAATCCAGGGCTTACCAGCTAAGTTCCTGACAAAGAAAACCATATACTTTGCCAGTGTAGGAAACCTAACCTCTTTTGAGGATATCTTTGTCCTACTCACTTAAGGATTATTCCTCTTTCCCAACATCGATAACTTCGTCGATATCAATGCCATTAAGATATTCTTGATTGGAAACCTTGTACCTACCTTTCTCGCAGATGCTTATCATTCCGTACACTTACGGAATTTGTACGCCGGAAGAATGATCACATGCTGTGTACCCTTGCTGTACAAATGGTTCATTTCCCATCTACCCAAGTCTGCTGCTTATTGGGATCATAAGAACACTTTACGTTGGTCACAGAGAATCATGTCTCTCACCAACTCGGACATAGACTGGTCAAATAGGATTTATGAGGGTGCAGAAATCATTGACCGATGTGGAAACTTCCCTAACGTACCCCTTATAGGAACTAAAGGTGGAATTAATTATCATCAAGTTCTAGCCCATCGTCAATTCGGATACCCAATGAGACATATTCCGCGAAATGTTCATCTGGAAGGTCTTTTCTTTAAAGAAGGAGAAAATGACAAAGCACTTAAAAAGAAGATAGTGCATGCCTGGCAACACATTCATAGGAAAGGACCAGAGTCTCTAGGAAAACTGGACTGTATCTCTTTGGAGCCCTATCTCCACTGGGTACAAACTAGAGCTCTCAAGCTGAGGATGCCTTACCCTCGTCAAGAAGTTTTTCCCCTAAGGGAATTTGCCCTTTATTTCATGTCTGAAACGGAAAAACTCAAGGTCGCTCTCAACAAAGTTCAACGAGAGAGGACCTCTTGGAAAAACAAATACAGAACTCTCAATCGGAATATTAGAGCAGTATGTTGTAGACAGTCGGGAAGATCAAAAGAATTTACTCACTCCTTTCATTTGGAAAAGAACTGATAACCCGACAACGGTTGAAGGACCTCGATCAAAGAAAAGGAAACTACCAGAACCTGCTTCTGAGCTCTCTTCAGAGAGGACTCAGGACCCTTAAGCTTAGAGTTTTCCTTTTACTAGCACTTTGTAAAATGCTGTACTTTTCTTTGTAACGTATCGCAATCCTTCAATTCAATAAAACAGGGTTCTCCCCTCTCTGTATGATATTTGCAATTTATTTAAAGTTTCTTTTTTATTAAAGCTAAAAAAACTAAAAAATATGTCATTGCATTCATCATTCTCACATAACGCATTCTCTCGAGTCTCACGTCTACGTCTCGATTCTAGAATCAAACTGCTCACTCGTACAATACTCAGGCGAATCAACAAAAGAAAACGGACGATCTTGAGGAAGAGAATAGAGAGCTGAGAGAAGAAATCGACGCTCTAAAAGATGATCTAAAGAAACTTCATAGTGATATGCAATCCCTGACAGCAGCTCAGGAGCAACGTCAAAGGACTGTGATTTCAGAAATCACATCTACACCCATAGTGGAGAAGCCAATTGAGGTTCATCCGCGGTACAACATGCCTACGGGTCGGCCCTAGGGCATGCCGCCTAACTTTATTCCTGAAGGATACATTCTGCCGGTCCCGGACTACCCGAACACTGTAGCAGGAGCCACTGGGCCTGAAGGTTACAAACTTCGGGAAAGTGAGGACGCAAGATTTACGACAGGAATTCTTGAAGGTTACAAACTTCAGGGCTCTGAGGAACCCAGAGTCACAGCCGTAATGACCATACCACAAGCAGTGGTACACACTGTCCCAGGAGGACAGATTCCACAGACAGTCTCTGGAAACGAAGAGATGTATGAAAAGATGAACGTGTTCCAGGAACAGTTCTTGGAGATGTAAAAGGAATTACATGCTATTCGCGGTCAGGATTTGTTTGGAAAGGACGCTGCCGACCTTTGCTTGGTCCCGAATGTCAAAATCCCGCACAAATTTAAGGTGCCCGACTTTGAGAAGTACAAAGGCAACTCTTGCCCTACAAGTCACTTGGTGATGTACGCTCGTAAAATGTCAACTCAGACAGAAAATCAACAGCTACTGATCCACTATTTTCAGGAAAGTTTAATCTGTGTCACTCCCAGATGGTATATATGTTTAAACCGCACTAAGATTAACACTTTCCGAGATCTCGGCGCCGCCTTCATCCAACAGTACAAGTATAACCTGGACATGGTACCAAATAGAGATCAACTCAGAGCGATGTCTCAGAAAGACAAAGAGACATTTAAGGAATACGCTCAAAGATGGCGTGAAATCGCCGCCCAGATTTGTCCACCTCTTGAAGAAAAAGAGATGACAAAGATCTTTCAGAAAGACTTAAGCTCATTCTACTACGACCGAATGGTCGCCAGTGCACCCAGTGATTTCACCGAGATGGTAAACATGGGGGTACGCCTCGAAGAAGTAGTCCGAGAAGGACGGTTAGCCAAAGAAGCTGAACCATCCAGTAGTACCAAAAGATATGGTAGTGCTTTTTAGAAAAAGAAGAAACAGGAGATCAGTAATATCTCCCAAGGAAAACAGAGGCGAAGATACCAACCAGTAGCGGCGATAACTCCCGCTATTAACCCTGCGCCAGTTCCGACTTATCAACCTCAGGTTGCTCAGAATCAACCTAGTCAACAACAGTACCAGCAAAGGACTCAACAGCCTCTTCAGCAGGCTCATCCTTAGTATAACAATAACAATCGTGCAACACAATCACCAGGGTTTGACCCTATACCCATGTTGTACGCGGAACTTTTTCCACTGTTACTGGCCAAGTGGCACGTCTAGACTAGGTCTCCTCTTGCGGTACCAGAAAATTCACCCTTTTCGTTTAAAGCGGACCAGACTTGCCCTTACCATCAAGGAGGATCGGGACACAATATCAAAAACTGTCTCAGTTTCAAATCTGACGTACAGAGACTTGTCAGGAACGGGGTCTTATCTTTCAAAGATACTAATCCGAATGTTTAGACGAACCCGTTGCCACAACATGACAAGGCTGCAGTAAATTTAATTGAAGAAGGATTTGGCCGCAGTTATCAGATTCACGATGTACTCCAGTTGGGGACCAATCTGGTCAGGATGCATTGCATGCAGAGCGGGTACAGTCACGTAATACAAGACTATCTTCCAATCAAGGTGAAGTTGTTGTCATCATTTCCAATCATGAAATGGCCGGAGACGTTTGCGCCATAATTCCTCTGCTCAGTGAGTTGAAAGTTCCTCTTGACAGTAGAAAGATTCTCAACCTTGAACCAATTGAGGCTGAGTATGATGGTCAGAAAAATCAAAGGGCTCCAGTGGTGATTTATTTACCAGGACCATTACCGTACAGGTCAGATAAGGTTATCCCTTATAAGTACGATGTTACAACAATAAAAAATGGAAAGGAAACTCCATTACCATCTGTCGTAAACATTGCCGACATTAGTCGAGTCACACGGAGTGGTCGAATCTTCAACCGAGGAGTTGGAGAACCTGTCGAAGAGAAAGAAACTCGGGCAGAAGTTCCGAATCAAAAAATCGGGCAATCTAGTAATCTCGAACTTTCAAAGAACAGTGATGAGATGCTGAAGCTCATCCAGAGGAGTGAGTACAACATTGTATACCAATTATTACAAACTCCGTCCAGAATCTCGGTATTATCTCTCCTATTCAGTTCCGAAGCTCACAGGGAAGCTCTGCAGAAAGTTTTAGAACAAGCTTATGTGGGACAAGATGTAACTGTAGGACAGTTCGACAATATCATTTCTAACATCACTTCATGCACCAACTTAGGATTCAGTGATGAGGAATTGCCGGAAGAAGGCAAAAATCATAACATGGCACTTAACATTACAGTCAACTGTCGGGACAATGCTTTAGCCAGCGTACTGGTTGACACAGGATCATCTCCGAATGTTATGCCAAAGTCGACTCTAACACGACTACCGTTTCAAGGAGCTCCGATGAGGGACAGTGAGATCATTGTCAAAGCTTTTGATGGATCCAGAAAAATAGTTATCGGCGAAGTAGATCTTCCCAAAACCATCGGTCCTCACACTTTTCAAGTCACTTTCCAGGTCATGGACATCCGGGTAGCTTACAGCTGTTTATTAGGAAGACCTTGGATACACGAGGCTGGGGCAGTCACTTCGACACTTCACCAAAAGCTGAAGTTCGTCAAGAATGACAAAATCGTCATAGTCTATGGAGAGCAAGCCTTAATCGTGAGCAACTTATCATCATTTTCCTATGTAGAACTAGAGGAGGTAGTTGGAACTCAGTTCCAAGCTCTTTCGGTGAGCAATGAGGATCGACCTGAGAAAGGAACGTTGATTTCCTCATACAAGGACGCTCTCGAAGTAATCAAGAGTAACAACGTAAAAGGATGGGGACAACTTGTGATTCCAACGGATAACAAGAAAAAGAAAGGCCTTGGTTTCTCTTCAACCTGTTCCCAGACTGCTAAGAAAGACGAAAGTTTTCGTCCCATTAAGGACTTCTTCCTCAGCGGAGAATTCCTTCACCCAGTGTCTCAAGAAGTACGCACTATCAATGAGAGTAACTCCTCCGATATGGATGAAGAGTGGAAATCATATCTCAACGAGGATGGTTATTTGTCTCATGGAGAGGCACATATTCCATTTTGTTTTCCCACACAGAGTCCGAGATTCATTCCAAGATCAGACGTCAAGATGATGTACGGAAATTGTGATCCTGAGGGATGTCGTGCTCCACCTAACTCACTAGAAGAAGATCCGATGAAGGATAACTTTGACTACGACTATTTTGACCCACTAGATTACTTGCCTATCTGGCAGCCGTACCCATAGGACTTGGGGCAAAAGAGTCAGCCCAACGAGGCATATCAGTTGAGCAACATTGAGAAGAATACCTGCGTCCCTACCTAGTCATGGGGCCATTACTCAGGCTATTCTGAAAACACTCATCACATTGATGAACCTGCACAGACTGCATGACAAGAGTTCATCAACTATGATTTTCCAGAGGTCAACGTCATCGAGGAAGATGACTCCTCTTTTCCCTCAGAAGTATGGGACACTTTAGGACAGCCAAGCGGAAAGTACGACTTCTTAGTCAAGTATATTGCTCCTGAAAGCTCTCGTATCGAGCTCGAAGATATCCAGCCAACTGGATGGGGAGATTCCCCTGAGAATGAGGAAACTATAGAAAATACAACAGAAGATTTTGTTTACGACAACTCTGCCTGGGAAGAGGATTCCAATAATCCTGATCCACCAGAAATCAGCGTCATTTCTGAGGACAAATCAAGAAAGAAGGTACCATACTTTATGATTCACCGAGGAGTTCGTCGCCAATGGGTTGCTGTCGATGTTCCGAAAGTCGTCCATAAGTCTAAGTAATTGCCATATTTATTTTGACCTTTCACCCCGCCCAGGTGAAACAAATGTTTTATAGGGCTCGCTTTTCTGTAAATATCCCTCTTCGCTTCGCCCAAAGCGACAGAGTTTTGTTTTATAGGGCTACAATTTCCTGAATCGACAAGTCATTAAATAAATAAAATGTCATTCTGTAATTCCCGCATTAATTGTTGTTTTCTCTTTTTGCTTTTCAGAAAATCGTAATCCTAAAACAAACTCAATAAATAAAAACAAGCATTTTTCAATACACTGCACATACTCTTGCATTCTCTCTATCTCTTCTAAAAAATAAATCATCACGCCTTGCAGATTGCTTGTTTTAAACCCGTTGAAACATACGATCCCATGCCTTCTCCCAACCTTGAATTCCCGGTATTTGAAGCTGAAGAAGAAGAGGACACCGAAATTCCAGAAGAGATCTCCCGATTACTCAGACAAGAGGAAAGGTCTATCGATCCTCACAATGAGCCGTTGGAAATGGTAAATTTGGGTTCAGAGGAAGAGAGAAAAGAAGTCAAGATTGGGGCACTGATCGACCCGACAGTCAAAGAAGACTTGATAAAGCTTCTCAAAGAATTTCCCGATGTATTTGCTTGGTCCTTTCATGACATACCAGGGTTGGATACCAGTATCGTGGAACATCATTTGCCATTAAAATCAGAATGTCCTCCAGTAAAGCAAAGGTTGAGAAGAACTCACCCGGACATGGCTATCAAAATCAAAGAGGAAGTGCAGAAACAGATAGACGCTGGTTTCCTTGCCACCTCAGAATATCCTTAATGGCTAGCTAAGATAGTGCCAGTTCCGAAAAAGGACGAAAATGTCAGAATGTGTGTAGACTACAGAGACCTGAACAGGGCAAGTCCAAAGGACGACTTCCCTTTACCACACGTTGACATGCTGGTAGACAGTACAACAAAATTCAAAGTATTCTCCTTTATGGATGGATTCTTGGGCTATAATCAGATCAAAATGGCGCCGAAAGACATGGAGAAAACTTCCTTTATCACTCCATGGGGAACCTTTTGTTACAAGGTAATGCCGTTCGGTTTGAAGAACGCCGGGGCAACCTATCAAAGGGCCATGACGACTTTGTTTCATGACATGATGCACAAGGAAATCGAGGTGTATGTCGATGATATGATTTCAAAATCAAAAACAGAGAAGGAACATGTTGAACATTTGTCAAAATTGTTCGAACGTCTAAGAAAATAAAAACTCCGCTTGAACCCTAACAAGTGTACATTCGGTGTCCGCTCAAAAAAGCTCCTAGGGTTCATCGTCAGTCAGAAAGGGATTGAAGTTGATCCTGACAAGGTCAAGGCCATTCAAGAAATGCCTTCACCAAAAACAGTGAAACAAGTCAGAGGATTTTTGGGACGTCTGAATTACATCTCGAGATTTATATCCCTCATGACCGTGACATGCGCGCCAATCTTCAAATTACTCAGAAAGAATCAAGATTGTGTATGGACAGAAGATTGTCAAAAAGCTTTCGACAGTATCAAGGAATATCTGTTGAATCCACCAATTCTATCACCTCTAGTGGAAGGAAGACCACTGATCATTTACCTAACAGTCTTGGAAGACTCGATGGGTTGTGTACTTGGCCAACAAGACGAAACAAAAAGAAAATAGTCTGTCATTTACTATCTAAGCATGAAATTCACCGACTGTGAAACTCGGAACACTATGCTTGAGAAAACTTGATGTGCTTTAGCTTGGGCAGCTAAACGTATTCGCCAGTACATGATTTTTCACACTACTTGGTTGGTCTCCGAAATGGATCCGATCAAGTATGTCTTTGAGAAACCAGCTCTCACGGGAAGGATTGCCCGTGGGCAGATGCTGCTATCAGAATACGACATTGAGCACCACGCTCAGAAAATCGTTAAAGGAAGTATTTTAGCCGATCATTTGGCTCATCAACCGATTGACGATCAGGAATCAGTCGGTTTGACTTCCCAGAAGTAGATGTCATGTATCTGAAAAAGATTGCGATGAACCACTACCCAGTGAAGGGCCAGAACCAGATTCCCAATGAGGACTTATTTTTTACAGAGCTGTCAATAATTACGGAAATAGAATTGGGGCTATCATTGTTACCCCTCAGGGTACCCACATTCCTTTCACCGCCAGACTGACATTCAAGTGTACAAATAACGAGGCCGAATATCAAGCATGTATCATGGGTCTCGAGGAAGCGATTGATTTAAGAATCAAGAACTTGGATGTATACGAAGACTCAGCCCTGGTTATCAATTAGATCAAAGGAGATTGGAACACATACCAATCCAGGATGATTCCTTACAAAGATTACGCAAGAAGGTTATTACCATTCTTCAACAGTATCGAGTTTCATCACATCCCTCGTGAAGAAAATCACATAGCTGATGCATTAGCCACTCTCTCTTCCATGATTAGTGTAGGTCAATGGAACGACGTACCTAAGATTGACGCGATGCGCCTAGAAAGGCACGCTTACATCTTCACAATTGAAGCTGTCATAGACAACAAGCCCTGGTACCACGATCTCAAGTGCTTCCTTCAGACACAAGAGTACCCACCTGGGGCATCGAGAAAAGACAGGAAAACTCTCAGGAGACTATCTGGAAACTTCTTTCTGAACGGTGATACACTCTATAAGCAAAACTTCGACATGGTTCTACTTCGCTGCGTAGACAAACCAGAGGCAGACACGTTGATGCGAGAAATTCACGAAGGATCCTTTGGCACTCATGCCAACAGACACACAATGGCAGGAAAAATTCTAAGAGCATGGTACTATTGGTTGACAATGGAATCCGACTGCTACAAGTACATGCGAAAGTGTCACAAGTGTCAGATATACGCTGACAAAACCCATGTACCACCAACGCATCTCAAAGTTCTTTCTTCCCCGTAGCCTTTTTCTATATGGGGAATCGACATGATTGGCATGATTGAACCAAAGGCTTCAAACGGACATCGGTTCATCCTAGTAGCCATTGAGTACTTTACCAAGTGGGTCGAAGTAGCGTCGTACGCTAATGTAACCCGACAAGTGGTAGTCCACTTTATAAAAAACAATCTCATCTACCGTTATGGTGTTCCGAGCCAGATCATTATGGATAATGGATCTAATTTGAACAATAAGATAATAAAAGAGTTGTGTGCTGAGTTCAAAATGGAACACCATAACTCATATTCCTACCGACCTAAGATGAACGGTGCGGTAGAAGTAGCTAACAAGAACATTAAAAAATCGTTCAAAAGATGGTTGTAACCTACAAAGACTAGCACGAAATGCTACCCTTTTCTCTTCACGGTTATCGCACATATGTCCGCACTTCAAAAGGGGCAACCCCTTTCTCTCTAGTATATGGCATGGAGGCAGTACTCCCCGTAGAAGTAGAGATCCCATCAATTAGGGTATTGATGGAAGCTAAGCTAACAGAAGCTGAGTGGTGTCGAAGCCAGCACGACGAATTAAATATGATCGAAGAAAAATGAATAACGACTCTATGCCACGATCAGTTGTATCAACAGAGAATGAAGAAAACGTTTGACAAAAAGGTCCGACCTCGTATTTTTAGAAAAGTAGACCTTGTGCTCAAAAAGATACAATCATTCCTCACTGATTCTCGGGGCAAGTGGACTCCGAATTATGACGGCCCCTATGTGGTCAAGAAAGCCTTCTCAGGAGGTGCCTTGAGACTCGCAACCATGGACGGAGAGGAATTTGCCTACCCCACAAATGTTGATGTAGTCAAGAAATACTTCGCCTAAACTAAAAAAAATGCCTCGGTGGATTGAAAACCCAAAAGGGCGGTCCAGGCAAAAATTAGAGACATAATTTGAAAATCATCCCGGTGGATTGGAAATCTCAAAGTACAATTCAGGCAAAAATTAGGGATTCATGGTAAGTAACTACATCCAACATGGGTAAATTCCCCAGTGGTATTACTTTCCATCACGAAAAGACTTCTGTCAGGGTCATCTTCGACAGAAGCCCAGAATGTCCAGAATTTAAGTTGGTAGAAGGATAACGGTCGTTATGTTTTAATGTAGCCCTTTTCCTGTAAATTACCATTTTCTAAACTTTGTAAATACTCTATGGTATCACGCGCTTGGCTGATTACCATTCAATCAATAAAATTTGAGCCCTTGTGCTTTTGTTTGCAACTCTTCTTTATTTTTGCTTTATAGAATGACATTCAACATGATCAACGATTCTTGAAATAAAACAAAAATGAATTTACTTGCAAAATTTTTCTTCTGCTTTTAAATAAAGGTGGCATTTCCTTTTGACTTTAAACATCTGGAAGAACATCAACAACTTCCCCGAAAGTGATTTAACTTCAAAGTGCAGAATCAAAGTACTCCTTCTGAACCAGTGTACCTGACTGGAGGATCAACTGTTCAAACATCAGGTCACATCTGATATCTCCGGCAGAGTTCTTACCTCCTAAGACTGATCAATAAATCTCTTTCTCCCCATGGAGTCTACTTCTCCTAAGAAAGACAGTATTGCTATCTCGAACCATTGGTACATTTCATTCCCCACAGTGGTCGAATATCCAATCCAGTTCATTCACTAGTCTGTATGTCGCGTCTATTTTGTCAGCATAAACATACATACATCATGCATTAATAATTCATGCTCATATTCATATTGCATCGCTATCACTCTGGTCAGTTTCACTTCCAAGTGATAAAGTCCTCTCGTCGGTTGAGTCATCAGTACTTTCATCGTCGGGAAACGTTTTGTCTGAACATTCTCTCTCCAGTTTATTTCAGGATTGGAACCGTCCTTGACCACTTTGATAACTTGAACCTCTGAAAGGACAAGAAGACGTTCAACAGATACCTTTTGGAACATATCTCTTCACCATTGAAGATTATACCTTTGCTTTCTCGGATTAAGGAAAATCCCCAGAGAAAGCCTCTTAACAAATGACTCTCAACAATACATCGGTCTTTCTCCAAAGAAACCCAATGTTGGTGAAGTCATCTGCACCTCAAAAATTGGATCGCGTCACATGGCGTTTCTTCGTAGGAATCTTGAAGAAAAGTGTGATATCCCCAAGCAAAAGACAACAGCCTCTCAAGAGACTCGTTTCCCCCAGTAGAGGCAACAAATGGAATCTCCGACAGAGAAGTTTGTACACCTCTACAGCTCAGACCAAAGATTTTCCCCGGCAGGTCTGACATCAAATTTTTCTGTCAAATGGCATCTCCCTGTAAAACTCGGCGAGAAGTTTGACGAAAACCGCTACCCATAATATTCCTTGTCAAGAAAAAATATTCGACAAGAAGAAACTGAGACCAGTTCCTTGGTAGGAAACCAGGATCGAGGGGACGTTTATTGATTTCAGAAACTTAGACCAGTTCCTTGGTAGGAAACCAGGGTCGAGGGGAAGTTTATTGACAAAAGAAACTTAGGCCAGTTCCTTGGCTGAAGACCAGGATCGAGGGGAAGTTTTACCTTTTCTAAGTATCAATGCTTAGCAAAAGAAGATGAATGGGTAAACCGCCATTCATAGACACCATCAAAATTTCGGGTATTCCGATATTTAATCCTCTTGCACCCTGAATGTCCGAATACCTTCGCCATTCATACCTTCGGGTCCAAGAAGATTAAATAGGGGCATTTGTCATACCCCAAATTTTGACCACCAAGATTTTCCATCATTATGACAATCATTACCATAATATGGATGTACCATCATGCCTCATCAATCTCCTCAGGAATTGTTCAGCCTTCACTATAATCAAAGACTAGGGTTTTTTAACCACTCTCAGAGCTTTTAGACAAAAGATCGTTTAAGAATTGGCATGATCTTCAACTTGTCTAACCTCTCAAACATCCATGAAGGATCAAGGGGTCTCCCATATCAATAATCATGCATAAGTATGCAACATTCCAAGAGGATCAAGCCTCAGGATCGCAAGTGTCACCAAATTAGGGTTTTGGTCGACCAGGGTCTCCAGATGAAAATTTTCATCTGGGAATGAGCCAATGCTTCAATATTTGGTCCAATAAACTCAAAAGAATCTTAAGAGCCCATCCACAATGGCAAAGTCACCTTGAAGAACCATCTATCCAAAAATCAGGAATTAGGGTTTTGACCTAATTCAATCCTTGAGTTAACTTGTGAAGCAAGACATGACTTGAAGCTTTAAGATGTACTTTAAGGACCTCAAATACATCATATTGATACATCTACAAGATTTTATTGACTCAAATAGCTTGATTCATAAGCCACAAGAACTGAAAACCATCTGGTCATAAACTAGGGTTTCTGATGAAAAAGTAAACCCTATCCTTGACTGTTGGCCTACCCTTGATATCAAACCTTGGGGAAGGGTCCAAGACATTCCTAAATACCCTTAGAGGCCATCCATGAAGTTTAATTAGGCCTAAGGATTGATTTCACAAAAGGATCACAAAGTCAAAGTTTCATCTGATGGAAAAAGTCAACTATGCCAAAACCAAGTTTGACTTTTTGAAATTTTGGTCAACCAAAGTTTCCTTAACCCTAAAATGATTTTAATATGTGATTTGAATCATCATTCATCAAGAAAAATCAAGAAAAGTGAGATAATTGTAAAAGGGGTAATCTTAAAAAACATAGAATTTTTCTAAGTTATGGAACAAAGTGGCTAGGGTACCAACTTTGCAAGGTCATAACTCCTAAACCACAAGACCTTTTTATCCCATTCAAAGCTCAGTTTGAAGACCATCTTACATACTTCAAATATGTCAACTACAAGAAATTCCAAATCTTCATGGATTATGAGTTATGGATTGATCAAAATCACAAAAACATGAAAATCACACTTTTTCCAACACTTAGTGAAATTTTCACTAAGTCAGAATCTGTTTCACTTTTTCCAAAATGTAGAGGCATTTTTCAACTTGATGCAAGTTGATTCAAAACCAAAGTTGGATATCACATTAAAGTAGGATACATCAGCTTTTCAAATTGTCCAAAAATTCCATCAAACTCCATTTGAGCTAGGAGTTATGGATCTCCAAAGTTACCTTGATGCAAACTGCCTCCATGACAGTTTTAGGCAGATTTTGTGCAAACTTGCACCCCACGATTCCCTAAACCAATTTTGAACACTTTGATCATTGCAATTCTGTTCAGTTACAATCCAAATGGGTGGATGATCTGATCCACAACACAAAATGCCAAAAGACCTAGCTTTCCATGTGTAAAATCATCATGAATGGAACCTTGAAATTCAATTTAGGCATCAAGCATTAAAGTGATGCATTGAGGTGGCATTAATGAACCACAAACCAGTCTAATTGAGTCAAGATGTGTCCAAAGATCAGAGTACCTAAACCTGCAAAGTCTGGTGCAAGTCAATGGCTAGAGGAGACCATTGACCAAAGAATCAAACATTCAATACAATTTGATCCAAGTTGACATTCACTATTACTTGCGAAACAAACTTGCTCTACTATAAATAGAGCTCATTTGTGATCAGTTCAAGCACACCAAAGGCCCTAAACAGATGCCTTTCTCAAAATCACCTCCTTCACTCCAAAAACACCTTTTCTTGCAAGTCACTATCGCGTTTTGTATTTGGGAGTGATTCCAACCAAACCAATGGTTCACACACCTCACATATAACATATAGAAGTGTTCCAAACTCTTATATAACATCTGGAACACCAAATTCTCAAAATCACCAGCCAACTGCTCAAGTTCTTGACAGAGTTGCAGTTGAGGTACCATCTCAAGTTCCGGTTCACTTCAAACCACTCCAAGCATTCAGACACAACCCTTGGCATCTAAGGAAGCTGTCCAGATCATTGGAACCTACCTGCAACACCTCCAACTCAGAATTCGATCACCAACTGCAAGAGGTAAGCCTGATACTCTCAAACTCCATGATCCATGGATCATAAACATGTTTTCAAGTTACCATTGTGTTTCTGGATGCTTATAGATCATTTACCCTCAATCAATTGCTATGAATCAATCGTGTATGGAATTTCATATTGGTTTGTGTAAATTAGGGTTCATATGTGTTTATCACGATTATCTCCCACCACACTGAAAATAAATGAAATTAAATGCCATGGTCATGATCGTGAGTCAAAAACGAGCAAGATGGATATTTTGATCGTGTGATTCCATTAAGAAATCAGTGAGAAATCATGGATTTTGCAAATCTACAAAAATCAGAACACGCGCGTGTTCTTGGTGCCTTTTTTTAAATTTTTGAATATTTGAATTTTGTCATTTTATTTAATTGATTCAAAAATTAATTAAATATTTTTCAAAATTCACAAAAATGTTAAAATATTTTATTTTACAAAAATTTCCCAAAAATATTATTTATTTCATATATTTGAAATTTTTGCAAAGAATTAATTTTTATTTGTTTTTTTTGACATTTAAAATATTTCTTCCTCTTGATTTTCGAAATTTTAATGATTTTGAATCAATTTATGGATAAAAACATGAATTTTGAAACATTGGTCCAAGGTCATAATTCATTTTTTTTCACATGTTTTCTATAATTTTATTAATTTTTAATCAAATTTAATTCCATTTTTCAATCAAATTAGGGTTTTGATTAATTTCACCCTCACCAATCTTTTTCAAACTCTTTGGGCCTCCTAATAGAGTGTAAGACCCAATCCCTTTGTAAATAAATCATTTTGGGCCTCAGTCATTGTATAAGTCCCTCTGTACTTTTCAAAATCACGGCGCGATCGTCGCCTTTTTAACAAAATCAATTGGGCCTCCCTTATGTTGTAAGTCCCATCTTTATTCATTTTTCAAACTCTTTGGGCCTCTAATAGAGTGTAAGACCCAATCCCTTTTTAACCAAAATCATTTTGGGCCTCATACATTGTATAAGTCCCAACATATTTTCAAAAATCACGGCGCAATCTCCAGTTCAAAATCAAACTTCTTGGGCCTCTCCTTGAGCTATAAGTGCAACTTATTTTCTTTAAAAACACTTTTGGGCCTCTATTAGAGTGTAAGACCCAACCCCCCTTTGTACATAAATAAATTTTGGGCCTCAGTCATTGTATAAGACCCGATACAGTTTTCAAAATAACAGTGCGATCTTTGTTTTCATCTGGGCTACTCCTTGAGTTGTTAGCCCCATCTCTTGTACAAAAATAATCTTTGGGCCTCTAATAGAGTATAAGACCCAATCCTCTTTGTAAATACAATAACCTTGGGCCCCTGCTATGGTATAAGTCCCACAACATCAGTTAATAATACAATCTGTTATCCAATAAGTCATCTGGGCATCTCTTGTTGAATAAGCCCCAATTTTATGTCTTAAGATAATTGTTATCAAAACTTTCTTCAATTTCTTTTAACAACTAACATTACAGCATGGAAGCTTGCTCACCTGTAAGTTTTATCTGCTTCCATTTACATGCTTTATATATATAACTGTATTGCTGGAAGCTTGCACGCCTGTAAGTCCTTCTTTCATCTCTTTTAAATACATGCCAAATATATATATCTGTATTGCTGGAAGCTTGTACACATGTAAGTACTTCTTTCATATCCTTTTAAGTACTTGTCATATATCAACTGTATATATACTTGTATATCTGCTTAGAGTTTTCCCCGGCAACTAAGTCTAGAATTAGGTAAAGCCAGTTGGTCACTCTTTCAATACACTAAACATAGATCCCCAATAGGATTTCCAGATACAGTCTTGCCTTCTCTTGGGCTTAAACAATATGGAACAAAGAGAAAGGCAGTATTCTCGGTGAACCTTTTCTCAGAATCTCACTATTAGAACTTGTCAAAGAAATTCAGTTTCCCCAATGAGGATTAATTCCCGGTGAAACTTCTCTTGAATTTCTTCAAACTCTAGAACTGTTCATTACAGAAAAAATTAATTCCCGGTGAAACCTTTCTTGAACATTCTTAAATTTGGACCCACAGGCTTCCTAAAAGCATCCCCAGCCTCCTCTTGAGCTTTATACAAGGACCCTCGGGCTTCTTAGAAGTTCTCATGCCTCTTCTTGGGCTTAGTACAAGGACCCAAAGACCTCCTACAGGTATAAGACAGAACCTAGTCATCATTTGCTAGAGCAGTCTTTCTGAGTCAAAACATCAGACCAGTTAAGGGTTGAACTTCATCCCTTAACATACCAGCCTTCTCTTGGCCATAATACAAAGAGCATCCACCATCTGAGAACTAATTTCTCAACACCAGTAGACTTGAAGAGTCTCATCATCCCCTTTGGATTTCAATAAAACTCTCTTCCTTAAAGAACAAGAAATAACCCTGATCACCAGATCAATCTCCAAACAGAGTTAAAACCAATAGGTTTCCTAACTCAATTCTCAAACCTTATCTGTAATTTTCCCCAGTCAAGGTCAATTACTGTAAATTTCATCCTTAACCAAACCCTCATCATAGGAAAGAACTCCATCTTTTACCTTCAGTTAAATCCCCAACTAGGATCAATTTACTGTCACAATCCTCATCAGAACCTCAAGGTCTCTGATACCTCAACTTTTCTGTAACCCCCAGCAAGAATTGAATTGCCCTAATTTGGACCTGTCTTTGGATTTCAATAATCCTCAGTAGAAGTTAGCCTCCTCTTAGGCTTTGTATAATAATTCTCCCTCAGCAGTTTTTCAGGCTCAATCTTGGGCTTTGTACAAGACACCCCCTAAATATCTCTCAAATAGAGTCAGTTAATTTCAACCTCAATCTTGGGCTTTGTACAAGACACCATATAAAATCCTACAGCGGAGTCAGTCAGGATATTTTAGCCTCAATCTTGTGCTTTGTACAAGATAGATAATAACACTCCCTAAACAGAGTCATAACCCTCTCAGCTTTAATCTTGGTCTTTGTACAAGATAAATATTCTCCAGCTGAGTCAATCTTTTTAGCCTCAATCTTGGGCTTTGTACAAGACACATATAAATGTCCTCCCCAGTGGAGTCAAGACTCTTTTAGCCTCAAACTTGGGCTTTGTACAAGACAGATAAAACCTTTTTCCCCAAAGAGTCAAATCTCTTTCAGCCTCAATCTTGGGCTTTGTACAAGACACAAATAAACACTCTCTTGTTGAGTCAGTCAATCTCCAACCTCCTCTTAGGCTTTGTATAATGATTTTCCCCAGTGGAATCCAATCAACCTCTTAGCTTCAACCTTGGGCTTCAATCAAGGCACACAAAAATCAACATTCCCTCAGAGGAAATCAAAATCTCTGTAGGAGGATATTTTCTCTGTCAAATCACATCAAAACAGTCAATCAAAACAAAACCCTCAATTCCAGATAATTGATGTAAGTGGAACACTTGTAGATATAAACATCCAAGCTGTCTGTCCATCATTATCCTGGTTAAAACCTCATCTAATTTCTGTAAGTGGCAAGCCTCTGGATACAAACATCCAAGCCCATGTCCCTCTTTTAGCATGAATTCCTAAGGAAAAATGGCATTGCTCACACTAAGTTAAAGTTTTCTCCTTTAGGACAAATCACCCTGTAAAGGTAATTATGGCATTTCTAATCTCCATTGCATTCCAGTTAAAGTAATTTCCCTTTTCAAACCAGTTACCCAAACAACTGTGATTAACAGATGAGATATCTCTCTTTAGAGAAGACAAATTCTCTCTAAGTCAAAACCTTTTAGCTTCAATCTTGGGCTTTGAACAAGACACCAAAACAACCTTTTAGCTTCAATCTTGGGCTTTGAACAAGACACCAGACATCTGTTTCTTTCTTAGAATAGGAGGGACTACGATTGCTCTGATTTCCCTATACTCCATAACAAGGAACACGTAGGCATAAGATTGGGAAATCTTAGTGAGCGCATTAAACAAAAAACCTTAGGTCCCTGACATTACCAAAAACATCGGAAAACTCGAAAAATAACAAAAATACTCTCTCTCTCTCTCTCTCTCTCTCTCAGACATCCCACAAAGACAAACTTTTCCCATTTCATAGACAAACACAATCAAGTATCAAAGCAGATCCTAAAACTATCATCTCATGGATAACCATGTATAGGATGGGTAATTGACAACTTCCCATTGTATAACCTGACCCCGAACTCCCCAATCTCTGTCAAGCATTTGTCCAGTTAAACAAATGCGTGCAAGGTTCGTTTTAGATAACTTCCCCTTTCCCTTCCAGCTTCACGGGATAAATAAGAAATCAGAAAGTAGCAACCAACGTTCCTCCCACTGAGGTGAGGAAATCCCCATTGTGATAAGGTGGTCGCGTAACCGACAAAAATCGTACGCTACACTCTGACCAAATAAGTACTTCAGGCTTTTATGATCACTGAACACCTCAAATTTAGAGCCAAACAGATAATGTCTCCAAATCTTCAACACAAAAACCATAGCGGCCAATTCTAAGTCATCAGTAGGATAATTCCTTTCATGAACTCTCAAATGTCTCGAAGTATAAGCAACAACTTGTCCATTATGCATCAATACTCCACATAGACCCATCTTCAACGCACCACAAAAGATTCACTCGAATTAGGAAAGATCAACACCAGAGCGGTCGTCAACCCCTTCTTTAATTCAACAAAGCTTGCCTCACAAGCAACATCCCACCACTAGATATCACATGGCCAAGGAAACTCACTTCCTTCAACCAGGACTGACACTTCGACAATTTCACATACAACTTCTTCTCTTTCGACACTTGCAACACAGTCCTCAAATGCTCAGGATGGTCTTCTTCAAGTTTAGAGTATATCAAAATATTGTCAATAAAAACCACCACAAACTTATCAAAATACTCGTGAAAAATCTTATTCATATACTCCATGAACACCAGGTGCATTAGATACACCAAACGACATCACAGTATACTCATAGTCACCATACCTGGTCCTGAAAGTTGTCTTCGGAATATCATCAGGCTTAATACGAATCTGATGATAACCAGACCTCAAATCAATCTTGCTAAAACACAAGCGCCCACCAATTAATCCATCAAATCATCAATCCTCGGAAGTAGATACTTATTCTTGATCGTCACTCTATTCCACTGTCTATAATCCACACACAATCTCATAGTACCATCTTTCTTCTTCACCGACAACACAGGAGCACCCCACAGAGAAATACTCGGTCGAACAAACTTCATCCCAAGCAACTCTTCCAATTGTTTCTTCAATTCTCCTAACTCAGATGCAGACATCCGATAAGGAGCCATTGACACTGGACTCATACCTGGTATCAAATCCGCCACAACCTCTACCTCACGCTCTGGAGGCCAATCACTTACGTCATCAGGAAACACTTCCGAAATTTCGCAAACAAAAGGCAAAACACCAACTTCTCCACCTTCACTAATACTCAAAATTACCCTCAACATAAACATCTCAGCACCATCCTGCATCGACTCATCAAAACAATCTGTAAGCACTTGGTTTAACTTCAAACAATTCACTGCGCACACCACTTAAGCTCGTAAGACACGTCTATCTCATCCCACATTATCCCGTCTATTATCAACAAGAGATTAAGGGTGATCAGTTCCTCAATTTGTCAATAACAGCCGACTACCACGAGGCGGTACAAACTATCTTCACCAAACTATCGTAGCGTCCAACATCGCACTTAGCCATCGCTCCACACTTGAAGCATCCTGGAGAAGCACCATCTTCTCCCCCACTTATTTCATTCCTAACCTGCAAATGGAAAACAAAACAAGCATCGACAGTGTTTTCACGCACATGTCGCACACTAGGGAATAGACAACATTAGACAACCTGGCCGGACGGACTGACCTGCTCTGATATCACTAATGTAACACCCTTTTCTACACCACAATGATACACGGAAAAATACAAAAATTATCAGAGTAAAATCACCTCAAAAGGGTGCACATTTCTCAATAATCTCAAAATAAAACATTTGCTCCGTAAACAACGGGTTTTCCTCAAATTGTCAAAAACCATCAACAGTAGCGGAACCACCATAACCACAATAATCCAACATAAAAAGGTTTTCAAAATAAAACCATAGTCATCAAATAACAACAAAATAACAACTCAACAATGGTTTGGCTCAACGACCCAACCCGATGTTACACTATCAGAGCAAGACCCTCTACATCGACCAAAAGCAAAATAAACTCCAAAAGTCCTCGAAGGCATCCACGGCTAATCTGGATCACCTGCAAGTTACCCACGTGGAGGCAACATTCAAACAGGCAGGGTGAGTAATCACAATTCATTATAATCAATATACAAACAGGATATGTATAAAATAGCGTCATCATCATATACATCATCATCAGGGTTATCACAAGGAAAACATCAAAATCACCACATCATAAAATACATCAATGCCAAATAAATGCAATGCACAACAAGACTCGTGCATGTGGTACCAATCGTCACAGTCGATGGACACTAGGCCATCACCCTCCAAAGATCCCCGTCATTAGGATCGATTCTACACAAGAACCGGAGCACGTCAAAACCACCTCACATCCCCACAATGGGATGGAAGCCACAATAGACCAAAGTCTAACATCACTGTATGCTATTAATGCATGATACACAATGTCATAATCATCATCATCATCACAAGTCATTATGTGCATCATCATTCATCATAATCTCATCATATCATCATTCATTCATCAAAACATCATGCATCATCATCTTATAATCATCAATACAACTCATGGAATGTCACATCAAAATAGTCATGCATCATCATCTCACAATCAATATAACTCATGGTCATTCACATCGTCATTTAATCATCGAACATCACATATAAACGCAGCTTATAATGTCAAGATACATCATGGTAATTCATATCATCAATTAACCTTCAAAATCATGTATAAACGATTCATAATCATCAATAAACTCATAGTAATTTAGATAATCAATTATTCATAAAAACATCACAACATAATCATCTCATAATCATCAATAACATCATAGTAAATCATCAGAATAATCACAGCTCAAACGTCAAGACAACACAAGAAATATAAAACAAAGTTCGTGAACAACAGCCGTTCGCTGTGCGAACTAGTTCGCTGGGACCTTCGCTTTGCGAAGTTGACAGCGAATCCCCATCCCCATACAAAAACCAGAGAGTTCCCATTTTGTCTCTTGCTTGCCACCCTGTTCGCTTTGTGAAGCCACTCGCTGGGAAGTTCTTCGTGCGAACTAAAAATCACAGTCAAAATTCATCTCAGTACCTCAACACAAAATCATCGCGCATTCGCTGCGCTACTCGCTTTGCGAGTCTGGGGCGAGTGTTCGCCTTGCGAAGGAAACGTTCGCTCTGCGAACGTGCGATTTCAGGAAATCACTGCTACACATCAGTAGCACAACAGGTCCAAAAACCCTTACGATTTCAACGCCAATTACCCCAAAAACATCCCTATAACATTCCTAAGGAATTATGGTAACCAAAGGCACAAAACCTATGACTATTAGGTCGATTAATTCCACTGTTCAAAACCTCAAACCACCTAAACCTTCACAAACTCTCAAGATTCCCATAAACCCCATAACTCCCTTTCACCACAAGGTCGAAACAACATCGACAGGGAAAATCACCTTCAAGGTCTATTTCATCTGATTCAATTCAACCCTTAATAATCAATTCATAAAATACCCTCAAATCATCGGTTTATCATAAAAACCATAAACCCTCATAAACCTCAAAATCCACTTTAAATACATCGAATCCCTATATTGAAAACAATGAAAGGCAATTCTTCCCATACCTTAGATTGTCGATTCGAAGCTTTCTCTATTGAGTCTTTGGAAACCTTCTTGAATCCTCGCCATTCCCTTTTTTCCTTAGAGCTCTTGCCTTCTTTCTTTCTTTTCACGGTCTAACACAAATGAATCCTCATCTTCTCAATTTCTCCTTCTTGGTTAAACTTAACCTTTGGGCCCTTAAAATGGGCTTTCCCCATACTACCCTCATTAATCCTCCTCAAAAGTCCATATTGCCCTTAATTCCTCTAATATTATTTAAATTAATAATAATACTAATATATTCCATATTATATACTATTATTAATTAAATAACCAAAACTCCACAAAACTCCACACAATGCCCAAAACATCAAAATTCACCAAAATTCAAGAATATTATATTTAAATAAATTAAATAATTATTCTTACAAATTTGGGGTGTTACAGTTATGCTCTAAAAGATCTTGTTCATCTTCCAAAATTCCATGTGTCTTTGAAGTGTGTCTTCTAAACTTTTTTTATTTTGTTCATATCACAGTGTGTGATTGAAGGGAAGTGAGAGGGGTCTTGTATCTATGAGAGTCTTAGATAGAAATAGCACGAGTAGAGATTAGGTGAGAAGATTGTAAACTAGAATTTGTTTGCTGAGAATCCTCAAACTAATTCTATTTTAGTGGATTTCCTTCATGGCTTGGATGCCCACAGATGTAGGTGATGTTGCACTGAACTAGGTTAACAACCGAGTGTGTTATTTACTTTCTGAAATTTTATTTTATTACCTTGTCTTTAAGTTGTTTGAAGTTCAGATATTAGTGTCGTGACATCTCTTTCGACATCTCATATCTGTTACCAGAATTTCACATATAGTAAGGGAGATTAGAATTTGAGGTCCAGTTTATGTAAGGTGCACTACGCCAAAAATGACTTTTACTAGCGCACCTTAGACAACGCTTTTATGAAAAAGCGCTGCTATAAGTTAAATAAAAAATAAAACACGGAAACTGTACACGAAAAAGAGTTAAAGCGCTGCTAAAAGGCCTACCTTAGACAGCGCTTTTTGTAAAGCGCTGGTAAAGGCCCACATTAGCCAGCGCTTTTCAAAAGCGCTGCTAAAGGCCTATATTAGCCAGCGCTTTTTCTCAAAAGCGTTGTCTAAGGTCTTATTAATTAAAATAAAAAATGGAATAGTATCAGTATTCTATTTTTCATATCTCTATTCTTTCCCTCTCTGCTGCGAACTGCGAACGACGAGAACGAATGAAGAACAACTCTCGCTACCGTCGTCCACCCTCCTCCACCGTCTCGGTTACAGTCTCGCCGTCTTCCTTCCTCCATTGTCCTCCACCGTCCTCCACCGTACTCCACCGTTCTCCACCGTTTAGGTATGTTTTCTTCTTTTCTGTTATGGTTAACGTTAGAGATGATAAATAGTGGTTATACTCATGAATGTAGCTTGGTACTGATGTGTTAGTTTTATGGTTTGTTTCTGTATGTTGAGCAAAGGATAATTTTGTTTGGAAATTGGAAATATTTGAATTGATATGTTCATTTTTCAGAAATTGGTAATGGTCTTGTACTGATATGGATACATTGTTACTACTGCGCCCAATTTGTACATCTATTTTGGTTTGGTTTGATACTTGTAATCAATTTGATATTTATAAATAGTATAAATATGTGATGTTGCTGTTGCAATTCATGTCACAAATTATATTACGTAAATACTATCTTGCTGAGATTTTGCAATTTGTTGCTTTGTTTGCGATTTCGGTAACCTGTCAATTTAAGTTGTGCGTTGTGCGAATTACTCCGTTGAATGCGTTTTTTGATCACTATGTATCAGTTCATTTTGTTGTGTGAATAATTCCAATTGTCGGTTGCGGATCTGTTTTGGTTTTCTATTTATCGCATTTAGTTTTCAATTCGATTTCATAATGTTGTTAATCCTTGTTTTCTTTATTACAAGTTAGATGGCTACTAATGAGGATCACCCACATGATGATTCTATTCATGATGGAGGTAAGAACGTAGCTAATGCGGAAGAGGAAATTAAAAGAGGAATAACAGTTATGAAGAAAGTGATTCGTGATAGAGATCGAGGCATCATATTAGATGTGCATTGGAGCCCACAAGGCCTTCTTATTGAGTCTAACGGTTATACGTTGACAAGTTTTATTGGTGCACTTGTAAGGAATGAGGTTCCAATTACTTGTGAGGATTGGAGAAATAAAGAGTTGAAGGAAGCCAAAGAATAAATTTAGAGTGAGATAAAGGTACCATAATTATGTCTTTAATTATGCCAACTAATTCTGTCTTTTAAATTACTTGTACTAACGCACAATGTGTATGTTTTTCTTAGAGGTGTTTCAACATTGATGATGATAGAAGACCTTTTTGTCTCAAATTGGCCGGAAAACTACTAAGAGGGTTTAGAAGATTTTTATCAACCAAGTTTCTTAGGGATGCAGAAGGTAATTTTGTTGATGCAGAGCTTCCATCTAAATATGGAGCTTTGATTTCACAAAAAGAATGGGACACGTTTAAAGCCAAACGAATAACCCCAGAATTTCAAAGTGTAAGTGAAACAAATCGGGAAAGAGCATCAAGTCCCGCCTATCCATATAGAAAGGGACGTGTTGGATATGGACGCTTAGAACAGTCTATAGTAAGTATCTATAAATTTCAATGATATACTTGTTCATCATGAGTTATATTTGATCATATTATTTGGCTTAATGTGTAGTTACAAAAGGAGAATAGTTCTGAAACATCTCTTCCGGAACATGTTTTGTGGAAGGAAGTCCGTGTGGGCAAGGATGGAGTTGTTAAAGAAGGTGTTCAATAAGTATTTGAGAAATGTGTAAGTTTAACATTATTTCTTTAATTAAATCAAAACTTTATTAAAAAATATTTGACAAATATTCGATATTCATCTTATTTTCAGGAGACTCTATCTCAGTCTTTATCTCCAGATGAAGCCAATGATTCCAGGAGCATACTTAGTCGGGCATTAGATGTCCGTGAGTATTCTGGTCGGGTGAGGGGTAAGGGTTTTGGGGTCACTCCGACATCCTTGAATATTAAAAAACAAAAGGCTCCTAGTAATAAAGAACTTCAGTAAAAATTGGAAGCACTGCAAGCTGAAGTTCGTGAATTAAGAAAGGAAAAAGAAAGAGATAGCGCTTCGGACAAAGATAGTATCAACTGTAACTTTCAACCGAATATTCCAGAGGTAATTATATATATTTTTATGAAATTAAATTATTAGCTTAAATTATTTAATTGACATATATATTATTGGTTTTAGGGCATTTCCCCTTGTCACCTCTACTTATCGTCACCAACTTATCGGATGGTTGGCAAGGGAAAATTGTATAACACTTTGGGAGAATTACTTCACACTAAACCGCTCCCTACTGAATGTTTGAAAGTCTCGGTTGATATTGCTTTAGAGATGGATGCATTATTACCATATCCTGACGATGTTTCGGATGCAACATTAGTGGGAGATGCAATAGGTTCGTTTGTTGCATGGCCGTCAGGCCTCATTAGCGTAGGATATTAGGTATGCTTAAAACCATTATGAACCTTTGAGTATTCAAAGTTTTTACGCGCATTTTACGTACATTTTTTACATGGTAATGTTAATTAGACTCCAACAACATCCAAAGCAAAAGATAAGAGGATTCCGCAACATACCGAGTCCGTTGTTTCAAAAAAAGAGGTACATCACAATTATATAATATTCATGCATGGAAAATGTTAAATTCGTGACCTTATACTTCATCTAACGAATTATATGATATATAGCTTCATGGTAAAGAGATTAGCAACGTTTCCACACAAAAAAAGGTTGTTGCTAAGAAGACCGCGCCTAGAAAAAAACCTACTTCCAAGTATAGGTCGTGCCTTCAGACATTTCTAGAAATGATAGATATTCCGAATGGAGGTATTCGTCTTGTACCTATGGAGGAAGGTATTTATGGCTTTTAATATGAACAATCAATTGGTAATGAGGAATTTGAGCAAGTTTTTCGTCATGAAGAATTAGGCGTCAGTGTTGTCAATGCATACGTGAGGTATATCCGATCTACTTTGTTATATTAATTGAACAACTTATTTACTTTATGTTTCAAATGAATAGTCTAATGTTAATGATGTTTTTATTTAAGGTTTCTGTATGACAAATTGATGCGCCCACGTGGATTGGAGCAAAGATTCGCATTCTTAAGTCCCGCGAGTATCAACTTAGGGTTAATCATAAATAAACTAGATGATGTCATGGTGTATGTACTCAACCGCTTTATGGCCGACAAAGATACATAAAAGTTGTTCTTTTTACCGTTTAATACTGGGTTAGATTTTCATTCTAAATTCATCTATTATAATTTTTTTGTATTTTGACGTTGTGTAGAAAGTTTCCATCTAACATTTGTTTAATCTTACAGTGGACATTGGTTGTTGATCGCGATTAATCCTATCAGAGAAGTTGTGTATTATCTGGATTCGTTAGGAAATGATTGGACAACATACCCGGATATGAAGAAAATGATTGATACGTAAGTTAGATTGTTCTAAATATTCATGTGTCTATTTATTTATTTATTTATGTGAATTGTTCTAAATATTCATTTATATTTTATTAGCATTATACAAGCTTTTCGAGCACAAAGAGATATCCAAGTAACAAAGAGGAGAGCCAACAACATTACATGGATTGGAGTGAAGGTATATTAATTATCACATTTTTTATTATATTAGTGATGATACTTGATAAAGCTAAGGATTTATCCATATTTTCTTTTCATGTGTAGTGTCCTCGGCAACGTAACGGTATAGATTGCGGTTATTTCATGTTGAGGTTTATGAGAGAAACTCTTTTTTTGGATCGAATAGAGATTCCATCCGATGTATGTATTTCTAACTTATGAGTTATTTTAATATTTAACACATATTTCTCATATAATTAAATAGTTGAAACTAAATCAAACTATGTTATATTATTATGTAGTACTTTGATGAATTCAAGTGTGCGTATTACTCAAGAGATCATTTGGATGAAATTAAAGAGGATTGGTGTCAATTCATTATTGAGCTCGGAGTTTTATAAGGTATATTGTACTCTTACTTACTGATGAGAATTTTGAGTATGTATAACTTTGTAACTATAGACATTGTTTATTATTGTTTTAATTGAATTACAATCTTTTTGTGTTGTTTCAGGTTATATGTGCAAAGTAGAAGATAGAGTTATCTTGATGTGCATTGCTTTTTGCTTAGCATTTCTATAAGTAATATGTAGATTTGAAGCAAAATGTTTTGTTGAATGAAAATTGTATATATAAATAGGAAAAATTTGTGAGTATATATTGGTTTGAAGCTCCAATTTATGATATTTTAGTGCAAAAATGTGGTTGAAAAACAGGTGCAAATTGTGGTTGAAAACCTGGTGCAAATTGTGGTTCAAAAACAGGTGCATATAAACTGTATAAAACAAACATCATTTTTTTTCAGTAATTTGAATAAAAAGCGATAAAGTTGGGTTTAGACAGCGCTTAGTCCAAAAAGCGCTGTCTAAGGTATACCAAAAAAAGCAAAAGCGCTGTCTAAGTTATACTAAAAAGAAGGAAAAAAGCGTTGTCTAATGTTAGTCTAAAAAACAAAAAGCGATGTCTAAAGCACCATTTAGACAGCGCTTTTAACATTAACCAAAGCGCTGTCTAATCTTTTAGCAGCGCCAGTTTAGACAGCGCTTTTAAGCGCTGTGTAATGCCAAAAAAAGCGCTGTCTAAATGCTTTTATGGCATAGTGGTGGATGTATTCAGTAGAGCGATACATGAAGATATTTAATGGGTATACAAAGAATCATCACCATCCAGAAGCTTCGATTGTTAAACGATACACCACAGAAGAAGCTATTGAGTTTTGTATAAACTATTTGTTAGAAGCTAACTCTATTGAAATTCCCGAGTCTTGTCATGATGAAATATATGATGATAGAGGTATTCAAGGTTTAAATGTTAAGCCATTTGACCGAGATGTAGTTCTTCAAGCACATTTGTAAATATTGAATAACCTTAGTGAAGTGCAATCTTACTTGACCATTCACAAAAGTCTTATCAAGGAAAAATTCCCCCAGATGAGTGAAAAAATGTTGTTTAGAGAGCACAATAAGACTTTCATAAGTTGGTTTATTTAATGGGTTTCTAACTAGAGTAGTGCATCAGAGACAATTAAATGGATGTCACACATTTATATGTTTAATGTAATAACGTGGAGTGCATAAGACTTTACTAAATATTCATTCTATACAAAATCAAAGGATGATTGTAGCATCATACAAAATAATGAGGTTATGGTCGAAGTTGAATCCATGTACATCACTAGTTCGAAAGTTAAGAACCATGTACTGGCATCTAGAGCTTACTTTGGGGGTCATTGAGTAGATTATGGAGATTGATTATGTTACTTTTAAATTGCCTTTATTTAAGTGCAAGTGGATTGACAGTAACACTGGTGTAGAAACTGATGAATTAGGATTCACATAGGTTGATCTTTGAAAGACAACTTATATGAACAAACCATTCATCATGGCATCCCAAGTAAAACAAGTTTTAAAAATCAGTGATCCTTAAAACACAAGATGGTCAATTGTTCTACAAGGAAAATATAATCTTGATAGTGATGAAAATGAAGATTTAAATTTTGATACCCCTTCTTTCGCAACACATGTACGTCTCTCATCATAAGAATATGATTCTGATGATGATGCAGATGCACATGCTATTCGTTATGATCATTAAGAGGGGGTATGAGAAAACTAGTAATTATATGTTTTATATCACTTAGTAATATATATATATATATATATATATATATATATATATATATATATATATATATATATTTACTCATTTATATTTTTATATTCTTTTTACTAAAGATATAATGTTGTTGTTAATGATCTTAGTTGGTTTCAAATGTGGTTCAAATTATAGGTGTTTAACTACTGGTGACAAATCGCAGAAGAGAACTTTTGGACGGCCTACGAGACTTTGCATTTTGGTTATTGTTTTTGTTTGTTGATCATTTATTTTAATTTTAATTTGTTGTAAAATTATAAGGTGTACATGGCATAATGATTCTATTTGGGAAATGGGAAAAGGTACAAAGTATATGTTTTAGAAATGACCAAAATATGGTTTTGTAATACTTTTGGCTTTACATGAGGTAATTCGATAATGTGTTAGGCTTAGATCACTAATTCAATACGTATAACATACTTCTAGTTTGTCTTGTGAAAAAATATATACAATAATCATATATGAAGATAATACTACATGCATTGTTCAATTGAGATTTGATTATTAAATTAAATGATACCAAACAAAACACATATCTCTAAAATTCTTTTTTACTCATGATCTTTAGAAGAGTGGTGACATAAACATCTAACAAATTTGTTTATATGATAATCTAACAGACTTTTTTTTTACAAAATCACACAAAGTAAAACTTTTAACCAACTAGTACAAAAAATTAATCTTCATCGTTAAAGAAATAATCATGCCATTAATGGAAAAAAAATAAATTTATCTTATAAAATATTATACTTTTTTCCTTCATTATATTTTTTTTCTACCGAATCTTTTCTAATAAGATTTTAACTAAACATTTTCTAAAGGAATATCTAATGAAGAGTGTTATGAATAATTGATAAGCTTATAAATAATTGTCTGATTTTAATATGTCATAAATAGTACATATCTCATTGTGTAAAGATGAGCTTCGGATCTTTTTTCTCTAAACTTATGTTTTCTATAAGTATTTTTTTTTTATGTTTGACAAATTTATACCTTATAAAATATGTATTTTTCTAAATTTAATTTAGAATAGAATATCTCTACTATATTTAATATTAATTTTGAAAATTCCATTACTATTTTGAATTCACTAGTCTTGATTGCATATTTGCATTATCACTTAGCTTTGTCATCCCTTGATTTTCTCGCTTAGGTACAAAACTTTCCGCTCAGCGTCGATCTTCTTTCCCTTCGATATCTTTAGCCGCCTCTCATTATGTGAGATTTCACACTTTGATTATTGCATAGATAAAAAACGTAAAATTGGCCCCTAATAGTTTTGCATAACTTGATTCGTGCGACATCTTTACAAATTCTAATTTACCCATTTAAAATAGTTGGGTAACTTTACCCATTTTAGTTGTTAAATATTGAAACGCTTGTGTGTCTATTTATTATATTATTAATAATATATGTTAGTAATATTTTATACAAATTTGCCATTAATTTATTAAATGTAGATTATCCTTTCCAATTCAATTGAACGTTACTTTTTTCACAATTTAGATCTTGACTTCACGTTAAACTTTCCACCATTAAGACCCTCTTTTAATTGCTCCACTTCAAAATATATAAATGCCACAATTTTTTTTTTACAAAAATTCACAAAGATTTTTATTATGTTGACGTGTAACCTTTTTATCGTCCAAAATTATTATTGTCATAAAAGTTCAACTCCGAATTTTTTGAATATATCTTATTTTTTCAAAAAAATCAATGCCTCAAAATATTTACGAAAGTGGCTAGATTTTCAAAAACACTCTAAGGGTGACGCCGTATGGGATGACACCTCAGTTGGAGGCCACATGCCAAACTATATGGCGCCTCAGTTCATAAGAACCCTAGGAACCCTAATTCATTTTTGCTGAGGAGTCGCCATCCCAGATGGCGCCTCAGTGTGTTATTTAATTATTTTTATTTTTTTTAATTGGGAATAAAAAAAACATTTATAAATTTTTTTAATGTTTTGTTAAATTAGTGAATTGAAAATTGTATTTGAAATAAAATTATGATAGCCATAAATGCATCACATTGTTAAGGATAATAATTAGTACAATATTTGGATACAAAAAAAATCAATGATCGTGCCTATCTAAACGACCGCCGATTCCACATTCAGGGGCTCTTGCACGGCGTCTCGGTCTAGCACCACGAATTTGTTGAGGTGTGGCTGATCTTTGTGTTTGTTGAGATGGCCCCGACGCATCAGACGATGGCCCCGGCGTATGAGACAAATTCTGAAGCATCTGTCCCTAATAGTCGGGGGGTTACCGCCGACGGTGCTTCCGTATTCCAGCTACATGCCCATGTTTGTGTAATTTGTATTGGGGGGTTGGGTTGGTTCCATACGGTAAAAGATGCATTAATGGGTGTTGGTACTGAGTCAGCGGTTGATGTGGGGTCACTAGCGCAAAAACGGTTTTAGACAGCGCTTTTTTAGCCTTTAGACAGCGCTTTAAAGCGCTGTATAAACCAGCGACGCTATAGGTTTAGACAGCGCTTTTGGTATTACCAAAAGCGCTGTCTAAAGGGGCGTGTATTTAATGAAAAGCGCTGTCTATGGTACCTTTAGACAGCGCTTTTTCACATTATATGGATTACTTTAGACAGCGCTTTCGTCAAAAGCGCTGTCTAAGCCCTACCTTTTTTTGACTTTTTTGGTACACCTTAGACAGCGCTTTCTCCAAAAGCGCTGTCTAAGACCTTCCTTTTTTGACTTTTTTAGTACACCTTAGACAGCGCTTTCACCATAAGCGCTGTCTAAGACCTTCCATTTTTGACTTTTTTAGTACACCTTAGACAGCGCTTTCACCAAAAGCGCTGTCTAAAGTGGACCTTAGACAGCGCTTTCACCAAAAGCGCTGTCTAAGGTGTACGAAAAATTTTATATAATTTTTTTTTAACCACAATTTTACCAGGTTTTTTCAACCAGAATTTGACCTGTAATTTTCAACCAGCAATTTTTTTCAGAATTGGCAATTCAAACCATTGGCCTTTCTACACCAAAATTATATATCCAAAATTGGCATTTCATACCAATATATATATTTAAAATTACAAACCAAAATTGTATATACACCTATTTATAATTACAAATCATTACATTTTTCTACAAATGCACATTTTACTTATTCACCAAAATTGCATCCAACCAAAGCATTGCTTCCAACCAAAGTTATTGCTTCCAACCAAAGCATTTTTTCTACAATGCACATATTACTTATACACCAAAATTGTATATACACCAAAATTGCATCCAACCAAAACATTGCTTCAATCTACATTATAGGTCCTGAAAACACAAAGATTGTAATTCAAAGTATTAAAATTCAAAGTATATACACCAAAAATTGTAATTCAAAGTATATACACCAAAATTGTAATTCAAAGTTTGTAATTCAAAGTATATACACCAAAATTGCAATTCAAAGTATATACACCAAAATTGTAATTCAAAGTATATACACCAAAATTGCATCCAAAATTGTAATTCAAAGTTTGTAATTCAAAGTATATACACCAAAATTGCAATTCAAAGTATATACACCAAAATTGCATCCAACCAAAACATTACTCCAACCAAAGTTACACATATTAAAATTCTCATCAATTAAAGTAAGAGTATAATATTATACCTTAAGTTTGTAAAATTCCGAGCTCCATAATGTATTGACACCACTCCTCTTTGATTTCATCCAATAGAGCCTTTGTGTAAGTAGCACTCCTGAATTCTTCAAAATACTACATAATAATATAACATATAGTTTGATTTAGTTTTAACTATTTCATTAGACAATATGAGAGATATGTGTTAAAATAACTCATAAGTTAGAAATACATACATCGGGTGGAATCTCCATTCGATCCAACGAAATAGTGTCTCTCATAAATCTCAACATGAAATAGCCGCAATCTATTTGATTGCGTTGCCGAGGACACTACAAATGAAAATAAAATATGGATAAATTCTAAGTTTTATCAAGTAAGCATCACTAATATAATAAAACATGTGATAATTAATATACCTTCACATAATTCCATGTAATGGTGTGGTCGATTCCCCGATGTTCTAGGAATGCTTGTATAGTGCTAATAAAATATAAATGAATATTTAGAACAATTCACATAAATAAATAAATATACACATTTCTATTTAGAACAATTTCACTTACGTGTCAATACAGTCCTTCATATCCGGGTATGTGGTCCAATCATTTCCTAAGGAATCCAGATAATACACTACTCCGCGGATAGGATTGATTGCAACCAACAACCAATGTCCACTGTAAGATTAAACAAGTGTTAGATAGAAACTTTCTACACGAAGTCAAAATACAAAAAAAAATATAATAGATGAATTTAGAATGAAAATCTAACCCAGTATTAAACGGTAAAAAGTACAACTTTTCCGTTTCTTGGTTGTCCATAAAGACGTTGCGTATATACGCATGGACCTCATTTGGTTTCGTCAATATTTCGGTTAAGTTGACAGCGCTGGGGCATAAGAATGCAAATCTTTGCTCCAATCCCCGGGGGCGCATAAAACTGTCATACAGAAACCTGAAATAAAAACATCATTAACATTAGAATATTCATTTGAAAAATAAAGTAAATAAGTTGTTCAATTACCAAAGTAGATCGGATATACCTCAAGTATATATTGACAACAGTGACGCCCAATTCTGTATGTTGGAAAACTTGCTCGAAGTCTTCATTACCAACATTCTGGTCAAATTCAAAGCCATACAAATCTTTCTCCATAGTTATCAGACGAACACCTCCAGTCGGAATATCCGTCATTAATTGTAGAAAGGTCTGAAGGCACGTCCTAACCTTGCCGATAGGTTGTTTTCTAACCCTGGTATTCTTAGCACCAACAGTTTTTTGCGTTGAAACGTTGCTAATCACTTTACCAGGCAGCTATAAATCATATAATTTGTTAGATGAAGTATAAGATATCCAATTTATCATTTTCTATGCATATAATTGTGATGTACCTCTTTTTTTGAGACAACGGACTCGGTATGCTCCGGAATCCGCTTATCCTTTGTTTTGGATTTTGTTGGAGTCTAAATAACATTGCCATGTAAAAAATGAAAATAAAATGCTCGTAAAATCTTTGAATTTACACATTAAGATTAACAAAGGTTTATAACGGTTTTAAGCATATATACCTCATATCCTACGAGTATGAGATTTGACGGCCATGCAACAAACGACCCTATAGCTTGTCCCACCACTCTTACCTCCGAATCATCATTAGGATAGGGTAATAGTGCTTCATTCTCCATAGCAATATCAACTGATACTTTCAAACTTCCAGTAGGGAGGGATTCATTATGAAGTACTGTGACCCCATTGTTAAACACTTTTCCCTTGGCAACCATCCGATGAATTGGTGAAGATAAGAATAGTTGACATTGGTGAATGCCCTAAAACCAAAAATACATATGTCATTGTTAATGTGTATATATGTAATTAAATAATTTAAGCTACTAATATAATTTCATAGATATATATATATATATATATATATATATATATATATATATATATATAATTACCTCTGGAATAATCGGATGAAAGCTGCAGTTGATACTATCCTTCTCTGATCCATCTCTAACACCAGAAGCGTTATCCCTTTCTTTTTCCTTTCTTAATTCCCGCACCTCGGCTTCTAGTGCTTCCAATTTAGCTTCAAGTACTGAATAACTAGCAGCCTTTCCCTTTTTAATATTCAGGGAGGTCGGGGTGATCCCAAATGCCTTACCCCTCACCCGACCAGGATACTCAGGGACATCTAATGCCCGACTAAGTATGCTCCTGGTATCATCTGCAGGTACAGACTGAGATAACGCCTCCTGAAAATCAGATGAATATCGAATATTTGTCAAATATTTGTTAATAAAGTTTTGACTTAATTAAAGAAATATTGTTATACTTACACATTTCTCATATACTTGTAGAACCTCTTCTGGAACAGATCCAGACTTGCCCACACGGGCTTCCTTCCACAAGACATGTGCAGGAAGAGATGTTTCAGAGCTACCCGCCTTTTGTAACTACATATAAAGCCAAATAATATGATCAAATATAACTCATGATGAACAATTATTATGTCATTGCAATTTATTGATACTTACCAATTGTTGCTCCAAACGTCCATATCCAGTACGTCCTTTCCTGTATTTATATTGGGGATCTGATGCTCTATCCCGATTAATTGCACTTAAACTCTTAAATTGCTCGGTTTGTCGTTTGGCTTTAAACTTCACCCATTCTTGTGGTGAAATGAAACTTGCATATTTAGATGGAAACTCTCCATCAACAAAATTACCTTCAGCATCCTTAAGATAGGTTTTGTTTAAATATGTCCTAAACCCTCTTAGGAGCTTCCCTGCCAATCTCATCAAATAAGCTTTTCTGTCGTCCTCGACATTAAAGCACCTCTAAAAAAACCATACACATTGGTTAGTACAAATAATTTAAACGACATAATTAGTTGGCATAATTAAAGACATAATTATGGTACCTTTATCTCATTCCAAATTTTTTCTTTGGTTTCCTTCAACTGTTTGTTTCTCCAGTCATCTAAAGTAATAGGAACCTCATTCCTTACAAGTGTACCAATGAAACTTGTCAACATATGACCGTTAGGCTCAACAAGTGTGCCTGTTTCGCTCCAATGCACATTATAAGTCATGCCTTGATTTCTAGCATGGATCACTCTCCTCATTATGGTTATTCCTCTCCTAATCTCTTCTTCCATAGTTCTGCTACTTCCAACCTGATCATCATGTGGATGATCATCATCATGTGCGTGATCATCAGCATGTGGGTCATCATTGTTAGTAGCCATCTAACCTGGAATAAATAAATCAAGGATATCAAATATAATATATAACAAATATAATAAAGAAATAAAGGATATCAAATATAAAAAATATGACATAATATATAACAAACTTAACGAAATCCAATACCCCATTCTCGTACTCTTTGGACAATCGATCGGCATCCATCCATTTTTTATCCATGGTTTTCCTACTTATTAATCCTAACAGTTAGAAAGAATTTAACATTAGCATAACAAGTCCAAACTAAGAAATTCAAAGCAATTAACTTCATTAACAAAATTGCTTTGAATTTCGGTTCTTTAGAACAACAACCTCAAGAATTTACATTATTAACATTAACACTAACACTAACACTAACACTAACACTAACCTAACACTAACACTAACACTAACCTAAACTAAACTAAACAAAACAAACACATTATATAGCAATAGTTAACAATGTAGAAAAATGTTAACAAGAACAAACTATAATAGATGTTCTAAACTAACACTAACACTAACACTAACACTAACCTAACACTAACACTAACACTAACCTAAACTAAACTAAACTAAACAAACACATTATATAGCAATAGTTAACAATGTAGAAAAATGTTAACAAGAACAAACTAAACTAACACATTATATTGATTCTATTCCTATATCACCAAAAATGAAGTTAGCACATATTTTATTCTTATATCCAACAACAGTCCAACATTAGCAACAACATTAACAACATTAGCAACATTATCAACATTAGCAACAGTCCAACATTAGCAACAACATAAACAACATTATTATCAACATCAACAACAACATTATTATCAACATCAACAACAACATTATCAACATTATCAGCAACATTATCAACTGAAACTCTGAAACTCTGAAACTTCCAAACTGAAACTCTGAAACGTGTAAAATGTGTAATACTCTGAAACGTGTAAAATGTGTAATACATCAACAACAACATTATTATCAACATCAACAACAACATTATCAACAACAACATTATCAGCATACCTTATAAAATGTGTAATAATCTGAAACTCTTAAACTTCCAAACTGAGTGACGAAAACGCGAAATGAGAGAGGAACAGACGGTCACGGTGGAGTAAAGGTCGTCGGAGTCGCGAAATGTGGGAGGAACGGTGGACGACGGCGCGGTGGACGACGGCAAGGGTTTAGCTCAGGTTCGCAAGTATCCGTTCGCAACAGGGGAGGGAGAAGAAAGAGCGCAAAACTGAAAATGAAAACAGAGTATATTCATATATTTTAATTTTATTAGACCTTAGACAGCGCTTTTCAACAAAGCGCTTTCTAAGGTGGCCCTTAGACAGCGCTTTAAAAGCGCTTTCTAAGATTGGCCTTAGACAGCGCTTTTGTTTTTATTTTTTTAAATATTTAAGACCTTAGACAGCGCTTTCCTTAAAAGCGCTGTCTAAGGTCTTATATTTTTTTTTAATTTAAAAGGCCTTAGACAGCGCTTTTAAGGAAAGCGCTGTCTAATATTTTCCATTAAATTTTTTAAAAAATTTAAAAGGCCTTAGATAGCGCTTTTCACTAAAGCGCTGTCTAAGGTCTTATATTTTTTTGCGCTTTTCCTTTATTAAATTAATAGATTCCGTGTTTTTGACCTATAGCAGCGCTTTTGTAATAAAGCGCTGTCTAAGGTGAGATGTTATAAGTCCTTTTTGTTGTAGTGGGTTTGGTAGTCGAACAATGGGTGGATTTGTTGGTTGTAGGATGATTGTGGTTCTTGCTTGTAGGAAGATGGGGTGTTCATTTGTGGGGGGCTTGGGTGGGCTTCGGCGGGTTCGAAAGACTCGTCAGGGCTATAGGGGTAAGGGTTTTCTTGTTGTGGTGTATAGGTCGGTGTATGATGTTGGGCATATTGCTGGATATTCTGCTGCGAGGAAGACGCACGTTGGCGAGGGTCAACTAGATACGTGGACTGAGAGAGGAATGGTTGCGGTGTTGTAACAGACCTAAACCAACTCATATATTGTTTCATTGGCATAACATCTTGTACAACGGGGTCGGGAGATGCAACGCTGATGCAAAGTTAGTCCACTCACCCTCTGACCACTGCGTGTCGACTCTACGCAGATGCCACTTTCCCAAACTTGTAGGAGCCACTGGAATATCATGATGCATTCCAATTTGAAGTTTGACTCGATCGCTCTGATGCATCTCCACCGTTGTGAACCGAATAATTGGCGTTTTAGAAGTCCACACAACAACATCATTTGCATTGGACTGGTGGTCGAGCTCCTCGTACGACCTCCAGACAAACTACAAGAACAAAATATTTAATGAGAAACTGTACAAAATGTTAGAAATATTTATGGAAGTTGTAGGAAAATATACGTCGTCTGGGCCAATGTGGTCTAGCAGGTTGCGGTAAACTGTTGTGGCGTTCCTGGGGTTTCGCTCATAGCTCATTTTCGGAACTGCACACCTGAAAATGTAGTTAGAAATGAATTAGTTACAACTAAACATTTCAGTATACGTAAAAGGGGGAGGGAAGTGTATAAGCTTACCTTAATGCGTAGGGGAATGTGAAGGGGTTCCGGTTAATTGGAGCTAGTGTTGGCATTCTCGACCAACCCCACGCCTGAATGAGATAGGCGCAACCATAAAATGTACACGCGTATTTTTTTGCAGTTTTGCAGAGTGAACTATACAGATGGGCCAGGACAACTAAACCCCAACTATATTCGTTTACTCTGTTAATGTTATACAACAAAGGGAGATACATAATATTTACACTGTTTTAAGTGCATTCTAGAAACAAAAAATGACTGAACAATAGCAATAAATAACATCTAGTTTTTTGTAGTATGTGATTGGGGAGGGAATCCTGGTTTAATACATAGAGTCATGGTATTCCCTAAGGCGTTTTAGGTTAATACCTTGCCCCCTAGGTCTACCGTCAGGTGAAGGCTGAACTTCTTCCACCTGTAGGGGCATGCCCAACAACTCGACGCATAATTGGCTGTTTATATTTACGGGGCCGTTGACGGCCGTGCCATCTATGCGAAGGCCTAGTAACATATGCACGTCTTGGAGGGTGACCGTGCATTCACCAAAAGGAAGGTGAAATGTGTGGGTATCCAGCCTCCATCATTCTAGCAAGGCCAGAATAAACTTGGGGTCTACATAGTATGACCAGATTTTCAACACTTCTCCAAATCCACATCTTGTTAGACATTCTTCAGTGAAAGGGTCGTGATGGAAGTATGCGTGTCCACGGCAACGGAACATTGATACCTCCTGAACAAAAAAAATCAATAACATTACTTAGATAATAAAATACATCAAAGTTTAGGAGTGTAAAACAAAAGAAGGTCGGAACACTTACGAAGTTGTCAACGTTTTCCGGGGTTCCTCGGTGGTTGTTTCCCATCGTGAGCAGAGACATTTTTTTTTTTCGTAACTGGTTTTAAGAGGAAGACTTCTTTGTGATGGGTGAGAAGTTTTGTGGGTTGAAGAAAAGAGAAGAGTTTGGGATGAGATAAATTTGTGGAATGCTGAGATGGTATTTAAATTGTGTAGAGGGGAGTCACATGATAATGCATGCATTCTTGGTCTTTGTAGTCTGCCATGTGTTCTCTTGCATGCATCTTGGTCTTTGTAGTCTGCCATGTGTAGTAATGCATGAGATTCCTTGCATGCATCTTGGTCTTTGTAGCCACACATGTGCAGTATGGCATGAGATTCCAAGGCATGCTTGTATTGTCATGTCAATAATGGTCTTGAATAGTGCTCTGAAATAAAAACAATGGTGCAGAGGCATGCTTAGGAACAGTGGACGCAGAGTATAGGCATGCACAGTGTAGGGCATCCCTTTTCATCAGTCTAGGGCATCACAAAAAAATTTTAAAATTTTTTTTTAATTAAAAAAAAAAAGCAACTTACACTGAGGCGTCATCTAGGATGGCGACTCAGGTAAGTTGAAAAACCAAATTAGGGCACACGACCTTTAACTGAGGCGCCATATGGTTTGGCATGTGACCTCCAACTGAGGCGCCATCCCATATGGCGCCACCCTTAGAGTGGTTTTGAAAACCCAGCCACTTTCGTAAATATTTGGAAACATTGGTTTTTTTGGTAAACTTTTTGAAAAAATAAGTTATATTAAAAAAAAAAATCTTCAAGTCCACCTTGATATATATATATGACGTATCTTATGAGAATGTCATTTTTATGCGAAAACATGTGAATCAATATGAACCATTAGATTTTAAAATAAATAGTGCAAATAATGTATTAGTTTTTTTTTCTCTCCTCCATCATTTTTTTTAATAATGGAGGAGAGATAAAAACAAAAATCATACATAATCTCTACCATTTATTTTAAAATGTAATAATTCAGATTAATTCTTATATTTTTATATAAAAATGATATTATCATAAGATATGTTCCATATATATATATTATATATAATTTGTAGTTTTTTAACAATTTTTTTCATACTTCTTATTTGTTTATATAATATATTACATCAAACCTAATATTTATAAATCTAATAGTTACTGTATTTTTATATATTAATAAAATAAATTATAAATATTTATTTAAAAAATATTAGAAATCTATTCAGAAATCCAAACATAAAAAAAATTATTATTTTGCTTTTTATAATTAATCATTAAACAAAAATAAACGCATCATTTCTTAAAATAGCTCTTAATTAAATTAAATAACATATTTTAGAATTTTTTGAAGTACAATTGACTCTTCTTCTTTCTATACAAAGTTTTATGAAACAAAATATTCTATACATTTGACTACGAAACATACTAATTTTACTTGAAAACCAAATAAAACGGAGTTAAATATACAATTATGAGTAGTTATATGGATATAATTAATTATTAAGGTTATTAATGTATGACAGGTGATATGGTAGGGCAATGAAGTCTCCCCTTGTATATATATTATAAGGGTTTAGGGCTTAGCAAGCTACTCTCTTCTCTCTAGGGTTTTACAGTCAGAATTAGAATGAATTTCCTCACTGAATCAATCACCAACCAAACGGAGGTCTCATTGGCCATAGCTAAACATTTGTTCTCCAAAGAAAAATATAAAGAAACAAACATTGTGTTTTCGCCATTGTTTGTCCCTCCAAATCATACTCAGTATTATCGCTGTTGGCTCTGAGGATTCCACGCAACACCAGCTTCTTGAATTCCTCCGATCTGACTCTACCGACCAACTCAAAACCTTATACTCTCAACTCGTTTCCTCCGTGCTTGCCGATAACACTCACGCCGGCAGATTTCTGCTCGGACCTCTGGTGTCTTTCGTCAATGGTGTGTGGGTTCAAAAATCGTTATCACTTCAACCATCCTTCAAAGAAAGTGCGGCTACTGATTTCAAAGCCACTATTGCCTCAGTTGATTTTTTAACCAATGTATATTAATCTATCATCATACTATTTTTACCATGTTTTATTGAATTTGTTTAGGAAATTCATAGCACAAATAATCTTTTTGTATTATTAATTTTATATTTGTTATTGTTTTAAAGGCACTTGAAGTGGCAAAAGAGGTGAATTCATGGGCTGAAAAAGAATAAAAAAGTCTTATAAAGAATCTACTTCCACCTGATGCAGTAATGCAGTTGATAGCTTAACAAACCTTATCTTTGCAAATGCATTATACTTCAAAGGAGCATGGATGACAGAGTTTGATATATCAAAAACAAAAGACTATGATTTTAACCTTCTCAATGGCAGCTCAGTCAAAGTTCCCTTTATGATGAGTAAGGATAAACAGTTTATTATTTACTTTTATCTTCCTGATGCAAAAGATGGATTGTCAGCTTTGATTGAAACTTCTGAATCTGAATTTTTAGAACGTACGCGTCCTAGAGATTCGGTGCCAGTAGGTGACTTTAGAATTCCCAAATTCAATATTTCTTTTGGCCTTGAAACTTCTAGCGTCTTGAAGGAGCTAGGAGTGGTTTTACCTTTCTCTGAATCAGGTGGAGGTTTGGCCTTGAAACTTCTAGCGATCTTGTTTATTTCAAAAAGTTTCCTTTTAATTTTTTCTTTAATTGTAGTTGACAAAAGGAAACCCAAAGGCGTAGAAAACGAAGAAGAAATTATGATTTAAGGGACCACCCTAGATTATGAGAAAAGTAGTTGACAGTAACAAATCCCATAGGTGAACGTCTTTATGTTTCTAACGTATTTTTCAAAAGTCTTTTATTCAAGTAAATGAAGAAGGCACTGAAGTTACTGCGGCAGCATTTTTCAAAGGTAACTTTTTGTTTGCTGGACACAACACTCCGCCTCCGATAGACTTTGTAGCTGACCACCCTTGTTTATGATAAGAGAAGATCGGTCTGGAACAATACTCTTTACTGGACAAGTGCTCAATCTGAAGTTTTAGAAAGACGTTACTTATTGATACCAAAAGGCGCCAGTGTTCGTTTATTTTAAATAGTTTCCCTTTAACTTTTTTTTTGTCAATTGTTCTTGATTAGTGGTATCACCCTCCCTAAATTATGTGAAAAGTTGATTTTGTTTTAAGAATCTATTTTACAGAACTAATCTCTTTCTCATTGAATTTGTTGATGTTTATTTCAAATATTTTTTCATCCTGATTTGTGTTTTGAATTCCCACTAAAAAAACTAGCACATTCTAATTTGGCGCACCTAAAATTCTACCGTATTATTGAAAACATTTCTAAAAAAAACGTTTCCAACACCAATTCATAAAAGCCAATGTTTTTCTTATTAAAACATCTGTTTTCACTTGTAAATTCAAAACCGTTCTTCTTTAGACGTCTTGATCATGAGAAAGTCTAAAAATTATGATTGGATTTTTTAATATATTAGGTGACTGTTTTACCTTCAATAAATTTAACCTCACATCTTTAATTATTTCTTAGTTGGTATTCCAGTAAGTCTTTTATAGAAGAATGATTTTGAAGGGGAATTCCTTAAGTTCTAGAAAGCTAGTTTTATAGGTATGACCAGTGTCTTAAGTAATTCTAGAGTGTATTTACATTAGTTGACGATGATTTCCGTATCATTTCTTGCAATTTTCAAACCAAGGAATAATTTTAACTTGCCTAGTCTAGATAATGGTTTTAAACTGCGAATGCGGTTGCGGTTTTATGCTTATTGTGATGGCGATTGCGGTCGGCGTAAATTTATATTTTATAAAAATAAAATATTATACCTTAAGATCCACATGTCTTCAGTATCCTTTATGAATTTTTCTATATATTTTAATATCAACTCGCCATCATTTTAGAGACCTCTACCCCTATTAAAACATATCTTAAATCTATGATATAAATAAGAAGGAAGATAGAAGGAGTAATTTTTCCGAGCATTACATAATCTCTTGGGTCCTGATGCGGGTTGATGCGGCCGTTACAGTGTTATAATGTGTCTGTTGCAGTGTTATGATTCGGTTTTTAGTATAATTTACAATTAAACAGCAATTGCGACCTGATATGGATGGAGACACTAACGCAACTGCAATATTGCAATTTACAACCATGGTCTAGATCTTTGATGCGAAATTGGTTTAAAAAAAAACTTATCATTTTGGATTTTTGACATACAATTTCCAACAAGTACAATACCTTCACATAGACCATTAAAGCTATAAAATCAGTACCTTTTGACTTGGAATAAAAGGAATTATCAGTATGAGACTGAGGCTCTGTTTGGTAAAATTAGCTGATAGCTGTTAGCTTATAGCTTATAACTAATAGCTGATGAGTGGTAGTTGATAACTTATAGCTTATAGCTGATGGCTGGTAGCTGATAAGTTAATTTGAGTGTTTGGTAAATTAGTTGTTACACTAGCTGATAATTACATAATGACCTAAAAGAAAATTTTTAATTAAGAAATTAGTGATTTCATTATCTTATTATATTATATTATTAAATTAATTTTTATTCAATAAAAGTAAATGTATTAATAACAACATGCAAAATAATTTTAATATATATGAAAAATTGAAGATATCATCAAAATACATAAATTTGTATATAAATTTTATTAGCTTTGCTATTTAGTATGAATATATGGACAACGAAATTTAATGAATAAAAGAATCAGCAAATCATACATGATGCAGGGCGGTTGTACGGTCGAATTTTGTAAATGGGTTTGGATACCCCTATTGTATCCTTCCTTGAATATATTTGCTTATTAAAAAAAAATACATGATGCAGGGGAATTAATCTAAAATAAAAACAAGAATAAATTTATTGTCTAATATTTTATAATAAATCTGTAATAATATTTTGAATTTTCTTCACCTTATTGATTTCATTGATTTTTCTCTGATATTTCTCTAACTTGAGATTTATCAACACTATTTCTAAATTAATTATATAATTTATATTTAATAAATAAAAATAATTTATAATAAAGAAAAGAAAAATAGTAAAAATTTGATATATCATTCTTTAAAATCTCTATAAATTCAATTTTTTAAATCAAATTTTTAATAGTAAATATTATATATATATATATATATATATATATATATATATATATATATATATATATATATATATATATATATATATATATTTAAAATAATAAGGGTATAATTGGAATAAAAAGTCATAAGCTAAAAGCTACAAGCTCAAAAGCTACTTCAAATAGCTTTTGAGAAAAAAAGCTAAAAGCTGGTTAAAAAGCTATAAGCCAAAAGCTAAAACACAGTTACCCAACAGAATTTTTTCATTAATGTGAGTTGAAAAGCTATAAGCTATAAGCTAAAAGCTCTTTTTTGTGTCTTATCAAACAGACCCTGATTATAACCCAAATTTGTTTTTTTTTTATAATCACTCAAATTATATAAGAATAAATAAAGGGCCAAAGACCCAAAGGCATCAATCCTTACAATAAGAAAACCCCACGATTACAAATGGAATGACCCAATTAAACCATCAAGCTTTGAATTCTTAACTATTTTAAAAAAATCCATTGGATTTTTACACCACTCGTAGTAATTACATTTTTGGTTTTCCGACTTGAAAAATTCCAACCACCACCAAGAGAAATGTATCACTCGAAACACAACTTCCTTCGGATCCGCTATTGCATCATTGAAGATTACTTGATTTCTCAACCACCAAATACACCAACAACAGATGAGCCAAAGACCACACACATTGGAGTTTGACAGTTTGTCACTTGCAATTACAAACCATTCTAAGAAATGCTCCACCACGGTAAGCGCTGATGGGATGGGAATGCCTAGCCACTCACCCACAAATCTCCAGACCAACCTTGCTTTTAAGCAATTAACGAATAAATGGTTGTCATCTTCCGAGAACAGGAAAAAAGAAACACACACCATATCGTGCGAGCTAGAAATCACTCCTCTACTCAACAGATTAGATCGCGTAGGCAATTTGTTCAACAATAATCTCCAACTAAAAACTTTTAACTTTAATGGAATCATAGAATTCCATAACAGTTCAGAAACAATTTGGGAATTATCATTTAATAAAGCTACAGCAGGATCCTTTAACAGCGAGTTGTAACAGGATTTGCTATAGAAGGAATTAAACTTACCAATGGACCATCCAATATCATCCTTCTCTCCTTGAATGAGCCGGACATCTTGTAGCAGCATTGACAAATCACACATCTATTCATCAAACAAATCATATGGAGCTGCAAACAACTTTTCCAACGAAGAATTCCATATTCCGCCCTCCCAGAATCCGCATTCTGCTACTGCTATGTTTTTGCACGTAGAACGTTCAAAATGGTCTGCGAATACAGTAGAGAAGGGTATAGCGCCACACCACCTAGATTGCCAAAAGGAAACATGACTTCCATTTCCAATCTTCCATGACAGTAGGTTATAAAAGCTGCCTTCCCCAAAGTCATCCCCAATATTCATGATATCCTTCCACCATATAGACTCCTTCCCCATAGTACTCTTTACATCTTTTACAAGTATATGGCTTCGTAAATTTCCATATTTAATCTCCAACAGTTTCACCCATAGAGAGTTAGGCTCACTCATAAACCTCCAAAACCACTTGGATAACAAAGCCTTGTTGAATCTCGAAACCTCTTTAATCCCTAATCCACCTTCTGATTTTGGTCTGCAAACTGTAGACCAACGCACCCAGGCAATATGTTTCTTATCCACACAACCAGCCCACAGGAAGTTCCTCTGAAGCGTCATGATTTTGTTAACCACTATGATCGTCGCCTTGTAATAAGATAGATGATAAACCGGCTAATTGTTGAGCACCGAGTTAATTAACGTAACTCTTCCACCAATAGAAAGGAGCCTACCTTTCCACGATGACAGGCGCCCTTTAATACAATCCAAAACTGGCTTCCAGAAGGATATTCTCTTATGGCTCCCTCCTACTATAAGTCCTAGAAATTTGAAGGGCATTCTTCCTTTTTTACACAACAGAAATTGAGAGGCAGCATTGATCAAAGACTCCTCAATGCCTACACCATAAATACAACTTTTCCAGAAATTTACTTTGAGCCCCGATATTAATTCAAAACCTCGAAGGATAGACTTCAAGCCCTACACATTAGCCCAAGTGGTATCACATGCCACAATTATGTCATCGACAAATTGGAGTAAGTTCACCGAAAAGTCAGAACTGATAGCAACACATGTAAGAATATTACTAGCAGCAGCCCTCTTGATTAATAAAGCCAAACCCTCCGCTACCAAGGTAAATAAGAACAGAGATAACAGATCTCCTTGCCTTAACCCCCTTGTCGCCCTGAAATCCATTGAAGTGCTTCCGTTAACTAAAACTGATTGGAAATTATTAAAGACAGTTCCTCTCATCCACAACATCCATCTATCATTGAAGTTCATTGCCACCAATATCTCCCTTAAGAATCCCCAATCAACACAGTCGTACGCCTGAGCAAAATCCACCTTGAATAGAAGGCAGCTTTTCTTCTTTTTTCTGACTAAGTCAACTAATTCGTTTTCCACTACAACCCCATCCAAGATTTGTCGCCCCGGTATGAATGTCGTTTGGGAGCAGGATACCAATTTACCAATGACACTTCTCAGCCTACTCACCAGAATTTTTGACAAAATTTTGTATATACTACCAATAAGACTAATAGGCCTAAAGTCGTCCAAATTATGAGGATTGTCAACTTTAGGAATTAGAGCAATAAAAGATGAACACATAGCTTTTGGAAGAATACCGAATTGATGAAACTCATTGATAACAACCACAACTTCTTCCCCAACAAGATCCCAACACTTCTTAAAGAAAGCCATATTAAACCCGTCTGGCCCCGGACACCTATTGCCATCACAGTCCTTAACAGGCTCAGTAATCTCTTCGTAAGAAAACGGCCTTTGAAGTTTCTCATTATCTTCAGCATTAAGTTTTGGTAAAGATTCCATATATAAGTAGGGTTTGGCCGAAGACGCACAACTGAACCTGCTAGCAAAATGATCTCTAATGTGCTCTTTGATCTTCCAAACTTCAGCCTCAAAGTGCAAGCCAATATTATGCCATGCAATAAACTTTGACCTCTGCCTTGTCTTCATCAAATTATGGAAGTATCTGGTGTTAAGTCCCCATCTGAGATCCATCTCGACCTAGACTTCTGGAATAATATACTTTCACGCAGCTGAAGCTTATTCCACACTTTCACTTGTTCCTCACATCTTAACTTCAACTCCGCCTCCCGAATACTACTGCCAGTATCAGCCATACCATCTTCCACTACAGCATTTTTAACTTTAGGCAACGGAAGAATAGGCAACGGCTGAGAAACCGTTGCTTAAAGGTATAATAGGCCGCACTTTTTCTTTCTTTGACAACTTTACAAATTTTTTATGAAAACCGTCCCCTTTTCTCTTTCGGCAACGGTTTTGAAAATGTTGGTTTTAACAAAAACGTCGCCTTTTCACTTTACACCACGCTTCTATAAATGTGGGTGAAACATAACCATTGTTTTTTTAAAGCGCTACCTGCTTTCAAGAAAACTTTTTATATTTTTAATATACAACATAATAAAATTTGAACAACAAGGCGTTTCGAACCCGTGTCCTGATAGTTGTCGTATGTACTATGATTAAAATTAAACATGGTAGTTACCACCTGGCCAGACACAACATTTACTTTAATGTTTGTCTTCTTTTTTATTTATAAAAAGTTTTTTATTATTTTTAAGTTCAAACTTAAGTTTTAATGGTTTTTGGAACAAACTCAAAACGAGAACTTTTAGTTCCCACCATTCAGTTTTATTTTTATATTAATATAAAAAAAGTTATACAATGTGATTTGTTTCTAAACCAACTTGAAATAAAACTATATAAAAAAGTCATCTTTTTATTTTATATTTTAAAGAAAAACTCATTCAAAATATTAAAAATAAAATAATCAAAATTAAAATTAAAATAATATAAAATTAGATTAATAGTTATGCATTGATATTTTTTAAACCTACTTACAATTGTATATAATTAAATCACGTGAAATATTATTTTAATATGTTAATTTAAAAATTTATGAAATATCTTAATAAATATTTACTTAACATTTTAATTGAATGTATGTGTAAGAATATTTTACATCTATTAATCATATATATAAAATATAATTAATGATATTTAAGTTAAAGTAATTAAGGTAAATATTTATAACTCATAAATGTAAATTATTTTTTAAAAATAATCAAATTATCTTAATAAGTAGAAAAACTATTTTTTTTAATTAAGTATAAAAGTATTTACAATTATGTTTTGGTATTATTCTCTAATATAAAAAAAAATATGTATGCTCATAAATTATTGGTAATGACGTAAATTTAAGTGTAAAAATTATATAAAAACTAAGTCTTGGTACTATCTCCAATATAAACATAACATGTGAGCTCAAATTTATTGACAATTTAACCCTTTAATTATAATAACAAAAAAATAGACCGTGCTTATATTATTAAGAAAAAAACCCTCGTATTAAAAAAAAAAAGTTCATTTCAATGTCTGCCCTAGCCCCCAATCCTTCCTCTTCATCTCTTTCAATCTCACTGATTTATCCAAACTTGCAAATCGTTTCTCTCTATCGATCTCACTGGCCGTCAATTTCTCGATTCGTCTTTCTCTCTTGTTTAACTTTGTTGCTTCCACCTTCCGGAAAGGTATGTTATGAGATGTTCTCTTTGTTTTCTGGTGTGAATAGTTATGTGATCTTAGAAACTTACAAATGATATTATATTTGTTAGATTATGGTTAATTGTGTTTTAATTGTAGCTTTGATATGTTTTGCAGGGAATAAACACTTACTCTGTTCTCAAGCGTATTTTAGCAAATTCTAAATGTCAGGTTTGTAGAAATGTGCTTTTTATTTTTAATTACTATATGAATTTCAGTGTGTTGTGTAAAAAAATTTCATTATATAATTTTTTAATTTGTTATATGTAGAGCACATATACAGGGTAAAGTTCTTAATCATTGGAACCTCTAAATGGTTTACTTGATTTTTTTTATTTATCTCTTAAGATAGTAAAGTTTAATTTATTTACTTAGATTTGTTGAACATGCAATTAAAATTGAGGTTTCTGGTTGTTGGGAAGAGGAAGAAATGTGTTTTATGATATATGATTTCTTTCAATTTAGACATTCTCTAATATTCCATATGTTTTGTTTAGCAAATTAATGTGGTTAAGTCTCATTCAATGGGAAAAAGCATATGGGTGTTGGGTTTCAGATTTTTTTACTTAATTTTTCTTTAGAAAGTTATTGATCTATGTTGTTGTGTCCACTATATAATTATTACTTAATTTTGGCATTTCTATTAAATAGCGAACATTTGAAATTAGATATTGCTTCAACAGATTAAAAAGAAGGTTTAAGTGAATGTCCATCTGCTTCCTTGTCTATCTAAATTATCTTTTGAAAGTATATTCAACTACCAGAATTTTCATGTCAGTTAGGACTACATTCAACTTTTGTTTGTGATTAATGATGATGAGTTATTATACAGACTAGTAAATGTTAACCTTCTAATTACCTTAGCCTTCTGTTTGTTGGAGCAAGAATGATGGGTTTTGTTGGTATTAATATTGAAAATGAATAATAAAGAATAATAAAAATGTGAAAAAATTTGTCTGAACAAAACTAAGTTGTAGAAATTTTTTACATGATGCTAGATCTAATCAAACTTGAAGTAACTAACTTTTGTCTCCAACTTTAGCAGATGTTAATTTAGAAATTAAATGGAGACATAAAATTGCAGTTTGTGGAACAATTGGAGCTGAGAAATCAACACTTTTGTATGAAATACTTGGAGAGATTCCTAAAATATCAGGAACTGTAAGTTTCTAATGTAACCCATCTAGTTTTGACTAAATATCTAAGTTGGTCTTTGAAATTGTAGGACTAGTTTTATCTAGACCCTCATGTTATCGATTTTCCAAAATGATTTTTTGAAATTGCAAATTTTTAATCAAATTTGCAAGACTGTTAGTATTTGCAGGGACCAAAAACCACACTAAGTTTGTGATATAGGAAATGAACTTGAAAGCAAGTGAATATTTTCAGATATGTATTTGATTACAAATTCATATAGAGAAATAAGCTTGATAAATTTTGCAATTTCAGGAATATTTTTTAATATTGAAAATGTGGGAGACAATTTTGATACTGGACTAAATTTCAAGGACAAACTTGTATATTTTCACATTTAAATTTTATCCTGCCAAAATCATTTGAATAAGCATAATAATATTAGTATATTACACTTCTTCTCCTTATCATATTTAAATATAATGGAAAAATGTTAATGCAGGTAACACTTTTGCCTATGTTTCCCAATCTTCATGGATACAAAGCGGACAATCGTCAAGATGATAATTTTCAAAATGATGATTCTCAACATGATAAATATGTTGAAGACCGTCATTGATTCAAACATTGACATTATGTTTTGTTTTATGGAGTTACTTGAGCCAACTAAAGTTTATATTACTTGGATTTGTTTTGAAAATATTATTTTTATATTTCAAAGAGCTTACTACATTTCATTATTAATACTTTATATAATATATTTTCAATTTAAACATATGTTGCCCTCATTTATTAATATTGATGAAGGTATATGACCACAAATATATCACCATATAAATGAATAGAAAATTCTATATTAAATATATGTTTAAAAGTCTAAATTGTAGAACGCTGAATTTACATATACATTTTTGTTTAATATTAAAAACATTTAAGTGTGAAAAATAAAAATGGAGTATTTGTGAATTATTTTTTAATCTATAGGCAACGCTTTTCATCTGTTGCTAATTAGAAACCGCGGTCTCTTCCCATGATTTAGGCACGGTTCTGTTTGTTGTTTAAATGAAACTGTGGCTTAGGCTACGGTTATTATATGTTTCTATAAGAAAACCGCAGCCTAAAATTATTACTAAAACCGTGGCCTGTTGATATTTAAGACGACATTGTTTAGAAACCGTGGGTAGAAATACAAAAACCGCCCTCTAAAGGAATAGGCAACGGCCGTTTATTCCACGCCTATAAAACCGTCCTCTAAACCTTAAGACTACGGTTTTTCCACTTTAGACCGCGGTTTTCCGTTGTTGCCAAAAGTCATTTTTGTTGTAGTGTTCTAGTGCATTTAGTTTGTCAACATTTTCCTCAATCCTAAGGTCCATCCAGCCAAACACATGTTTGTTCCACCAGCGAAGTTTAGACCGCAATCTTTGGCACTATATTCGTTCCTGCGTTACCTGATTGTCCCAACGAGCCCCACACCTGTTTGATGAACGTAGCAAAATCAGGATGGTCCAGCCAAGCTTGAAAGAAATTGAAAGGTTTTGGACCCCACTGCATAACATTTGACAATAACCAAACAGGACGGTGATCCGAGATATCTCTCTTCCCAACCTTTTGAGCCACCAAGTTCCATTTCGTAATCATTCTGTCCAATAAAAGAATACGATCCAATCTACTCATGCTTTTACCGTCTGGGCTATACCACGTAAACAAATTTCCAGCTACAGGCAAATCTGTAAGATCCACAGCATCAATAAAATTAGAGAAATCATTCACCTCAGCCATATTTATTCTTCCCAACCCAATCCTCTCTTCCGAAGACCTAACGGCATTGAAATCGCCACCAATCAACCATTCACCAACCGGAAAACTAGACTTTAATCTCAGGATATTAGACCATAATAATCTTTTATCCACCAAACTATAAGGGGAGTAAATATTTACTATGTAACAAGGCTCACCACCCCACACTCCAAACACCCCTAAATAACCGATCCCTGCGAAACTAAAATCAAGAAAGAAAGAGCTGTTCTTCCAAATTATTAGTAACCCCCCTAATTTCCCAATTGAACCAGAAGCAGACTAGCTAAAGTTACTATTTCCCCATAAAGATCTAACAAAATTGTCATCAACTACCTGTTTCTTCGTTTCCTGAAGTAAGCAGAAATATGCCCTACCTTCATTTACCACCTGACACACCCTTCTTCTCTTCAGTGAAGAGCCACACCCTCGGACATTAAAGCTTACAAGATTCATAAATTCTGATTTTCCGCCTCCCTCATATCTTGGAACGTAGCCCTGTCTCTTTTCTCCATTCCTCTGATTAATCCTTTGAAAACCTCGTCATCCTCTTCTCCTTCGATTCCCAGCGCTTTGATGGTTCTCCAGATCTTAACTGGAACGTTATCGATCGCCTTTATGATTCTCTGGTTCCCCTAAGTAACATCATTATCAGTTATAGATCCACTAGTGTTCCTCGATGTTGCCTCGTCCTCCAATTGATTACTTGAATCTACGATGTTATTGTTCAATTTAGAATCCGGAGCTAGTAATGATTTTGCAGAAGAGTGAATAAGAGTTGAGAAATAGGATGGTTTGAAAGGAATCTTTAAGTTAGCGTAAATGTTAACAAGTGGTTTTTTCTTCCTAATCTTTGGACCTGGTGGGAGCCCACTTCTTCTCAATTGTGGATCTGAAGTTAGATCAGTTAACTGCGTCCAACGACCCAATTCGCCAGGCCCACACTCCTCCCTTCTCTCAGAATCCACCCCAACCAAATCTACCCTTCTCTCTGCATCCACTACTGAGGGGCGTCCTAGCTTCTTAACAACTACCACAGCTTCATTAAATGATTTATCTTCCCCACAATAGTAATAATTATCTTTGTCTGCGTTGTTAAGGCCCAAAATCACCTTTTCCCCTATATTACTCAAAACCACCTTTTCGCCTTGTTCTCCGTTTTTTTGCATAATTCTCGTATCCCCATGCACGTCACGCTGGTCATTGTCCCCAAAAGTTTTCGCAGCATTGCCCCCCGGTCCATCTAACTCATCATCTGTTTCTTCTACCTCCGTCTCTTCCTCTGTATCCGGATCAAATTCTTGATGATCAATAATTCTTTTAGGACCATGGAAGTCTTCCACCATCTTGATACAAAAAACCTCTCCATTGATTCCAAAATTAAATACTTCATTTAAAATGAGTGAATACTTAGTTGATATCAAAATCCTAGCCACATCCATATTAAGCTGAGATTCCGTCTCTTCATCACATCTCACAAATTCACCCATATTGACACACAAGTGTCTAAAGCACTCGTTCCTCCAAGCATGGAAAGGTAAGCCATAGCATTTCAGCCATGTAAGTCTTTCATTGTCTACCACATTCGGTGTCCAAGGATTAATATCTACAAACCATTTTGCAAACCATTCTTCATTTTCCTGGATAAGCATTCTCAAAGCACCTTCTTCAACTTCTTCCATTAAAAATAGCTTCGCCCCCAATGGTGAAGCATTGATAAAGAAGTGACCTTCCTCATTTAGTGCCTTCTGTAGTTCATATGTAGAGCCGGTACGCTTGACTTTGCCTACAAATGCTTTCTCGAATCTGAAAAGATGTTGTTTCTCTATGTTTATCTCCAAGTATGCAAACATAGATTTTTTTCTCTTTTTTCTTTACCCATCTCCTCACTCGAACCTGATCAGTGCCCCCTTGATGCATTCCAACTTTATTTTTTACCACCTGAGCATAAGAGAAATCACGACGGAATCCCATATTCGAAAAGTTTCGAGCCCTGTTGTCTCCTACACCCTCCTGGAATGTTTCATTCTCCATGCACCATTCTTACCTCCTTATTCCGGCGAAACCTAATGACGTTAACAAATAAATTATTTCCATTTATTTGAATGCTATTCAGCTTTGCTGCCATGGTCCTCACCTCACTAACCTTTTTTAACCTTACGAAACCATAGCGTCTTCCTCTTATGTCCCTTCTTCCCGGAATGAAAACTTCAATGACTAAACCATAGTCCTTAAAAATTTCCACCATATTCTTTGCCCCGTATTTCTCCGGGAACTCCGTAAAGAAAAAAGAAGATGTTTCTTCATTCACACCTATCTGTTTACCGCTTCTCTCCGTCCAAATGGATGCCTTTGCAGTGTTACTTTTTGTCTTCCTTCTATCCATAACTTTCCAATCCATTGAAACAACTCAAGTACTTGGTATGAAATCTGCAACTAGAGCTTAGGGTGAAGATAACAACTACCCCAATGAAGAAAAAATAAAACCTTGATGTGCCAAGGGCCCTAGTCCTAAGACTAGGAGTTTAAGCCGAAAACGCAGAAGATCATATCCTTTACTCAAAACCTGGGAAAACCATTGTTGCCATTAAGCAAAATCTCTACTATAACGTAAACATTTGAATTACTATATTAAAATGCATCTATAAAGACGTTTTCTAGATACAAATCTCGTTCAAATTTGTTAAGGCTAAGGACAAAATTGAATACTAATGTGTGTTGGTCTGCTTTAGCCCGTGTAGAAACTTGTGTAGTTTGCATAATTTAGGTGAACCAGCAACATTGACAAGGTGACCAGGAGGCAAAAGGTCATGTATAATTCCTCATTCAAATCCCCATATAAAAAAGTGTTGTTGACATCTATGTTCAAGGTGTCAACCCTTAATAGATGTTAAAGCTAAAAGAACTCTTACTATGGTGATTTTTGCAAATTATGAAAATGTGTCCAACCCTTCCATCTCAATGTACCTCTTAAGAAACCAACATTTCTTTATACCTCTCAATTGTGTTATTAACATTATATTTGATATAGTATGCCCACTAGCAACCAATGGGACAATTTTCTGATGGAAGATCAACAATTGTCCATGTATTGTTTATATCAAGACCATGTACCTCATTATCCATGGCATGATTTCAACAATCAATATGGGAGGCTTAGTTATTGGTTTTGGGATTAATGTGAAAATATAGATCAACAAAAGGATTTGTATACAGGTGTACAATGCTGGGATGATAACATATGTCAATGGTTATGCAACATTATGAGAAAATTAAAATTTATCATTCAAAATAAAATTACAATGAAACTTTTGCAAATATCCATACTTTTTTATTATTCTAGTAGATTTTCTTAAAGCAATTGGACTGAGAGACTTCAATTTTTTTAATTATATATCTCTACTTATTATTTGGTACACCTTTTGTTCTTAACAAAATATACCAGATCTATTGAATTCATTAACTTCTAATTCCTTAATCAATTGATAAATTCAATAGAATTACGATCCATTAGTTGACCATATTCCTATATATTGGCTATTACACATTGTTATTCTGGGTCCTTTACCTATTAAATTCTTTATTAGCATTTTCTAAATCAAAAGATCAATTTTAGAGTTTAATAACAAAAAATACTAAGAATAAATGTAACAATCTCAATATACTGAAAAAAAAGAGATACATTTTTTGGTTTAGAGCTTTTTAGAGACGGGGTTCTAAAGAAGCATCCAATCACCATCTCATGAGGGGTCACAACGACCAACATGGGTGGACCAAGGTGGAGAAGAAGAGACATTCAGGCCAAAGCACTAAGTGGGATACAACTCGTAAACCGAAGGAAGGTTTTGACAAGGAATCGACAACGATATTCTTCACGGAGTTCTCAGACCACTTCAGAGCTAAAGAACTCTACAGGTTGTTTGAAGAGCATGGCGAGATTGATGAAGTTGTTATCCAGCTGAAGAGGGATAAGAGAGGACGCAAGTATGGATTTGTGAGGTTCTTTGAGGTTAGGGACGTGAGAAGATTAGTTCTAAAGTTGGATAACATTCAGATTGAAGGTAGAAAGCTTCATGCAAACATCCCTAGATTCCTGAGAACTGCGAAGGGTGTTTTCTCTAGTGGTAAGGATGGGGTTCAGGGGTATGCATGAGGAACGAAGTCTAAGAAGGTATATTCCGTCGACGGCAGAAATAATAGAACCTTCAATCGGGGACCTTTTGCAAGTGGTAAGTCTTTCGCTGATGTTACTCGTGCGAAAGGTTATAAGTTTGGTGATCAGGATCATCATTCAGGTTCGTCTCATAAACTTATATACGACGTTGGAAAGAAAGATTTACTTAGGTTCGAGAAAGAGTACGTTGCGAAAGTGTTGAACCCAGGTGCTACTTACAATTTATGTCTATTGGAGGATGTCGAGGAAGACGAGATTGAAGCTCTAGTCGAGGGTGCTAAGGACTGATTGGGTCAGTGGTTCTCTGAGGTTAGGAAATGGAAGATAGACGATGTGGATTTGGAAAGGATCACTTGGCTGAGGTGTTATGGCATCCCTTGTCAAGCTTGGTCTGTTTCTTTTTTCGAATTCATTTCTTCCAAAGTTGGTAAGTATGTTTACTGTGAATACAACTCTTCTGATTTTTCCAAGATGGATATGGCTTGCTTTATGATAAGGACCTCGTGTGGTTTTCTGATTAACGAGGTTTTTAACGTGTTGATCAACGGTGAAGTTTTTAGAATTAGAGTAATGGAAGAAATGCTTGGTCCTTCGTCAAGGGTGGTGAAGAAAGTGGATTCTTCTGATATGGCAGAGTCTATTTCCTCTGACTCCCTAGCTGGTTCGAACTGGGAAGACGATGGAGAAAATTTTGATGGAATGGAGGATATCGAGGATAGTTTTATCAGAGGTTTTAATGAGAATGTGACTAAGCATGGTGTTTATAAGGATACTGAATCATTATCATTTAAAGTCTTAGGTACAGAGAAAGCTTCACATTCCCTTAATCCTGGGAAAGTTTCTGATACTCCTAAAGCTTTTTTTGAGGGTACAGGGGTTAGAGTAGGGGAGGAAGTGTGTAGGCCCAGTATAGCTACTTCAAAGTCTAAATCCTTAGGGAGTCTCAATGGGGCTGTTGTACCAGTGGATCCCATAGTGGGCCTTGTCCAGAAGCGAAACTTTAGTTTTGATAGACTTGTTAAATCCCATAAACTGAAGGGCCACTCTCTTGTGCATTCGGAGGCCCGTTTGGAAAGCAGGATTGAATATGTTTCTAGGGGAAGTGTTGTATCAAAGAGAAATAAACCTTATGAGAATATTGGTCCCTTCCCCTTGGCCAAGGTTCTTCTATCCACGAATTGCCTCAAGTCTCTGAGGATCTGGCGGTAGGGAAGGACTTTCTTTTTTCATCTCAAGCTATCGAGGAGCCTAGAGATACAGTGGTGGGATGTTCTTTAGCGAACAGTCAGGAGAGTAGCGGTTTAGCTTCTATGAATTCAAAGATTGGAGTAGGTGTTTCTGCTCATGTGTTTGTGAATTCGAAGACTCATGTGCAGGTTACTCAGTCTGGTGAGTCTTGTTCTAGGTGTTTCTCAGTTCCTGATTCTGAGATTATCCAAGGTAATAAAAGGTTCTGGGATAAAATGGAATCCAAAGTCTCTAAGAAGGTATGGGAGATTATGTCTTCTCTAGAGATTTCGGGAGAGGGTAGAGATGATTGTTATGTAGAGCAAATTAGTAAAATGGAGGAAAGGGATAAGAGAGGAAAGAGTAAGAGGGAGGAAGCTTCTAAAATGTCCTAATGAATGTGATGTATTTCAACATTAGGGGGGGGTGCAACCCAATTAAATGGAAGAGAGTTGCTCATACCATCCAAAATGGCAAAATGGACGTTATTTTTATTCAGGAATCTAAAATTGGTGGGATGAATGATAGTTTGGCAGCTTCCAAGTGGGGTGACACTAGCGCAAAAACGGTTTTAGACAGCGCTTTTTTAGCCTTTAGACAGCGCTTTAAAGCGCTGTATAAACCAGCGACGCTAAAGGTTTAGACAGCGCTTTTGGTATTACCAAAAGCGCTGTCTAAAGGGGCGTGTATTTAATGAAAAGCGCTGTCTATGGTACCTTTAGACAGCGCTTTTTCACATTATATGGATTACTTTAGACAGCGCTTTCGTCAAAAGCGCTGTCTAAGCCCTACCTTTTTTTGACTTTTTTGTTACACCTTAGACAGCGCTTTCTCTAAAAGCGCTGTCTAAGACCTTCCTTTTTTGACTTTTTTAGTACACCTTAGACAGCGCTTTCACCATAAGCGCTGTTTAAGACCTTCCATTTTTGACTTTTTTAGTACACCTTAGACAGCGCTTTCACCATAAGCGCTGTCTAAGACCTTCCATTTTTGACTTTTTTAGTACACCTTAGACAGCGCTTTCACCATAAGCGCTGTCTAAAGTGGACCTTAGACAGCGCTTTCACCAAAAGCGCTGTCTAAGGTGTACGAAAAATTTTATATAATTTTTTTTTAACCACAATTTTTCCAGGTTTTTTCAACCAGAATTTGACCTGTAATTTTCAACCAGCAATTTTTTTTCAGAATTGGCAATTCAAACCATTGGCCTTTCTACACCAAAATTATATATCCAAAATTGGCATTTCATACCAATATATATATTTAAAATTACAAACCAAAATTGTATATACACCTATTTATAATTACAAATCATTACATTTTTCTACAAATGCACATTTTACTTATTCACCAAAATTGCATCCAACCAAAGCATTGCTTCCAACCAAAGTTATTGCTTCCAACCAAAGCATTTTTTCTACAATGCACATATTACTTATACACCAAAATTGTATATACACCAAAATTGCATCCAACCAAAACATTGCTTCAATCTACATTATAGGTCCTGAAAACACAAAGATTGTAATTCAAAGTATTAAAATTCAAAGTATATACACCAAAAATTGTAATTCAAAGTATATACACCAAAATTGTAATTCAAAGTTTGTAATTCAAAGTATATACACCAAAATTGCAATTCAAAGTATATACACCAAAATTGTAATTCAAAGTATATACACCAAAATTGCATCCAAAATTGTAATTCAAAGTTTGTAATTCAAAGTATATACACCAAAATTGCAATTCAAAGTATATACACCAAAATTGCATCCAACCAAAGCATTACTCCAACCAAAGTTACACATATTAAAATTCTCATCAATTAAAGTAAGAGTATAATATTATACCTTAAGTTTGTAAAATTCCGAGCTCCATAATGTATTGACACCACTCCTCTTTGATTTCATCCAATAGAGCCTTTGTGTAAGTAGCACTCCTGAATTCTTCAAAATACTACATAATAATATAACATATAGTTTGATTTAGTTTTAACTATTTCATTAGACAATATGAGAGATATGTGTTAAAATAACTCATAAGTTAGAAATACATACATCGGGTGGAATCTCCATTCGATCCAACGAAATAGTGTCTCTCATAAATCTCAACATGAAATAGCCGCAATCTATTTGATTGCGTTGCCGAGGACACTACAAATGAAAATAAAATATGGATAAATTCTAAGTTTTATCAAGTAAGCATCACTAATATAATAAAACATGTGATAATTAATATACCTTCACATAATTCCATGTAATGGTGTGGTCGATTCCCCGATGTTCTAGGAATGCTTGTATAGTGCTAATAAAATATAAATGAATATTTAGAACAATTCACATAAATAAATAAATATACACATTTCTATTTAGAACAATTTCACTTACGTGTCAATACAGTCCTTCATATCCGGGTATGTGGTCCAATCATTTCCTAAGGAATCCAGATAATACACTACTCCGCGGATAGGATTGATTGCAACCAACAACCAATGTCCACTGTAAGATTAAACAAGTGTTAGATAGAAACTTTCTACACGAAGTCAAAATACAAAAAAAAATATAATAGATGAATTTAGAATGAAAATCTAACCCAGTATTAAACGGTAAAAAGTACAACTTTTCCGTTTCTTGGTTGTCCATAAAGACGTTGCGTATATACGCATGGACCTCATTTGGTTTCGTCAATATTTCGGTTAAGTTGACAGCGCTGGGGCATAAGAATGCAAATCTTTGCTCCAATCCCCGGGGGCGCATAAAACTGTCATACAGAAACCTGAAATAAAAACATCATTAACATTAGAATATTCATTTGAAAAATAAAGTAAATAAGTTGTTCAATTACCAAAGTAGATCGGATATACCTCAAGTATATATTGACAACAGTGACGCCCAATTCTGTATGTTGGAAAACTTGCTCGAAGTCTTCATTACCAACATTCTGGTCAAATTCAAAGCCATACAAATCTTTCTCCATAGTTACAGACGAACACCTCCAGTCGGAATATCCGTCATTAATTGTAGAAAGGTCTGAAGGCACGTCCTAACCTTGCCGATAGGTTGTTTTCTAACCCTGGTATTCTTAGCACCAACAGTTTTTTGCGTTGAAACGTTGCTAATCACTTTACCAGGCAGCTATAAATCATATAATTTGTTAGATGAAGTATAAGATATCCAATTTATCATTTTCTATGCATATAATTGTGATGTACCTCTTTTTTTGAGACAACGGACTCGGTATGCTCCGGAATCCGCTTATCCTTTGTTTTGGATTTTGTTGGAGTCTAAATAACATTGCCATGTAAAAAATGAAAATAAAATGCTCGTAAAATCTTTGAATTTACACATTAAGATTAACAAAGGTTTATAACGGTTTTAAGCATATATACCTCATATCCTACGAGTATGAGATTTGACGGCCATGCAACAAACGACCCTATAGCTTGTCCCACCACTCTTACCTCCGAATCATCGTTAGGATAGGGTAATAGTGCTTCATTCTCCATAGCAATATCAACTGATACTTTCAAACTTCCAGTAGGGAGGGATTCATTATGAAGTACTGTGACCCCATTGTTAAACACTTTTCCCTTGGCAACCATCCGATGAATTGGTGAAGATAAGAATAGTTGACATTGGTGAATGCCCTAAAACCAAAAATACATATGTCATTGTTAATGTGTATATATGTAATTAAATAATTTAAGCTACTAATATAATTTCATAGATATATATATATATATATATATATATATATATATATATATATATATATATAATTACCTCTGGAATAATCGGATGAAAGCTGCAGTTGATACTATCCTTCTCTGATCCATCTCTAACACCAGAAGCGTTATCCCTTTCTTTTTCCTTTCTTAATTCCCGCACCTCGGCTTCTAGTGCTTCCAATTTAGCTTCAAGTACTGAATAACTAGCAGCCTTTCCCTTTTTAATATTCAGGGAGGTCGGGGTGATCCCAAATGCCTTACCCCTCACCCGACCAGGATACTCAGGGACATCTAATGCCCGACTAAGTATGCTCCTGGTATCATCTGCAGGTACAGACTGAGATAACGCCTCCTGAAAATCAGATGAATATCGAATATTTGTCAAATATTTGTTAATAAAGTTTTGACTTAATTAAAGAAATATTGTTATACTTACACATTTCTCATATACTTGTAGAACCTCTTCTGGAACAGATCCAGACTTGCCCACACGGGCTTCCTTCCACAAGACATGTGCAGGAAGAGATGTTTCAGAGCTACCCGCCTTTTGTAACTACATATAAAGCCAAATAATATGATCAAATATAACTCATGATGAACAATTATTATGTCATTGCAATTTATTGATACTTACCAATTGTTGCTCCAAACGTCCATATCCAGTACGTCCTTTCCTGTATTTATATTGGGGATCTGATGCTCTATCCCGATTAATTGCACTTAAACTCTTAAATTGCTCGGTTTGTCGTTTGGCTTTAAACTTCACCCATTCTTGTGGTGAAATGAAACTTGCATATTTAGATGGAAACTCTCCATCAACAAAATTACCTTCAGCATCCTTAAGATAGGTTTTGTTTAAATATGTCCTAAACCCTCTTAGGAGCTTCCCTGCCAATCTCATCAAATAAGCTTTTCTGTCGTCCTCGACATTAAAGCACCTCTAAAAAAACCATACACATTGGTTAGTACAAATAATTTAAACGACATAATTAGTTGGCATAATTAAAGACATAATTATGGTACCTTTATCTCATTCCAAATTTTTTCTTTGGTTTCCTTCAACTGTTTGTTTCTCCAGTCATCTAAAGTAATAGGAACCTCATTCCTTACAAGTGTACCAATGAAACTTGTCAACATATGACCGTTAGGCTCAACAAGTGTGCCTGTTTCGCTCCAATGCACATTATAAGTCATGCCTTGATTTCTAGCATGGATCACTCTCCTCATTATGGTTATTCCTCTCCTAATCTCTTCTTCCATAGTTCTGCTACTTCCAACCTGATCATCATGTGGATGATCATCATCATGTGCGTGATCATCAGCATGTGGGTCATCATTGTTAGTAGCCATCTAACCTGTAATAAATAAATCAAGGATATCAAATATAATATATAACAAATATAATAAAGAAATAAAGGATATCAAATATAAAAAATATGACATAATATATAACAAATATAATAAAGAAGTCAAGGATATCAAACATAATATATAACAAATGTAATAAAAAAATCAAGGATATCAAATATAACAAATATGACATAATATATAACAAATATAATAAAGAAATCAAGTATATAACAAATTTTACCTCTTTCACTAACATCTCTTTCTTTTCTTGGTTGGAATATGAATTACTTGTTTCTTATCAATGCGGACGGATAATGGATCCAAATTCCCTCGTTATGGTCATTTCTGATATATGACCCATCCGCTATAAGATCCTCATCCATGAAATTATATTAGTAGCTTAAATTATTTAATTACATATAACTCTGTGAACAACAACCTCAAGAATTTACATTATTAACATTAACACTAACACTAACACTAACACTAACACTAACCTAACACTAACACTAACACTAACCTAAACTAAACTAAACTAAACAAACACATTATATAGCAATAGTTAACAATGTAGAAAAATGTTAACAAGAACAAACTATAATAGATGTTCTAAACTAACACTAACACTAACACTAACACTAACCTAACACTAACACTAACACTAACCTAAACTAAACTAAACTAAACAAACACATTATATAGCAATAGTTAACAATGTAGAAAAATGTTAACAAGAACAAACTAAACTAACACATTATATTGATTCTATTCCTATATCACCAAAAATGAAGTTAGCACATATTTTATTCTTATATCCAACAACAGTCCAACATTAGCAACAACATTAACAACATTAGCAACATTATCAACATTAGCAACAGTCCAACATTAGCAACAACATAAACAACATTATTATCAACATCAACAACAACATTATTATCAACATCAACAACAACATTATCAACATTATCAGCAACATTATCAACTGAAACTCTGAAACTCTGAAACTTCCAAACTGAAACTCTGAAACGTGTAAAATGTGTAATACTCTGAAACGTGTAAAATGTGTAATACATCAACAACAACATTATTATCAACATCAACAACAACATTATCAACAGCAACATTATCAGCATACCTTATAAAATGTGTAATAATCTGAAACTCTTAAACTTCCAAACTGAGTGACGAAAACGCGAAATGAGAGAGGAACAGACGGTCACGGTGGAGTAAAGGTCGTTGGAGTCGCGAAATGAGGGAGGAACGGTGGACGACGGCGCGGTGGACGACGGCAAGGGTTTAGCTCAGGTTCGCAAGTATCCGTTCGCAACAGGGGAGGGAGAAGAAAGAGCGCAAAACTGAAAATGAAAACTGAGTATATTCATATATTTTAATTTTATTAGACCTTAGACAGCGCTTTTAAACAAAGCGCTTTCTAAGGTGGCCCTTAGACAGCGCTTTAAAAGCGCTTTCTAAGATTGGCCTTAGACAGCGCTTTTGTTTTTATTTTTTTAAATATTTAAGACCTTAGACAGCGCTTTCCTTAAAAGCGCTGTCTAAGGTCTTATATTTTTTTTTAAATTTAAAAGGCCTTAGACAGCGCTTTTAAGGAAAGCGCTGTCTAATATTTTCCATTAAATTTTTTTAAAAATTTAAAAGGCCTTAGACAACGCTTTTCACTAAAGCGCTGTCTAAGGTCTTATATTTTTTTGCGCTTTTCCTTTATTAAATTAATAGATTCCGTGTTTTTGACCTATAGCAGCGCTTTTGTAATAAAGCGCTGTGTAAGGTGAGATGTTATAAGTCCTTTTTGTTGTAGTGTGAGGAGGATGTTGGGTGGTCTGAAGTGGGAGCTTCTGGCGCTTCTGGAGGTATTGTGATTTTGTGAAGAAAGGATCTCTTATCTCCTTTGTTCTGTTTTAGGGGTTTCGGTTTCGTGGGCATCAACGTGTTTTTGAAGGAAGAGAGTACTTCTTTGTGAATGTTTACTCTCCTTGTAGAATAGCTGGCAAAAGGAGGTTGTGGGACGAATTAGCTAGATTGAAGAAGATTTTCAACAAAGGAGAATGGATAGTAGGTGGCGATTTCAACGTTGTGATATGTCGTTCCGAGAGGAAGGGAGTGCATGTGGCGGGCTGTAGAGGCGAAATGGAGGGTTTCAACCAGTTCATAGGAGAGATTGATTGCATTGATGTTCCGTGCACTGGAGGAAGGTATACTTGGTATAATAGTGCAGGGTCTGCTATAAGTCGTATCGACAGGTTTTTAATTTTTGAAGGTGTGGCTGCGGACTGGAAGATTGTTAGTCAACATGTGGGAGCTAGAGACATCTCCGACCATAGTCCTATATGGTTACGAGCAAATACGGAGGATTGGGGGAAAAACCGTTCAAATTCAACAATTGCTGGATTTCTCATGGAGATTTTGCAAAATTTGTCAAAGATGAGTGGAAGGCGATGAAGGTTTCAGGGAGAGGAGACTTTGTGTTGAAAGAGAAGCTGAGAATACTGAAGATTAGTCTAAAGAGGTGGAATTCCGAAGTCTTTGGCTGGCTTGATTTGACAATGGTTGAAGCTGTTAATGAGCTTAACGATTTGGATGTCCAAGCTGGAGTTTTAGGAGGGAATTCGGATGCTGCCTTTGTTTCAAAAAGGGAGGAAGCTTCGAAGGGAATTTGGAAAAATTTGCACTTAAAGGAGAATCTTTTGAGGCAGAAATCTAGGGCCTTGTGGTTAAAAGAGGGGGATTCGAATTCGAGATTTTTCCATAGAGTTATGAGAGGTAGATATAGAAAAAACTGCATATCTTTTGTCGACACTGATGAAGGTAGAAAGGAAGGTGTGGTGGAGATTAAAAGGGAGGTCCGTAATTTTTTCTTGGAAAATTTTAAAGAGACTAATGGTTCCAAACCGGAATGATCAAAACACACAAAATAATATTAAGGCAAGTAATCAAACACCTTGTGTGCAATCGATATCGTTTGGAAATTTGCTTAGTTTTGTTGATCTTAAAAACTAATCACAATCAAACGAATTATGATTATATCAATAAAATCTATTTCAAAATGTGATAAAAATAATTCTCAAACAAATTGATCAAACGAATAATGAATTTAATAAATTGCTAACACAAATTTAAAACACACACACACATACACACACACACACACACACACACACACACACACACACACACACATATATATATATATATACATATATATATATATAGAGAGAGAGAGAGAGTACGCAAGGATTTGTTTAGGCAGTTACCCAATCGGCCTCGCTATGGGTACGCCTGCCCTCAATTCGAATTCGAATTGAGATAATTGAAATTAACCTTAATTTGCAAAAGTATGAATACAAGAGATGCAACAATCCAACCCTACAAACCCTAGGCTTGATGTTGACTATATCACCTCCAAAACCTTTAATCAAATATTGATCAAGTAACCAATAATGTCGTTTCAATTCACTTGTTCTTGGTAATACCTTTCACGACACTGCTTGTCCTAAGATTTTCACTCGGTCGAATTAATCCTAAGCGCACACTTGTTGAACCCAAAATTTACCAACACGATCCACCATCTAATGCTACTCCCTTTCAAGGCACCCCTTGTCCCAAGGCTTTCACTCGATCGGATCTGAGTTGCATGATCTTGTCCAAAACCTTCAAATCCCTTAACGATCTTGAAGGAAAACTCCAACTCGGTTTTCTTATTTGAAACCCTCAAAGAACTCAACCCTATTTTCAATACAAATAACCTAAATTGGATGTTATCAATCCTAATCTAGATGGTCACCCAATCAAAAAATGATTATGTGTAGTTTATTTGTGTGTATGCATAAAAGAGAGGTTAAAAAAGATGAGAATGCTTTGAAATCCTTGTTTCATGTCAGTTTTACTCTAGAACCTTACTAGAAATGATGCATTTATCAAGCATATATATGTATGCAAGTATCAAGACAAAGGAATGCAAAAGGAATAGAAAATAATGTAAAAAATCAAGATTTTTGGTTTATAGGTCGACCTATCAAAGTCATGTGTTGACCTATCAAGGTCTTATGTCGACCTAAAGGACTCTGCACATGGATAAAGCCTACAGGCTTTAAAACTGCATCATGTGTGTCAACCTAATGGATGTATGTGTCGACTATAGAAGAGAAATTCTTCTATGTGTCGACCTATAGTCGTATGTGTCGGCCTATTAGCTGTTTTGCAAAAACAAAACTTTGTTTTTGATGCATAAAACTATTTCTTGATGTTTGAATATTTTTTAGACCATTTCAACCATGTTGACATGCTTCCTAATGCTAAAGTGCACAGCTAGACTCATATGATATCGTCCAAATTACATAAACGTTAAATCATCCTAGTTTTGACACCATACAAAATATATCTAACAGAAAGTTGCACTGACATACTCCCCCTTTTTTATGATGGTAAAACTTGTGATGATGCGTTTCTTGTCCATGAAGGCTCACCCTGAATATGTGCATCATAACTTGATAGCTGCAGACTCTTCTCCCCCTTTGACAACATCAAAAAGAGACAATACCAGATATTAGTAGTATCACATAGATACACAACTCACCTATATAATATACTTTATATAGGAAATTTGCAAAGATAAGACGTGCACTCACATATACTTATCATACATGAAAATACACAAGATTAATAAACACAACAAAATTACTCATTATAACAAGTAATATTAGGAATACATAAAGCAATAGAGCAACATTTCATAATAGTCAACCAAAAGAATATACAAAATAAAACCCTTTGTCTCAAATTAACATTAGTAGTAATATTGCCAAGACATAAACCAAAAGAAAAACAAACCAAAAAAATTAAATGCATGAAGACTTAAACAAAGAAATGCATGACATAAAAATTCTTAAGACATTTGACACAGACGACTCAAAAACATAGCACTTTAGCATCCTCCACGACCTTTAGGACTTACTCCACGGAACCAGACTCGTCCATCATTTCCAAAATGACGATCCAAAAACTCACAGATCTCTTGATAGAATTGAGCATAGTGCTGGTGATTCTCATTTTGAGCAGCAATCATGTGATTAACTCTGGAAATTATAGCAGCATGATTAGCATCTATTTCCCTCCACATATAGACCATCCTTTTAGTCACATATGAAGCAAAGACGTCAAAATTAGCATCCTGAGATGTCTTGTGCTTTTGCAAATGACAGATTTTTTCCACTTGAGTTGCTTTTAAAATATCTCTCCTCTAACACTCCTCTTTATATCGCCCATTTTGCTTAGTCTGCATATTTTGAAGCATATTTATAATGGATGATTGATCTCCATATTCATCACCCTTTTGACCATCCTCATGATCAGCATCTTGCATATGTTGATCACCAATCACATTTGGCTTGGTAGTTGTATCATCAAATTCATAGGGGTCATCAAAGTTCACTACAAAAAATAACACTTTTTATGACGAAGCTTTCACAACGAACAATATAAAATCGAAGGTATATGTATCGGGAGCGTCTTGATTTAAAAAAAACAATATGTTGTAAATAGAGATTGCACCTAAGAGGGTGGTGAATTAGGTACTTTAAAAATTTTCGGTTTTAACTTATGTTATGATTACTTTCCTGGTTAATTACTAAGTGATGAAAGCAATAAAGTGTGGAAAGTAAAGAACACTGAGAAATATCCTAGTTCCCCTCACAGTCCGAGAGTACTCCAGTCCCCTTTCAACATGAAAGGGATTTTTACTAGTGTTAAATCTTATGGACAAGACAATCCTTATCTTCCTATACAGACTCTAACAAAGACAATCACCAAGAACAATCCTTTTAGATTTTTCACAAAAGTTCACTAAGAGAACAATCCTCTACTTAATGAACCTCTTGCTTCCAACAATCCTGGACAGCAAGGTATTTACAACCAAATCTGGAAATTATTTAAGTAAATAAAATAGATGAACATATATCAATCACTAAGATTGATCTTCTCTTTCCAATAAACAACTTACAATGATATAGTAGTGCTCAAGTGTTTATGAATATAGGAGAAATATGTTCTGAATTGATATGAAAATAGTATGCAGAAATTTCTCAATGAAAATTCAAGTATCAAAACACTTGTATGAAAATGAGTGAGTAATTGGTGTTAAATTGCTATGAAAGAGGTGAGTTTTTTAAATCTGAGAATGACAGTATTTATAACAGCTTAACACCAGTTGGTTGCGGAATAGGGCAAGCAACCAAAAAGATTTGGAAGTATTTTTCCGGGAATTATCGTGTCCACAGAGATCGGTGCTACTGAACTGCCGTTCGACAATTTAATTGTTAATGAGTTTGGTTTTAAAATGGTTTAAACCGTAAAAATAGAAAAGTAAATAAAAACATAAAAACAATTCATTCTTCATGACAATGAATAATGAATAAATATCAATCAAATTGGTGATTTTTATTATCCTCATTTTGAGCCTTATTCGTTGATGAGTTGCTCAAAATCGCGCGTTTGAAGCCGTGTCTTCGACACTTTATTGCTCATGCTCCAAATACACCTCAATACCTACAAAATGAGTAGAAAACTATCAAATGGTACACAAATACACTAAAACTTGATTATACACTAAATATACACATTTACATACAAAGTGGGGTTTATTCAACCAATTTTAACACAAAATATCGATAAGTGCAACAAAACTTATATACAATAATGGCTACAATTTGCACTTATCAAACTCTCCCCAACTTGCATAATTGTTTGTCCTCAAATAAAGCCAACAAACTTAAAAACACAAAAGCAATAACCAAAGAATCATGAATCAACAAGTTTTTACAAACAAAAACAAATGCAATGGTTCAACCGAAAATGGTACACACAAAGTAAATACTTACCACTAAACTACAACGATAACGTAATCACGAAACAAATGCTAAATACAAAAGTCATGCCAAACATTCTAAAACAACACAAGTTCCAAATGTGAATCACACCTAGAAAAAACAATCATCGGTAGATGAAAAACATAAAATGAGGTACTTTCACTCACACAACAATCTTGCAAACAAAAGACTAAATTATGCATCCATCCAAAAATTCACATTGAACATACAAAGGCAAGAATCACAAGAACTTTTCAAGGTTGTAATGTGGTCGGGTAAACAAACAAGGGGCAATTCCTAAAGCTAATCGAAACAAAAACTTGCCTAAACCTAAGGGAGTGATCAGCTCACACAGTTTCAAACACCAAAATTTCAATCAAACTTCATACAAAATTCCAAGTGTTACACAAAACACAACACTTATTTATCACAATTATTAGAACTCTTTTTGTTTCCTTTTTCAAAGATTTTCTTTTTCTTTCTTTTTTTTTTTCTTTTCTTTTGTCATATTTTTCTCTTTTTTCTTTTCTATTTCTTTCCTCATAGAATCCAACTAATGAATACACAATCATTCTCTCCCCAACTTGAATTCAACCGCACCATCATGTGAATACTCCCTACTTTCTAAGGCAAGGAAAAAATCCATACAACAACACAAAATTGAGGTCCAAGAAAAAACAAAATCCATTCAAAAATAAGTGAACTAAGTACTCATAGACAAACATTAAGTTCAATTAGAAACATGGATCAAAAAGCTCAAAGGGGTTACAAATTCTCACACACTCACAAGGTGAATTGACTATTTGGCTAAGGTAGTTGTGCTCAAAATGAAACAAATGCCTTGATCCTTTTCATGCATTCATATACACAACATAAACAACAGATTCAACATAATAAAATCCAGTTAGAACAAGAATGTTGGAACTCCGAGCATATATGAACAATGGAAGGCTTCCTCACAAAAAGGTTGGGAACTAAAGTGATTCACAACAAGAACAAGTATACAAAAGAATAAATGGCATGAAAGTTTGTAAAAAGCCTAAGTATCATGAATATGCTAAAGTGAAGAAAGCGATAAATACATACCTTGAACGCGTACCAAACTTTAAACACTATCATTACCACGCATTCGCAAGTTGAAGCACTCAAAATCGGAAAAATCACCGAATGCGACTTCAAGCAATCGAGCCAAAATTTGAGTCCAAACAATCAACAAAAGAATTAGAAAAATTACTAATAATTACTAATATATAAGGCCTTGGTGGAAGTGGGAAAAAGGGGGAGCCAAGTGAACAATTAAAAGAAATCACTGGCTCAGCACAGCAGAACGCGCAGACCCGCGCTGAGCGCGCTACACCAGAACCAGAAAAATCAGTACAACAATAGGATTCTGGTGTAGGCCTCCACTTAACACCTACACAATCTCATATACAATGAAAAAGTAATAACGGAACAAAAAATGATAAAACACGCTTGTTTTACGTCGTAAGCTCGACGCCTATTATTTATACACACTTCTCCAAGTTGCCTCTTTACACGGTTAGCGCTCACCGACGATGAAACCTAACCAAACACTTAGCAAATGTGAATAGAAACAAACAAATGCACTAAATTTACAAGTATACAAAACATGTAAAATTCACAAATATGGTAAACATATACCAGTATCAATATCAACAAGTGAAAATAGACAATATATACGATATCTACAAAACTCAAAAACAAAGAAACTATCGCAATGCGATCCAATAAAAAACACCAATCCCCGGCAACGGCGCCATTTTGTTGGTTGCGGAATAGGGCAAGCAAGCAAAAAGATTTGGAAGTAATTTTCCGGGAATTATCGTGTCCACAGAGATCGGTGCTACTGAACTGCCGTTTGACAATTTAATTGTTAATGAGTTTGGTTTTAAAATGGTTTAAAGCGTAAAAATAGAAAAGTAAATAAAAACATAACAACAATTCATTCTTCAACAAGACGAACTTATCAAGCATACATATAATGCACTCGTCACAAACATAAATTTACCGACCAATTATACTCCACCTGCAATACTCGTCAAAATCATCCAGCATCACTCACAACAGTGTCCATCTCTGGCACACTGAGCTGAGAGACAACCGTATTACTCTCGTCGTCACTCTCGCGCACGACGCCTCAAAATACGGAAGACATTAAGTTCCGACACCAAAAAGATTATCATCTAAATCTATCTCTAGCATCTAGACAATAGATATCCATCCCTAATCAAGATTTGTGATGTTTATCTCAAACACAACACAAATCCAAACATAAATGCAAAAAGATCAAGGAAGACATTGATAATGATTTGTAAAGCAAATTTCATATAATATTAAGATCAATAAAGATACATATGTTCATAGTAACTATACAATACCCAACAAAAAGAAATTACAAAGAGAAGAGAGAAGAGGAACCAAACATTTCTTGGTTTGTCAACACCAATCGACGAGAGATTCGACTCCGGATCATCCAAATGCAAGCTCCAATGATGTTTTCTAAGCTAATCTACAAGAAAAATGAAGTTTGATGGAGTTGGGAGCAAAAAATACCCAAAACCATCCCTAAAAATGTGTTTTTTTACCCATATTTATTGCTGTCATCATCGCAGACCGCGCTCAGCGCGCTCTTTTTAAAGTTAAACCGCCTTACAAGCGTGCTCAGCGGGCTCGGAGCGCGCTCAGCGGGCTTGGAGTGAAGGGAAATTTGCGATCTAAACGCAGCGGAAAACAAAAATTTCCCTTTAGAGATCCTTATGAAAGATCATGATCTGTGATAGAAAGGTTACATTTTGTGGCGACGAAACCTTTGATTCCAAATCTATGGATGATCACGAGCGTTGTACGATGAACAACGCCTCTACTCAGTCCACACGAACAGCTTCCTTCAGTCACAGTGCTAGCTGATAACGATTGAAGGTTTTGAGTGAGGGAGAGGAAAAATAGAATACGGCCAGGGTTTCAACAACAACTACTTTGAGCTTCTGCACAAGGGTTCTATTTATAGAACTACTTGTGTGGGCTACAAGCTAAAAAGCCCAACTCAATAATTATATTATTATAATAACTATTATTATAATAAATATAATTTTATTATTATTATATTATTATAATAACTATTATTATAATAAATATAATTTTATTATTATTATTATATTTTATAACTATTATAAATATAATAATAACTATTATTATATTACATGGTACCTTACCATATTCCGTATTCCATTCAAGTGCACCGTACCTTACGGTGTTCCTTATTTACTCTATCTCTTCTCCAACTGTCCTTATGTGTGTGACCCTGTAGGATTTCGCGACGTTGGCAATTATATTAAATCATGTATTTAACATAATAAACAGTGAGCGGTATCTAGCAACACATCACTGCTACCCAAGTCACAAAATTGTCATGTGATCTGACCAAACCTTTTGTGATAGTACTTGTGTGTACAATTACCCTTTTTCCCCTATGTCTATATTGAACACAAGGCATATATCGTGTCATCCTTGTCCAGTTCAATATTGGGCCCTTAGACATTTATCCTGTTATGCAGGATGGGCAAATTCCATCTAGGCTACTCATGTCCCTCAGCATGCTTTGTGAAGTACCCATCAACTGTCTTTATGATCATCCAGTTACGGACAATGTTTGATCAGTAATAAAGTACTTGACTCTACATCTAGGGTACATTGTAGTTTCAGGTCGAAGGGTGGTATACACCACTATCACCATGAGAGTAACTTATGACAATTTGCATAACATTCTATGTAGTACTCTCATAGTGGGTCAATCCAGTATAAATATTACTCCTAATATTCATACCTATGTCAAGACTTGATAACTCCTTATCCATGATCCATCAGATGTGATCATCAGTCTATCTACATAATAGTCTTAATTCTTTAAGGCTATCCCATTTCACATTAAAGCTCGACTATGGATGCTTTAAGAATAGTGTCCTTATGTTTAATGGAATCTCATGATTAAGTCATACTCAATGTTTCATTAAACGAACTAGCTATTCTAGGGACTTTATCATTTTGGAAAAACAAACATAATAAAGAAATGCCTTTTATTATTAATAAATAATTCGATACAAGTACCAAAAGTATTGGCCTCTAGGGCTTACACCAACAATCTCCCACTAGCACTAGAGCCAATTAGGCATACCCCTAATACCCATAGATCTAGTATGACCATCATGCTTCAGCTGCACAAGAGGTTTTGTTAGTGGGTCAGCAATATTGTCAAGTGTAGGTACTCTGCATATCTTCACATCTCCACGATCTATTATCTCTCGAATGAGATGATAACGCCTAAGTATGTGTTTGGATCGTTGGTGAGATCTAGGCTCCTTAGCTTGTGCGATAGCACCATTGTTATCACAATAGAGATCAATGGGGTCCACAATGCTAGGGATTATGCCAAGTTCACTAATGAACTTCTTGATCCAAACAGCTTCCTTCGCTGCATTTGAGGCATCAATATACTCGGCCTCGGTTGTAGAATCAGCAACTGTTTCTTGCTTTGAACTTTTCCAGCTCACAGCGCCACCATTTAGGCAGAACACATAAGCAGATTGCAATCTAAAGTCATCCTTATCTGTCTGGAAGCTAGCATCGGTGTAACCAATTACCGCGAGCTCTTCCTGACCTCCATATATCAAGAATGAGTCCTTAGTTCTTCTCAAGTACTTAAGGATATTCTTGACAGCTACCCAGTGAGCATCACCAGGATCAGATTGGTACCTACTCGTTGCACTTAAAGCATACGAGACATCTGGTCGAGTACATAACATGGCATACATGATCGATCCTATTGCAGATGCATATGGAATCTTATTCATGCGATCCCTTTCTTCCTTTGTTGAAGGGGATTGTGTTTTTGATAGACATAGGCCATGTTGCATAGGTATGAATCCTTTCTTGGAATCATGCATATTAAAGCGTCTCAACACTTTGTCTATGTATGTACTCTGACTTAGACCAAGCAGTTTTTGTGATCTATCTCTATAGATCCTGATTCCTAATATATAGGCTGCTTCACCAAGGTCCTTCATAGAAAAGCATTTCCCTAACCAAGCTTTTACTTGTTGCAAGGTAGGGATATCGTTTCCAATGAGTAATATGTCATCTACATATAATACCAAGAAAACGATTATGCTCCCACTAACCTTCTTGTAGACACAAGGCTCATCTTCATTCTTTATGAATCCATAATGTTTTACAGTTTCATCAAAACGAAGATTCCAGCTTCTGGAAGCTTGCTTTAATCTGTAGATTGATCGTTGTAACTTGCATATCTTTTGGGCTTCTTTAGGTATGTCAAATCCTTCAGGTTGTGTCATGTACACATCCTCAAGAAGATTCCCATTAAGGAAAGCAGTCTTGACATCCATCTGCCATATTTCATAATCATGATATGCAGCGATAACAAGTAAAATCCGAACAGATTTAAGCATTGCAACTGGTGAAAAGGTTTCATCATAGTCTACACCATGAATTTGTTTATAACCTTTAGCAACCAGTCTTGCCTTATAGGTATGTACCTTACCATCCATGTCAGTCTTCTTTTTGAAGACCCACTTGCATCCTATAGGATTAATTCCTACAGGAGGCTCTACCAAGGTCCAAACCTGGTTTGTGTACATGGAATCCATTTCAGATTTCATGGCTTCTAGCCACCTCTCAGACTCAGGACCAGTTATGGCCTCTTGATAGGTTACAGGCTCATCTTGATCCATGAGTAATACTTCACCTTGATCATTTATGAGATATCTATATCTCTCTGGTTGGTGACGTATCCTGCTCGACCTACGCTGGTCTTGTTCTACTTGAGCAGGTTGCTCTTCCACAACTACTTGTGGTTCCTGCACTAATTCATCCATAGGTGTATCAATGCTTTGTGATTCTTGAATTTCTTCAAGCTCTACTTTCCTCCCACTGATTCCTTTAGAAATAAAGTCCCTTTCCAAGAAAACTCCAGTTCGAGCGACAAACACTTTGCCCTCAGAAGGATTGTAGAAGTAATACCCTCTTGTTTCTTTAGGATAGCCCACAAATAAGCATTTGTCAGATTTGGGCTCAAGCTTAGTTGAAATTTGTCGTTTTACATAAACTTCACAACCCCAAATCTTCATGTAAGACATATGTGGTTTCTTACCATTCCATATTTCATATGGTGTCTTTTCAACCTTTTTGGATGGAACACGGTTAAGTGTGTAAGCTGCTGTCAGTAGTGCATGTCCCTAAAAGGAGTTTAGAAGATCGGCATGACTCACCATGGATCGGACCATGTCTAACAAGGTTCGATTTCTTCTCTCAGATACACCATTCCATTGTGGTGTTCCAGGAGGAGTGAGTTGGGATAGAATCCCACACTCTTTTAGATGGTCATCAAACTCTAGGCTTAAATATTCACCGCCTCGATCTGATCGAAGAGTTTTAATATTCTTACCTAGTTGGTTTTGTACTTCATTCTTAAATTCCTTGAACTTTTCAAAGGATTCAGATTTGTGTTTCATTAAATAGACATAACCATATCTACTGAAATCATCGGTAAATGTGATGAAGTATTGAAAACCTCCTCTGGCTGGTATGTTCAGTGGTCCACATACGTCAGTGTGTATGAGGGCCAAAAGATCATTAGCCCTTTCACCTTTTCATGTGAATGGGGACTTTGTCATCTTTCCAATTAAACAAGATCTGCATGTATCATATGATTCGTAATCAAAAGAGTCCAATAGTCCATCTTTATGGAGTTTGGAGATGCGTTTCTCATTTATATGGCCTAAGCGACAATGCCAAAGGTAACTTGGATTTAACTCGTTAGGTTTCATCCTTTTAGTATTAATGTTATAAATTGGCATTTCAAGATCAAGGACATATAATCCATTGTTCATTTGTGCAGTAGCATAGAATATATCATTCAAATAAATAGAGCAACAATTGTTCTTTATTATAAATGAAAAACCAAACTTGTCCAAACAAGAAACGGAAATAATATTCCTGCTAATTGCTGGTACATAATAACAGTTCTCTAACTGAATTATTAAACCACTAGGTAAAGTCAAAACATAAGTTCCTATGGCTAAAGCAGCAACCTTTGCTCCATTTCCAACTCGTAGGTCGACTTCACCTTTTGCCAAATCTCTACTCCTTTTTAGTCCCTGTACATTGGTACAAATGTGAGAACCACATCCAGTATCTAATACCCATGATGCAGAAGTAGATAAATTTATTTCTATAACAAAAATACCTGAAGTCAGAGTCACCACTCCATTCTTCTTATCTTCCAAGTACTTTGGGCAGTTTCTCTTCCAATGTCTGGTCTTACCGCAATAGAAGCAAGTGCCCTCCTTTGCTATACCTCCACTAGGCTTCAAAGCAAGGGTAGTATGTTTGGTTTTGGCAACTTCCTTGCCTTTCCATTTACCAACCTGCTTGGTGGGCCTTTTGTTCTGTTTCTTTCCATTACTGACCATCAGAATGGATTTCCCTTTTGTCTTCAGGTTTTGCTCAGCAGTTCTTAACATGCTTAGCAATTCAGGAAGAGTTTTGTCCATGTCATTCATGTTGAAATTAAGGACAAATTGACCGAAGCTTTCCGGCAACTATTGCAGGATCAAATCAGTCGCAAGCTCCTTTTTGAGGGCAAATCCCAATCTTTCAAGATTCTCCACATACCCAATCATCTTGAGTACATGGGGACCTACTGGGGTTCCCTCAGAAAGCTTGGCTTGAAAAAGGGCTTTTGAAACTTCAAACCTTTCATGCCTTGCCTGCTCTTGATAAAGCATTTTCAGATGTTCGATCATATCGAACGCTGCCATGTTTTCATGTTGCTTTTGCAATTCAGAATTCATGGTAGCCAGCATGAGGCAAGCAGTTTCATTGGCATCATCGACATGCTTCTTATAAGCATCTCTTTCAGCCTTAGGAGCAAAACTAGGAGGTTCCTCATCAGGAACAGGTGTCTCTAAGACATACAGCTTTTTGTCATGTTTGAGGACAATCCTCAGATTTCGGTGCCAATCCAGAAAATTTGTCCCAGACAATTTTTCCTTATCCAGGATTGTTCGCAAAATGTTATTAGATGTGTTTGTTGTCATGGTAATCTACAAAATGGAATGGAAAAATATAAGTATCATAACATATTCAATTAGGTCTTTAATTAAATATGCTCCCACTATTTTACTCAAACCAAATCACCCTCATCATTTGATTCGGAAAATCCCATTGGAAGATTTTCTAGTGGATCGAGATCCATATTTCACTTTGTTTTAAGTCAACGTTAGGCTGATTACACAAAACTTAGCTATTTAGGTAGGAACTCCTTCCAATTGTATCCAATACAATTCTCGAATATTTCAGTTGGGTGAATAACTCCTTATTCCAATCCATCATATGGACTATTCCCAACTCTTGCTTCTAAACGCATATAATCTTATTATATTTTGTTTAGTTAAGTTTGACCCATTATTTTAGAAATTGGATATTACAATTATCCCATCGCACCTTACTAATATAGAACATGCACCTCGCGTTAGGCGAAACCTACAATATTCGATACTAGTCTTGATGAGTTCTAAAACTTGGAAAGCAAAAACTTAATATTTTGTTTTGAGGGATTTTTAATTAGTTTGATCTCACCGGCTTATTTATCATATAAATCGTTCCTCACACATGCATACAATATATATCAACATACATACATACAAATGAAACAGTTATGGCCCCTAGCGCAATTGTTCTCCCAAGCCAATGAGAGAACTTAAGCTAAACCTAATAACGATCTTCACTTCTCCAAGCAAGATCTCCAAGGCTGTCCTTCTTTGTTTTGTAGTCTTCTCTTTCTTTATAATAATACATTACATAAAGGAAACTCGTTTTACATACGAGGGAGTAAGATGAGAAAAGAAGTTACATGATGAGAATAGGAGAGAGGCACGACACACAGGTCGTATTTATAAAATTCAAAACAAAGAAAATTAAACTAAGGCCATAACTGATCACCACAAGGAAAATAATAAACAAATTTTATTATTATTAATTTAAATCCTGTTAATTAAATAAATCAAATTAAATTTTCGGCAAAAAAATAATAAACACTTTTATTATTACTGCAGACATCATTAACGCAACCCTTGCGCCGTCCAATGTCCATGACGCCCGTCAGAACTCCAATGACGACCGTCACAAGTTTTGTGCCTCTGACGACCGTCACACATCACATGCCGACCGTCACACATTCATAATGCATGACCTAAAGCTTGATGCAACATTTGCGCCGTTATACTGCCTGTGACGACCGTCACAGTTTCCATGACGACCGTCACGCTAACGAAAATGGAAACTGTCACGCTAACAGAACGCGTGACTTTTGATCGTAAACCTCTTTGACGGCGCAACCCTTGTACCGGCATAAACCTTGATGCAACAATTTCATACCATCAAAACACCATGATCAATAATTCAGTATGATTTATCCGTATGCTATCGCTTTACCATACTAAAGTCGGATTCCGAAGCAGATAACCACAGATCGCTCAATCGAATGATAATTATTACATGATTTGAACTAACGAAATAAAATAGTATATCCAATATACCATATTTGCATCAAAGTTAATCATATCACATATGAATTAGATCGATCATATATGTGTAACTTATGGACGATTGACATATCGCTGCTTCACCATACTATTGTCGGATTCCGAAGCATAGTCAATATCAATCATCCAAACCGTACACAATTTGATGCCAAAAAATTCAATATCTGGATTTTATTTAATTTTTACGTGTTTTAATCCAATTAAAACAAAAATGACAGAAAATAAACAATTACCAGACTCATGGTTTCGTAAGTGGCTCTGATACCACTGAAGGGAAATTTGCGATCTAAACGCAGCGGAAAACAAAAATTTCCCTTTAGAGATCCTTACGAAAGATCATGATCTGTGATAGAAAGGTTACCTTTTGTGGCGATGAAACCTTTGATTCCAAATCTATGGATGATCACGAGCGTTGTACGATGAACAGCGCCTCTACTCAGTCCACACGAACAGCTTCCTTCAGTCACAGTGCTAGCTGATAACGATTGAAGGTTTTGAGTGAGGGAGAGGAAAAATAGAATACGGCCAGGGTTTCAACAACAACTACTTTGAGCTTCTGCACAAGGGTTCTATTTATAGAACTACTTGTGTGGGCTACAAGCTAAAAAGCCCAACTCAATAATTATATTATTATAATAACTATTATTATAATAAATATAATTTTATTATTATTATATTATTATAATAACTATTATTATAATAAATATAATTTTATTATTATTATTATATTTTATAACTATTATAAATATAATAATAACTATTATTATATTACATGGTACCTTACCATATTCCGTATTCTATTCAAGTGCACCGTACCTTACGGTGTTCCTTATTTACTCTATCTCTTCTCCAACTGTCCTTATGTGTGTGACCCTGTAGGATTTCGCGACGTTGGCAATTATATTAAATCATGTATTTAACATAATAAACAGTGAGCGGTATCTAGCAACACATCACTGCTACCCAAGTCACAAAATTGTCATATGATCTGACAAAACCTTTTGTGATAGTACTTGTGTGTACAATTACCCTTTTGCCCCTATGTGTATATTGAACACAAGGCATATATCGTGTCATCCTTGTCCAGTTCAATATTGGGCCCTTAGACATTTATCCTATTATGCAGGATGGGCAAATTCCATCTAGGCTACTCATGCCCCTCAGCATGCTTTGTGAAGTACCCATCAACTGTCTTTATGATCATCCAGTTACGGACAATGTTTGATCAGTAATAAAGTACTTGACTCTACATCTAGGGTACATAGTAGTTTCAGGTCGAAGGGTGGTATACACCACTATCACCATGAGAGTAACTTATGACACTTTGCATAACATTCTATGTAGTACTCTCATCAGGGCCGACCCTGTGCAAGAGCAACAAGCTCTACCGCACAGGGCCTCAAATATTGGAGGGCCCCAAATTTTTGAAAGATACATTTTTTTTTATCATTAATATTAATAGATATAAAAAATATTATAATAAAAATTTAATAAAACAAAAAATGTTATGATAAAAATTCTATATATAAAAAAATGAGATGGATTTAAAGTCAAAATAATTATAATTAAATTTATTTTTAATTAATATATAATTATATTTTTATATGTTATTTTTATTTATTTTTAATGTATTTTTTAAAAAATAAATTAGGCCTATTTTTTAAATTAGAACGGGGCCTCCGAGTTGATTGGGCCGGCCCTGACTCTCATAGTGGGTCAATCCAGTATAAATATTACTCCTAATATTCATACCTATGTCAAGACTTGATAACTCCTTATCCATGATCCATGAGATGTGATCATCAGTCTATCTACATAATAGTCTTAATGCTTTAAGGCTATCCCATTTCACATTAAAGCTCGACTATGGATGCTTTAAGAATAGTGTCCTTATGTTTAATGGAATCTCATGATTAAGTCATACTTAATGTTTCATTAAACGAACTAGCTATTCTAGGGACTTTATCATTTTGAAAAAAAAAACATAATAAAGAAATGCCTTTTATTATTAATAAATAATTCGATACAAGTACCAAAAGTATTGGCCTCTAGGGCTTACACCAACATGGAGCGCGCTCAACGGGCTACCAGCTGACTTGAAAAATGTTTCAGCCATAACTTGTGAACCGTAACTCCTTTTTTCGCCCGGTTCGAAGCGTTGGAATGGTTATTCAATTTCCTATCTAATAATGAATAAATATCAACCAAATTGGTGATTTTTATTATCCTCATTTTGAGCCTTATTCGTTGATGAGTTGCTCAAAATCGCGCGTTTGAAGCCGTGTCTTCGACACTTTATTGTTCATGCTCCAAATACACCTCAATACCTACAAAATGAGTAGAAAACTATCAAACGGTACACAAATACACTAAAACTTGATTATACACTAAATATACACATTTACATACAAAGTGGGGTTTATTCAACCAATTTTAACACAAAGTATCGATAAGTGCAACAAAACTTATATACAATAATAGCTACAATTTGAACTTATCAACACCCTTCTGAAAGTGAATGATTTAATGAAAAGGTGCAATGCTAGAAGGATGTGAAACCAAAAACGTTCAGAATAATTTTGAAATGAACAACAACCACTGCTTTAGTGGTAATCGGTTACAAGGAAATGTGTAACCGGTTACGCTTAAGCGAAACTAAAAAAATTAAAAATATCATGGCCGTAATCGATTACAGGAAATGCTGTAATCGGTTACGAAGGCAAAATTGCGTTTTTCCTGAAGTTGGACAGAGGCAACGCACGAGAGCGTAACTGGTTACCAAGAATGCTGTAACCGGTTACGACTACTGAAACATGAAAAAAAACTCTTGACAGAGGTGTTAAAACCAGTTTTAATTGATCAAGAAATGTTATGCATGCATGAGATTATGTAGAGGTAATTTTTTAGCACTAAAATATCAAAGATAATATTGCATGCTTGTACATCAAGTGAAGATCAAATAATGCTAGACTTTAAAAGACGAGTCTTGAACACTTGATGATATAAATTTAAGCTTTTTTTCTATTCTTTTTCCATTCATTTGATTATTACTTTGTCTTCATCAAAACACAATATATGGAGAGTTTTCTTGACTTCACATTCTCCCCCTTTTTGATGATGACAAACCATTGAAAGCTTGATGAATTATGCTCCCTCTAACAATTACAACTCCCCCTTGATCAATGATTTCCTTTGATTTTATGTATGAGAGCTTTTGGTAATTCAATACTTGCTGCAAAATTGTTAGAGGAAAAAACACTATACACTATATCCTTCCCCCCCTTTGTCATTAACAAAAAGGATGGGAAAGACTTCACATTTTGATCACAAGATGCAAGAAAAAAAAAGGAAACATAGGAAAATATAAACCATCGAACACATAAACGAAACATACTTCAGTTATAGATAATATTAACTTAATCAAAATGGTACCACATAACTTAGAGCAATACAAGACCAAAATCATAAACTAGAAATTAAATTACTAGTTACATACACTTAGCTTAAAGAAACAAAACATAGAAAATTCATGATATTAAGAAAGACATAAGTTAACAAAACAAAATTAATCACTCTCATTCATGTCCTCATCCTCTTCTCCATCTTCATCCTCTTCACCTTCTTCACCATCTTCATCACTCTCTTGTTGATGGCAGTTGAGATTTCCGGCTATTTCCAAGTAGAGTTCCCGAGTTTCAGCAGAAAGACGAGTGTCCATTTCACAAAGTTTGTTATAAATGAGCTCATTGGAGTAACCACCGGAGGGAGCGGAAGGAGGCACATAAACATTTGCATCATTAATCAGGTAAGAAGTAAAACGAGTAAATATTGCAGTCTAGAGTTTCCTTGTTAAGGAATGATGTTGGAAGGTGAAACCAGGTAAGAAGTAAAACTAGTGTTAAACCAAATGAAAGAACTATGAACCTCAACAAGCTTCTAGCATCCATGGACTATGGATATCTATAACTTTCTAAACAAGTGATTTTGTATGAAAAAAATATATAGAAAGATACTAAATAAAATAGAAGATCCCAGTTAAATAGTTACTTACTTTGTTTTGCAGTGTTTACTTTTTCATGAGTTTCACCATGAAACATAAACCACAGTCTGAGATTGAATGATACAAATGATTGAGTGAGGAAGTGGTTGATGATACGGTTCTTGTTATATATAAGAATATGTGGTGAGCAATTTGAGACATTGATTACAACGTTAGCACTAGTAGTATATACAATGAAAAATTAAAAACGTAAACCTGAATCCACTTGATGTCAATGGGTTCAAGTTTTCTCTATGCAGGAACACTTGCAAACTGTATTGATATGTGATGTTGTTCCGAATGTAACACCCTTTGAACATATTCAATTCGGACAATGAGTAAGTCTTTGTCTACCATTGGAATTGCTTTTGGATATAATCCTGAGTGTAGATGAGAGAGTCATCTTGACTTGTGTGTGATGTTGTAGTCTGTTGTGCTTTGGTGTATGTAAATCGTGGAGGTCTTTCCCAAAGCATGAAAGAACTCTCAATAATGATTTTTGTGCAGAAAAATCTTAAACAAGAAAATAACAAAACAAAAGATGAAGTGTTGTTCTAGATATTTATGTTGAATAATATTCCTAGATCAAATATTATGATCTTTATTTTTTATTTTTAATATATTATGGTTGTTAGATTAAATATTATCATATTTTGTATGATTTTAGAGTTTGATATCATGGTGTGTTCTTCAATGTCATTGTTGTAAAATTTGTGGATTCATCCTTGATTATAACAAAAGATAAAAACAATAATAATTGAACTTGTATTTTACTAAACCATTATATCATAAAAAACTTGTATTTTACTAAACCATTATGGACATAATCATCTTGAAATAAAGGAATAGGTCTCCTTTCTTACTTATTTCGATTCAGGACATCATCATCTTGAAAGATGGATATGATGACAAAAGGAATAGCTTTAAAGGAGTAGGGAATTTTAAGAGTAAGAAGCTATGGGTGCATTCCAAATCATTTTTCCTCTATAGTGATAGGAGTCTAGCCAATGCAAGGTAATCCTGTTATCTATTGTTGTAGCCAGGAGATGACAAAAAAGAGATCACGTTCACATTTACTTGCATTTTCTCATATTATTACTGATATCACACATTTTCTTTGTCAATATGCTTTGTAGTTAGCAAAGGGTTATCAAAGTAATGGATAAGTCATGAATTACGAAGCCACAATCATCGATTGCGTATCAACAAGGGATAAAAGAATTTATTAATTTTGCATTTAAAGGTGCAAAAGAAAACGACGTAGTAATATGCCCTTGTAAAACCGGTGGTTTCAGAAAATCACAGAGTAGAAGTGACATGTTCGACCACTTAATGTGGTCACCATTTCCAAAGGGATACAACACGTGGATTCATCATGGAGAGTCCTTTGTACTACCTAGTACTATCTCCCCTAATACTACTCCAAATATAGTTGACGATACTATCATTGTTGAAGATCCTATTCAGAACATGATCAACGATGCATTTGGAGTTGATACGAATCATGCTAATGAAATACCATCTGCTTCAAATTTGGAGATTGACCAAGAAGATTATGTGATGCTAAATGCAACTCAAGAAAGAAACGATGCCAAGGAGTACTATGAATTGGCTAGAGAAAGAGAGCAACCTTTATATGAAGGGTGTAGACAATATTCAAGACTATCTTTTTTGGTAAAGTTGTACCATATAAAGTGTTTATGTGGGTTGAGTAGGAAGGCAATGACAATGACTCTAGAGTTGATAAAAGATACATTTGAATATGCAAATATTCCAAGTTCGTTCTATGAAGCCAAGAAATCAATAAAAAAACTTGGTTTGAATTATGTAAAGATACCCGCATGTCCAAACGGTTGTATGCTTTATTGGGGAGAAGATGAAGAGAGAGACTTGCAAAACTTGCAACACTTCAAAATGGAAAACAGATGAAGAGGTCCGTGTTAACAAGAAAATGACGAAAATTCCTGCCAAGATTCTTCATTATTTTCCATTGAAACCTCGATTACAAAGATTATTTTTGTCATCAAAGACGGCCGAGGATATGAGGTGGCATGCGACAGATACTAACAATGATGGAATGTTGAGGCATCCCAGAGATTCAGAAGCTAGGAAGAAGTTTGACTCGACACATACTTGGTTTTCATCAGATCCGCGAAATGTTCGTCTTGCGTTGCCTAGTGATGGTTTTAATCCATTTGGTCCGATGAGTACAAATAATATTATTTGGCCAGTTGTTCTCATTCCATATAACACTCCTCCATGGGTTTGTATGAAGCAGACATCGTTTATAATGTCAATGACAATTCGCGGTAAAGAAGCACCAGGAAATAATGTTGATGTCTACTTACAACCCTTAGTTAAAGAGCTAAATGAGTTATGGACAAATGGTGTGGATACATATGATTCTTTCAAGAAAGAGATGTTCAAGTTACATGCAAATTTGATATGGACGATTAGTGACTTTCCAGGTTTGGGTGCACTTTCTAAGTGGAACACATACACATGACTTGCTTGTCCATCGTGTAACTTTCAAACTACATCTATCCTTCTAACAGCTAGCCGTAAATGGTGTTTTATGGGTCATCGCTGTTTCCTTGATTGTAGACACATGTTTAGATTGAACAGGATTCGCTTTAACCGTGAACAAGAAATGTGGAGTCCACCGAGAACATTATCTGGACATGAAGTTTTTGAACAGGTTAAAGATGTTGAAGTCATATTTGGTAAAAAGCCAGTGAAAGAAAAATCGGTAAAAAGAACACGTGAGGGACAACCTATAGAAGGTGATTGTACACAATGTGTTCCTACACAAGGTCATCCTCAACAATGGAAAAAGAAAAGCAAATTTTTTGAACGTCCATATTAGAAGGATAATCTTTTGCGCTATAATCTTGATCCGAAGCATATTGAGAAAAATGTGTGCGATAATGTCATATTTACTTTACTAAATAATAGGCAAAAGAGTAAAGACCATTTTAAAGCTAAAGAAGACCTTGAAAATATGGGCATAAGACCTGATCTTTGTCCTGATGAAAATGGTAGAATTTATCCGTCAGCCTTTAGTCTAACAGGTAAAGATAAAAGAATTTTTTTTAACAATTTTAAAGAATATTAGGGTGCCTGATGGTTATTCAAGCAACATTTCTAGATGCATTGACTTGGTAAATCTCAAGGTGAATGGAATGATGAAGAGTCATGATTTTCATATATTAATGGAACAACTTCTACCATTAGCCATTTACACACCACTACCTCATGAGATTTCAGCAGTATTGATTGAGTTGTGCTCATTCTTTAGACAATTATGTGGTAAGGTAATTAAAATTGAAGAATTGGAAAAATTACAAAACCAAATTGTCCTCACTTTATGCCACATGGAAATGTTATTTCCTCCCTCGTTCTTCACTGTTATGGTTCACTTGGTTGTTCACCTTGTTGAAAAAGTTAAACTTTGAGGTGCTGTTCATTATCGGTGGATGTATTATATTGAAAGGTAAATCATGTGATTTTGTTGTAATGATACTAGGGGTGTTCGCGGTGCGGTTTGAGCGGTTTTCACGATAAAAATCATCCGAACCGCAAGAGAAAAAACATGCGGTTTGGTTTGGTTCGGTTGGTTTAAAAAAAAAACAAACCAAACCAAACCAAACCAATGCGGTTTTGATTGGTTCGGTTGGTTCGGTTTTTTACAAGACTTTTATTATGTATAATCAACTATAGTTACAACATGTATGATTCAATTGATTGTTATTTTTTGTCATGTTTATTCAATGCTTTTCTGTTGAATTTTTAAAGTTTGTAGTTTTCTCAATATTGAGATGACATATTTCCTTGCCATTTGGAATAACAGTTCAGAATAGCAAGGACCTTTTCAGAATAATAGTTTATGTTACATTATGTTTTCTACCACCAAATAACATTGCCAATGCCAAGTCATTCATACATTACCAAGCTTATAAAATAGTATTCAATCAAATAACGAATCATTCATACATTACCAAGCTTATCAAAATAGTATTCAATCAAATCAATACATAAATTAAAACTTTTTGTTTGTTTACAAATGCAGAATTCAAAATTCAGTTCCACCAACAAGCATTTTGTTTGTTCCACCATTCAAAATTCAGTTCAACCATTCAATATTGCTTTCTATGTCTTCTAGCATCCATCCTGTTTGTTTACAAATGCAAAATTCAGTCAAATTGATAGTAAAATACAGCAACTATTAGATAGCAAAATACAGCAACAAATTGACAGCAAAATACAGCAAAGTACAGCAAAATACAGCAACAAATTAACAGCAAAATACAGAAAAATACAGCAACTAATAGACAACAAAATACAGCAGCTAATAAACAGCAAAATACTGCAAAATAGACAGCAAAATACAACAACAAATAAACAGCAAAATACAGTAAAATACAACAACTAATAGACATCAAAATATAGCAAAATACATGTTTTTTAGAACAACTATTATTCATGAAGCCAATACACAAATGATATGTTTTATTCATCAAAGCCCACAACTGATACAACAACTAATAGATAGCAAAACACATTAAAGTATACAAGCAACTATTATTCCAAGTTTAATTCATGAAGCCAATACAACCTTTTACCTCTATTATTTCAAATTACTCATACAAGTTGCGGTATAAGATAGAAAGGATTGAACAAGGATTTAAAAGGAAACAAATATTAAAAACATGCCATTTTTCAAGCACGTCTACTATTCAGATTAATATCAGAAAGTCCCTCATTTAGTTGTGGGATCGGAGCCATTTCTGAAAATGTATCAAATATATTAACAAACGTTAGACAAAACAAACAATTGAATAAAATAGATTCATGAACAAACATAGTTTACAACATATATATATATATATATATATATATATATATATATATATATATATATATATATATATATATATATATATATATATATATATATATATATATATATATATATATATATCCCTTGTTCGAGCTTCTCCAAGTCTTCCAAGTGCTTTTCAATATCCACTTTCAAAGGGGAGGATCTTAACCAATTTTGTGCACATATTAAAGCTTCAACAGTGTGTGGTGTAAGAGAGCTCCTATGACAACTAAGAACTCTACCTCCGGTGCTAAAAGCCGACTCCGAAGCAGCTGTAGATATTGGCATAGCCAAGATATCTCTAGCCATTTTACCAAGAGTAGGGTATTTGGTGGAATTTACCTTCCACCAATTCAAGATGTCAAAATCTGGACTTTTCTTCTCCCTCGTCTCCATGAGATACAAATCCACTTCATTTGTATGTAAATTTTACTCTTGGTCCTTGTCCTTCTCAAATTTATCATCCATATGATCAGAAGATGTAACAAATTCTGATAGCTCTATTTCATGTGCAGCATTTTCGGCTTGGCCTTTACCTAAGAAAAGACTATAGATTTTAAATATTTTGTTTAATGTTTGCCTCACCTTATCACACAGAGAATCAGGAACTTCGTTCTCATAAAACTTATCCAATCCCTACCTAATAAACTGGAACTTACGTCGAGGATCAAAAATTACAGCAATAAAGACTAGCTTATTCATCTTTTTGACATCCCCCCAATACCTATTATATTTATCATCCATAGCAGCATCCATATTTGTAAGTAATGGGTCATCTTTATGACATTCCTTCCAAGTCTTTAATGTCCCCAATATCACATAATGTTCCATGAAATATGTAGAAGATGTTACATAAGTTGAACCAAACACCTTTGTAGTGATATAAAAAAACAACTTCAAAAATTTCACAAAACACTTGGCATTATCCCAATCCACATTATTTGGGACACCACCTTCCAACATTGCATACTCAACACACTTCTCACCTAATCTCTTAAAGGCCTTTTGAAACTTCAATGCACTTTCAAGCATATGGTATGTGGAATTCCTCCTAGTTGGACAATCATACTGCACTGTAGACTTGTCTTGTATCCTAACTTCTTTAATACATGTCCTAAACCTATCTAAACGTCCAGGTGACTGACAAACATACCGAACCGCACTCCTAATTTTGGAAATTGAAGAATGCATTTCTTCAACTTCAAGCCATCATTGACAACAAGGTTCAGAATATGGGCGCAACATCTAACGTGTAAATGCTCCCCTTTTAATGGATGTGAATTCCAATCCTCCATTCTATCTTTTAGGTAATTCATAGCAACATCATTTGAAGCAACATTATCAATTGTGATGGTGAAAACCTTATCTATCATCCAATCCTCCAAACACTTTTCAATCTTTTTCCCAATTATCTCTCCCTTATGAGATGATATTGGACAAAAATTAAGAATCCTTTTATGTAACTTCCAGTCTTGATCAATGAAATGCGCAGTAAGAACCATATAATTAATATTTTATACAGAAGTCCAAGCATCAGTTGTTAGACATACGCTTTGATTTATTTTAGTAAACAAGTCTCTTAACTTATACTTCTCACTCATGTAAAGACTCAAACAGTCCCTAGCAATTGAAATCCTTCTGGAAGTGGGAACCTAGGCTGTGTAACACTCATAAAATGACAGAATCCTTCATTTTCAACAAAAGAAAAAGGCAACTCATCCACGATTATCATTCTAGCTAAAGCTTGTCTACACAATTCAACATCAAAATAGATACCAACAAGTGCATTATTAGATCCTTTAGAGCCTTCTTGAAGGCTAAGAGTGGTTTGACTAGGATCAAGAACACTCTTGGGAATTTTTTTACATTGATGCAATAAATGGTTATTTAAATTTGTGGTTCCATTCTTGTGTGAATCAGCCGCATAAGATTTCGTACACCAATTACACTTAGCCCGAGTACCTGAATCATTTCTTGTAAAATGATCCCAAACCCAAGATTTAGGCCTACAAGGTTTTTGTTTACCTGAATCACCAGCTTTTGAATCATCAGCTTTAGAACCATCAACTTCTCCAACTTTCCTTTTCTTTTTCTTTTGAACATTGTCGCCTTCATTTTTGTCTAAATCAATAGTTAGGGGTGGATTTGTTGTAGGCACCAATGGACTATTTTGAGACTGCAAATCAATAGTTCAATAATCAATTTTAACATTATAGCAGGAAATGCAGAGGGGCAACATTCAATTATAAACATGATGACAAAAGTAACTAAAGTATGGCTACATATTCCTGTAGAAAAGTATGGCTACAATTTTAAGCAACATTCAATTTTAACAAGTCCAACCACATGATTGTCCATTCACCACACCACCACTAAAAAAATTGCATCATATTCATATGGAAAATTATGGCTATTACTTGAAACAACAGAGTAAACCTTCTTTATCTACCATTAATGAACCAAAACAACAACAAAATATAAACTTTCTTTCTAACAAAACATTAATCTTTGTACCTACTAAAGAACACCAGAGTACATAACATTTACTCAAATTTACCTGATTTTCGGCCATGGAAAATGAAGCATTAGACCAGCAACAGAATTGGCTTCCTTATCAATAGTTATATCTAAGAAAGAGAGGAGAAGAAGGATATAGAAAACAAAATTGAAACGAATTTGCGGAAAAGAGAGATAAGAACAGAAAATTGAAACAGATTTACCTTGAAATTCTGAATAAGACGAAGAAGATAAACGGATTTGCAATATGCGTTCCTGATTTTTCGGTGTTCCTCGTTCAAATTTTTCTCTGTGTTCTTGATTTGTATTCAGCCGCTTTTTTTATTTGTGTTAGCGATGTTCTTTTCCAGTTTTCCTTCCTCCCGTTTGAAACCCTAGGGTAAAAAAATAAACAAGTTTGGTATGGGCTGGTTGGGTTTGAGTATTGGGCTTGTAAATTAAATAAGTAGGTTGTAAATAATGCGGTTTGGTTTGGTTTGGTTCGGTTTAAAAATATAAACCGCAAACCGAATCGAACCGCGCGGTTCTGTCAAAAAATGGCCCAAAGGCATCCGAACCAAATGCGGTTTTTGCGATTTTCGGTTTGGTTAGGTTCGATTTGCGGGTTTTTATTGGTCTGGTTTGGTTCTGAACACCCCTAAATGATACTAACTTAGAAAGTAGAATTTTTTTTAATCGATACTAATGTGGTTCTATAATAAGTACTTGGGAAAACTTAAATCGCATGTACGTAATAAGGCAAAACCAGAAGGGTCTATTGCGGAAGGATACCGTTTCAAAGAGATTCTTACATTTTGTTCAAGATATCTAGACACATTTAGACTAGATAGAATCAACCTGGACGTGTAGATGATGACCCTATTCGTGATGTGCAAGCAGGTTCACATGTAGCAGAATTATTTTCTAGAGTTGGAAAACCTGTGGGTGGATCTTCATTTTACACCCTAACACCAGTTGAAAAATTGCAGACTCATAGACACGTTTTAACGAATTGTCCAATAGTTGACAACTATCTAAAGTAAGTAGTTTTATTCCATTTAAGTAGTTTCATCTTCACTATTAGGATTTTTTTACATCTAATACCGAATAACCAAATAGGCAATTCCAAAGTATTACTCAGAAACAAATGAGGCGTGGTCAAAGAAGTGCTGCTGAGATAGACAAGAAGTTTCATAGAGACTTTGCTCATTGATTCCGCAATCGTGTGAGTTTTCGTACAAAAATAGATGTTTGTATTGAATTGGTTTTTTTATAATAACAAGACTAATTGGATATTGTATCATGTATAGATTTGCAACAATCTTGACAGCACTGATGGACTAGATAAAAATGTTCTCATTAGTCTTGCTCATGGCCCTTTTGATAAAGTTAAAAGGTTTACCACGTTCAATGTCAATGGGTTCAAGTTTCGAACGTTGGAACGAGACAATATTTAAAAAACTCAAAACAGTGGAGTTTTTGGCATGTTTGGGACACAAAGTTATTCAAGCAATAGTGATACCCAAATGAGATTTGGAGGGGTCCCTTACTATGGAAGATTGATAGACATTATTGTGCTTTCCTACGATGGCTTCACAGTGCCCATGTTTAAATGTGAATGGGCTAATACCACAAACCCAAGAGGCATTAAGATAGATAAGTTGGGTTTTACCTCTATAAACTTTGCAAGACTACTACATACTAGGGAACATGAAGATAATGAGCCATATATTCAAGCGTCAGAAGCTCAAATAGTTTTTTATGTGGATGATGAGAGTGAACAAGGATGGACCATACCTGTACATTTGAAGCCAAGAGACTTGTATGACATGGGTGGAAATGATGAAATTATGACACCCACTGAGCCATATCCATCACGAAATTTGGAACAAATTTTTTCTAATGATGATCCTGGAACTTTAGCGGAAAATGATGACAATAATTAAGATATAGTTTTTTATTGATAAGAAGTCTAGCTTGTTTGTAACTTGTGTGAGACTTATGTTTTTTGTTTCTTATCCCTAATTAATGTATGAGATTCTTACTATTTATGTTGAGTCATCATTATAAAAATGAAGTACCAACATATGACATTGTTACTCTATGTTTTATTGCATAATTTATCTTTTAATTTATTGTGTTTATGTTATGTTTATTAAATTTGTAGTCATAATTTATGTTACTATTTGTGTTTATTGTTGGGTTTTGGCTCCCTTCCTATGTGGAGAAAGACCCAAATATGAATAGCCTATTTGTCTCACTTATTTATGTGGTGACGATCAAATTATGGTTGAGTGAGATAGAGAAAAATAAGGATTCAAAAAGAGAGAAAAGAGGAGAGAAACTCATTCCCGTTTTTCTGCAACCAGTCTCACTAAATCGACGATCTCCAATTCGTTAACCGTTGGATCGAGCTCAAATTTAATGGGCATGTTCGTAACACATATATATAACTTTTGACCGTTCAGATTTTCAAAACAACGTCTGAGGTAAAAGTTATTTGCTTCGTACTGAAGCTGCAAATTTGGAAAAAATTCCAGCTTTTTGATTCTTATTTGTAAGGTAGTTTGCTTTGTGATTTGCGGTTGTTAGCACTAGTTTGTGAATCACTTTAAGAATCTCTTGTACCCTTAATTGATTATAGTGGAGTTATTTCTTTGGTCTAGACTCGTGGTTTTTACTCTCATATTGAGGGGTTTTCCACGTTAAAAATATCGGTGTCTTTTGTGCCTTTATTTTGTTCGATTTGTCATCTTATGTTTGTTTTTGATCCTCAAGATTCCTACAAGTTTGGGGGAGTTTTATATCCGCTGTGTATTGGTCTATTATTGTGCCTTAATTTCCCATCACAGTAGCATCAGAGCTCTTGGTTAAGGGCTATTTTACTTGTTTGAATGATGGAGTCAAATACAAAGATGAAGATGGTTTGGTTGAATGGTTCTAATTATCATTTATGAAAGGGAAAGATGAAAGAATTACTATTTGTGAAGAAATTGCATTTACCGGTTTTTAGTTCTGCAAAGCCGGATTCTGTGTCTGATGAAGAATGGGAGTTTGAGCATCAATAGATATGTGGTTTTATTCAACAATATGTAGAAGATAATGTTTATAATCATATTGCTAATGAGACACATGCAAAAACTTTGTGGGAGAAGATAGAGTCCTTGTATGTCTGTAAATCAGGGAATAATAAATTGTTCTTATGGAATAGCTTCATAAGTTTGAAGTATAAAGAGGGGACTTCTATTTCAGATCACTTGAGTGAATTTCAAGGCCTCCTTGATCAGATGTTAGGAATGAGTATCAAATTTGATGATGAACTTTCGGGACTATTTCTATTGCTATCTTTACTAGAGTCTTGGGAGACATTTCGGGTTTCTATCACAAGTTATGCTCCTAGAGGTATTGTTTCTTTGGAAATGGCTAAGGGGAGGAGATAAGAAGGAAGGCATAGGGTTCTTCATCTCAACCCGAGCTACTTGTCACTGAAAATAGGGGGAGAAGTCATAAAAGGGAACCGAAAGGTGGTAGAGAGAATAGCAGAAGCAAGCCCAAGTCGCGATACAAGAATCTGGAGTGTCATTATTGTCACAAAATAGGACACGTACAGAAGTATTGCTATTAATGGAAAAGAGATAACAAAGGCAAGAAGGGTAAGTCTAAACAAAGAGACCATGAAGATCATGATGATGATCGTGTTACTATTGCTACTAGTGATGATCTTGTTATTCTTTGTGATCATGAGTCTGTTAATCTTGTATCAGACGAGAGCATGTGGATAGTTGACAGTGGTGCTGCATTGCATGTTACACCAAGGAAGGATTTCTTCACATCTTATACTTCTGGTATTTTGGAGAATTGAAGATGGTTAATGATGGTGTATCTAAGGTAATTGGTGTTGGTGATGTTTGCTTGCGAACCAACATGGGAATGCAATTGTTGCTTAGAGGTGTCAAACATGCTCCAGATGTTCGTTTTAATTTGATATCTGTGCATATGCTAGATGATTGTGGTTATGATAATCACTTTGGTTATGGAAAGTGGAAACTCAAAAAAGGTAACTTGGTTGTGGCTAAAGGGGAAAAGCTTTCTAAATTGTATTGGATAAAAGTTTTGGCTGCTAGGGACAGTGTGAATGCTATCGACATGGAAGCATCTTTGTGGCACCGAAGACTTAGTCATATTAGTGAAAAGGGGCAGAATGTTTTGGCCAAAAAGGATGTTCTTTCTGGATTAAAGAATGTAGATTTGGAGAAGTGTTCTCATTGCATGGCTGGTAAACAGACTAGAGTATCTTTCAAGAGACATCCTCCTTCACGAATGTCAAAGTTGCTTCAATTGGTACATTATGATGTTTGTGGTCCATTGAAGGTAAAATCCTTTAGTGGTGCACTTTATTTTGTTACCTTTATTGATGATTGCTCCAGGAAACTATGGATTTATGCCTTGAATACAAAAGACCAAGTTTTGGAAAAGTTCAAAGAATTTCATGCTTTGGTTGAGAGGCAGGCATGCAAGAAGCTGAAATGTGTTCGTTCAGACAATGTTGGAGAGTATTGTGGACCATTTGATTCCTATTGCAAGCAGCATGGTATTGCACATGAATAGACTCCTCCCAAAACTACTCAATTGAATGGTTTAGCAGAGAGGATGAATCGAACACTAATTGAGAGAGTAAGGTGTATGCTCTTTGAAGTTAAGTTGCCTAATCATTATTTGGGTGAGGCATTATACACGGCAGTGCATGTTCTTAATCTTACTCCTATTGTTGCTTTGAACAATGAAGTTCCAGACAAAATTTGGTTTGAAAAGAATGTCAAGTATGATCATTTGAGAGTCTTTGGTTGTAAGGCTTTTGTGCATATTCCAAAGGATGAAAGATCCAAGATGGAACACCCCCTTTCTATACCCCCAAATAATCAAATAAATCATTTAGGCACGTATTGGAAATTTCATCAGAGTATAATTGTAAACACGGCATAAAAAGGTATGTCACATTATGCTTGAAATTAAACACATACAACACCTGCTCACAAAGATATGCAACAGTGGGGTAACTTTCAAACAACAAAGGATCTCAGTCCTTATACCCACATCTCAATATTTAGAATAAAAGCGGAAACATCTAAAATATTGAATAACAACCACATATATACATCAACATATATATATATACATCATGTTTATATACACAAATTCATCAGCAAGATACATATGCAAATGTATCACAATAAGATCAAAACGTCCTAGCTACCCGGTGCTACATATCAGAGCCAACCGACCAAAAAGGTATGAAGACACACTTCACAAAAGACCACCAGATACCTAATCTGCAATGCCTCGTAGAGCATCATAAAATAGCAGAAGGGTGAGAAATATTATCATAATAACAATGCATATAATCATATATCTCAACACAAAAGTATACACATAACACATTCTCACCATGTTACCATTCCACATAAACATACATATTATATTCATTCTTCAATGCATCATTACAATGATACAATTCTTATCACAATTCATCACATCCCATTCAATATACATCGCAAGGCATATATATATATATATTATATACAAAACCAAGCATATTCATCACAATGCTTATCATTCAACATAAACACATATATTCATGTTCATTCACCCATGCACAAATACAAGGATGACCAATGCAAATCATAGAGACCGACTCACGACTCTATGCAAATGCAATGCGGTACCGACTCATTTCATCTCAAGTTCAATTGAAGAACTTATTGGAACCATCGCTCGTTACTTAGTGTAACTCCCCGTCGGGCATACGATGTTCACCCATTGCTACCACCTCTCAAAAGGCTTACAATGTTTATGGATTGCCCCCACCTCTCAAAAGGCTTACAATCCGATTGCTACCACCTCTCAAAAGGCTTACAATCGTTTGTAATCATCGCCCCCACCTCTCAAAAGGCTTACGACGTTACAACGGATTCATCTTAGAACCCCACAATGCAAGAATTCAATCATGATGCTTCACATACAACATGACTCATGACACTCTTGACATGCATAAATATTCACAATATAGTCATGCATTCATCACACACAACCCACATACATTCACATCAATTGTGCCAAACGGCAACTGAACGTTTTCACAAATAACCAAACAATTCGATTTACGGTTTACCGGAAAAGTCAGTTAAAAGTCGGCTAAAAATAATATTTTCCATCATCATCAAACAGTACTCATCCACAGCTTCGATTCGATATAAAGAACACTTAAATCCGATAAACAACGAAGAAGATATGTATATTTCAAAATAACGCAAAAACATAAACCGGATGCCCGACACTACGAAACGGTTCGAAAATACTGTTCCAACTGGACCAGGTTTAGACCTCAAAACCATTTTTCCTAGAAAGAACATCTCGTTAGCTTCCCAACGCTTCGAACGGGGGTCAAAACCGACTTACGGTTCAAGAGTTATGAATTTCCGAAGTATCCCCGACAAACCAGAATTTTCTGGTTCAGCACAGTATGTATCGATACATAGGCTTATGTATCGATACAAAAAGACCTCATGTATTGATACATAGCACGCATGTGTCGACACATGCTGTAGTGAAAATGCTGTTTTTCCCAATTTTCACAGTATGTATCGATGCATTGGGGTTATGTATCGATACATAAACCATTTCGTATCGATACATAGCTGTTATGTATCGATTCATATCCCTGTTTTTCTCAAAAATCAGATTTCTCAATTTACACACTTGCTGTAACTTTTCCGAAATGCCCGAAACTCGACTAAATCGAACATTTTCACCGAAACAAACATATACGCGCAACCACCAAATACATAAGAACAATTTAGAACACATAAACGAAATTTCTACGACGTTTGATCTTTCGATTAAATTTCAACCTTTCAAAAACCAGAATTTTCAAACATCACCAAATCGAATAAAAAGCACGCTATACGAGACCTAACCTTACTCGATACAACTACGTAATTTATTTCGAAATTCATCCGTGAAAACATCGGTTTCTATCGATTTCCTACAATTCGACCTAAACGGAAACAACAACGGAAACATACCGAAAACTAACCAAAACATAACCAAACTTCATGAAACTTTAAACAGTAGCTCACATACATATATCCAACCAACACATGTATTTATACGACTTTTCGACAGTAAAAACATCGGTTTCTATCGATTTCGTCAAATACGGCATAAACGGAAACATATGGAAAACCAACCAAAACATCCACACAAAACACATACATAATCATACAAAAAGTTAGGATAACAATATTTCACACCCTTACCCGATTAAATTGACTCCGTAAGATTGATCTTGGTGATTTTCCACACTTTTCTCTTTGCTCTTCTCTTTTCTCCTTTTTCTCTCAAAATTCTGTTTTTCTCTCTTTCTCACCTCTAACTTTCTATTTCTATTCTTTTTCTTTCTTATACTTTTCTTTCTTTCTATTTCTTTATATTTTCTCAAAATATCTACTAACTAACTAACTATCATTAAATGTGAAATATCTAAAATACCCTCCAATCTAATATTCCCCGCAAACTCTCAAAAACGGTAAAATCACATAATATGCAAACATAACATATTCACACACCAATATCACAAATAACATAATTATTGCCCAATTAAATAAAAGACTCCACCAAATAGAATCAATCAACACAAAAATGGAAATATCTAAATCGGGCTGTTACAACTCTCCCCCACTTTTGAAATTTTCGTCCTCGAAAATATTACCTGATTCAAACAACTCCGGATACGACTCTCGCACCCCACTCTCTAATTCCCAAGTCATATTGCCCTCTGAAGCGCCTCCCCACACTACTTTCACAAGCGCAATATCCTTGCCTCTTAGCTTCTTAACTTCACGATCCAAAATCTTAATCGGTAAAACTTCAACCGTAAGATTATCTCTCACTTCTACCTCGTCCATAGGAATAATATGTGACGGATCCGGAACATACTTCCGAAGTTGCGAAACATGGAAAACGTCATGCAAATTCGAAAGATTCGGAGGCAACGCCACACGATAAGCCACAGCGCCAACACGTGTAGTAATCTGATACGGACCAATAAAACGAGAAGTCAACTTCTTCGACTTCAAAGCACGACCCACACCCGTAACCGGTGTAACTCTCAAAAACACATGGTCGCCTTCTTGAAACTCAAGATCTTTCCTTCTCTTATCATGATAGCTCTTTTGTCTACTTTGAGAAGCTTTCATCTTCTCCCGAATAAACTTCACTTTCTCCGTCGTTTCTTGTACCAATTCCGGTCCAACAATCGCCCTCTCACCAGTTTCATGCCAACACAAAGGTGTTCGACATCTCCGACTATACAAAGCCTCAAATGGTGCCATACCAATACTCGAATGAAAACTGTTATTATAGGTGAACTCAATCAACGCTAAATAACTATCCCAAGCACCACCTTGCTCTAGCACACAAGCACGCAACAAATCCTCCAACGATTGAATCGTCCTCTCGGTTTGACCATCTATTTGCGGATGGTAAGCCGAACTCAATCTTAGCTTAGAACCCAAGGCCTCTTCTAAACTCACCCAAAATCTCGATGTAAATCTCGGATCTCGATCTGATACAAAACTCTTAGGAACTCCATGTAACTTCACAATCACACGAACATAAATCTCGGCTAACTTCTCCAAAGGATAACTAATGTCAATTGGAATAAAGTGAGCAGATTTAGTAAGCCTATCCACAATCACCCAAATAGCATTATGACCTCTTTGCGTATTCGGCAATCCCGTAACAAAATCCATCGATATACTATCCCATTTCCATTCCGGAATATCCAACGGTTGCAACAAACCACTAGGCTTTTGATGTTCCACCTTCGACTTTTGACAAGTCAAACACGCATACACAAATCGAGCCACATCCCTCTTTAAACCGGACCACCAAAAGATCTTCTTCAAGTCTTGATACATCTTATTCGCACCCGGATGAATACTTAAATTACTTCGGTGTCCTTCCTCTAAAATTATCTTTTTCAACTCCGCGTCGTCGGGAATACAAATACGACCACGGAATCTCAAAACTCCAAAGTTATCAACCTTGAAATCCTCATTCTCATTTATCATTAAATCAACGAACTTCAAATCCAACTTTTGCTTTTTACTAACCGTTGCAAGAAAATCATTCGTAACATGTAACATACCAAGTCTCACACTTCGCGGCGTTATTTCACAAACCAAACTCAAATCTCTGAAATCCTCCAAAAGTTCCCATTCTGTCATCATTAATGCGGACATATGTAACAACTTACGACTTAAGGCATCGGCTACCACATTCGCCTTACCCGGATGGTAATTCAAACTAAAATCAAAATCCTTCAAAAGCTCTAACCATCTTCGTTGTCTCATGTTCAATTCTTTCTAATCAAATAAATATCTCAAGCTTTTGTGATCACTAAAAACTTCAAATCTTGTACCATAAAGATAATGCCTCCAAATTTTCAAAACAAACACCACCGCCGCTAACTCCAAGTCATGCGTAGGATAATTCTTTTCATGTACTCTCAATTGTCTTGAAGCATATGCCACAACTTTTCCATCTTGCATCAAAACACCACCTAAACCAATCAATGAAGCATCACAATATACAACAAATGATTCATTAGGATTCGGCAAAATCAAGATCGGAGCCGTTGTCAACCTTCTTTTTAGCTCCATGAAACTCTTTTCACAATCTATATCCCAAATGAAAGCCTTTCCTTTACAAGTCAATTGCGTTAACGGAAGTGCCAACTTCGAAAATCCCTCTATAAACCTCCGATAATAACCCGCCAAGCCTAAAAAGCTTCGAATCTCCGTAACCGACCTAGGAGTCTCCCACTGCATCACCGCATCAATCTTAGATGGATCAACACTAATACCACTCCCGGAGATAACATGTCCAAGAAAACTTACTTCCGATAGCCAAAAGTCACATTTTGACAACTTAGCATATAATTGCTTCTCTCTCAAAATTTGCAACACAGTTCTCAAATGCTCTTCATGCTCTTCTTGAGACTTAGAATAAATCAAAATATCATCGATGAACACAACCACAAAACGATCCAACTGTTCATGAAAAATACGATTCATGTATTCCATAAACACCCCCGGCGCATTAGAAACCCCGAATGGCATCACAGAATATTCGTAATGACCATACCGTGTCCTAAATGCTGTCTTCTGAATATCCTCGCTTTTCACACGAATTTGGTGATATCCCGATCTCAAATCAATCTTGCTAAAGACACGCGCACCAACCAATTGGTCCATCAAATCATCAATCCTTGAAAGCGGATACTTGTTCTTAATTGTCACCTTGTTCAACTGTCGATAATCAATACATAACCGCATACTTCCATCCTTTTTCTTTACCAACAATACCGGAGCACCCCAAGGAGAAACACTTGGCCTTATAAATCTTTTGTCCAACAAGTCATTCAACTGCTTCTTCAATTCTATCAACTCCGATGCCGACATACGATACGGTGCCATCGAAATCGGTCTAGTGCCAGGAACTAGATCAATAGAGAACTCAACTTCTCTTTCCGGCGGTACATCCGTAATATCCTCCGGAAACACTTCTGGAAAATCACACACCACTGGAAACACATCAATACCAATCTTACTCCCCACTGACAATGATGCAAACAAACCAAACAATTGAGCTTCATCCTCTAAAAGTTTCTTCAACTCTTTAGTAGATAGAAAACTCTCATCTTCATTATCTTCCAAAGAAGGAAACCTTACCAACTTATGATAGCAATCTATATGAACTCGATTAAATTGCAACCAGTTCATACCCAAGATTACATCCAATCCCTCCAACGGCAAACACACTAAATCCATAATGAAGTCTTTACCATAAATGGTCAAAGGACAACTTACACACACCAAAGACGTAGTTACCGACCCTGAAGCAGGAGTCTCAATAACCATCTCAATACCCATCAAAGACAACGCAAGATTCAAACGCTTCACGCACTCGGACGAAATAAACGAATGAGTCGCTCCCGTATCAATAACAGCAACTAAAGGTGTACTATTAATAAAGCATGTACCTTTAATCAAACGGTCTGCACTAGTGGTCTGAGTCCCCGCCAATGCAAACACCTTTCCGCCCGCTTGAGCTTGTTTCGGCTTAGTACACTTAGTACTAATGTGACCCACTTCTCCACAGTTAAAACACTTCACCATATTCCTCCTACACTCAGCAGTAGAATGCCCAATACCTCCACAGTTAGAACATCTCCCAACGGCCTTCCTACACTCAGTTGCTTTATGACCCATTCCACCACAATTGAAACACTTAATGAACCCAGAACTTCCTCCTCTAGATCTCTTATCAAAGTTTCCCTTATATTTACCCTTATCAGCGGGGGTCACATAAGGTCCACTTCAAGCTTGCTGTTTCCCTCTCCTCTCATTCACACTCTTGTAATGTGTAGAACGAGCTTTACTATCTTCCTCGAAGATTCTACAACATTCAGTCAAATCCGAAAACCTCCTAATCCTTTGATATCCCACAGCTTGCTTAATCTCAGGACGCAACCCATTCTCATATTTAATACACTTTGAGAACTCAGCAGTAATCGCAGCATAATGAGAATGAAATTGAACCAATTCCACAAACATAGCAGTATAGTCCACCACTGACATACCACCTTGTTTCAATTCCAGGAATTCCATCTCTTTCTTCCCTTTCACACTTTCAGGGTAATACTTCAGCAAAAACTCGGTACGAAACAATTCCCAAGTTACCTCTTCATTATCCACCTCAAGAATTTCACGCATACCGACCCACCAATAGTCGGCTTCTTCCCTCAGCATGTGAGATCCAAGCCTCACCTTATTCTCTTCCGCACAATCCATGACTCTGAAGATTCTTTCAATCTCTTTCAGCCAAAGTTGAGCACCATCGGGATCAAATCTTCCTTTGAAGACCGGTGGTTGATTCTTCCTGAACGCTTCATTAGCACTTACATTCGGCGCACCCTGCACCGCCCTAGCCATTGCTTCCATAGCAGCAGCCATCGCATTATCGTTTCTACCAGCCATATTCTGATCACTCCCAAAAATAACAACAAAGGTTAAACAACAGTTCAACCAACACAACAACGAGACGACACGACTGACTCAACCTTGGCTCTGATACCACTTAATGGAACACCCCCTTTCTATACCCCCAAATAATCAAATAAATCATTTAGGCACGTATTGGAAATTTCATCAGAGTATAATTGTAAACACGGCATAAAAAGGTATGTCACACTATGCTTGAAATTAAACACATACAACACCTGCTCACAAAGATATGCAACAGTGGGGTAACTTTCAAACAACAAAGGATCTCAGTCCTTATACCCACATCTCAATATTTAGAATAAAAGCGGAAACATCTAAAATATTGAATAACAACCACATATATACATCAACATATATATATATATACATCATGTTTATATACACAAATTCATCAGCAAGATACATATGCAAATGTATCACAATAAGATCAAAACGTCCTAGCTACCCGGTGCTACATATCAGAGCCAACCGACCAAAAAGGTATGAAGACACACTTCACAAAAGACCACCAGATACCTAATCTGCAATGCCTCGTAGAGCATCATAAAATAGCAGAAGGGTGAGAAATATTATCATAATAACAATGCATATAATCATATATCTCAACACAAAAGTATACACATAACACATTCTCACCATGCTACCATTCCACATAAACATACATATTATATTCATTCTTCAATGCATCATTACAATGATACAATTCTTATCACAATTCATCACATCCCATTCAATATACATCGCAAGGCATATATATATATATATATTATATACAAAACCAAGCATATTCATCACAATGCTTATCATTCAACATAAACACATATATTCATGTTCATTCACCCATGCACAAATACAAGGATGACCAATGCAAATCATAGAGACCGACTCACGACTCTATGCAAATGCAATGCGGTACCGACTCATTTCATCTCAAGTTCAATTGAAGAACTTATTGGAACCATCGCTCGTTACTTAGTGTAACTCCCCGTCGGGCATACGATGTTCACCCATTGCTACCACCTCTCAAAAGGCTTACAATGTTTATGGATTGCCCCCACCTCTCAAAAGGCTTACAATCCGATTGCTCCCACCTCTCAAAAGGCTTACAATCGTTTGTAATCATCGCCCCCACCTCTCAAAAGGCTTACGACGTTACAACGGATTCATCTTAGAACCCCACAATGCAAGAATGCAATCATGATGCTTCACATACAACATGACTCATGACACTCTTGACATGCATAAATATTCACAATATAGTCATGCATTCATCACACACAACCCACATACATTCACATCAATTGTGCCAAACGGCAACTGAACGTTTTCACAAATAACCAAACAATTCGATTTACGGTTTACCAGAAAAGTCAGTTAAAAGTCGGCTAAAAATAATATTTTCCATCATCATCAAACAGTACTCATCCACAACTTTGATTCGATATAAAGAACACTTAAATCCGATAAACAACGAAGAAGATATGTATATTTCAAAATAACGCAAAAACATAAACCGGAGGCCCGACACTACGAAACGGTTCGAAAATATTGTTCCAACTGGAGTAGGTTTAGACCTCAAAACCATTTTTCCTAGAAAGAACATCTCGTTAGCTTCCCAACGCTTCGAACGGGGGTCAAAACCGACTTACGGTTCAAGAGTTATGAATTTCCGAAGTATCCCCGACAAACCAGAATTTTCTGGTTCAGCACAGTATGTATCGATACATAGGCTTATGTATCGATACAAAAAGACCTCATGTATTGATACATAGCACGCATGTGTCGACACATGTTGTAGTGAAAATGCTGTTTTTCCCAATTTTCACAGTATGTATCGATGCATAGGGGTTATGTATCGATACATAAACCATTTCGTATCGATACATAGCTGTTATGTATCGATTCATAGCCCTGTTTTTCTCAAAAATCAGATTTCTCAATTTACACACTTGCTGTAACTTTTCCGAAATGCCCGAAACTCGACTAAATCGAACATTTTCACCGAAACAAACATATACGCGCAACCACCAAATACATAAGAACAATTTAGAACACATAAACGAAATTTCTACGACGTTCGATCTTTCGATTAAATTTCAACCTTTCAAAAACCAGAATTTTCAAACATCACCAAATCGAATAAAAAGCATGCTATACGACGACCTAACCTTACTCGATACAACTACGTAATTTATTTCGAAATTCATCCGTGAAAACATCGGTTTCTATCGATTTCCTACAATTCGACCTAAACGGAAACAACAACGGAAACATACCGAAAACTAACCAAAACATAACCAAACTTCATGAAACTTTAAACAGTAGCTCACATACATATATCCAACCAACACATGTATTTATACGACTTTTCGACAGTAAAAACATCGGTTTCTATCGATTTCGTCAAATACGGCATAAACGGAAACATATGGAAAACCAACCAAAACATCCACACAAAACACATACATAATCATACACAAAGTTAGGATAACAATATTTCACACCCTTACCCGATTAAATTGACTCCGTAAGATTGATCTTGGTGATTTTCCACACTTTTCTCTTTGCTCTTCTCTTTTCTCCTTTTTCTCTCAAAATTCTGTTTTTCTCTCTTTCTCACCTCTAACTTTCTATTTCTATTCTTTTTCTTTCTTATACTTTTCTTTCTTTCTATTTCTTTATATTTTCTCAAAATATCTACTAACTAACTAACTATCATTAAATGTGAAATATCTAAAATACCCTCCAATCTAATATTCCCCGCAAACTCTCAAAAACGGTAAAATCACATAATATGCAAACATAACATATTCACACACCAATATCACAAATAACATAATTATTGCCCAATTAAATAAAAGACTCCACCAAATAGAATCAATCAACACAAAAATGGAAATATCTAAATCGGGCTGTTACAACTCTCCCCCACTTTTGAAATTTTCGTCCTCGAAAATATTACCTGATTCAAACAACTCCGGATACGACTCTCGCACCCCACTCTCTAATTCCCAAGTCATATTGCCCTCTGAAGCGCCTCCCCACACTACTTTCACAAGCGCAATATCCTTGCCTCTTAGCTTCTTAACTTCACGATCCAAAATCTTAATCGGTAAAACTTCAACCGTAAGATTATCTCTCACTTCTACCTCGTCCATAGGAATAATATGTGACGGATCCGGAACATACTTCCGAAGTTGCGAAACATGGAAAACGTCATGCAAATTCGAAAGATTTGGAGGCAACGCCACACGATAAGCCACAGCGCCAACACGTGTAGTAATCTAATACGGACCAATAAAACGAGAAGTCAACTTCTTCGACTTCAAAGCACGACCCACACCCGTAACCGGTGTAACTCTCAAAAACACATGGTCGCCTTCTTGAAACTCAAGATCTTTCCTTCTCTTATCATGATAGCTCTTTTGTCTACTTTGAGAAGCTTTCATCTTCTCCCAAATAAACTTCACTTTCTCCGTCGTTTCTTGTACCAATTCCGGTCCAACAATCGCCCTCTCACCAGTTTCATGCCAACACAAAGGTGTTCGACATCTCCGACTATACAAAGCCTCAAATGGTGCCATACCAATACTCGAATGAAAACTGTTATTATAGGTGAACTCAATCAACGCTAAATAACTATCCCAAGCACCACCTTGCTCTAGCACACAAGCACGCAACAAATCCTCCAACGATTGAATCGTCCTCTCGGTTTGACCATCTGTTTGCGGATGGTAAGCCGAACTCAATCTTAGCTTAGAACCCAAGGCCTCTTCTAAACTCACCCAAAATCTCGATGTAAATCTCGGATCTCGATCTGATACAAAACTCTTAGGAACTCCATGTAACTTCACAATCACACGAACATAAATCTCGGCTAACTTCTCCAAAGGATAACTAATGTCAATTGGAATAAAGTGAGCAGATTTAGTAAGCCTATCCACAATCACCCAAATAGCATTATGACCTCTTTGCGTATTTGGCAATCCCGTAACAAAATCCATCGATATACTATCCCATTTCCATTCCGGAATATCCAACGGTTGCAACAAACCACTAGGCTTTTGATATTCCACCTTCGACTTTTGACAAGTCAAACACGCATACACAAATCGAGCCACATCCCTCTTTAAACCGGACCACCAAAAGATCTTCTTCAAGTCTTGATACATCTTATTCGCACCCGGATGAATACTTAAATTACTTCGGTGTCCTTCCTCTAAAATTATCTTTTTCAACTCCGCGTCGTCGGGAATACAAATACGACCACGGAATCTCAAAACTCCAAAGTTATCAACCTTGAAATCCTCATTCTCATTTATCATTAAATCAACGAACTTCAAATCCAACTTTTGCTTTTTACTAACCGTTGCAAGAAAATCATTCGTAACATGTAACATACCAAGTCTCACACTTCGCGACGTTATTTCACAAACCAAACTCAAATCTCTGAAATCCTCCAAAAGTTCCCATTCTGTCATCATTAATGCGGACATATGTAACAACTTACGACTTAAGGCATCGGCTACCACATTCGCCTTACCCGGATGGTAATTCAAACTAAAATCAAAATCCTTCAAAAGCTCTAACCATCTTCGTTGTCTCATGTTCAATTCTTTCTAATCAAATAAATATCTCAAGCTTTTGTGATCACTAAAAACTTCAAATCTTGTACCATAAAGATAATGCCTCCAAATTTTCAAAACAAACACCACCGCCGCTAACTCCAAGTCATGCGTAGGATAATTATTTTCATGCACTCTCAATTGTCTTGAAGCATATGCCACAACTTTTCCATCTTGCATCAAAACACCACCTAAACCAATCAATGAAGCATCACAATATACAACAAATGGTTCATTAGGATTCGGCAAAATCAAGATCGGAGCCGTTGTCAACCTTCTTTTTAGCTCCATGAAACTCTTTTCACAATCTATATCCCAAATGAAAGCCTTTCCTTTACAAGTCAATTGCGTTAACGGAAGTGCCAACTTCGAAAATCCCTCTATAAACCTCCGATAATAACCCGCCAAGCCTAAAAAGCTTCGAATCTCCGTAACCGACCTAGGAGTCTCCCACTGCATCACCGCATCAATCTTAGATGGATCAACACTAATACCACTCCCGGAGATAACATGTCCAAGAAAACTTACTTTCGATAGCCAAAAGATAACATGTCCAAGAAAACTTACTTCCGATAGCCAAAAGTCACATTTTGACAACTTAGCATATAATTGTTTCTCTCTCAAAATTTGCAACACAGTTCTCAAATGCTCTTCATGCTCTTCTTGAGACTTAGAATAAATCAAAATATCATCGATGAACACAACCACAAAACGATCCAACTGTTCATGAAAAATACGATTCATGTATTCCATAAACACCCCCGGCGCATTAGAAACCCCGAATGGCATCACGGAATATTCGTAATGACCATACCGTGTCCTAAATGCCGTCTTCTGAATATCCTCGCTTTTCACACGAATTTGGTGATATCCCGATCTCAAATCAATCTTGCTAAAGACACGCGCACCAACCAATTGGTCCATCAAATCATCAATCCTTGGAAGCGGATACTTGTTCTTAATTGTCACCTTGTTCAACTGTCGATAATCAATACATAACCGCATACTTCCATCCTTTTTCTTTACCAACAATACCGGAGCACCCCAAGGAGAAACACTTGGCCTTATAAATCTTTTGTCCAACAAGTCATTCAACTGCTTCTTCAATTCTATCAACTCCGATGCCGACATACGATACGGTGCCATCGAAATCGGTCTAGTGCCAGGAACTAGATCAATAGAGAACTCAACTTCTCTTTCCGGCGGTACATCCGTAATATCCTCCGGAAACACTTCTGGAAAATCATACACCACTGGAAACACATCAATACCAATCTTACTCCCCACTGACAATGATGCAAACAAACCAAACAATTGAGCTTCATCCTCTAAAAGTTTCTTCAACTCTTTAGTAGATAGAAAACTCTCATCTTCATTATCTTCCAAAGAAGGAAACCTTACCAACTTATGATAGCAATCTATATGAACTCGATTAAATTGCAACCAGTTCATACCCAAGATTACATCCAATCCCTCCAACGGCAAACACACTAAATCCATAATGAAGTCTTTACCATAAATGGTCAAAGGACAACTTACACACACCAAAGACGTAGTTACCGACCCTGAAGCAGGAGTCTCAATAACCATCTCAATACCCATCAAAGACAACGCAAGATTCAAACGCTTCACGCACTCGGACGAAATAAACGAATGAGTCGCTCCCGTATCAATAACAGCAACTAAAGGTGTACTATTAATAAAGCATGTACCTTTAATCAAACGGTCTGCACTAGTGGTCTGAGTCCCCGCCAATGCAAACACCTTTCCGCCTGCTTGAGCTTGTTTCGGCTTAGTACACTTAGTACTAATGTGACCCACTTCTCCACAGTTAAAACACTTCACCATATTCCTCCTACACTCAGCAGTAGAATGCCCAATACCTCCACAGTTAGAACATCTCCCAACGGCCTTCCTACCCTCGGTTGCTTTATGACCCATTCCACCACAATTGAAACACTTAATGAACCCAGAACTTCCTCCTCGAGATCTCTTATCAAAGTTTCCCTTATATTTACCCTTATCAGCGGGGGTCACATAAGGTCCACTTCTAGCTTGCTGTTTCCCTCTCCTCTCATTCACACTCTTGTAATGTGTAGAACGAGCTTTACTATCTTCCTCGAAGATTCTACAACATTCAGTCAAATCCGAAAACCTCCTAATCCTTTGATATCCCACAGCTTGCTTAATCTCAGGACGCAACCCATTCTCATATTTAATACACTTTGAGAACTCAGCAGTAATCGCAGCATAATGAGAATGAAATTGAACCAATTCCACAAACTTAGCAGTATAGTCCACCACTGACATACCACCTTGTTTCAATTCCAGGAATTCCATCTCTTTCTTCCCTTTCACACTTTCAGGGTAATACTTCAGCAAAAACTCGGTACGAAACAATTCCCAAGTTACCTCTTCATTATCCACCTCAAGAATTTCACGCATACCGACCCACCAATCGTCGGCTTCTTCCCTCAGCATGTGAGATCCAAGCCTCACCTTATTCTCTTCCGCACAATCCATGACTCTGAAGATTCTTTCAATCTCTTTCAGCCAAAGTTGAGCACCATCGGGATCAAATCTTCCTTTGAAGACCGGTGGTTGATTCTTCCTGAACTCTTCATTAGCACTTACATTCGGCGCACCCTGCACCGCCCTAGCCATTGCTTCTATAGCAGCAGCCATCGCATTATCGTTTCTACCAGCCATATTCTGATCACTCCCAAAAATAACAACAAAGGTTAAACAACAATTCAACCAACACAACAACGAGACGACACAACTGACTCAACCTTGGCTCTGATACCACTTAATGGAACACCCCCTTTCTATACCCCCAAATAATCAAATAAATCATTTAGGCACGTATGGGAAATTTCATCAGAGTATAATTGTAAACACGGCATAAAAAGGTATGTCACACTATGCTTGAAATTAAACACATACAACACCTGCTCACAAAGATATGCAACAGTGGGGTAACTTTCAAACAACAAAGGATCTCAGTCCTTATACTCACATCTCAATATTTAGAATAAAAGCGGAAACATCTAAAATATTGAATAACAACCACATATATACATCAACATATATATATATATATATACATCATGTTTATATACACAAATTCATCAGCAAGATACATATGCAAATGTATCACAATAAGATCAAAACGTCCTAGCTACCCGGTGCTACATATCAGAGCCAACCGACCAAAAAGGTATGAAGACACACTTCACAAAAGACCACCAGATACCTAATCTGCAATGCCTCGTAGAGCATCATAAAATAGCAGAAGGGTGAGAAATATTATCATAATAACAATGCATATAATCATATATCTCAACACAAAAGTATACACATAACACATTCTCACCATGCTACCATTCCACATAAACATACATATTATATTCATTCTTCAATGCATCATTACAATGATACAATTCTTATCACAATTCATCACATCCCATTCAATATACATCGCAAGGCATATATATATATATATATATATATATATATATTATATACAAAACCAAGCATATTCATCACAATGCTTATCATTCAACATAAACACATATATTCATGTTCATTCACCCATGCACAAATACAAGGATGACCAATGCAAATCATAGAGACCGACTCACGACTCTATGCAAATGCAATGCGGTACCGACTCATTTCATCTCAAGTTCAATTGAAGAACTTATTGGAACCATCGCTCGTTACTTAGTGTAACTCCCCGTCGGGCATACGATGTTCACCCATTGCTACCACCTCTCAAAAGGCTTACAATGTTTATGGATTGCCCCCACCTCTCAAAAGGCTTACAGTCCGATTGCTCCCACCTCTCAAAAGGCTTACAATCGTTTGTAATCATCGCCCCCACCTCTCAAAAGGCTTACGACGTTACAACGGATTCATCTTAGAACCCCACAATGCAAGAATGCAATCATGATGCTTCACATACAACATGACTCATGACACTCTTGACATGCATAAATATTCACAATATAGTCATGCATTCATCACACACAACCCACATACATTCACATCAATTGTGCCAAACGGCAACTGAACGTTTTCACAAATAACCAAACAATTCGATTTACGGTTTACCGGAAAAGTCAGTTAAAAGTCGGCTAAAAATAATATTTTCCATCATCATCAAACAGTACTCATCCACAGCTTCGATTCGATATAAAGAACACTTAAATCCGATAAACAACGAAGAAGATATGTATATTTCAAAATAACGCAAAAACATAAACCGGAGGCCCGACACTACGAAACGGTTCGAAAATACTGTTCCAACTGGACCAGGTTTAGACCTCAAAACCATTTTTCCTAGAAAGAACATCTCGTTAGCTTCCCAACGCTTCGAACGGGGGTCAAAACTGACTTACGGTTCAAGAGTTATGAATTTCCGAAGTATCCCCGACAAACCAGAATTTTCTGGTTCAGCACAGTATGTATCGATACATAGGCTTATGTATCGATACAAAAAGACCTCATGTATCGATACATAGCACGCATGTGTCGACACATGCTGTAGTGAAAATGCTGTTTTTCCCAATTTTCACAGTATGTATCGATGCATAGGGGTTATGTATCGATACATAAACCATTTCGTATCGATACATAGCTGTTATGTATCGATTCATAGCCCTGTTTTTCTCAAAAATCAGATTTCTCAATTTACACACTTGCTGTAACTTTTCCGAAATGCCCGAAACTCGACTAAATCGAACATTTTCACCGAAACAAACATATACGCGCAACCACCAAATACATAAGAACAATTTAGAACACATAAACGAAATTTCTACGACGTTCGATCTTTCGATTAAATTTCAACCTTTCAAAAACCAGAATTTTCAAACATCACCAAATCGAATAAAAAGCACGCTATACGACGACCTAACCTTACTCGATACAACTACGTAATTTATTTCGAAATTCATCCGTGAAAACATCGGTTTCTATCGATTTCCTACAATTCGACCTAAACGGAAACAACAACGGAAACATACCGAAAACTAACCAAAACATAACCAAACTTCATGAAACTTTAAACAGTAGCTCACATACATATATCCAACCAACACATGTATTTATACGACTTTTCGACCGTAAAAACATCGGTTTCTATCGATTTCGTCAAATACGGCATAAACGGAAACATATGGAAAACCAACCAAAACATCCACACAAAACACATACATAATCATACACAAAGTTAGGATAACAATATTTCACACCCTTACCCGATTAAATTGACTCCGAAAGATTGATCTTGGTGATTTTCCACACTTTTCTCTTTGCTCTTCTCTTTTCTCCTTTTTCTCTCAAAATTCTGTTTTTCTCTCTTTCTCACCTCTAACTTTCTATTTCTATTCTTTTTCTTTCTTATACTTTTATTTCTTTCTATTTCTTTATATTTTCTCAAAATATCTACTAACTAACTAACTATCATTAAATGTGAAATATCTAAAATACCCTCCAATCTAATATTCCCCGCAAACTCTCAAAAACGGTAAAATCACATAATATGCAAACATAACATATTCACACACCAATATCACAAATAACATAATTATTGCCCAATTAAATAAAAGACTCCACCAAATAGAATCAATCAACACAAAAATGGAAATATCTAAATCGGGCTGTTACACAAGATGGATTCAATGTCAAAACAATGTATCTTCATCGGCTATGGGCAAGATGAGTTTGGCTACAGGTTGTATGATCCCGTAGGGAAGAAGCTTATTCGAAGTCGCGAAGTGGTGTTTATGGAAGACCATACTATTGAAGATATTGATAAGGTAGAGAAGACTACACCCAAGAAAGATATTAGTTTGTCTAATGTTGATCCAGTTCGATTACCTAGCCATAATCTAGATGCTATAGGTGGTGATGATCATAATGGTGAGCCATATGATTATGTTGATGATCAACAACTTGGAGATGAGGTAAATATTCCAACTAATGATGGTGAAGGGGAGAGCGATTTGTCACAGGATGAAAATCTTGGTGAAACTCCAGAATCATCTCAAGTTCAACCTAGGAGGTCTAACAAGCAGAGACAACCTTCTACAAGGTATAATTTTGATGAGTATGTGACCTTGACTGATGAGGGTGAACACGAGTGTTTCCAAGAGGCCATGGAAAGTGATGAAAATCAAAAGTGGATGGATGCAATGCATGATGAGATGAAATCATTGCATGATAATCACACTTATGATTTAGTGAAGCTGCCTAAAGGCAAAAGGGCTTTGGAAAACAAATGGATTTATAGAGTTAAACATGAGAGCAACTCTAAGTCTCCAAGATATAAAGCCAGATTAGTGGTGAAAGGTTTTCGTCAAAGAAAGGGTGTTGATTTTAATGATATTTTCTCACCTATTGTAAAGATGTCATCTATTAGAACCGTTTTGAGTTTGGCTGCTACTCTTGATTTAGAGGTTGAGCAAATGGATGTGAAAATGGCTTTCCTTCATGGTGATTTGGAGGAAGAGATCTACATGAAACAACCCGATGGTTTTCAAGTTAAAGGTAAAGAAGATTATGTGTATAGATTGAGAAAGAGTTTATATGGGTTGAAGCAAGCTCCAAGGCAGTGGTACAAGATGTTTGAGTCTGTTATGTGTGATCAAGGATACCAGAAGACTACTTCAGATCATTGCGTCTTTGTTAGAAATTTTTCTAACGATGACTTCATAATCCTATTGTTATATGTCGATGATATGCTTATTGTAGGGAAAAGTATTTCTAACATTAACATGTTAAAGAAGCAATTGTGAGAGTCATTTGCCATGAAAAACATGGGAGCATCTAAGCAGATTCTTGGAATTAGAATCATGCGTGACAAAAAAGAGAAGAAACTTTAGATGTAACAAGAAAATTATATCGAAAGACTGCTGCAAAGGTTCAATATGGAAAGTTCTAAGGTGGTAAGCACTCCTCTTGCTACTCATTTCAAGTTGAGTTCTAATCAAAGTCCTTCAAGTGAAGATGAATCGTTTGATATGAAACGTGTTCCTTATGCATCTGCTGTGGGTAGTTTGATGTATGCAATGGTGTGTACAAGACCAGATATAGCACATGATGTTGGTACAGTCAGTAGATTTTTGTCAAATCCAGGTAGAGAGCATTGGAATGCTGTAAAATGGATTTTAAGATATCTTCGTGGTACTACTTCTATGAGGCTTTGTTTTGGAGGAGATAAGCCTACTCTAGTGGGGTACTCTGACTATGATATGGTTGGAGACATTGATTCCAGAAAGTCCACCTCGGGCTACATGATTAAATTTGCAAGGGGAGCTGTTGCTTGGCAGTCCAAATTGCAAAATTGTGTAGCACTATCTACTACAGAGGCCGAGTTCATTGCAAATCCCGAAGCATGCAAAGAGTTACTATGGTTGAAGAAATTTTTGCAGGAGCTTGGTTTTGTTTAAGACAAATATGTGTTATTTGTTGATAGTCAAAACGCTAATCATCTTGGTAAGAATCCGACTTTTCATAATAGGTCAAAACACATTGACGTGAGATATCATGAGATATCATTAGATACGTGAAGTTTTGGATGCTACGGTGTTAGAGTTGGCTAAAGTTCATACATATGATAATGGTTCTGATATGATGACTAAAGCATTACTAAGAGGGAAATTTGAAGCTTGTTGTGATATCGCCGGTTTGGCGATTTCCTCCACATAGTTGTGTGGGGGAGATTTGTTGGGTTTGGGCTTCCTTCCTATGTGGAGAAATACCCAAATATGAATAACCCATTTGTCTCACTTATTTAAGTGATGAAGATCAATTTAGGGTTGAGTGAGATAGAGAAAAATAAGGATTCAAAAAGAGACAAAAAGAGGAGAGAAACTCATTCTCGTTTTTCTGCAACCAGTATCACTAAATTGACGATCCCCGATTTGTTAACTGTTGGATCTAGCTCAAATTTGATGGGCCTATTCGTAACACATATTCTAACTTTTTACCGTTCAGATTTTCAAAACAATGTATGAGGTGAAAGTTATTTGCTTCTCACTGAAGCTTCAAATTTGGAAAAAAATTTCAGTTTTTTTATTCTTATTTGTAAGGTAGTTTGCTTTGTGATTTGCGGTTGTTAGCACTAGTTTGTGAATCACTTTACGACTCTCTTGTACCCTTAATTGATTATAGTGGAGTTATTTCTTTGGTCTGGACGACTCGTGGTTTTTACTCTCATATTGAGGGGTTTTCCACATTAAAAATATCAGTGTCTTTTGTGCCTTTATTTTGTTCGATTTGCCATCTTATATTTGTTTTTGATCCTTAAGATTCCTATAAGTTTGGGGGAGTTTTATATCCACTGCGTATTGGTCTATTATTGTGTCTTAATTTCCCATCATTTATGTTATATATATTAAAGTTGTAGTCATAATTTATCTTTTAGTGTACTGACTTGTTTATCACATATACTTGCAGTTGAAGTCTATTGTGAAATAATCACTACTACGAAAAACTCATTTAACGACGTCAGGTTTACCACAGATTCGTATCCCAACGTTGTAATACGTTAAAAATTTTATAACGCCATATTTAACGACGGTTGTACTAAAGAACCGTTGTAATACAAGCTGTGTAACAAACTTCGATTCCCAGCTACTACATTTTTTTTTCCATATTTTTACATTTTAAACACGGTTGTATTAAAACACCGTTGTAATACAAGTAACAAGCTTCGATTCCCAGCAACTATATTTTTTGTCATGTTTTTGTATTTTAAACATATATTTTATTTCTTTTGTTAGTGTTACGGGGATAAATTTAAAAATATATATTTTAAACATATATTGTATTTCAAATCTCAAAATTCATCATTGTTTTTCTTTTAAACATATATTTTATTTCTTTTGTTATTGTTTTTAAGTGCAAGAGAATAGTATATATAACTTTAAAAATAAAACTGTAAGAGATGAGCATATATAAAATAACATTTTATTAAGATTCCATTAAAAAGAGTACATTGATAATCATATTACATATATTAATCAATGTCAGAGCCCATTGCTGCAAATGCATCTTCATAATCCAGACATCTCTCCTCACTCCCCTCATCGGAATCATAATAAATTGTTCTCCTTTTCTTCTTTATCTTTTTCTTCTTCAGCTTCTTGTTCTTCTTCTTCTTCTTCTTCTTATCCTTCCTCACCCTTAAGGCATCCCTGGCCGCTGGTTGGACCTCCTCTATTGGCGCCCGACGTTCCTCGTTGGTGATTCTAGGATTCTCATTTGTAGAACTCATTGTTACGAAGAATATATTATGAAGAAATGTAAAGTTGTCGATTTATATATGAGGTCGAAGATGAAAAGTCTGACAGTTTAATGCTTGCAATGATGATAACTTGTAAATGGTTGGTATTCTGGAACGATAATTTTTGAAAAACGGAGAAAATTTTAAATCATTATGGCCAGAGTGTTCTCTACTCCGGGAAGCACAGGGGTTATAATATTACAACGGTTAGTAATAATAGTCGTAGCGATACCCCTTATAATATTACAACATTTTTCTATTTTAAATAATTATAGAAAAATGTTGTTGCCTGGAGTCGAACCTTGTACCAATTAGAAGGGTTATCATTACGGTTAATATAACTAACCGTTGTGATATTATTAAAATAATATATATACTTATCATTACGGTTATTTTAGAAAACCGTTGTGAAAGATTTACCTATATAAAGGAATTAACTTTCTATTTTTGACAGTAGCGTCGTTTCCTTCACAGGGAAACCCTAGCACCCATTTTTGGTAGCAAACTTCATCTTTTTATAGAATCCGCAAAAAGAAATACAAGAAGTATGAAGCTTTTGATTTAAGCTTCTTCCTCCTTGTATTTCTTCTTGCACAATCTAAAACTAGATGAACATGGTGATGATGCTGGCGGTAGCAAGCGTATTGTACATATTGTTTATGGAAATAAGGTAGTCTTCTACTTTAATCTTTTTGTTAGATAGTTCCCATTATCTCGTTTGCTTCATGTTGTTTTTGTTGATTGTTCTCATTTTGTGCAGGTTCGACTTCAATGCTTCACAAGCAAGGTGAACTTCATTGTAATGGTACAATCCCACTTCTTAGGGTTTTGTTTCAACTTTTGGTTATTTTGTTTTGAATACTAACTAATTTTCTTCATTGCTAGGGCTTTGTTTCAACTTTTGGTTGTTTTGTTTTGAATACTAACTAATTTTCTTCATTGCTTCCCACTTCTTAGGGTTTGTTTCACATGGTGATGATGATGGTGGTACATATATATATGAATTCATTCTGATAAGGTACATATATATGAATTCATTCTGATATTGTATATGAAATTTAGTTTATTATATACTATGTATATTGTTTGTTTCACTATCCTTTGATTGAAAATGCAATCAGTTAAATTGATATAGAACATTAGTTTATTATATATATACTATGTATATTGTATATAGTTAAATTGAATACTAACTAATTTTCTTCATTGCTTCCCACTTCTTAGGGTTTGTTTCACATGGTGATGATGATGGTGGTACATACATATGAATTCATTCTGATAAGGTACATATATATGAATTCATTCTGATATTGTATATGAAATTTAGTTTATTATATACTATGTATATTGTTTGTTTCACTATCCTTTTATTGAAAATGCAATCAGTTAAATTGATATAGAACCTTATAATCTGAAAATTAGGATGTATTTGAAAACCAACCTTTATCATGTCAATGTTTTCCGAATTATATCCATTTCATTCAGCACATTTAATGTTCCTTAACATAAAATTTATGGTCCAATGGTCCGTTTGCTTCAATTCATCGATATCTTTTCTTATAGTTTACCTCATCATCGCCACTAATCATCGTGGTTGTTAAGATCATGATTGTTATGATGATAAAATCACAATGATTTTTGACGATGATGAGGTAAACTATAATAAAAGATATCGATGGATTGAAGGAAACCGACCATTGAACCATAAATTTTATGTTAAGGAACATAAAATGTGCGGAATGAAATGGATACAATTTGGAAAACAGTGGTGTGTTTAAGTTGGTTTTCAAGATCAGATTATATAGTTCTTTACCAATTTTAATGGTTGTATTTCTTTAATTAGGTGGATGGTAAAACAAGCAATATATATTTGTATTTAATAAACTAAGGGTACATTCCACAACGGTTGAGACACATAACCGTTGTTTTAGTTAATATATATGACAACGGTTGATACTCATAACCGTTGTGATAGTTAATTGATATTACAACGGTTGAAATACCTAACCGTTGAAATATATCGCGCGCTTCCAGAATACAACAACAGTTTCCAGACCGTTGTAGAAACGGCGAACTTACAACAAGAATCTACATAACAACGCCTTCGCCCGCGTCATTATATGTCATTCCAAACCGTTGCTAAATGGGTTTTTCGTAGTAGTGAATGAATTCATCATATGAGGATATTCGACGCAAAATAATTGAAGAGAATCAGAAAAAGATGAAGGCTCTCAATCTTACTAAACTATCTCAATCCCTTTACAAATTAACTTCGTCTTCTTCAAAACCATCATCGGTTAGTAAAAATTCTCATATTTTAAAGTATTGGTCCCCATATTTCAAAGTATTTGATCATGTTTAAAGAAAAAAACTATATTAGCAACTATCTAGTTTATTTATATTTCTTACTTATAAATATTATAACTAATAATATCAATAATGTTCCACAACTAATTAATTGTATTGATTGTTGATTGATATTCACTGATGCATTTTATTTAGTCTGTGAAGGGTCGTCCGAGGTTTGTACAACCTAGAGAGCTTGAAATAAATAAGAAGCGCATACGTTCAACGACAACTCAAAAATCATCAATAACCTCTCCGCCAATCCAAACTACAATAACCCCTCCATCAATCCAAACTACAATAACCCCTCCGTCAATCGAAACTACAATTGAAGATGTTGTGGTAGAAGATGAGGATGTAGATGTTGTGGTAGAAGATGAGACCGATAATGTTGTGGTAGGAGATGAGACTGGAAATGTTGTGGTAGGAGACGAGGCTGAAGATGTTGTGGTAGAAGATGAGACTGGAGATGTTGTTTGAGTGGCTAGTTCTGAGTATTGGGATGTAAATGTTATTAGTAAGTAATTTAAGGTTAAAGTATCGATAAATATTTTAATTTTTTACATAGTTGAGTTATGACATTAATTTGTTTACTTTTTTATGTGATAGATGAGAAGGGTTATGTTTCAAAGACACGTTTAAGTGTGAAAGACTTGGTTGCGAAACCAGAGTCTAATGGAACATGGATAATACTTGAATGAGATAAGACTCATCGTGTAGTAGGACCGGCTGCTGGTTTGTTAGCAGGGTATTTGGGTGTACTTATTAGAATGTTTAAAGACTTTCCCATAATGTTCGAGAGTTGGAGGTATATTCCAATGGATAAAAAAACACAGTTTTATGATTCAAAGATAAAGGTATCATTAATAAATAATTACATATTTTTTTAAATTAATTTCATGGTGATTATTATTTGCTTTATTAACTAATTTTTATTCTTATGGTTAGCCCCATTTTAATGTTGATGATGGACGTGACAAAGATTACATACTTGCTTCTGCTACAAAGAAATGGAAGGATGATCCTTGTCAATTGTTTAAAAGATTTTATAGACGGGGTCTCTCTTTGGAGAAAAATCTTCAAAATCACTACTACGAAAAACCCATTTAACAACGGTTGGGAAAACATATAATGACGCGGGCGAAGGTGTTGTTATGTAGATTGTCGTTGAAAGTTCGCTGTTTCTACAACGGTCTGGAAACCGTTGTTGAAAGGCAGGACGCGCGCCATATATCATAACGGTTATGATAATAAACCGTTGTGATACATACACTTAGGTACTGGGTTCGAAACCCATCAGCAGCGAATTATGTAAAACATAAATTACCTATTATCTCGGTTACTATAGATAACCGTTGTTGTAGGTACCCTGAGTTTATTATATTAAATGTAGATATCTTGTTTTCCAAACACCTCACTAAAGAAATATACATGGAATCAATTTGAAAAAGAAGTCTATAATCTACAAATTAAACTGTTCTTGAAAACCAACTTAAACAAATCAATGTTTTCTGATTGCATTCGTCTCATCGTGCATTTCACGCTGTTTTACATATATATTGTGGTCTATTGATCTGACTCCTTCGATGTATCGCCATCTTCGATTATAGTTAAATTTCCATAAGAACAAGACATTAGATAATCTGCCTCATCATCCTCATTTATCATCATAATTTTTATAATCAGAAGTTTTACGATTATAAGTGTTGATGGAGAGGCAGATTAACTAATAATTTGTTGTTAATGAAATTTAACTATAATGGAAGATGGCGATGCATCTAAGGAGCCAGATCATTATACCATAATAAATATATATCAAACAACGTGAGATGAACGATGAGAGAGATGCAATTCGAAAACATTGATTCATATAAGTTGGTTTTAAAATACAACTTAATTTGCAGATTATAAGTATCTATGTCAAATTAAATGAATGTATTTTAAGTGAGAGTTAGTGAAACAAACAATCTACATAGAATATAATAAACTCAAACAACATTCTATACTAGATCCAGATATTATAAACTCATATAATACGCTTGCTACCACCAGCATCATCACCCTGTATCATCCCCTTAACCTGTAAGGAAACACAGCAAACTTCAAAAATGAGCATCCTCAGTTGAAAACAAACCCTAAAACCATAATCCAGTGAAGAGTAAAGAGAGGAACAGGAATAACGCACCTTTTAATGAAACTAATTGCGGAACAGGAATCAATTATAATGCTCAACTAGTTTGGGAATCAATGAAGAAGAAATATAAGGAGGAAGAAGCTTACACAAAAGCTTCATACTTCTTATATTTCTTTTCATTGTTTCTAAAACTAGATGAAGTTTGCCTACACTGTTGTTTCTTCATTTACTAACATCTTGTTCGTGACGCTATGAAAAAAAAGTATAAGGTGGATGAAGTTTCCATCATAGCTTCATACTTCTTATACATTTTTCTATAGCAACACAAACATTATGAAGTTTCCAAAGTATGGTCTTTGTTAAGGTAGTGAAAACGAATCTAAAAAAATGAGAACAATCAACAAAAATAACATGCAACAAACGAGATAATGGGAAATATCTAACAATAGATGGAAGAAGAAGAATACCTTAATGTATGAAGCACAAGATTCACGGCTAATGGTGAAAACGAAGAGAAAAAACGGGGTTCTAGGTTTCACTTTGAAGGCAACGACACTACTGTCAATAAGTGAAAGTTATTTCGCTTATATATGGGTAAATTATTTCATAACGGTTAACAATACCAACTGTATAGATTGGTATTTATTTATTATAAATATATCACTACGGTTAACCAGAAGAACCGTAGTGATAACCCTTTTATTTGTGAATTTTAAAACTAATAAAAAAGAAAAGGTGCCTCTTAACGTTAAACGAATAAAATATTAGTTACATTCCTGTCTTCATAATGTAATTCAAACATCAACAATGTAATTCACAATGCATCTGCAGTTTAAACACCAACAATGTAATTCAAACCCTAATTCAACTATTACATTTCATAACAAAGTAAACATTAAACATAAAGGAGACAAGAAAACATAACATCTTGAGATTTCCAGAAAATATCTCTAATTTCAGTTTGTTCTTCAAATTCTTGTTCTTTTTCTTTAAATCCTCATACATAACCTTCAAATTGCCCACAACTTCCAACTCCGACTTCATAATGCTCTCATCTTCATTTCTATCTCTTTCTCCCACGTCTTCATCCCATATGAACAAATTACATGTTTCATCACTCCTCCAAAATGAACATCTCCAAAAAAGCCTTCCTTTATTTTGTCCCTTCTTGCATTTGTACGAAACCATACGACCATCACAACCACAAAAATTTCCAGATCGATATTTTATAGCGGAAGAAGACATAGAAACACCTTTGGATGATTTTGTCCTCAAATGCGACATTGCAACACCAAAATGCAAAGGCATTGAGGAAAAAGATTGGGTTGTTTTTGTTCAATATAGGCGGAAAGAAAAAACACAGGTAATATTAGTGTTTTACTCGTATAATTTTATTTTTAATATATAAGTAATGCATTGTATCTTATCCCTATCTATAACGCGTGTTTTTTTTGTTACCAATGTAGAGAATAGCAAAACAAAATGCCCAAAATAGAGAAAAATTGAAGATTCCGCATACACTTGGATCTAAGTCGCTTGCAAGGAAGCAACATGAGTTAGTATGTCTAAATCTATATATTGTTGATTGTATGCTTGATAGTACAAATAATCAATATTTATTCTTATTTGTAGGAATCGAGAGATGGACGATCATACAGTAGAGGAGAAATGTATGTAATTTCTTATAAAAAGTCTGACGGGTCTTTTGTCAATGAACATGCATACAACAATAATGTAAGTACAAGTTAATTCTTTTGAAATACTTGTTAGTCTCTTTAAGGTTTGAGAAAAAATTAAACCTTTTGGCATCTCTTAGAGGTGGGGAGAACTTGTCTAAAAACTGGTTAATTAAAATGTGTTTGAAAACTATACAATTGTTATTGCCTATATATCTTACAAAAAGTACTTTATGAAGACCAAAATTAAAACATGTATAAGCCTGCATTTACATAAGTTCGTAAGATATGAGTACTTTATGAAGTCCAAAATTAAAACATGGATGGAGTTCAAAATTTTTCAAAATATATATATATATATATATATATATATATATATATATATATATATATTTTTTTTTTTTTTTTTTTTTTTTTTTTTTTTTTTTTTTTGAGTATCTGCATTTACATAAGTACTGTATAAAATAAAACATGTATTTTCTTAGATATGTTGGACAAAATTTAATTTTCTTGAAATTAAAAGCAATAAGCCTGCATTTACATAAGTTCGTAACTGGCTGACAAGGATCAAGCCTCATTCTACAGTATGCACATGTCTCTAACAATATGCACATGCACCCTCAATCTACAGTATGCACATGTCTCTAACTGGCTGATAATGATAAAGCATAAACTCTGAGATGGAAGTTTATAGTTGCTTTAATGTCTCTAACAGTATGCACATGCACACCCCCAATATCGCTAGCCATATTATTGGAACTTTTCTCTTTCTCTCTCATTAAGATTATCGCTGGCCATATACTCTGAGACGGAACTTTTCTCTTTCTCTCTCATTAAGATTATCGCTAGCCATATATACTATAGATTAGTGGGAAACAGAGGGTTGAGTTGACAATAAATTAGCTTAAAAAATACATATATATACTATAGATCTAGACACAAGATATGCAGGCATCTGTCATTTTAGAAGAATACAACAATGTATAAATTAGTAACTATAACACAGTGTATCTATATGCAGGCACAGTGAGTGACTGAGGTTTCAAAAAATACATATATACTATAGCTCCCAACACAAGATGTGCAGGCACAGTGAATGACTGAGGTTTCAAAAATTACTACACAGTCTAGTAACTATAATATGGTGTATCTGCTAGCCATTTCTCTATACTTCAATGTATAAACTAGAATAAAACTAACTGTTGTATCACTCTCATTGATAAATTATATTAATTACAATTTTACTAATATTTTCTCTACTTAGTATAAATCCCCAGAAGCAAATTGATATCTAATAGTAGCAGTGTTAAAATTTTGTTAGGAAGTTCTCTTTACTACTCAGAGTATTCTTAGACATCATTTTGCATGAAACCAACACTGTAGGTCTTGCACATTTTCTTTTAAACTTGTACTTTTCTATTGCAGATTAAACCCAAAAAATTCTTCAATTTCATTTTACTATTTGGATTGTATATTTTGGGGTAATAATTTTTTTTCAATAATGGAAGATATTAAGTTTGTTGCATCATGATCCTTGTTATATAAACAGTAGTTTAATTTGCTTTTTTGCATGTGCAGGAAAAATTACAAGTTGCAATTAAGAATTTCGTGTCTATAAATGAGGCATTTTAGAAAGTATTTGAAAAAGAACATCCTGGATATGTTAGTAGTATGAGACTTGGAGTTACGCCATCTCAGATTAATAGATCTACGACATCGTCGTCTTCTTTTGAAGAAAATGAAAAAAATAAAGGAAATGCACAAAATAGCGCTTAAAGAACAAAATTCAAAAATTGATGACTTGATGGAGGCAATCACATTCTTAAAAGAAATGGACAATGCTAGGAAAGTAGAAATTGAATTCTTAATGCAAATGCAAAATTCTAGTGGAAGACAAGTATACTTTTCATGAAATCTATTATTAACTTTAAAATATATAAGTTTAAGATTGATGGTTCATTCTAGTGGAAGACGTTCTTCTAAGTTTAGTAGTTTTTTTTTCAGGGATTGGAGTCATCTGCTGATGGTAGACGTTCTTCTGAGTCAAGCTACCGAATTGCAGATAATGTATCATCAAAAAAGACAAATTAGACTTTGATATGTTTTTCTATGTACTCTTTTAACTACCTGTTTATGGTAGACGTTCTTATGAACTTTTTTTTAATGTATTTTTGCCTTTATGATGCTAATTATTATAAGATTAGGATATTATGATTATGGATATTACATGTTTTATGGATATTACATGATTATGATATGACATTGCATGATTATGATTATGGATATTACATTTTTATGATTGAATTTAATTTTACTACGTTAAAAAGTAATATAGAAAATCATATAAAAAAATAAAGAAGTATTAAAAAACATATCATAAATAAAAATATTTTTGTGGAAATAATTTTAAGAAAATAAATAATATTGAAAAAATAATATTATATTTAAAAATATTTTAATAGATAATAATTAAAATAAATAAAAAATATAAATAAAATAATACTATACACAAAGTTATGACGGTTGGTAACCGTCGTAATAAACAAAAAAAAACAAAAATCATTAAGAAAGTTACGGCGGTTATAATCGTCGCAATCAGCGATATAAACATGAATCAAATAAAAAGTTACAACAATTGTAATCGTCGTAATCAACAATAATCACAAAAAACATTAGGAGAGTTACGACAGTTATAACCATCGCAATCAACCATATAAACATTCAATCAGAAAATTATGACAGTTGTAACCATCGCAATTAAAAATTAAAACAAAAATCAGTAAGCAGGTTAAGACGGTTGGAAACCGTCACAATATATATTTTACATCAGTTAGATACCCCGTCGTGAAAATAACGACGGTATGTATGACGTTTTTTCACAACCTTCGCAATATGGCTTCGCGGCGCACGTTTCCGCGACAGTACTAAAATCGTCGTAACTTACAAATTGCGATGGTTCTAACCGTCGTAATATGCCAAAATGAACTGTCACAATTTGATAATTTTCTTGTAGTGGATCTACATCATTAAACATAATACCTTTCCGACACTTCTTGAATAGAAAACATTAATAATAATCAACACACTTCTATCAATTAACAAAACACTAAAGGTTAACCTCCTTGGTAACACAATCCATCTTGATTGCCACATAGTCAAAGCAATATGGATATGTCACCCATATTATGTCTTAAGCTTCCATAGTTGAGATCTCATACTCTCTTCATAGAGCCAAGACATTTTTCCTGCAATATCAACAAATAGTGCTAGGTACCCAATCTTTATTGGGTCCTTGAGGATTAATGAAACCTTGGTTGCATTTAGGCAACCATTGAAAAGCACCTTTAGGAACAAAATATTTTCTAAACTTGTACTTTGAAACAACAATGACAATACAAATTATGAAAAGATGAGCTTTTTCTATAAGGATTATGAGAAGGCATGTCATATTTAGAAGTATCTTTAGCAAAAGTAACCTTAGGTTTCAAATCCTTATCCAACTTAGCTTTAAGAGTCCTTGACTCTTTTTTCCAAATGTGACAAGTTTCACAACCAAACAATGAAGGGTTGTCATCCTCACTCTTATATTTTAGAATATCTAGCATAGATTTCCTTAGAGCTTCCATATTCTTTTCATTTTCCAAAATTTTAGCTTCTAAGTGGGAAATTATTTTTTTGTTTTAAGCTAATATTTTGAAAGCATTTATTGCTTGTCTTTTTAGATTTTCAAAAGATTATTGTAATTTAGAATAAGATACTTCGTGAGTAGATTCAAGTTTAGAGTGACTTACAACATTTTTATTCTTTTTGTTTTCCATGTAGCAAAGCTTGTCCGATTAAACACTTGAATTTGAGCTTTCATTACTTGAAGAATCACTTTTTCTCTCCCAAACGGCATAAGCTCTTCTAGACTTGCTAGATTTATTATGATGGCCTTTCTCTTTGTTTTTGTTGATTTTAGGACACTCCGGCCTATAATGGCCCGGCTTGCCAGAATTGTAGCATGAACTTCTGCAGCATGTAACACCCTAAAGTCCCCCGTAATATTTAATTGAAAAATTAGAGTAAAATGAAACAATTCGGAATAAAAGGGTATTACTTTCAACAAGAACTTGCTCACAAATAAGACATGTAACATATAATAAATATTAATGCAACTTTAATCCAAAAATTCATCTTTATTACACATCGGAAATTCTTCATTGTGATCAACAAAATATAACGGTTTCAATTAATCGAAATATTAGTTTTCAAAAATGTAAAGGCAACTGTAATTCTTTAACAAAGTAAAATCATGCATAAAGCGTTTCCGACTCCCAATATTACATATCAGAGCAGACTCCAAACTAAAGTGAAGCACCTCGTCTTCACCGACCACGACTTCCACACTACTCCTGATTACCTGCACGTTACCCACGTGGAGGCAACATTCAAACAAAAGGGGTGAGATTCTCAAATCAAACAAAAGAGAAAGATGATATAAATATAAGAGTATAAATCATCAAGTAGTTCACCCAATCACAACTTCAACCGAGAATCACACACTTCAACACAACCACATATAATCACACAAAGCATAATGCAACACAACTATCAACGAACGCAATGAGACACCAACTAGACTCAATGCATGTGGTACCAATATCTATCCCTGTTTCATAATCACAGTTCCCGTCGGAACTCTCGACCCCTGTTCCATGGTCAAGTATGATCCCTATCTCATGATCACACCAACGACCCCTGTTTCATGGTCACGTACGACCCCTATTTCATGATCGCACCAACAACTATGATTGCTTACACCCCATCTGGGTACACAATCACGCCAACAACAACAATTCCATCAAGGAATTCGGATAAACGATAACACCCCACCTGGACATGCCATCCCACAACTATGCACATGCCATGCACCATCAATGACAACATGCAACAACGACTCATGCACGCACCTAACATATTCATCATCATGCCAATACCACCCGACAATCAACATGCATATAGCTCATAAAAACATGCCTACCACATAACATGCCGTAACAACTCAATGTCATCATCATACTACCGCATAAGTAACAGCTAGTGCATTTACAAGTTACACCACAACAACTCAACAACAACATCATGCAACTTCATAAACAACAACTATTGCATTTATCCGTCGTTAAGTCACAACACCTCATATCATAACTAGTCAACAATATCATCACACAACATTATAAGCAACAACGATTACAGTTACATGGTATGCTACAACAACTTATCAACAACATCACGCAACATCATAAGCAACAATCACAACAATATTCCTACGACTAACTCCCACATTTCACATTTCAACACATCGGAACCCACACGGAAACACATATGGCGCGTCTAATAGTTGGAAATCTATCATTGTAAAATAATTTTAACATAAAGTACATAAAGTCAGCTTTCCAACGATTCGAACGGCGACCCAAACGGATTTACGAGTCAAAAGTTATGAATTTTTGAAGTTTTTCAAATGAGCTGCCCGAGGGGACCGCGCTAAGCAGGCTAGAGCGGGCTAAGCGGGCTCTGCGATTCAGCCAAAAGTGCCTGCGATGACAGCACTTCTCCCACTGTAATTTCACACCTTTAAATTGCATTTTTCACCCCAATAACCCAAGTTTAAGTCATTAAAACCCATTTACAGCACATATACATTATTCACAACAATCACAACAATTCGAATACAACAATTTCATAAATCCCAAACATTTTAGTTATAGATTCTTCCTAAAAACCCCAATAAATCCACAAACAACAATCCATGGCATAAACCTAATGATTCCTACCCACATACCTACATCATCTAACCCTTGAGTGATTAAAGAAATCCCACCCTTACCTTGTATTGATGAGCTTCCCTCTTCCTCAATGGGTTCCTTTCCTTCTTCTTGCCCTAGCCTCTTCTCCCTCTTTCTCCCTTTAGCTCTTCAACTTTCTTTCACTTTTACGTATAATGAGAATAACTTTCATTCCCCACTCTTCACATACCCCTAAATATGACTCGCCTCTTTTACCCTCACTTATTACCCTTCCACTCTCCACACTTCTAATATTCCAACTTATTCTATTTATTTTATTTTCATTATATTACTATTATCACTTCCACTTATGAAATAATTCTAACAATAATAATTTCCAACACAACTCTAATTAAATATTTATTCTACACTATGCTTAACAAATATTAAATTAAAGTAATTGAGTTAGTCTTTACTCTCCACACCACCAAGACTCACTTTTTAAGGCCACTACCCCTCACTGCGGGTACACAAAACACAACGAAAACACACCAAAACACACAATCAATTACATCAATCCACAGTTATTTCACAAATAATAATTAAAATAAAAACGAGGCGTTACAACTCTCCCCCACTTAGAATATTTTCGTCCTCAAAAATTTACTCGATGCAAACTACTCCAGATACGTTCTCGCATCCGACTAATCAACTCCCATGCCCTGAATGGCAACATCATAGATAACACAAGACAACAATACACCTTATCAATGACAGCAACAACACGATGCAATGCTCACGCAATGCACTCGACGACCAACTCAAGATACAAAGAATAACCAAGTTAAGAACACATAGGTTCACTATGAACCATAACATAACACGATCGTTACCATCACCATAGGCAACACCCCCCCTAATTCCCCATCATGGAATTAGCTGCTCACACTCGAACCATCACCATAGGTAACGAGGCAACAACAAAGATAAAAACACAAAAGTCCATAACACAACCTCAATGTAACCAAACTACCAACATCATTGTTACACACGTACGAACAAACTGCACTACACCACACTTTCGTTGCGCACTCAAATTACTCGCAACTATCAAATCTACCAAGTTCACATCCAACTTCCGACCATCAAAGCAGACATAAGAAACGACTTTCGTCTTAACTCATCAAGAATTCCGACCAAACAGGTATTCTACACTCTTGTGATTACTAAACACTTCGGACCTAGAGTCATAAAAATAATACCTCTGGATACCCAACACAATTACAACCTCAGCCAATTCCAAATCTTGAATAGGATAGATACTTTCATCAATCTCCAACTATCGTAAAACATTAGCTACAACTTTACCATCTTATATTACCACACTGTCTAAACTTATCTTAAACACATAACAGCATCCCAATACCAGAATTGCATAAGGATACATATTTCCAATTAATTTCGACAAGAAAAAGTCACCTCTTCCACTCCTAGACTGCGCTAAGCGGGATACGACTCCCGCTAAGCGTGCTCGCTTCTGCCTCGAGAGGGCGAGAGTCTTCCAGATCGCGCCCAGCGCCCTTCGCGATTCCTGCTACAAAACTCTGTGATAATAACCAACTAAGTCCATGAATATTATACTCCCCTTAATCCACTGCAGAGCTTCCTCATTGTAGAACTACATCTACTCAGATGGATCCACAACAATACCCTCATCTGAATTAACACAACCAAGTAACTCGTCTTTACTAACCAAAAATCACACTTTGGTAACTTAACATATGACTCCACTTCTTTCAATACTTGTAACTCAATTCTCAATTACTCTACACGTTCTTCTTCCAATTTTCATAATAGATCCAAACATCCACAATGAACACCAGTTCTAACTTATCCAAATAAGTATGGAAGATACGATCCATACTCCCTACACACACTTTGAGGCGTACTAGTCACTACTATCCTCTACCAAACATCCTTGGTTAATCATGGTCTCGCAATTCCATTTATTCCCTCACTGGATCATATTTCCAATGCTTAAGTCTCATGTCTATCGGATTCTCGATTCATCTCAAATCAAAACTCAAGCTACCCCGGACACAACTGTGAGTTTTCATACTACTCACCGATCCACACGTAACCTCATGCTGACATCCTTTTCTTTACTATTCAATGTACATACTATACCGGCTGGCAAGACACATCTATCTCATCCAACATGATCCCTTCTACCATCAACAAGAGATTAAGGGTGATCAGTTCCTCAATTTGTCAATAGGTAGCTGTAGCACGATTTTTGTGGTTTCGAAGCACTATCGCTTAGGTACTACAGTTCGATTCATTTTTTATCCTATTAAAGCTGATGAAGGAAGGGAAATAGATGTCTCTAATTAACCCTGCTTGCAAGCTGAGATTAAACAGTCAAAACTGTTAATTTACAGATGCTATCAAAATAGGGGGTTCGCCCTTTGGGGTTATTTTGTTGAAAACAGTGTCGGGGTAGGGTGTTGGGGACCGATACTATTCGGTTGATATATGGGATTTTGGGTTTTTTATTAGTGTGCTCGCTAAGATTTTTCAATCTTATGCCTACGTATTCCCGGGATAGGGAAATCAGAGCGATCGTAGTTCCTCCTATTCTATGGGAGGAAAAAGGTCGTTTTGGTGTCTTGTTCAAAGCCCAAGACATGAAGCTAAATGTGGTTTGTATCTTGTTCAAAGGCCAAGATATGAAGCTGAAGGGTCTATTTGTATCTTGTTCGAAGCCCAAGATGTGAAGCTAAAGGGTTTTGACTCCAGAGAGAATTTGTGATCTCTAAAGAAGGGTCTGTCTGTCACAACTGTTGGGTGACTAATTATAAAGGAGAATTACTTTAACTGGGATCTGTTAATCCAGGAATGCCATAATTTCCTTTATAGGGGATTTTCAACCTGAAGGAGAAGACTTTAACTCAGTTTAGAGCAATGTCATCTTTCCTTAGGAATTTCTCATATTAAAATAGGGACAGTGGCGTGGATGTAAATAATCCAGAGGCTTGCCGCTTACAGTAGTTAGATGTGGGAAAAGGAGTTGTTGATGTTTGTATACTGTGAACGAGGCACAACTTTGATGCTAAAAGGTTGATTGACTCAAACGGGGTTTTCTTATACAAAGCCTAAGAGGAGGCAGTTGGCCCAACAAGAGGGTGTTTTTATGTGTCTCGTACGAATCCCGAGAGAGAGGCTAAAAGGGTTTGACTCAACGAGAGAGTCTTTTTGTGTGTCTTGTACGAAGCCCAAGACGGAAGCTAAAGGTTGTTTGACTCAACAAGAGAGTCTCTTATACTCAACAAGAGAGTGTTTTGGTATCTCGTACGAAGCCCGAGATGGAGGCTGAAGGAGTTTGACTCAACAAGAGAGTCTTTTATACTCAACAAGAGAGTGGTTTGTATCTCGTACGAAGCCCGAGATGGAGGCTAAAAGATGTTTGACTCAACAAGAGAGTCTTTTATACTCACCGAGAGAGTGATTTTGTATCTGGTACAAAGCCCGAGATAGAGGCTAAAAGGTTTGCTCCGCTGGGGAGAATCATTTGTACAAAGCCCAAGAGAAGGCTAGGGTAACGGTTTCAGTTGAGTGACAGGTCTAGCATGTTGGTTAAAAGAGAAAATCAGTTCTTATATGGGTAATGTTGTACTCATGGATTTGATCTGAGGATCGGGATTATTTCCTGTTCTCTAAGGAAACGGGGAATCCAGAGGAGCTTTAGACTATCTGAGTCTACGGGTTTTATCTTCTGTACTATGCTTAAGAAACAGTAGTAGTAAGATCTAGAATCTTTGAAAGACTGTTCTATTAAGATGACTAATTTATGTTCCTATACCTCTAGGAGGTCGTCGGGACAATTTGTACGAAGCCCAAGAGGAGCGAGAAAACTTTTAAGAAGCCGAGGGATAATTTGTATGAAGCCCAAGAAGAGGCTATCTTCCCGGAGGAAGAATCATTATACGAAGCCTAAGAGGAGGCTGTGAAAACTTCTAAGAAGCCGACGGGTCCTTTAACAATGCCCAAGAGGAGCCGGGGATGCTTTTAGGAAGCTTGTGGGTCCTTGCACTAAGCCCAAAAGGAGGCTGATGAACAGTTCTAGAAGGGGTTTCACGTGGAACATTGGCCTTCTGTATATGAACTATTCAAGGGGGAGATTTTTTAAATTTAGTTATCTAAAATTGTTCTGAAAGAAAATTCTCATGGTTTAGGTTATGTTGAAATATCCGGTATAACGTCGGATGTAGGGAGATGAGGTTTTGTCTAGTTCTAGACGTAGTTGTCGGGGAAACTCTAAATATCTATACTAGTATTACACAGTCGATATGAGTTTATGAAAGAAGACTTACAGTGAAACAGCCCCACAGTACCGTTATATACATATGAAAGCGGTGAATAAAAGCGAGTAAACACTTACTCGGTTGTAGAGCTTCCATGTTGTTTTGTTAGTTGTCCAACAAAGAAAAATTTGATAACAATATTATATTCAAAATCAAAGGAGAAAGTGCTTTTGGAAAGAAAAATTGGGGCTTACAGCTCAAGGAGAAGCCCAGGGTTTTATCAGTGATCGCATTGTCGTTTGAAATTGTACAGGGACTTATACAAGTGACGGAGGCCCAAAAAGGTTTTCTGTACAAGGGGATGGGTCTTACACTCTCTCAAGAGGCCCAAAATGATTGAAAGAAAAAAGAATGGGGCTTATAACACGAGGGTAGGCCCAGATGATTCTTTTGAACTGGCGATCGCGCCGAGCTTTTCTTTTAACGCAGAGGGACTTATACAACATCTGAGGCCCAAAATTGTTTTGGTTAAAAGGGGATTGGGTCTTACACTCTATTAGAGGCCCAAAATTGTTTTGAATGGGTCTTATAGCTCGAGGAGAGACCCAGATTGTTTGTTTTAAACGGGCGATGATCGCGCCGAACTTTTGAAATACAACGGGACTTATACAATAAGTGAGGCCCAAAATAGGTTTGTATTTACAAAGGATTGGGTCTTACACTCTATTAGAGGCCCAAAGAGTTTAAAAATGATTTGTTTGAGTGAAAATCAAGGAAACCCTAAATTTGTTTTCTTTTAAAAGGAAATATTTAAAGAAAATCAAATAAAATGATAAAAATACCAAATAAGTTTGAATAAACCACTTGTGATTTTTGTTGAAGGTTTGAAAAATGAGGTTTTCATCACAAGATGAATTAAAACCTACTTGGTTTTGATTTTCCAAAATGGATATTTATTTTTAAAAGAGTTTAAAAACAAATAAAAGACATTTATTCACAAAAATACTAATTATATTAAATAAATAATATAAATCCAATTTTTTGGGGAATAAAATATTTCAACATTTTTTTGATTTTTTTTCAAAAAGAACCAATAAAAAATAATTAAAATTGAGGGAGTTATTAATTTTCCAATTAATTAACAAAACATGAAAATATTGGAAAAAATAGCAAAATGTGAGAAAACACAAAATGGCATGGGTGGGGTTTGAACCCACGACCTAAAGGTTATAGGGCGCGCGCCTTACCACTGGGGTGGTGATACATCCGTTGATTAAAACAAAACAACAAATACACAAGGCTTGCCTTGTTTTCTAGGCCTGGCCAAGGCAAGGCAAGGCAAGTTTTGGCAAGAAACGGGAAGGTCCATAACTTTCTCATTTCTCCATGGCTGGGGACAAATTTTATATGTATCTGACCTAGAATTTCACAAGGAATCCAATGGTGGTGGTATTTTTTTCAGATCATGCTCCCTTCTCAAAATCCGATGGTGGTTTTGAAATAGACCTATAATTGCATTTTCTATGCTATACTTTGGTACAGGCATGAATTACATGATGAATTGGTTCAAACACAACATATATAACATGTATGAGATGTGCATGATCAGTGGACTTCAAAGCAATGCATATTTTGGAAAGTTCAAGTCATGATGCTTAGTTTTTGTGCAATCTGCTAAGTTTCTTGTTCCAGAAATCGTTCGATGCTTTGGACACTCTCAAATGATCCCTTAGAAGCTTTTAGGATGAATGAAATCAGACGGAACCTGCAAAAACACAAACTGGCTCTTTCTTGCAAAAGGGGTTAAAATGGCCAAAATAACAACTCCCTCAAATGGTGTTCCAGATGGGGGGAACCATTTGGGATAGTTCTAGGATGATATTTGGAGTGTGTTTGAGGTTTTATCTGGTTTTAAAAGTGGCTGAATCAAGGCATAGCTTGAAAAATGCACAAAAGTACTATTTTGAGGTTTTGAGAGGTGACTTTGTGATTTAAGGATTACAGGTCTTGTTAGAGTTTGGATAGCTTAGATATGAAATATTGGAGGTGTTAGGATCATGAATTGTGATGGAAATGCTCTCTAACTCAAAAACTCAGAGTTACCTTGCTAAAGAAGGCATTTTGCCCTAAAGGGATGGATTTTGAGGAAAACATCTGTTTGACGGCTTTGGTGTATTCAAACTGAGCATAAATGAGCTCTATTTATAGTAGAGCAAGTTTGTTTTGGGATCAATAGTGAATGGCAACCACAACAAAGGTTTGGCCAATGTTGATCAATGGGAAGCCAAGTCTCCTCTAGCCATTGACTAGAGGTTAGGGCACAGGCCTTTGGTTCCCTAGTTGTTGGATCATTCTTGACTGAATTCAGTTGCAAATATGCCAGTCCATGCCACCTCGAAGCATCCATTAAATGCTCCAATCCAAAATTGGAGTCTTGTCCCTCTTTTAGGGATTTCTAGGTTTGCCATGCTACTTCTTGTTCCAAAGACTTTGGAGGCTTGGATCAGTGTTTATTCCCTTTAGATTTGATCCTCAGATGTGTCCAAAATGATGACAAGGCTTGGAATTATCTGATTTTTCCAAATCAAGCAAAAGTGCAAAATTCTGCCTAGCCTTGGCAGTTTTCAGCAAGGCATATTGCCATTGTCATATCTCATGACTCAAGTTGAGTTTGGTCGAGTTCTTGGCCATTTTGGAAAGCCCTCATATGATACAATAACTGTTTGATCATAATTGGTTTGGATACTTTTTGGATCCAAGTGAAAATTCCCCTACATTTGGAAAAAAGTGAAGGCAGATTCTGACTTAGTGAAAATTTCACTAAGTGTTGGAAAAAGTGGCATTTCATGTTTTCAGCCACTTTGATCATTCCATAACTCAAAATCCATAATGAATTGAAATGAGGTGTAGTTGAAGCTTTTGTAGAGGGCCATGAGGGCTACAAATCCAGATTTGGATGGGGAAAAATGGCCTTGTGGTTTAGGAGTTATGGTCCTCCAAAGTTGGTACCCTAGCCACTTTATTCCATAACTTAGAAAAATTTCTAAGTTTTTATGGTTACCCCTTTTACAAGTTATCCCACTTTTCTTGATTTTTCTTGATGAATGATGATTCAAATCACACATTAACATCATTTTAGGGTTAAAAAACCATAATTGTGAAAAACTCAAATTGTCAAAGTTTGACTTTTGTGCACCGTTGACTTTTTGTCAGATGAATTCCGAACTGGGCGATCCTCTATGAAATCAAGTCCTTGACCTAAATCAAACTTGATGGATTGATTTCATAGGTGTTATAGGGTGTATTGAATCATGTCCTAGGGTTTGGGAGCATGTCCTAGTCAAAAGTAAAAGCTACAGTTAACTTTTCCCGCAAAACCCTAACTGTGGTTCAAATGAAATTGAAACTTGTTGCTCAAGCTTCTTAGATCAATCCATTATTGAAAATGGATCAATGTGGTGTATTAGAGACCCTCAAATCCTCTCTTGAGGTCTTGGCTCATGTTTTGTCCCAAAAGTCAACTTAGGGGTGAATTAGGTCAAGAAACCCTAATTCCTGATTTTTGATGAATACATCCCCTGAGGTTAAATTGACTTGATGATTGGGTTTATGATGTCCTTTGGAGCATGCTAGGTTATGCTTTGAAGCATTGGCTCATGCCCAGAGGAAAAATTCCATCTGGAGGCCCTGGTCGACCAAAACCCTAATTTGGTGACACTGGCGATCTCGAGGCTTAATCCACCTAGAAGGGAGAAGCCTTGTGCTTAATCCTTGAAGTGGGAGTCCTCTTGATCCTTTGTGGATGTTTGAGAGGTTTAGACAAGTTGAAAATCATGTCATTCCTTGATTGATCCTTTGTCTAAGAGCTCTGAGAGGTCCTGAAACCCTAAGTATGATTGTAGTGGATGCTCACCCATCTTTGGGGAGATTACTGAGGTACGATGGTCCATCCATATTGTGATGGTTGTTTGCACAATGATGGGGAATCTTAGTGGTCAAAATTTGGGGTATGACAGATGCCCCTATTTATTCTTCTTGGTCCCGAAGGTGTGAATGAAGAAGGTATTCGGGCATCTGGGGCTTAAGAGGATTAAATATCGGAATACCCGAAATTTTGATGGTGATTAAGAATGGTAGTCGTCTGAGTTGCAGAGGTGTACACACTTCTCCATTGGAGATGCCATTTGTCAACTCTACTGGGGAAAACAAGTTTCTTGAGAGACTATTTCCGCTTGGGGTATTACATCATACTTTTCTCGGGATCTTCTCGGAAAAATGCCATATGATGTGATCTAATTTTGAGGTGCTGATGAACTTTTCATCAGCAGATTTTTGGAGAAAAACTGTTGCATTGCTAATCTTTGATTAAGAGGCTTTCTCTGGGGATTTTCCTTAATCCGGGAAAGCAAAAATATCATCTTCAATGGCGAAGAGTGATGTTCATCAACGGTCTTCTTTGGTCTCAGAGGTTCAAGTTATCAAAGTGGTCAAGAGACCAACTTTAATCCAGAGATAAGCTGGAGGAGAGATTGTTCAGACACGATGTTTCCTGACAAGGGAAGAACTGACAACTCAATTGAGAGGACTGTTATCACTAGGGGATAAGACCAACTAGAGTGATAGTGATGCAATATGAATGCGAATGTAAATCAATAATGCATGATGTATGTATGTTTATGCTGACAAAATAGACGCGACATACAGACTAATAGATGAACACGACTGGATACTCGGCCACAGTGGGGGATGAAAAGTATCACAGGTTCAAGATATCAATTTTCCTTCCTTAGGAGAAGTAGTCCCTGTGGGGGGGAATAACCGTTGATCGGGCTTAGGAGATAAGAACTCTGCCGGGGGATGTCAGACGGAGTATTCGCATCTAAGATAGCTGATCCTTCATTCAAGCACACTGGTTTAGAAGGAGTACTTTGATTTTGCACTTTAAAGCTCGCTTACTTCTAGAGAAGCGATCGATGTTCTTTCGATAATCAACAGTCAAAAGAAATTGCCATCTTTATTAAAAGCAGAAAAATTTTACAAGTAAATTCGTTTTTGTTTTATTTCAAGAATCGTTAATCATGTTAAAATGGCGTCCTGTAAAGCTAAAACAAATAAGAATTACAAACAAAAGCACAAGGGCTCAAATTTTATTGATAGGATGGAAATCAACAAAACGCGTGATTCCATATAGTATTTACAAAGTCAGAAAAATGGTAATTTAGGGGATAAGGGCTACATCGAAACATAATGACCACTATCCTTCTACCAACTTTAAATTCTGGGCATCCTGAGCTTCTGTCGAAGATGACCTTGACTGGAGTTTTCTGATGGATGGCATCACTGCTGCTGAGGGACTTGCCCCTTTGTCGAACGTAGTTACTTGCCATTATCCATAATTTTTGCCTGGATTGTACTTTGAGGTTTCTAATCCACCGGGATGATTTTTGATCATGTCTCTAATTTTTGCCTGAACCGTCCTTTCGGGTTTTCAATCCACAGAGACGTTCTTTTTTTTTTTTTTTAGTTTAGGCGAAGTATTTCTTGACTACATCAACATTTGTGGGGTAGGAAAATTCCTCTCCGTCCATCGTTGCAAGTCTCAAGGCGCCGCCCGAGAAAGCTTTCTTGACCACATAGGGGCCGTCATAATTCGGAGTCCACTTGGCCCGAGAATCAGTGAGAAATGATTGTATCTTTTTGAGCACAAGGTCTCCTTTTCTAAAGCCGCGAGGTCAGAACTTTTTGTCAAATGCCTTCTTCATTCTTTGTTGATACAACTAACCATGGCATAGAGTCGTGACTTGCTTCTCTTCGATCAGATTCAGTTCGTCGTGTCGGCTTTGACACCATTCAGCTTCTGTAAGCTTAGCTTCCATAAATACCCGGATTGATGGGATCTCTACTTCGATGGGGAGCACTGCTTCTATGCCATAAACTAGAGAGAAAGGGGTTACCCCTGTTGAAGTGCGGACAGATGTGCGATAACCGTGAAGAGAAAAGTGCAGCATCTCGTGCCAATCTTTGTAGGTTACAACCATCTTTTGAACGATCCTCTTGATGTTCTTGTTAGCCGCTTCTACCGCTCCGTTCATCTTGGGTCGGTAGGGAGATGAGTTATGGTGTTCGATCTTGAACTCTGTACACAACTCTTTCATCATCTTATTGTTCAAGTTAGATCCATTATCTGTAATGATCTGGCTCGGAACACCATAATGGCAGATGATATTGTTTTTGATAAAGCGGATCACCACTTGTCGGGTCACATTGGCGTATAACGCTGCTTCGACCCACTTGTTGAAGTAATCAATGGCTACCAATACGAACTGATGTCCGTTTGAAGCTTTGGGCTTAATCACGCCAATCATGTCGATTCCCCATATGGAAAAAGGCCATGGGGAAGAAAGAACTTTGAGATGTGTAGGCCGTACATGAATCTTGTCGGAGTATATCTGACACTTGTGACACTTCCTCATGTACTTGTAGCAGTCGGATTCCATGGTCATCCAGTAGTACCCTGCTCTTTGAATTTTTCTCGCCATTGTATGTCCGTTGGCATGAGTGCCAAAGGATCCTTCGTGAATTTCTTTTATCAGCATGTCTGCTTATGGTCTGTCTACGCATCGGAGCAAGACCATGTCAAAGTTTCTCTTATAAAGTGTATCACCGCTCAGGAAGAAGCTGCCAGCTAGTCTTCTGAGGGTTTTTCTGTCCTTCCTTAGTGCCCCAGGTGGGTACTCTTGTTTCTGAAGGAAGCATTTGATATCGTGATACCAAGGTTTGTCGTCTATAACTGCTTTAATCGTGAAGATGTAAGCGGGCCGTTCAAGGCGCATTATGTCAATCTTAGGTAAGTCATTTATTGACCTACACTAATCATGGAAGAGAGAGTGGCTAATGCATCAGCCATGTGATTCTCCTCTCGAGGGATATGATGAAACTCGAGTCTGTTGAAGAATGGTAACAACCTTCTCGCGTAATCTTTGTATGGAATCAGTCCTTATTGGCATGTGTTCCAATCTCCTTTGATCTGATTGAAGGCCAAAGCTGAGTCGCCATATACATCCAAGTTCTTGATCCTCAAATCAATCGCTTCTTCGAGACCATTAATACAAGCTTTGTATTCAGCCTCGTTGTTTGTGCACTTGAATGTGAGTCTGGCGGTGAAAGGAATGTGGGTACCCTGAGGTGTTATGATGATTGCCCCAATTCTGTTTTCGTAATGATTAACTGCTCCGTTAAAGATAAGTCCCCATTGGGAATCTGGTTCTGACCCTTCACTGGGTAGTGGTTCATCGCAATCTTTCATTTTCAAATACATGACATCTTCGTCTGGGAAGTCAAATCCGACTGATTCCTGATCGTCAATCGGTTGATGAGCCAAATGATCAGCTAAAATACTCCCCTTAACGGCTTTTTGAGCATGGTACTCTATGTCATATTCTGATAACAACATATGCCAACGGGCAATCCTTCCCGTGAGAGCAGGTTTTTCAACGACGTACTTGATTGGATCCATTTCTGAGATTAACCAAGTAGTATGATGAATCATGTACTGGCACAGACGTTTGGCTGCCTAAGCCAAAGCGCAACAAGTTTTCTCGAGCATAGTGTACCGAGTCTCGCAGTCGGTGAATTTCTTGCTCAAATAGTAGATGGCAGACTCCTTCCTTTTAGTTTCGTCTTGTTGTCCAAGTACACACCCCATGGAGTCCTCTAGGACTGTTAGGTAGATGATCAGTGGTCTTTCTTCCACAGGAGGAGATAGAATCGGCAGATTCATCAGGTATTCCTTAATATTGTCGAAGGCGGATTGGCAATCTTATGTCCAAACGCAGTCCTGGTTCTTTTTGAGTAACTTGAAAATCGGCGCACATGTCGCAGTCATGAGGAATATGAATCTGGAGATGTAGTTCAAACGTCCTAGGAATCCTCTGACTTGTTTTTCAGTCTTTGGAGAAGGCATTGCTTGAATGGGCTTGACCTTGTCAGGATCAACCTCAATTCCTTTCTGGCTGACAATGAACCCTAAAAGTTTCCCTGAACGGACACCGAAGGTGTAGTTGTTGGGATTCAAACAGAGTTTGTACTGTAACACCCATATATAAAACTCATACATCAAAGCATAAATATTATATATAGATCCAAGTGTTTGGTACTGAAACACATAATCTCCTAGTTAACACATTGTATACAATTAAATGCCCTAAAGTGCATAGTACAAAAACCTAAGGCATATTATACATAAGATGTTCAAAATGATAAAAACTAAGAACTAGACCAACAATGATCTCAAAATAAACTCCGCTACGGAAGCTAGCCATCAACAAGCAAAGAAAAGATCACACGACCTTATCCTTACCCTTCTCGGAACCTGAAGTACCTGAAATACATCAACAACGTGAGGTGAGATACATCAAATCTCAGTGAGTTCCTATCTTATAGATTCTCTCGGATTAATGGGTTCTAATAATCCTAACTCAAGTCCGGGAAAGGGAAAGGACTTAGAGTTCACACACTTGAAATTCTCACACTATATGGAAACATGACATGAGTTCATTAACTCACAACATCACTAATCGATAACCATACCAAGGTATTTCCTGTTCCCGCCCGCTCCCACGTCTAGAAGGCGATCCGAGTCATAAATCCTTGTAATCTACTTGACATACAAATGGATTCGGGTTCTACAGGCCATTAACCGTTATGAACCGTCACCTCACACGGGCCACTAACCGTCACAAGCATACGCTCCATGGGCGCCATCGTACAATACGGGGAATCAAACTTGCCAAGTAGTTGTGCATCCATTTCAGAGGAGTCCGAGACTCATGAAACTGCACTCGAGCTAAACCGGTTACGATTACATGAACACAACAAATAAAATAATTGTATTAGATAATTACAAGGCTATAACGCCTTAAGGCCTCTCAACCTTACAAAACCACAAAGTTAACCACATGTTCCATACTAGTGTCTCACTCTTTCGATACCGTCCAAAATGGCACACGTCTCGGCTTCTTATGCACGAGCATTGTCGTTCAAGTAATCATATCATCCTAGTCATAACTAGTTCCTCCTTTAGTTAAATGTTGATGTTTTCCTCACTCTTCCTATTTCATTTTCATAATACATGCTTAACAATCATGGATTAGGCAAAACATATCATATTGACATAATAGAATAGATTACCAAAATTTAAAACATAATTTACATCATTTTGAAGTTTCCCGATTATTTAATCGGTCGGTAAAATCGATATTTTTCAATTCCATTGCGTAGAATATTTCCTCGGCTTTACATCGATATAAAGAATGATCGAAACTGATAAACGAGTCAAAAGTTATGAAATTTTTCATAAAAGTACAAAATTCTAACTCCCAGGTCGCGCTCAGCATGCCCTGGTCCGCGCTCAGTGCGTAACTCCCTGCCTCGAGAGGCTCCAAGGATTTGGCAATGTGCTCAGCGGGCAACCTGCGCGCTCAGCGCGCAGCGCGATTCTCAGGAAAATGCGACAGCAATAACAGGTTTCCCCCTACATCCCAAAACTCATCTATAGCACAAAATAACTATCAATAGAGGCTCAAAACACAGTTTGCAAGGTTTGAACAACCACATTTCCAAAACTCATATTTTCTCAAGAATACAAACATTCTTCAAAACCTAAAATTCTCAAACAAACCAACATCAACTAAATCATCAAAACAAATATCAAAACATGTTTCTATGATCATACCAATCATTCATTTTGATTTCAAAACAATTCTAACCGTTGTAACATCGATTTCTAAGATTTCGACCTAAAACTCATAATATGAAAACTCAAGAAAAAATGGTTTCTAGCTAAACCCACCTTGCAAGGATGATGAAAATGAGGAAGATGAGATGAATGGTTGGAGCTTTGAACAATGGATGATGATTCCTTAAACTTTTCTTCACAAAACCTTCTTTCTCTTCTTTTCTCCTTTCTCTCTATTTCCTCTTCCTTTCTTTCTTCTTGTTTTCCTTCTTTTCTCTTTCTCTCACTTCTTACTAACTTCTTCTTCTTATATGTTTGGAAAAGGAAGGAAAATAATAACAAAATCTAGTATTAGAATTAATACTACTAAATGTCCAAAAAGTCTCTAAAGTCCAAATTAATAAAATACCTCAGAGTCAGACAATATTAGTTGGATTTATTCTAAGTTCTTCAGTTACTCTAATTATTTTGTCAAATAATTTCTCAGAGTACACTGAGCTCAGTCGATCGCAATATAATATTATCTGGAGTAATAAAATATGGGGTATTACATTCTCCCCCCTTAAATAGAAATTCGCCCTCGAATTTAAAGATTACCTGAACAGATGAGGGTAAGCATCTCGCATTTTCGATTCAAGTTCCCAAGTTGCATCACCCGGATGCGTTACACCCCACTGCACCTTAACAAGAGAGATGTCCTTGTTCCTTAATACTTTTGTTTCTCTTCCCATAATGCAGCTCGGTTGAGGTTCAAACGTCAAATCTGCTTTTATTTCGATAGTATCCGGTAAAACTGGTTGAAGAGGATCTGGAACAAACCTCCGAAGTTGAGATACATGGAAAACATCGTGCATTTCCGACAGAGAAGGCGGTAAGGCCAACCTGTATGCTACTTCGCCAATCCTTTCTAAAACTTGATACGGTCCCACGTATCTCGGATTTAACTTTCGTGACTTAAACGGTCCTTTCAGTCTTAATCTCGGAGTAACTTTCAAAAACACATGGTCATCTTCTTCAAATTCCAAAGGTCTCCTTCGATTGTCCGCATAACTCTTTTGTCGATCTTGTGCTTACTTAATTTTCTCGTGGATCATTCGAATCTTTTCCGTAGTCTCTTGGATGATTTCGGGTCCTAAGATTCTATCTTCCCCAACTTCCGCCCAACACAAAGGTGTCCTACACTTTCTTCCATACAATGCTTCATACGGAGCCATTCCAATGCTCGCATGGTAACTATTGTTATAAGAGAACTCAATTAATGGTAGAAGTTCTTTCCAATTCCCCTTACTCTCTAACACACAAGCTCTCAACATATCCTCCATTGTTTGTATTGTTCGATCAGTTTGACCATCCGTCTGTGGATGATTAGACGTGCTCAAACACAACTCCGTCCCCATAGCTTGTTGTAAAACTTTCCAAAACCTTGAAGTAAACTTCGGATCTCTATCCGACACAATATTAGAGGGAATACCATGCAATTTGACAATTTCCGCAATAAACAACCTCGCAAGATGACTTGCCTTGAAAGTAGTCTTCACGGCCAAGAAATGCGTCGACTTTGTCAACCGATCTATTATTACCCAAATCGAATCATAGCCACCTTGCGTACGGGGTAAACCTACTGCGAAATCCATAGAAATACTATCCCATTTCCAAACTGGGATTTCTAATGGTTGTAATAATCCACCCGGTCTTTGATGTTCAATCTTAACTTCTTGGCATACCGCACATTCCGACACAAAGACCGCGACGTCTCTTTTCATACCGGACCACCAATAGTCTTTCTTTAAATCGTGATACATCTTTGAAGAACCCGGATGTATAGTAAAAACACACTTATGCGCTTCTTCCCAAATCTTTCTCTTCAAGGTCGCATCATTCGGAACGCAAATTCTTTGGTTAAATATAATCATTTCATCGCTAGCGTGCACAAAACCCGGTTGACTTAGCATCTCTTGCAACTTCTCATCCAATAATTGTCCTTGTTGAATTTCAACTCTTAACGTAGAATCGACACTCAAATTCCCCATAATCACTCCATTAGGAGTCCACACAAAATGAAGATTCAAATCTCTAAACTTTTCCAGCAACGAATATTCTAACATCATCAATTCGGCCTTTCTCAAAGCTTTCCTACTCAAGGCATCGGCCACTTTGTTCGCTTTACCCGAATGGTATTTTAGCTCTAGATCATAATCCTTTAAATATTCCATCCACCTCCTTTGACACATATTCAACTCTTTTTGGTCAAAGACGTACTTTAAACTCTTGTGGTCACTAAACATTTCAAAATGTACTCCATATAAATAGTGACGCCACACTTTCAAAGTAAACACCACCGCCACAAATTCCAAATCGTGGGTTGGATAATTCTTCTCGTGAATTTTCAATTGTCGAGAAGCATAAGACACCACGTGACTTTCTTGCATTAAAACGCCTCCTAGTCCCATCTTAGACGCATCACAAAATACCTCATACGACTTGCTAGGATCGGGAATAATCAGAACGGGAGCTGTAGTCAATCTTTCCTTCAAACTCATAAAACTTTGTTCACACGCCAAATCCCACTCAAAGGGGCAATCCTTCCGAGTAAGCTTAGTCATAGGTAATGCTAATTGCGAAAAGCCTTTGATAAACCTTCTGTAGTAGCCTGCTAGACCCTAGAAACTTCTAATTTCCGATGCATTCTTCGGTCTCTCCCAATTAATCCTGGCTTCAACCTTTGACGGATCCACCGCTACACCACCCTGTGATATAACGTGATCAAGGAAACTAACTTTAGACATCCAGAACTCGCACTTGCTTAACTTGGCAAAAAGTTGCTTCTCTTGTAAGATCGATAAGACGATTCTCAAATCTCCCTCATGCTCTTGTGGAGTACGGGAATAGATAAGAATGTCATCAATGAAGATCACAACAAATTGATCCAAGTAAGCTTGAAATAACCGATTCATATAATCCATAAAGACAGCTGGAGCATTAGTCACACCGAAAGGCATCACTAAGAATTCGTAATGACCATAACGGGTCCTAAATGCAGTCTTAGGTACATCGGAACTCTTCACTCGGATTTGGTGATAACCGGACCTCAAATCAATCTTCGAGAACACGCAGGCTCCTTTCAATTGATCTAATAGGTCATCTATCCTTGGCAAGGGATACTTGTTCTTAATGGTGACTTTATTCAACTGACGATAGTCGATACACAACCGCATCCCACCGTCCTTCTTCTTTACAAACAAAACAGGGGCTCCCCACGGTGAAACACTGGGCCGTACAAAATGTTTCGCCATAAGTCCTTCTAATTGGTCCTTCAATTCCCTTAACTCCAACGGCGCCATCCGGTACGGGGAAACAGATATAGGGGTCGTTCCCGGTACCAAGTCAATTGAAAACTCCACTTCTCTCTCCGGAGGAAGAGAAATGACATCTTTAGGGAAGACTTCGGAAAACTCACAAACAACTAGGATATCCGACACTTGAAGATCGATACCACCCTCCTTAGTGATAACCAACAGAACCGATTTCTCTTCTTCAAACAAGAAATTTACCATACTAACCGTACCTTCTAGAATAGTTTTTAAGACATCTTTCGGGGTAGCATCAACAGATGGAATGATGATGAGCTTTTCTTCACACCCAATAAACACCGAATTAGCAGAAAGTCAATCCATTCCCAAAACAACATCAACTTTCTTAAGTGGTAAGCAAATAAGATCAATCTGAAAACTCTACCGTCCACAGACAAAACACAGTTTTCACACATCGACGGTGTCTCAACTATTTCATCCATGGCGGTAGTGACCACCATAGGAGGAGACAAAGGAACGGACCGCAACCCAAGTCGCTTCATACATTGCATCGATACAAAAGAGTGTGTAGCTCCGTAATCAAATAGAACAAAACAAGGAAATCTGTTAACAAAGCATGTACCAGCAATTAAGGAATTGTCACTCTTCTTCTTCCTTGCATCTAAGGTATAAACCCTTCCTTGTGTCTGAGTCCTATTCTGAGGACAATCTCTTTTCAGATGACCCACCTTCTGACATTGGTAACACTTCACATTATCTATACCACACCTTCCATAATGCATCCTTCCACAAGTACGACACACCGGAGGTGTAGCCTCTCTTGAATCTTGAACTTGTTTCCCTTTGAAGGGTTGTTCTCTAGGCCTGAATTATTGGTTGGATCTTCCGCGATCCCCTTGATTCACTCTACTTGCAACACCTTCAGCTTGGACTTTCTTCAAACTATGCTCGGCAACATATCATTGCCTTAAAACTTTAACATATGTAGTGAACTCTCTCTAAGATACACTATGAGATATTTCAGCTTTTAGTCGAAACAAAAACTGGCCTATTTTCCACCTTTCATCGGGGGCATACATAGCCTGCCTAGAATAAGCAGCCATGTCCTCAAACTTCTCAGCATAACTGGCCACAGTCATACTACCTTGTCTTAATTGCTGAAATTCAAATTCTTTCTGAGTCCTCAATGAGCTCGGAAAATACTTCTCCATGAAAATAACTTTGAACTATTCCCAAACCTTAGGCACTTCCTGAATAGCCATCAAGGCCGAAGCGCTCTCCCACCATCTCATAGCGGGACCTTTCAGTGAATGAGAAGCGAACAACACCTTGTTCTCTTCACTGCATTGGACTATCAAGAAAATCCTCTCCATACCAGAAATCCATTCGCGAGCCTTCACGGGATCTAATCCACCATGAAATTCTGGGGGATACATGCGGATAAAATCCCGGAATTTTGCACATTCAGCTTCTGGAACAACTACCGTAGTATGCAACCCTCCATTCATTTATTGCACCATTTGCTGCATGAATAGATTCTGTTGATGCTGCATCTGTTGAATGAACTGATACAGAGGAGCATTGCCATCGCCGCCCGGCGAATTTGTCCCTTCAGGAGTGGTGCGGGGTCTACCACAAGTGTTTCTACGTCCTTCATCCATGTTCCTAAAGGTCATACAAATAGGATTAAGTTGATCAGGCTTAATGCCATAAATATAACACTTAAGACCAATGGCGACACAACGTATATGAAACGGAAAGAAATACTTATACTATTTCATGGCTAGGTCGAGGATACGACCTGCTCTGATACCAACTGTAACACCCATATATAAAACTCATACATCAAAGCATAAATATTATATATAGATCCAAGTGTTTGGTACTGAAACAGATAAGCTCCTAGTTAACACATTGTATATAATTAAATGCCCTAAAGTGCATAGTACAAAAACCTAAGGCATATTATACACAAGATGTTCAAAATGATAAAAACTAAGAACTAGATCAATAATGATCTCAAAATAAACTCCGCTACGGAAGCTAGCCATCAACAAGCAAAGAAAAGATCACACGACCTTATCCTTACCCTTCTTGGAACCTGAAGTACCTGAAATACATCAACAACGTGGGGTGAGATACATCAAATCTCAGTGAGTTCCTATCTTATAGATTCTCTCGGATTAATGGATACTAATAATCCTAACTCAAGTCCGGGAAAGGGAAAGGACTTAGAGTTCACACACTTGAAATTCTCACACTATATGGAAACATGACATGAGTTCATTAACTCACAACATCACTAATCGATAACCATACCAAGGTATTTCCTGTTCCCGCCCGCTCCTACATCTAGAAGGAGATCCGAGTCATAAATCCTTGTAATCTACTTGACATACGAATGGATTCGGGTTCTAATGGCCATTAACCGTTATGAATCGTCACTACACACGGGCCATTAACCGTCACAAGCATACGCTCCATGGGCGCCATTCGTACAATACGGGGAATCAAACCTTCCAAGTAGTTGTGCATCCATTTCAGAGGAGTCTGAGACTCATGAAACTACACTCAAGCCAAACCAGTTATGATTACATGATCACAACAAATAAAACGATTGTATTCGACAATCACAAGGCTATAACGCCTTAAGGCCTCTCAACCTTACAAAACCACAAAGTTAACCACATGTTCCATACTAGTGTCTCACTCTTTCGATACCGTCCAAAAAGGCACACGTCTCGGCTTCTTATGCACGAGCGTTGTCGTTCATGTAATCATATCATCCTAGTCATAACTAGTTCCTCCTTTAGTTAAATGTTGATGTTTTCCTCACTCTTCCTATTTCATTTTCATAATACATGCTTAACAATCATGGATTAGGCAAAACACATCATATTGATATAATAGAATAAATTACCAATATTTAAAACATAATTTACATCATTTTGAAGTTTCCCAATTATTTAAACAGTCTGTAAAATCGATATTTTTTAATTCCATTGCGTAGAATATTTCCTCGGCTTTACATCGATATAAAGAATGATCGAAACTGATAAACGAGTCAAAAGTTATGAATTTTTCCATAAAAGTACAAAATTCCAACTCCCAGGTTGCGCTCAGTGCGCCCTGGTCCGCGCTCGGCACGTAACTCCCAGGCTCGATAGGCTCCAAGGATTTGGCACCACGCTCAGCGGGCAACCTGCGCGCTCAGCGCGCAACGCGATTCTCAGAAAAATGCTACAGCAATAACAGGTTTCCCCCTACATCCCAAAACTCATCTATAGCACAAAATAACTATCAATAGAGGCTCAAAACACAGTTTGCAAGGTTTGAACAACCACATTTCCAAAACTCATATTTTCTCAAGAATACAAACATTCTTCAAAACCTAAAATTCTCAAACAAACCAACATCAACTAAATCATCAAAACAAATATCAAAACATGTTTCTATGATCATACCAATCATTCATTTCGATTTCAAAACAATTATAACCATTGTAACATCGATTTCTAAGATTTCGACCTAAAACTCATAATATCAAAACTCAAGAAAAAATGGTTTCTAGCTAAACCCACCTTGCAAGGATGATGAAAATGAGGAAGATGAGATGAATGGTTGGAGCTTTGAATAATGGATGATGATTCCTTAAACTTTTCTTCACCAAACCTTCTTTCTCTTCTTTTCTCCTTTCTCTCTATTTCCTCTTCCTTTCTTTCTTCTTCTTTTCCTTCTTTTCTCTTTCTCTCACTTCTTACTAACTTCTTCTTCTTATATGTTTGGAAAAGGAAGGAAAATAATAACAAAATCTAGTATTAGAATTAATACTACTAAATGTCCAAAAAGTCTCTAAAGTCCAAATTAATAAAATACCTCAGAGTCAGACAATATTAGTTGGATTTATTCTAAGTTCCTCAGTTACTCTAATTATTTTGTCAAATAATTTCTCAGAGTACACTGGACTCAGTCGATTGCAATATAATATTATCCGGAGTAATAAAATATGGGGTATTACATGTACTTTCTCAAACGCTCGAATTGTTTTGACAGGTGGGTCACATGCTCCTCCTTTATCTTATATTTTGCAATCATATCATCGACATATACTTCTATCTATTTGTGTATCATGTCATGAAACAGAGTAGTCATGGCCCTTTGATAGGTTGCCCCGGCGTTCTTCAAACTGAATGGCATTACCTTGTAACAAAAGGTACCCCATGGGGTAATGAACAAAGTTTTCTCCATGTCCTTCGGTGCCATTTTTAGCTGATTATAGCCCGAGAATCCATCCATGAAGGAGAAGACTTTGAACTTTGTTATACTGTCTACCAGCATGTCAATGTGTGGCAAGGGAAAGTCGTCCTTTGGACTCGCCTTGTTCAGATCTCTGTAATCGACACACATTTTGACTTTTCTGTCCTTTTTGGGAACGGGTACGATATTGGCTAACCATTGAGGATATTCTGATGTGGCAAGGAAACCCGCGTCGATCTGCTTTTGTACTTCCTTCTTGATTTTGATGGCCATGTCCGAATTAGTCCGTCTCAACCTTTATTTTACTGGCGTACATTCTGATCTTAATGGTAGATGATGTTCTATGATGCTGGTATCCAACCCTGGCATGTCCTGATAGGACCAAGCGAATACATCAAGAAACTCTTTGAGAAGCTTGGTTAAACTCTCTTTGGCAGTTGGATTGAGCAGTGCCCCAATCCTGATTTCTTTTCTTTCTTTTTCTGAACCCACGTTGATCGTTTCCAACGGCTCTTTGTGAGGTTCAATGGACCTTTCCTCCTGTCGGAGTAATCGGGAGATCTCCTCTGGAATTTCGTCATCATTTTCTTCTTCAGCCCCAAATATCGGGAACTCAAAGTTGGGAGAAGGCATCAGATCGTATGTTTCAATGGGGTTTAAAACAGGCAATCTGTATGACATGATGAGTCGTGTTTAGAAGAGATAGAGAGAATGCAAGAGTGTGTGCAGTGTTTTTTCTTTGAAAAACTGCTTGTTTTTATTGAGTTATTTTTTAGGATTACCATTTTCTGAGTAAAGCGAAAAGAGAAAACAACAATTAATGCGGAGATTACAGAACGTCGTTATTTTATTAATGAACAAGTCGATTCTTGAAACTACAGCCCTATAAAACAAAACTATATCGCTTTGGGCAAAGCGAAGAGGGAAAATTTACAGAAAGTAAGCCCTATCAAAACATCCGTTTCACCAGGGCAGGGTGAAAGGTTAAAGTAAAGATGGCAATTACTTAGACTTATGAACGATCTTCGGAACATCGACAGCAACCCATTGGCGGCGAACTCCTCGGTGAATCACAAAGTCTAGTACCTTCCTTGATTTGTCTTCAGAAATGACGCTGATTTCTGGTGGAGCAAGATCATTGGAATTAGGAGGATTCCTCTGTTGCATTTTGCGTAGTATTTGTACTCTCAGCTGTATCTCCCCATCCAGTCGGCTGGATGTCTTCGAGCCTAATACGAGAGCTTTCAGGAGCAGTGTACTTGAACATATAGTCGTATTTTCCACTTGGTTGTCCCAAGGTGTCCCACACTTCTTTGGAACTGGAGGGGTCATCTCTCTCGATGAAGTTGACCTCAGGGAAAGCATAGTTAATGAATTCTAGTCCTGAAAACGTTTCGAATTCATTGTCGTGCTGAGTATTTTTAGGATAACCTGTGTGTTGATCCCATAACATGGTGGGGATGCATGTATTTTCTTCAATGATGCTCAGCTGATTTTCATTATTCGGAAGACTTTCTTGCCCCAAGTCTCCTGGGTAAGCCAGCCACATTGGCAGGCCATCCATCGGGCCATAGTAGTCATTCTCAAAGTTGTCTTTCATCAGAGTGTCCTCCTCTAATGAGTTTGGTGGAGTACGACGTCCTTCCAGATCACAATCTCCATATATCATTTCGACATCTGACCTGGGTATAAATCTCGGACTCTGTGCAGGAAAGCAAAAGGGAGTTTGCGTTTTGTCCTGAGACGTATAACCGTCCTTGTGGAGATAGGACTTCCATTCTTCCTCCGTATCGGATGAATCATCTTTATTGATGGTATGCACTTCTTGAGTCAATGGGTGAAGGAAACCTCCAGTGTGGAAGAAATTCTAAATGGGATGAAGGCTTTCACCATTAGCAGCTGTTTGGGTACAGGTTGCAGAAAAACCAAGACCCTTCTTTGTTTTATTGTTAGTAGGAATGACAAGCTGCCCCCATCCTGTTGTATTGGTACTCTTGACCGCTTTGATAGCATCTTTGTACGAGGAAATCAAAGTCCTCCCTTTAGATTGATTGTCTTTGTGTAGCGAAAGCATTTGGAACTGGGTTCCGATTATCCCTTCTGGTTCTACATAAGTGGATGACGACAAATTACTTATGAGTAAGGCCTGCTCCCCACAAACCGTGATGAGTTGGTCGTTCTGGATGAACTTTAGCTTTTGGTGGAGGGTCGAGGTGACCGCCCCAGCCTGATGTATCCAAGGTCTTCCTAATAAACAACCGTATGTCGTCTGGATGTCCATGACCTGGAAAGTGACTTGTAAAGTATGAGGACCAATAGTTATGGGAAGCTCGAGTTCGCCGATAACTGTTTTCTAGATCCGTCAAATGCTTTGACAATGACCTCGCTAGTTTTCATCGGAGGTCCTTTGAATGATAATTGAATCAAAGTGGACTTCGGCATAACATTCAGGGCTGACCCTGTGTCTACCAGTACGCTGGCTAAAGCATCATCCTGGCAGTTGACTGTAATATTGAGCGCCATGTTATGACGGCGACCGTCTTCAAGTAATTCCTCATCACTAAATCCCAAGTTATTGCAGGAAGCGATGTTAGAGACAATGTTATCGAATTGTCTGATTGTTACATTCTGTTCCACAAAGGCTTGCTCCAAGACTTTCTGTAGAGCCTCCCTGTGCGCTTCTGAACTAAGTAATAGTGATAATACCGAGATCTTTGAAGGAGTTTGTAACAGCCGACCAACAATGTTGTATTCGCTCCTTTGGATGAGCTTCAACATCTCATCATTGTTTTTTGAAAGGTCAGGATTACTGGATTGACCGACTGGTGGATTGGAAACTTATGTTTGAGGTTCCTTTTCTTTGTTGTGTTCTCCAACTCCTCTATTGAAGATTCTACCACTCCGTGTTACTCGACTGATGTCTGCAATGTTCACGACGGAGGGTAACAGAATTTCCTTTCCATTCTCGACTGTTGTTGCACCATATTTGTAAGGGACAGCCTTAGTTGATTCATATGGTAGCAGTCCTAGTAGATAGACGACTATGGGAGCCTTCTGATTTTTCTGACCATCGTAAGTAATTTCGATCCGTTCCCGGTTGGGAACTCTCAATTTGTCATGTAGAGGGATGATGGCACAAACATCCCTAGCCCTCTGTTGATCAGAGATTACGACAACGTCCTCGATTTGATCAGCAAATCAGTTGACTGATCCAGAACTTGACCGTGGTTGAATCTCTTTACGGTCCAACTGACTTTGAAGGGCTGCTCGCACGAAGTAGCATCCTTGATTATCCACTGAGCAAACTCCACACCGCTCATAGTTGTGTAGTGGCATCTGGCCATGTCCACTTTGAATACAGTGTAACCTTACTAGATCTGTTTCCATTGACCGAACATCCTGACTTTGATATCTAGTAGGATTCCCGTTAGTGATACTAATTTGCTGGGTGTCTTCATCCATATAGATTGGAAGCCACCAGTGGTTCAACAAGTGCTGAAGTGTTTCCTGGACAAGGGCACAACCCTGATCATCTTCGCAACCCGCTTTACAGCCCTGATAATCATGTGATACCAGGAACCCGAGCCGGACCTGTTTAGCATGTAACTCTACCAGGCTGGTATTCATCAAGCGAATATCGAAGATTTGGATCATGTTGATTTGATAATGATTCCTATCATGGTAGTCTTGGATCCATCCAAGATCCATCTGACGTTGGAGGGCCTCTTGTATGAAAGAGCATCCCTGTTTGTTTACCGAGCAAGTCAGACAGGAATTGTATTCGTGTCGCGGCAGATTATCATACTGGCTTTGCCTTGAGTGCATTGCCACCAAGTTGACATTCAATGCACGGACGTCGAGGTTTTGAATGATGTTGGAATTCGTATAAACCATGTTAACTCCACGAACTCGATGCTCTTGGATCCATCCGAGATCCATCTGTTCCTGTAGAGATGATTGCACCACAGAACATCCTTGATTACTTTTAGAGCAGATATTGCACTGGTGATAATTATGAGGTGGCACATGGCCATATCCACTTTGTCTACAATGCATTTTGACCAAGTTGGCCCTCAACAAGAGTACATCGTGAATTTGACAGACGTTGTTAGACTCTCCTTCTATCAGATTGACTGCAGCTTTCTCGTGTTGAGGCAGCGGGCTCGTGAGAACATTTGGATTCGTATCCTTGAAAGATAAGGCCCCGCTCCTAACAAGCTTTTGCACGTCGGAATTGAAACTGAGACAGTTTTCTATGTTATGCCCTGGTCCTCCTTGATGGTAAGGGCAAGTCTGATCCACCTTAAACCAAAAAGGCGGATTTTCTGGTACCGTAAGAGGAGCCTTAGTCTGGACATGCCCCTTGGCCAGTAATAACGGAAATAGTTCTGCATACGATATGGGTATAGAATCAAATCCTGGTGGCCGCGTTGTACGGTTGTTGTTGTATTGAGGACGAGCCTGCTGAAGAGGCTGTTTTATCCTCTACTGAAATTGCTGTTGATTAGGTTGGCTCTGTGCAACCTGAGGTTGATACGTAGGCGCGGGGTTGATAGCATGAGTTACAGCTGCTACTGGTTGGTACTGTCGCCTTTGTTTTCCGAGAGAGATATTCCCAATATCTTGCTTTTTTTCTTAGGGAGAGCACTACTGTATTTCTTAGTACCGCTTGTCGACCCACTGTCTTTGACTAGACGTCCTTCTCGAACGACTTCGAGAGGTACTCCCATACCGACCATTTCGGTGAAGTCACTGGGCGCACTGGCAACCATTCTGTCGTAGTAAAATGAGCTCAAGGTCTTTAAGAAAATCTTTGTCATCTCTTTTTCCTCAAGAGGCGTACAAATTTGAGCGGCAATTTTACGCCATCTCTGAGCGTACTCCTTAAAGGTTTCCTTGATCTAAGTTGATCTCTGTCTGGTGCCATGTCCAAATTGTATTTATATTATTGGACGAAGGCAGTGCCAAGATCTCTGAACGTGCTGATCGTAGCGCGGTTTAAACCCATGTACCATTTTAATGCGGCACCGGTTAAACTATCCTGAAAGTAGTGAATCAGTAGCTCCTGGTTCTCTGTCTGAGCTAACATTCGCCGAGCGTACATCACCAGATGGCTCTGAGGGCAAGAGTTACCCTTGTACTTTTAAAAGTCGGGCACTTGGAACTTGTGCAGAACTTTCACATTGGGGACGAAGAAGAGATCTGCGGCGTCCTTTCCAAATAAATCCTGACCACAAATAGCTTGCAGTTCCTTCTGCATTTCCAGGAACTGTTCCTGGAACTCGTTCATTCTTTCGAACATGCTTTCGTTTCCACCAGAAGGTATCTGTGGAATCTGTCCTTCCAGGATAGTGTGCACCACAAGGGGTGGTACCGTTACTACGGCAGCGAATCTTGGCATTTCCCGAAGTTTGTAACCTTTAGGAGTCCTAATTATGCCTCTAGCATCCTCGCTTTCCCTAAGTTTGTAACCTTCAGGCCCAGCGGCTTCTGCTATGATTCCCTGATCTTCAGTGATCGGCGGAACATATCCTTCCGGGATATAGTTAACAGGCATGCCCCGGGATGATCTTTCGGCATTTGATACCTAGGATCATACTTCTCTACTATGGGCGTTGAGGTGATCTCTGAGATCACAGTTCTTTGTAGCAGAGATTCTGCCATGGCTTGCATGTCGTTACGAAGCTTTCTCATATCCTCTCTCAGAGCGTCGATCTCTTCTTTCAACTCTCTGTTCTCTTCCTCGAGATCATCCATCTTTTTCTGACGATTGGCTCGAGTATTGTACGAATGAGACAGTTTGACTCTAGAATCGAGACACAAACGTGAGATTCGTAGGTAAGAAGAATACGTGACGTGAGAATGATGAATGCAATGATTATATTAATTGTTTTTTTGGTTTAATCAAAATAAACTTCGACAATTAGATTGCAAATATCAAACAGTGGGGAAACCCCGTTTTATTGAATTCAAAGGATTGCGGAAATGGAAATACAGTAAATTACAAGGTGCAGAAATAGAAACCTAAGCTAATGGGTCTCGAGTCCTCTCTGAGGAGAACTCGGGTGCTGATTCTGGTACTTTCCTTTTCTTGGACCGGGGCTCTTGGGCCGTTGTCGGATTGTCATTCCTTTTCCAAGTGAAAGGAGCGAGCAAATTCCTTTGGTCATCCTGATTTTCCATAGCATGTTGCTCTAAAATCTCAATCAGAGCATCCTTATCTTTTAATAGTTGTTGTATTTTGGTACACTCCACATTGAGAATGCGGTATTTGTTCTTCCAAGACCTTCTTTCCTGTTGAACTTTGTTGAGAGCAACCTGAAGTTTTTCCATTTCAGTCATGAAGTACATGACAGATTCCCTTGGCGGAAGAACTCCGTGATGAGGATAAGCCATCTTTAGCTTGAGAGCTCTAGTTTGTACCCAGTGGAGATAAGGCTCCACCGAGACACAATCTGGTTTTCCTAGAGACTCCTGTCCTTTCTTATGAACATGTTTCCAAGCGTGCACTATTTTCGTCTTTAGTGCCCTGTCATTTTCTCCTTCCTTGAAGAAAATACCTTCCAGATGAGCATTACGCGGGACATGCCTCATCGGGTATCCAAATTGACGACAAACTAAGACTGGATGGTAATTGATTCCTCCCTTAGTTCCTATGAGGGGTATGTTGGGGAAGTTTCCACAACGGTCAATGGTTTTGATCCCGTCATAAATCCTATTGTACCAATCTATATCAGAGTTGGTAAGAGACATGATTTTCTACGACCAACGTAAGGCACTCTTATGATCCCAAAAAGCGACAGACTTAGGCAAATGGGAGATAAACCATTTATATAGCAGGGGTACACAACACGTGATCATTCCTCCGCTGTATAAATTCCTTAAGTGTACAAAATGATATGCATCTGCAAGCAAGGTTGGTACAGCGTTTCCAATGAGAAAAACCTTTATGGTGTTGATATCGACGAAGTTATCAATGTTGGGAAACTTGGGATTCCTATACTAGCAAAGTATAGAGCTTTCTTTACCAGAAACTTGCCTGGTAAACCTGGGATTCCTCCTTTGGTGGTCATGTGAGTCTTGACTTCTGACTCATCCAAATAGATTGCTCTTGCAATGATTTAATCCTTTGGAATTTCTTCTAGTCCAGGAAAGGGAGCTTGATCAATAATGGGTAGATCAATCAGATGAGAATACTCCTCCAACGTTGGTACGAGCTGGTAATCCGGGAATGTGAAACAGTGATAGACCGGATCGTAAAACTGAACTAGTGCCTCCAGGATTCCTTCAATTACCTAGACCCTTAACAGAGGTAGCACACCTCCGTACTTGACTCTGAAAGTGTTAGGGTTTGTAATCATTCTCGCCAAACCTCTCAAATCCTCTAATTTTGGAACCTTGAAGGTATACTTATGAGTTTTCTTTCTACCGAAATCCATTAGCGCAATCTCCTTTCTCTGACATTTGCAATCATTGTCTTAGTTTAATTTTGAAAAAGGGAGACTAGAAGAGAAAATTTGCTTTGTTTTAATGTTTTTTTAAATGAATGCATGAATGCAGCACACAAAAACATAGAAAAAACATGGGGTCAAAGGGTCAGTGTTATGAAGTCAAGGCTCTACCCATCCCAAAGGTTTATACTAGTGACTTTTGTACCTGTCTCTCAAAATCATTGATTCTTGTCGAGATAACATCAGCGGGCTGGGAACCATGCTAGGTGATGTATTTTGAAGAATCTCAGAAGAGGGTAGTATCGCGTGACAACTATTTCCGATAGCTTCCGCACTACTGAAAGAGGTTTTTCCTAGGTGTATACTCAATCTTTCCACATGCGGCATCACACACATTCCCATTAGCAGAAAAATAAACACAGATATCAATAAGGAAAAGCGGTATATATATTTGTCCTAATGTCCTAGACTTTTTAAGAGTTACGAATCCTATGATCCTAACAGAAAATGGCTCCCCGACGGAGTCGCTATTCTGTGGTACCTTCGTAATTTAAAGGTTTTTGACCTAAGATCCTAGTGAGGGCCGATCCTAGCAATAATATTGGTTCCCAGTGACATCACTATGCATCTGACACCTTGAATTCAAGATTTTTCACCCCTTGGGAAAACAAGAAAGAAGCTCTCCCACTGTGGTCGCCACTCTTTTGTAGCGCGATTTTTGTGGTTTCGAAGCACTATCGCTTAGGTACTACAGTTCAATTCATTTTTTATCCTATTAAAGCTGATGAAGGAAGGGAAATAGATGTCTCTAATTAACCCTGCTTGCAAACTGAGGTTAAACAGTCAAAACTGTTGATTTACAGATGCTATCAAATAGGGGGGTTCGCCCTTTGAGGTTATTTTGTTGAAAACAGTGTCGGGGTAGGGTGTTGGGGACCGATGCTATTCGGTTGATATATGGGATTTTGGGTTTTTGATTAGTGTGCTCGCTAATATTTTTCAATCTTATGCCTATGTATTCCCAGGATAGGGAAATCAGAGCGATCGTAGTTCCTCAAATTCTATGGGAGGAAAAAGGTAGTTTTGGTGTCTTGTTCAAAGCCCAAGACATGAAGCTAAAGGTGGTTTGTATATTGTTCAAAGCCCAAGATATGAAGCTGAAGGGTCTATTTGTATCTTGTTTGAAGCCCAAGATGTAAAGCTAAAGGGTTTTGACTCCAGAGAGAATTTGTCATCTCTAAAGAAGGGTTTGTCTATCACAACTGTTGGGTGACTGATTATAAAGGAGAATTACTTTAACTAGGATCTGTGAATCCAGAAATGCCATAATTTCCTTTATAGGGGATTTTCAACCTGAAGGAGAAGACTTTAACTCAGTTTAGAGCAATGCCATCTTTCCTTAGGAATTTCTCATACTAAAAGAGGGACAGTGGTGTGGATGTAAATAATCCAGAGGCTTTCCGCTTACAGCAGTTAGATGTGAGAAAAGGAGTTGTTGATGTTTGTATACTATGAACGAGGCACGAATTTGATGCTAAAAGGTTGATTGTCTCAAACGGGTTTTTCTTATACAAAGCCTAAGAGGAGGTTGTTGGCCCAACAAGAGGGTGTTTTTATGTGTCTCGTACGAAGCCCGAGAGAGAGGCTAAAAGGGTTTGACTCAACGAGAGAGTCTTTTTGTGTGTCTTATACGAAGCCCAAGACGGAAGCTAAAGGTTGTTTGACTCAACTAGAGAGTCTTTTATACTCAACAAGAGAGTATTTTGGTATCTTGTACGAAGCCCGAGATGGAGGCTGAAGGAGTTTGACTCAACAAGAGAGTCTTTTATACTCAACAAGAGAGTAATTTGTATCTCGTACGAAGCCCGAGATGGAGGCTAAAAGATGTTTGACTTAACAAGAGAGTCTTTTATAATCACCAAGAGAGTGATTTTGTATCTGGTACAAAGCCCGAGATGGAGGCTAAAAGGTTTGCTCCACTGGGGATAATCATTTGTACAAAGCCCAAGAGAAGGCTAGGGTAACCGTTTCAGTTGAGTGACAGGTCTAGCATGTTGGTTAAAAGAGAAAATCAGTTCTTATATGGGTAATGTTGTACTCATGGATTTGATATGAGGATCAGGATTATTTCCTGTTCTCTAAGGAAACGGGGAATCCAGAGGAGCTTTAGACTGTCCGAGTCTACGGGTTTTATCTTCTGTACTATGCTTAAGAAACTATAGTAGTAAGATCTAGACTCTTTGAAAGACTGTTCTATTAAGATAATTTATGTTCCTATACCTCTAGGAGGTCGTCGGGACAATTTGTACGAAGCCCAAGAGGAGGCGAGAAAACTTTTAAGAAGCCGAGGGACAATTTGTACGAAGCCCAAGAGGAGGCTATCTTCCCGGAGGAAGAATCATTATACGAAGCCTAAGAGGAGGCTATGAAAACTTCTAAGAAGCCGACGGGTCCTTGTACAATGCCCAAGAGGAGGCGGGGATGCTTTTAGGAAGCCTGTGGGTCCTTGCACTAAGCCCAAGATGAGGCTGATGAATAGTTCCAGAAGGGGTTTCACTTAGAACATTGGCCTTCTGTATATGAATTGTTCAAGGGAGAGATTTCTTAAATCTAGTTATCTAAAGTTGTTGTGAAAGAAAATTCTCATGGTTTAGGTTATATTGAAATATCCGGTATAACGTCGGATGTAGGGAGACGAGGTTTTGTGTAGATCTAGACGTAGTTGTCGGGGAAACTCTAAATATCTATACTAGTATTACACAGTCGATATGAGTTTATGAAAGAAGACTTACAGTGAAATAGCCCCACAGTACAGTTATATACATATGAAAGCGGTAAATGAAAGCAGGTAAACACTTACTCGGTTGTAGAGCTTCCATGCTGTTTTGTTAGTTGCCCAATAAAGAAAACATTGATAACAATATTATATTCAAAATCAAAGGAGAAAGTGCTTTTGGAAAGGAAAATTGGGGCTTACAGCTCAAGGAGAGGCCCAGGGTTTTATCAGTGATTGCACTGTCGTTTGAAATTGTACAGGGACTTATACAAGTGACGGAGGCCCAAAAAGGTTTTCTGTACAAGGGGATGGGTCTTACACTCTCTCAAGAGGCCCAAAATTATTGAAAGAAAAAAGAATGGGGCTTATAACACGAGGGTAGGCCCAGATGATTCTTTTGAACTAGCGATCGCGCCGAGCTTTTCTTTTAACGCAGAGGGACTTATACAATATCTGAGGCCCAAAATTGTTTTGGTTAAAAGGGGATTGGGTCTTACACTCTATTAGAGGCCCAAAATTGTTTTGAATGAGTCTTATGGCCCAGATGGTTTGTTTTAAACGGGCGCCGATCACGCCGAACTTTTGAAATACAACGGGACTTATACAATAAATGAGGCCCAAAATAGGTTTGTATTTACAAATGATTGGGTCTTACACTCTATTAGAGGCCCAAAGAGTTTAAAAATGATTTGTTTGAGTGAAAATCAAGGAAACCCTAAATTTGTTTTCTTTTAAAAGGAAATATTTAAAGAAAATCAAATAAAATGATAAAAATACCAAATAAATTTGAATAAACCACTTGTGATTTTTTTGAAGGTTTTAAAAATGAGGTTTTCATCACAAGATGAATTAAAACCTACTTGGTTTTGATTTTCCAAAATGGATATTTATTTTTAAAAGAGTTTAAAAACAAATAAAAGACATTTATTCACAAAAATACTAATTGTATTAAATAAATAATATAAATCTAATTTTTTGGGGAATAAAATATTTCAACATTTTTGTGATTTTTTACAAAAAGAACCAATAAAAAATAATTAAAATTGAGGGAGTTATTAATTTTACAATTAATTAACAAAACATGAAAATATTGGAAAAAATAGCAAAATGTGAGAAAACACAAAATGGCATGGGTGGGGTTTGAACCCACGACCTCAAGGTTATAGGGCACGCGCCTTACCACTGGGGTGGTGATACATCCGTTGATTGAAACAAAACAACAAATACACAAGGCTTGCCTTGTTTTCAGGCCTAGCCAAGGCAAGTTTTGGCAAGAAACGGGAAGGTCCATAACTTTCTCATTTATCCATGGTTGAGGACAAAATTTATATGCATCTGGCCTAGAATTTCACAAGGAATCCAACGGTGGTGGTATTTTTTTCAAATCATGCTCCCTCCTCAAAATCCGATGGTGGTTTTGAAATAGGCCTATAATTGCATTTTCTATGTTATACTTTGGTACAAGCATGAATTACATGATGAATTGGTTCAAACATAACATTTATAACATGTATAAGATGTGCATGATCAGTGGACTTCAAAACAATGCATATTTTGGAAAGTTCAAGTCATGATGCTTACCTCTCTTTTGAGCTTTTGGATTTTTTGTGAAATCTGCCAAGTTTCTTGTTCCATAAATGGTTTGATGCTTTGTACACTCTCAAATGATCCCTTAGAAGCTTTTAGGATGAATGGAATCAGCTGGAACCTGCAAAAACACAAACTGGCCCTTTCTTGCAAAAGGGGTTAAAATGGCCAAAATAACAACTTCCTCAAATGGTGTTCCAGATGGGGGGAACCATTTGGGACAATTCAAGGATGATATTTGGAGTGTGTTTGAGGTTTTATCTGGTTTGATAAGTGACTGAATCAAGGCATGGCTTGAAAAATGCACAAAAGTACTATTTTGAGGTTTTGAGAGGTGACTTTGTGATTTAAGGATTACAGGTCACTTGTGAGAGTTTAGATAGCTTAGATATGATATATTGGAGGTGTTAGGATCATGAGTTGTGATGGAAATGCTCTCTAACTCAAAAACTCAGAGTTACCTTGCTAAAGAAGGCATTTTGGCCTAAAGAGAGGGATTTTGAGGAAAGCATCTGATTGATGGCTTTGGTGTACTCAAACTGAGCACAAATGAGCTCTATTTATAGTAGAGCAAGTTTGTTTTAGGATCAATAGTGAATGGCAACCACAACAGAGGTTTGGACAATATTGATCAATGGGAAGCCAAGTCTCCTCTAGCCATTGACTAGAGGTTAGGGCACAGGCCTTTGGTTTCCTAGTTGTTGGATCATTCTTGACTGAATTTAGTTGCAAATGTGTCAGTCCATGCCACCTCTAAGCATCCATTAAATGCTCCAATCCAAAATTGGAGTCTTGTCCCTCTTTTAGGGATTTCTAGGTTTGCCATGCTACTTCTTGTTCCAAAGACATTGGAGGCTTCGATCAGTGTTTGTTCCCTTTAGATTTGATCCTCAGATGTGTCCAAAGTGATGACAATGCTTGGAATTATCTGATTTTGCCAAATCGAGCAAAAGTGCAAAGTTCTGCCTAGCCTTGGCAGTTTTCAGCAAGGCATATTGCCATTGTCATATCTCATGACTCAAGTTGAGTTTAGTGGAGTTCTTGGCCATTTTGGAAAGCCCTCATATGATACAATAACTGTTTGATCATAATCAGTTTTGATACTTTTTGGATCCAAGTGAAAAATGCCCCTACATTTGGAAAAAAGTGAAGGCAGATTCTGACTTAGTGAAAATTTCACTAAGTGTTGGAAAAAGTGGCATTTCATGTTTTCAACCACTTTGATCATTCCATAAGTCAAAATCCATAATGAATTGGAATGAGGTGTAGTTGAAGCTTTTGTAGAGGGCCATGAGGACTACAAATCCAGCTTTGGATGGGGAAAAATGGCCTTGTGGTTTAGGAGTTATGGTCCTGCAAAGTTGGTACCCTAACCACTTTATTCCATAACTTAGAAAAATTTCTAAGTTTTTATGGTTACCCCTTTTACAAGTTATCCCACTTTTCTTGATTTTTCTTGATGAATGATGATTCAAATCACACATTAACATCATTTTAGGATTAAAAAACCATAATTGTGAAAAATCTCAAAAAGTCAAAGTTTGACTTTTGTGCACAATTGGCTTTTTGTCAGATGAATTCCAAACTGTGTGATCCTCTATGAAATCAAGTCCTTGACCTAAATCAAACTTGATGGATTGATTTCATAGGTGTTATAGGGTGTATTGAATCATGTCCTAGGGTTTGGGAGCATGTCCTGGTCAAAAGTCAAAGCTACAGTTGACTTTTCCCGCGAAACCCTAATTGTGGTTCAGATGAAATTTAAACTTGTTGCTCAAGCTTCTTGGATCAGTCCATTGTTGCAAATGGATCAATGTGGTGTATTAGAGACCCTCAAATACTCTCTTGAGGTCTTGGCTCATGTTTTGTCCCAAAAGTCAACTTAGGGGTGAATTACGTCAAGAAACCCTAATTCCTGATTTTTGATGAATGCATCCCCTGAGGTTAAATTGACTCGATGATTGGGTTTATGATGTCCCTTGAAGCATCCTAGGTTATGATTTGAAGCATTGGCTCATGCCCAGAGGAAAAATTCCATCTGGAGGGCCTGGTCGACCAAAACCCTAATTTGGTGACACTGGCGATCTCGAGGCTTAATCCACCTAGAAGGGAGCAGCCTTGTGCTTAATCCTAGAAGTGGGAGTTCTCTTGATCCTTTGTGGATGTTTTAGAGGTTAAGACAAGTTGAAAATCATGTCATTCCTTGATTGATCCTTTGTCTAAGAGCTCTGAGAGGGCCTGAAACCCTAAGTATGATTGTAGTGGATGCTCACCCATCTTTGGGGAGACTACTGAGGTATGATGGTCCATCCATATTGTGATGATGGTTTGCACAATGATGGGGAATCTTAGTGGTCAAAATTTGGGGTATGACAGTAACTAGCAACCATAACGGTGGCATGCATCATCATTACCCAACTACAATAGCATCCTTTACTTCGTGCCCAAAGTTACTTAAGCATAATGCTCCACAATCTCTCTAAGGCTGACAACCGTTTTCTTAATTTCCTTCTTTTCAACCTCGTCAATGATATATAAACGCCCAGAATCCATTACATATTCTCCTATACACACTTGTAACACAACACAATTGTTAACTATTCTCCCAAAACCGGAAATGCCACTTCTTCTAGTACAATCCAAATCGGCCCGCTCTAAATGAAACATTTATCCAAATAGAGGACTTTACCAATACCAATAAATCCTTAGTCCTTTCTTTAATTTCACAATCTCGATGATCCGTATAGTTTCACATTTGGTCTCATCCTAATCACAATCTTAACAGTACCATCTCATCATCGGGTTGGTGATACAAACGTTCCAAAATCTTCCTGACACATGCTGACACCACGTCATCAATGACACACAATCCACGTTACTATTTAATCTTCTCCATCCCTTAAAAAATCTCTCCACTCTAATCATTATCAACTGGCATACGCCGCATCTCCATGTGTTTCTCTGAGGTCCTCACCTCTGTCCTGTTACTAAACATCTTATACCTGACCTCATCTTACCCACTTTCAGCAAGACTCACTCAACTTCAAATGCAATTATCTCCTTCAATACATACCTTCTTGGTACAAAATTATATTCCAAAATGAAAGGAATTTCCTTTAGATTCTAGAAATTCAAGAATCGCTTTAATCCAAGTTTCGATTAAAAAGTTATCACCTGCGCAATGGAGGCTGGTCAAGGAATCCCGTATACCCGTCCTCACAAAATTCAGCATCAGACCCAAATCTTCAAATGAGTTTTTCTCCCTCTTAAAAAACATGTAGAAGACAAAGTTTATATGCCAAATGTAGGGAATTTGGTAAGCTTTTCAAAAAGTCCAGAATTCCTCCCATCGGAGTTACCAGTGAAAAGTTATCACCTGTTTAGTGAAGACTGTTCCATAAGTGCGAAACTGAAAATTAGAAATGATGAACATGAGTTCCACATTTTTCTCTTACTTCCAAGATCCTCCAACTATCCTCACTTTTCACCCAAATATGAAGGTAATCCGGCTTCATTTCCATTATACCGAAAACACACTAGCTCACCAGTTGGTCCATCAAATCATCAATCCCGTTGAAATGGATATTTATTCTCAACTGTCGGTAATCCACACACCATCTCGTACTACCTTCTTCCTTCTTAACTAATAACACCAGAGCCACACTTGTCTCAACAACACACTACACCACTCATTTAAATAATTGGTAAACACATGGTTTAACTCCACCAATTCGTCCAAAAATGACATCATCTTGTTCTAGCTAAAGGTAGCTGTGCACCTCCTAAGGAAACACGTCAGGATACTCCACACATCACTGGCCTATCTCTAGCCACAACATCGCCTTCCCACTCACAAGGAAGCGAACAACAAAAACACCTGACCGTCTTCCCTCAAGGATCACACCATTCTCAAACAGTTGGACAATCCAACACTGCACACCCTTATGCGACAACATGATATCCAATCCCTCAACCACTGGAATATCCAAGAGAAGCAGATACTTCTCCCCCACTTATTTCATTCCCAACCTGTAAATGGAAAACAAAACAAGCACCGACAGTGTTTTCACACATATGTCGCATACTAGGGAACAACATAATTAGACAACCTGGCCGGATGGACCGACCTGCTCTGATACCACTTTGTAACACCCTAAAGTCCCCCGTAATATTTAATCGAAAAATCAGAGTAAAATGAAACAATTCGGAATAAAAGGGTATTACTTTCAACAAGAACTTGCTCATAAATAAGACATGTAACATATAATAAATATTAATGCAACTTTAATCCAAAAATCATCTTTATTACACAACGAAAATTCTTCATTGTGATCAACAAAATATAACGGTTTCAATTAATCAAAATATTAATTTTCAAAAATGTAAAGGCAACTGTAATTCTTTAACAAAGTAAAATCATGCATAAAGCGTTCCCGACTCCCAATGTTACATATCAGAGCAGACTCCAAACTAAAGTGAAGCATCTCGTCTTCACCGACCACGACTTCCACACTTCTCCTGATTACCTGCACGTTACCCACATGGAGGCAACATTCAAACAGAAGGGGTGAGATTCTCAAATCAAACAAAAGAGAAAGATGATATAAATATAAGAGTATGAATCATCAAGTAGTTCACCCAATCACAACTTCCAACGAGAATCACACACTTCAACACAACCACAGATAATCACACAAAGCATAATGCAACACAACTATCAACGAACGCAATGAGACACCAACTAGACTCGATGCATGTGGTACCAATATCGATCCCTGTTTCATGATCACAGTTCCCGTCGGAACTCTCGACCCCTGTTCCATGGTCAAGTATGATCCCTATCTCATGATCACACCAATGACCCCTGTTTCATGGTCACGTACGACCCCTATTTCATGATCGCACCAACAACTATGATTGCTTACACCCCATCTGGGCACACAATCACGCCAACAACAACAATTCCATCAAGAAATTCGGATAGACGATAACACTCCACCTGGGCATGCCTTCCCACAACTATGCACATTCCATGCACCATCAATGACAACATGTAACAACGACTCATGCACGCACCTAACATATTCATCATCATGCCAATACCACCCGACAATCAACACGCATTTATTGAAACGTGCATATAGCTCATCAAAAAATGCCTACCACATAACATGCCGTAACAAATCAATGTCATCATCATACTACCGCATAAGTAACAGCTAGTGCATTTACAAGTTACACCACAACAACTCAACAACAACATCATGCAACTTCATAAACAACAACTATTGCATTTATCAGTTAAGTCACAACACCTCATATCATAACTAGTCAACAATATCATCACACAACATTATAAGCAACAACGATTACAGTCACATGGTATGCTACAACAACTTATCAACAACATCACGCAACATCATAAGCAACAATCACAACACACATTCCTACGACTAACTCCCACATTTCACATTTCAACACATTGGAACCCACACGGAAACACATATGGCGCGTCGAATAGTTTGAAATCTATCATTGAAAAATAATTTTAATGTAAAGTACATAAAGTCAGCTTTCCAACGATTCAAACGACGACCCAAACGGATTTACGAGTCAAAAGTTATGAATTTTCGAAGTTTTTAAAATGAGCTACCCGAGGGGACCGCGCTAAGCGAGCTAGAGCGGGCTAAGCGGGCTCTACGATTCAGCCAAAAGTGCCTGCGATGACAGCACTTCTCCCACTGTGATTTCACACCTTTAAATTACATTTTCACCCCAATAACCCCATTTTAAGTCATTAAAACCCATTTACACCATATATACATTATTCAGAACAATCACAACAATTCGAATACAACAATTTCATCAATCCCAAACATTTTAGTTATAGATTCTTCCCAAAAACCCCAATTAATCCACAAACAACAATCCATGACATCAACCTAATGATTCCTACCCGCATACCTACATCATCTAACCCTTGAGTGATTAAAGAAATCCCACCCTTACCTTGTATTGGTGAGCTTCCCTCTTCCTCAATGGGTTCCTCTCCTTCTTCTTGCCCTAGCCTCTTCTCCCTCTTTCTCCCTTTAGGTCTTCAACTTTCTTTCACTTTTACGTATAATGAGAATAACTTTCATTCCCCACTCTTCACATACCCCTAAATATGTGTTGTACCCCAAATTTTACCCTCCGATATTCTGATCGTTTGCATATCCTTTTCATTGGTCTCTATTTTCGCATTTTAGTAAACATGTCAATAATCATGCATTTTTTGTTAGAATTTAATTTGTTTTATTTCTTTTTTCACTAACTATTTTCAATTATCTTTTTTATTATTTTTAGTTTTATTATTATTATTTATTTATTATTATTATTATTATTAATTTTATTATTATTTATTTTATTATTATTAGTTTTATTATCATTATTAGTTTTATTATCATTATTAGTTTTATTATCATTAGTTTTATTATTACTAAGCTTTATTATTATTATTATTATTATTATTACTTTTATTTTGTTTATCTTCATGGTAAGTGGGGACCACTACAATACAAACACTTCACATGGATTGCCAACTTGGATTTATCAATGGCCAAAAAGCATTCTTACACTTCACTTATCAATGGCCAATAATCATTTTCATAAAGTCACATGGATTGCCAACTTGGATTTATCAATGGCCAAAAAACATTCTTACACTTCAATTATCAATGGCCAAGAATCATTCTCATAAAGTCGCATGGATTGCCACGTCAAGACTCTGACTTTATTCACACTATAAATAAGATCTCTCATTCTCTCATTTTGGACACCAGATTCACCCCACACAAAGGCTGAATACTCTCAATTTTCTCCCTCAATTATTTTTGCAAATTTTCTGGAGAGAAGGCTCGTCTTCATTTTTCCATAACTTGTGTCATTGAAGAGGCAGTGGACCGTCTCCACTAGGTAACATTCACCTCTTTAATTTCTCCATTTTCAAAGTACCATGATCATTTATCTATGTTGTTATCAAGTTCATTAGCATGTTAATATTTTTCTGAAAAAAGTATTGTAATATCCTATAATTTTTGTTTGGTTTTGTTATGAATGATGTTTAAAAGATAAGATAAAAATTCAAAAAGACAAAAAACATGCTTCATCATCACCCTTTTATTATTTCATACTATTTTTATTTTATTTTCCATTTATTTCTTAATTTTGTTTCTCTAAGTTTTATTTTAGGAGCACTTTGAATTTTTAGTTCCAATTTATCATGTTATTTCTTGAATTCATAACTTTTTCTTTCGAATTTTGTTTTAATTTTTATTTTTTGCTTACGATATTTGTTTCGATTTTTAGGGCCAATGATATCATAAAAATCTTGACTTTGTTGATTTATTCAAAATGACTAAAAGTCTTGATAAATATGAGGCCACTTTTTTATTTATCTTTATTGGTTGATGAAAGCCAAAAATCTAAGATTATCGATTTTATTGATTAAATCTTGATTAAGACTAGACCAATTTTATTTTCATTTCGATTCCATTATCTTTATTTTGGTTGATGATATAACACACCTCATAGTTTGATTGATCTCATTAAAGTGACAAAACTTTGATCAATATGAGACCACTTTATTTCTATTTCAGTTTCATTTACTATTTAGTCGATGAAAGTTAATAATCATTGATTATCAGTTTCTCGATTAAATCATGACTAAGACGAGACAAAACTTAGTGTACATATCCTTAGGTCTTTACCTTTACCTTAGCATAGATTTCCTAGCAAGCAAACATAGCATAACACAAATTAAAACAAGAGGTTTCCGTAGAGTACTATGGACGTTTAGGGTGCTAATACCTTCCCTAGGCGTAACCAACCCCCGAACCTTAGATCTCCCCCCTTTAGGTTTTTAAACGATCTTGAACCTTTCCTTTGGATAAATCAAAGTCGGTTGTAAAAGAAATATGATGCAAGTTAATTAATAGCTTATTATCCGATTTTCACCGCAACAGAAATGACGACTTCACTGGGGAAATTTAGACCTATTGCTGGTCCCTTCCTAAGAGGGTTAAGCCTATCTTGTTATTATGTTATTCATGTTTGCTTATTTACTTGTATATGCTTATGTATGTCATATTTTCTTATATATCTGTATATCTGTTCTTGCTTGACATTTTTCTGTTTAATTTGGGTTGACATGGTATCTATGAGTGAGATAAGTTCTAACCCGGACTTGAGAGAACATATATGTTTAGGAACCATGGACATAGTCAAGGGAACTTCGAGGGAGAAATCCCAAAGGAGGGAACTTGAAGTCGACACTCAGTTGAGGCCCTCTTGGAGGTGGTAAATGTTGAATGAGCAATCGTGAATGCATTACTACTTTCGACCTAGGTGCCAGGGATACTGATGACCATTAGTTACCCTTTACCCCACCTGGCCTATTTAGGATGTAGTGCGATGATTATGAGGGAGTAATCCTAAATGATTGCTACGCGATACTACGCTCAGACGAGACTCTCTTGAGGATTTTATTGATTACCGAACAATTGGGAAGTCGATAAAATCTGAAAGATGGGTTGTCGACTCTGGGAACTCTTTAGAACCTTGCTCTGCAGATACAAGAACCCTAGTACACACCCTGTGGTTGGTTCTTTACCCATACTCCATGTTGTGATCTCGAACCCTTGATCCTGTTGCATGTGTTTTGTATCCTATTTGCATTGCATTGCATATCATTTGTATCTTTGCATGATTCATTGCATGCGTTTGTTTGTCCAGCAACTCATCTCTAGTTGTCTCTATCTTCTAGTGTTTATCTGTGAGTCGTCAAGCTGATTCCTCGACACCGATACCGGACTAGAGCTAATTACAGACGCAAGATGTCAGAGCAAGATATACACAATGTTGAGGTCCGAATGGAGATCGATGACCTTAAGTCAAGCATGACTAAACTCACTGAGATGCTCCAAGTTTTGATTGCTAGGGGAGAGCCACCCCAAAGGACAGTCATCCAGGAAGTTTCAAGTGTTGATCCTCCACCGATTCAAGTGCCACCATCAACTTGGCCAGAGTTTGGTTTGCCACACAACTACTCTCCACCGATTGCATATACTGCTATGGTTGGTCAGAATGCTAGACCAGTGTTTCAAGCTCCTGTTTTTGCCGAGCCTCAACCTATAGTTCAGACTACTCGAGCTCCTTTTGAGAATCCCCTCTATGAGTACAATGCTGCCAGTGCTCAAGGTGAGGACCGTGAAGACTTTGTTGAACCTGAAGTTGTCCGAGAGCAGTTTCAGAGCATAGAGAAGAGACTCAAAGCCGTTGAGGGTACTAATTTCTTTAATGTGGATGCAGACAACATGTGTTTAGTATCAGACCTTGTTATACCTGCTAAGTTCGTAACTCTAGATTTTGTGAAGTACAAGGGTCACTCTTGCCCAAGAGCTCACTTGGTCATGTATCTTCGCAGGATGACTGCTCATGCCAAGAATCAGAAGTTGCTTATCCACTGTTTTCAAGACAGCTTGAGTGGAGCATCACTTAAATGGTACACGGGTCTCGAGCAAAACTCTATCCATAGCTTCCAAGACCTCACAAATGCCTTTATGAAGCAGTATAAGTATAACTTTGACATGGCCCCTGATCGCCGTCAACTGCAAAACATGTCTCAGAATGATAAAGAGTCTTTCAAGGAGTATGCTCAGTGCTGGAGAGATTTGGCTTCCCAGGTTGAACCTCCTTTGGCTGAGAAAGAGCTAACCGGAATGTTCATGGATACCCTGTCCCCATTCTATTGGGAGAAGGTGGTTGGAAGTGTTTCCTCCAATTTCACTGATTTGGTTACTATTGGCCAAAGGTTAGAGGAAGGTCTTAAGAAAGGAAAAATATCCAAGGCTGTTGAATCTTTCAATGCTGTGAAGAAATCCTATGGTAACTTTCAGAAGAAAAAGGAAGACCAGACTAATGTTGTCATGGTTGAAGCAAGAAGGCCTCGTCCTCAACCTCGGTATACCATTCACCCTGTTGTTACTGCCATTGCTGCACCATAACCAACTCAAGCTCTCCAACGTCCGACTGTCGGACAAAACCAGTACTGTAATAGGGGTCAATTTGATCCTATTCCCATGACTTACACAGAACTTTATCCTGGTTTGGTTCAACAAGGTTTGATTACCACAAGGCCTTTGCCTCCTCCTCCAAATCCTCTTCCAGCCGGCTATAGGGCTGATCTTCATTGTGAATACCATCAAGGTGGTGATGGCCATAACTTGGAAAGTTGCTTTGCATTGAAGGCTAGAGTACAAGAGCTGATGAGGAACAAAATCCTCTCCTTTAAGGACAATCCCAATGTTCTGAACAACCCTCTGCCAGGGCACGCCAAGTGAAGCTTCAGTCGACTTCAGCATGCTATCCTCCTAAAAGCCAGTGTTTCAGACAGGACATCTCATCCTTGTGTTGATTAGTCACTAGGCCTTTTTTTCTTCTTGTTTTCACTTTCTTTATTTTGTAATGGGTGTTTGCTTTCAAATTATGTTTGTACTTTCACAATTAATGAAATGAGCACTGCAACTTTTGATTCAATTTATTTGTGTTTGCTATTCACTTCTTATTGCTTCCTCTTTCATGAAAAATAAAATAAAATTTTTTTTTGTCCACTTTCTGTTGATTATGCAAAGATTGGATGAAGGATAATGAAAACGTTATACCCATAATTGCTGTTGGTATGCTTTTAAATCAAAACTTTGCTAACGATGTAAGGCATTGTTTCAGTTTCCCAAACACTGGAGAAATAAGGAAGTTAACCCCTCTTTAATGCCTTCGAGCCTAGAAGTAGGAGTTTCTTTCTTTACAAATAAAAACCCGCAATTTTAACCTGGGGCAGGGTAGTTCTCAGTTAACTGGGTTGTGCATTCAATTACAAGATCAGCGTTCAAGACGCCTCTCAATAAAGTTCACAAATGTTCCTTCGCACACAACAAGCAAGTGTCGAAGATGTCTTTCAAGTCAAACGCCAATGATGATTCACTGTAATCCTTAAGCCAGGCAGTCACTAAAAAAAAGACAAAAAAAAAAGAAAAGAAAAGAAGAAAGAACAAGCTTGTATGACAACCAAAAGTTGTACGGAAGCAGTGATCGCCATCTCAAGTCCATTGAATTTTGAACCATCATCGCTATCATCAGTGCAATTTCTAACTCATGGGAATTTGAGTGCATAGTTTGAGTTAACTGAGCATAGGACTGAATTTCATCACGTAGATTGGATGGGTACTAATAAACTTTGAGCCTTTATCCTTTGTTTCTTAAACCGTGAACCAGGCCACATTATAACCCTCGATAGACCTAATTGAAGCAAGGTCATTCTGAAAGCATACTACGGCAAGGTTGCGTAACCTGACTCCCAAAGATTTTTGCAGGTCACCTATTTTGGGTATTACACCCTTTGCTTAAACATTTCACGTTAATGTCTTGAACCACCGTCTTCTGACCAGTATCCCATATACTTTGCACCTGTTTCAAAATGACTTTGATTTCAAAGTTACATGAACTTTGCATTTACCATGTTTGTACAAATACTTTTGTTTGCAAACTAGCTTTCTTCTTAAGGAATTTTTAAAACATTTGAGAAACTGGGTCGGTGATCCAATCAGGGGCAAGCTTTCCAAGAGCACCATGAAACAGTCATTTTCAGAATCGGACAAGCTGAAGCAATGATCAGCTCATCTACAATAATCAGCTAGTCTGGGGAAATTTACCTGAAGAATCCCCAAGCAACGCTTTATCCTTCCTACAAGGATCATCAATTTGGATACAGTTTACCAGTGTGGCAGATGATGTATTCAGTATCAGCATCTCTAGTCCCAAGCAGAACGACAGTGATCTCCGTGTAGAGGAATCAGTCATCCAATCTTGTCTTCCCAGAGAGTCGAGCCATGTCGTCGACATCTGCATTTGCATTTGATCATATATCATCTACATAACTCGTATACATATGCATACCATGAGTGTTTCATCCTCATTTGCATTTCTCCCGAGGTCGTGTCGTTATCCACGTCTTGCCTTACCAAAACATTACATGTCCTTTTCATTCAGTGCCATTCCTGAATGTTGTCATTCTCTTGCGCATCTAATCTTGTTGATAGATGTTGGTATTCTCTCATTCCAGTGTTATTCCTGGATCTTTATATTCTTTCACTCCAGTGCCATTCTTGGATGTCCGTCTCTTGTGATCTCCAGTGCCATTCCTGGATATCTTATTCCTCTTGTTTCTCCCAGTGCTATTCTTGGAAGTTTTGCCTACCTTCTGTAACCACAATCAAATTTGCTTGGATCTCTTTCAGTGCCATTCCTGAAAGTCTTATCTGTTCATTCAGTACGATCCCTGAACGAGCTTTCTCCTTTGCATTCAGTGCCATTCCTGGATGTCTTTCTCACTATCATTTAATGCCATTCTTGAATATAGTGATTTTCCTTTACTTTTAGTGCCATCCCTGAAAGTTCTTCCCCCTTATCCAATGTTGTCTTAGACCTCGGTTTACTCACTTTTTATCTAAATCCATTATTAGATATAGTGATTTATACCTTTCATTCAAAGCCATTATTAGATGACTGGTTTCTTTGCATTCAATGCCATTCTTGAATGTAGTCCCTGTTCACATTTATCTAAAGCCATTATTAGATATTGTGACTTGTACCTTTCATTCAAAGCCATTATTGGATGTCTGGTTTCTCTACCATCCGATGCCTTTCCGGATGTGTGTCTCTTTCTGATATTTTACCAGATCGGGTCTTTGTTCACTTTTATCTAAAGCCATTATTAGATATTATGAGTTATACCTTTTGTTCAAAGCTGTTATTGGATGTCTGGTTTCTTTACCATCCGATGCCTTTCCGGATGTGTCTCTCTTTCTGATATTTTTCAGATAGTCTTTGTTCACTTTATCTAAAGCCATTATTAGATATTGTGATTTATACCTTTTATTCAAAGCCATTATTGGATGACTGGCTTCTTTGTATTCAAAGCAATTCTTGAATGTAGTCTCTTTTCACATTCATCTAAAGCCATTATTAGATATTATGATTTGTACCCTTCATTCACAGCCATTATTGGATGACTGGTTTTTTTTTTGCCATCTGATGTTTTTCCGGATGTGTCTTTCTCTGTCTTTTCTGGTTTTTCTTGAAGATCCCGTTTGAACTCTTCAGTATAAGAAAATCCCAGAAAATCTTTTGTTGGTGTCTATCCTTTTATTCCAAATTGATCCCCGGTGGAGATCGTGTCTTCTTTCTGGTTCCATGCCCAGTAAAGAGTGTACTTTCATTTCCCTAGTGTCGTCTGGTCACCTATAAACCTGTCGTCCATCTCGTTAGACTTTTCCCCAGTGGAGAGAACCTCTCTGGCTCCCATTCCCAGTGAGGACCTGTAGAACTTCCTCTTTATGTTTCTATCCCCAGTGCATCCTTAGAGTCTCTCTAGTGAGTCTATCGTTGGACAGTCTGTATCCCCAGTGAGTCTTTCTCGTGAATGCTAACCTTATCCTTCCCCAGTAAGCTCACCTGTGGTGGATTGCCCTTCCTCCTTGGTGTTTTGTTTGTCTGCCCCTTTGCATTTAGCATTCCAACATTTTCATCATATTAGAGTTCATTGCAGGTCAACATTTTTGTCCATAGCATTACATGTCAGTGCGTCCGAGGGCAAAATTTTCGGTTATCTATATTTAAATACCTTCCACCATGATTTCATGAAGACTATCATCACTCATGTCATCCAGTGAAGATATTTAAATAGGGGCAACTGTTGTACTCCAAATTTTACCCTCTGATATTCTGATCGTTTGCATATCCTTTTCATTGGTCTCTGTTTTCGCATTTTAGTAAACATATCAATAATCATGCATTTTTTGTTAGAATTTAATTTGTTTTATTTCTTTTTTCACTAACTATTTTCAATTATCTTTTTTATTATTTTTAGTTTTATTATAATTATTTCTTTATTATTATTATTATTAATTTTATTATTATTAATTTGATTATTATTAGTTTTATTATCATTATTAGTTTTATTATCATTATTAGTTTAATTATTACTAAGCTTTATTATTATTATTATTATTATTATTACTTTTATTTTGTTTATCTTCATGGTAAGTGGGGACCACTACAATACAAACACTTCACATGGATTGCCAACTTGGATTTATCAATGGCCAAAAAACATTCTTACACTTCACTTCTCAATGGCCAAGAATCATTTTCATAAAGTCACATGGATTGCCAACTTGGATTTATCAATGGCCAAAAAACATTCTTACACTTCAATTATCAATGGCCAAGAATCATTCTCATAAAGTCACATGGATTGCCACATCAACACTCCCACTTTATTCACACTATAAATAAGATCTCTCATTCTCTCATTTTGGACACCAGATTCACCCCACACAAAGGCTGAATACTCTCTTAATTTTCTCCCTCAATTATTTTTGCAAATTTTCTGGAGAGAAGGCTCGTCTTCATTTTTCCATAACTCATGTCATTGAAGAGGCAGTGGACCGTCTCCACTAGGTAACATTCACCTATTTTATTTCTCCGTTTTCGAAGTACCATGATCATTTATCTATGTTGTTATCAAGTTCATTAGCATGTTAATATTTTTCTAGAAAAAGTATTGTAATATCCTATAATTTTTGTTTGGTTTTATTATGAATGATATTTAAAAGATAAGAGAAAAATTCAAAAAGACAAAAAACATGCTTCATCACCACCCTTTTATTATTTCATACTATTTTTATTTTATTTTCCATTTATTTCTTAATTTTGTTTCTCTAGTTTTTATTTTAGGAGCACTTTGAATTTTTATTTCCAATTTATCATGTTATTTCTTGAATTCATAACTTTTTCTTTCGAATTTTGTTTTAATTTTTATTTTTCGCTTACGATCTTTATTTCGATTTTTGGGGCCAATGATATCATAAAAATCTTGACTTTGTTGATTTATTCAAAATGACTAAAAGTCTTGATAAATATGAGGCCATTTTTTTATTTATCTTTATTGGTCGATGAAAGCCAAAAATCTAAGATTATCGATTTTATTGATTAAATCTTGATTAAGACTAGACCAATTTTATTTTCATTTCGATTCCATTATCTTTATTTTGGTCGATGATATAACACACCTCATAGTTTGATTGATCTCATTAAAGTGACAAAACTTTGATCAATATGAGACCACTTTATTTCTATTTCAGTTTCATTTACTATTTAGTCGATGAAAGTCAAGAATCATTGATCATCGGTTTCTCGATTAAATCATGACTAAGACGAGACAAAACTTAGTGTACATATCCTTAAGTCTTTACCTTTACCTTAGCATAGATTTTCTAGCAAGCAAACATAGCATAACACAAATTAAAACAAGAGGTTCCCTTAGAGTACTACGGACGTTTAGGGTGCTAATACCTTCCCTAGGCGTAACCAACCCCCGAACCTTAGATCTCCCCCCCTTTAGGTTTTTAAACGATCTTGAACCTTTCCTTTGGATAAATCAAAGTCGGTTGTAAAAGAAATATGATGCAAGCTAATTAATAGCTTGTTATCCGATTTTCACCGCAACAATATGATTCGCCTCTTTTACCCTCACTTATTCCTACGAATTTACCACATTACCCTTCCACTCTCTACACTTCTAATATTCCAACTTATTCTATTTATTTTATTTTCATTATATTATTATTATCAATTCCACTCATGAAATAATTCTAACAATAATAATTTCCACCTTAACTCTAATTAAATATTTATTCTACACTATGCTTAACAAATATTAAATTAAATTAATTGAGTTAGTCTTTACTCTCCACACCACCAATTTCTACATTATTAGCCATAAATCCCTACTACCCCCAAGACTCACTTCTTAAGACCACAACCCCTCACTACGGGTACACAAAACACAACGAAAACACACCAAAACACATAATTAATTACATCAATTCACAGTTATTTCACAAATAATAATTAAAATAAAAACGGGGCGTTACACAACATCAGAGGTTTCTTCACTTAGACCTCCATCTCTTTTAGCACAGATCTGATCCAAATTTCTTGACAAGCAGCATATGATCCTGCTATATATTCAACCTCACACGATGATAATTCCACCACAAGTTGCTTTCTCGAGCACCATGAGATTGAGGCATCAAATTGTTGAAAGAAGTAACTAGTTGTGCTTCTTCGATCTTTGTCCCCACACCAATCACATCTGAATAGCAATCAATCACAACTTATTTGCTTTCAGAATCTCGTCAAAATATAATTCTATAGTTTGTCGATCCTTTTAAGTATCTCAGGATTCTTCTTGCATCCTTCATGTGTACCCCCCCTTGGTTCACTCATGTATCTGCTCACTAATCCGAGTGAAAAAACCTATATCAGGTCAACTGTTGCACACATATCTCAAATATCCGACAATTTGTTTGAACAAAGTGACATCAACTTTGTCTTCCTTTCCATGCTTCTTCAGCTTCAAATTTGGTTCAATAGGTGAAGATGCAGGATTCAAGTCTTCCATCATGAATTTCTTGAGTATCTCTTTGACATACTTTCTTTTATGTAACACCATACCTTGCTTCAAAATTTTAAATTCCATGCCTAGGAAGTACGATAACTTTCCCAGATCCGACATTTCAAATTCCTTCTTCATCAGCTCTTTGAATTTCGACAAGTTCTTCAAGCTATTTCCAGTTACTAACAAGTCTTCGACATATAAGAAGATGATTATTATATCTTGTGCATAACCTGAACATAGACACCATACTTAGATTTGCATTTGATAAATCCCAATCCAACCAAGTATGAGTCGATCTTCTTGTTCCATGCCCTAGGTGCCTGCTTTAGGCCATAGAGTGCTTTGTGCATCCTGTATACTTTCCTTGCTTCCTCTTGTATCACAAACACAGGAGGTTGTGTGACGTATACCTCTTTATCTAGAGGACCATTAAAAAATGTTGATTTCACCTCTACGTGAAATGTCGACCAGCCTTGCTTACATGCCAAGGCTACCACCAACCGAACAATCTCCAATCTTGCTACTGGTGCATATACTTCAGAGTAGTCGAGGCCTGATCTCTGAAGAAATCCTCGAGCTACTAATCTTGCCTTATGTCTTACTATCAACCCATCAACATTATGCTTCAACTTAAACACCTACTTCACTTTGATAGCTTTTGTATGTGTTAGGAATTCGACTAATTCCCATGTGTTATTTCTTTCGGTCGCTTGTAACTCTTTGAACATAACTTTCTTCCATTGTTTATCTTTTAAATCCTTTTTGTAGCTGATTGGTTTAGCACCTGCAAGTAAAATGAAATGAACAAAATCTTCATATGGTGTGACTTCATCATCACCAACCACTTCACAATCTTGAAGTCTTGTTGGAAGTACTCTGGTTTTTGAGGTCTTTGGCTTGTGCTATCCACACCCTCTTGATTGTCCACTTCGACTTTGATAGTGAATGCAACATTATCGACTGGAATTTCTTCATGTTCACTAATTTATTCATCAATTTCATAGCCCATCAATGGCTTATTAGTCGCATCACCTGAATTCCAATCCCATGCAGAATTCTCATCAATCACAATGTCTCGACTCATCATGATCTTATCATTTATTGGATTGAATAGCTTATATGCTTCAGTTTTGTGATATCCTACTTGAATCATATGTTCACTTTTATCATCAAGCTTCCTTCTACTTGCATCAGGAACATGCTTGTAGCAAATAAAGCTAAACACCTTCAAATGACTCATAGATGGTCATTTTCCACTCCACATTTCTTCAGGAACCTTGTTTTTCAGCTTCTTGGTACGGCACATGTTTAAAATATAAACAGTTATGGTGACAGTTTCACCCTATAAGTTTGGTAAGTTCTTCTGCTTCAGTATGCATCTCGCCATACCCAATATGGTCCTGTTTCTTCTTTCTGTTATTCCATTATGTTGAGACGTGTAAGGAGCAGCTACCTCATTATTAATACCATGTTCTACACAGAACTCCTCAAGTATCTTGGATGTATATTCGCCACCTCCATATGTTCGCAGAACCTTGATCTTTTTTTCATTCTGGTTTTTGACAAGTATCTTGAATCTCTTAAAGATTTCAAATACTTCGTCCTTTTGCTTGATCACATAGATCCAAAGCTTTCGACTATACTCATCAACAATTGAGACAAAATACATGTTTCCACCAATGGTATGATCCTCAAACAAACCACATACATCTGAATATACTACTTCTAGTATGCAAGAGGACCTCATTGGCATAGTCGAAACAAAATATTTTATGGATTTCTTCCCTGCTTAGCAACCTTCACAGAGTTTTTCTGGCATCTCAAGAATCTGTATACCAGTTATCATATCTTGAGTAATCAGTTGGTTGTGTGACCTAAAATTCAGATGGCCAAATCTTAAATGCCATAACCAATTGTTCTTGTGGTCGACAACAGTTTTTAGACATTGTACCTAAGTCAAATTGATCATGGTCTTAAATGTCCTATTCTTTGACATAGGATAATTTAAGACCAAATTATTCTGAGTGTCAAATAGGTCCAAGGCTCCATCTTTCATAACCACTGAGAAACCTTTTTCAACCAATTATTCAACACTTAGAAGATTGCACTTCATTCCAGGTACATAGAGTACATCTTTGATCATGGCTTTTGCTCCATTGCTCCTTTGAATAACTATGTCGCCAATACCTTTTGATTGCAACGATTTATTATTAGTAAGTTTAACCTTGCTCTTCTTTGACTTGTTGAAATCTGCTAACCACACTATTTGACTAGTCATGTGATTCGAATAGCCTGTGTCGAGAAACCAGATCTCGGTGTTGACATGCTTATATGCAACTCCAACCATAACCACCATGTCTTCATAATCATTTGAAACTTGGCGTGCATGGTTTTCTCCTTCCTCCTTTCCTTTCTTGTACCAATAGTTCTTGGCCAAGTGACCCCATTTTTCACATTTATAACACCACACACCTTTTTCTCTTCTTTCTCCTTTTGATAGAAGTTTCCTTCTTCTCTTTTCAAGGATTCAGAAGCCCTATCATCGACCTTATGCTTTTGAGGGTTCGACCAAGAATTCTTGCTCTAAGTCTTATCTTCTTTGTCCGTGAACTTGTTGGAACCACTATGTTTCTTCCATGTCTGAGCCTGTAGAGCTTGTATCTAATCTTGAACACCTTTCCTTTTGACAATCCTCATCTCATGTGCCTCCAACGAACCAGCCAAATCTTCCAATTTGAATGTTTCAAAATTGTTGGATTCTTGAATAACAACGATAATGTGATCAAAGTGATAGGTAAATGTATGTATTACCTTATTAACTATCATCTTATCAGTTAGCGTTTCACCACAACTTTTCATGAGATGAACAAGCTTCTGCATCTTGAGACAAAGCCTGCAATAATTTCTTCTTCTCCCATCTGCAGTAATTCATACTGCCTTCGCAACGTCTGCAATTTAACGACTTTAACTATCCCACCTTCTTCGTAATATTTCACAATAATATTTCATGACTCCTTCGCCGATTCAACATGAGAAATTCGATCAAAGCCCGATATGTCTACTTCCGATTGAATATAAAACGAAGTCTTGCAGTCTTTCTTCTTGGCCTCCTTATTTGCGACTCTCTGAGCATCAGTTGTGTTCTCAGCAAGCTCAAGGATGTCATTAGTAACCTCTTATAGGGTTTTAGAATGTCATTGTTACCATTCATCTTTGCAACAAACGCGATTAACAACCTACGATCCCGGAAACACGATCACTGACTTGTGATTCTTGAAAACATGATCAAGAAACTCACCGGGGCTCTAAATATCAATTTGTTTGTGCGTGAGACATTTTTAGTGAGTAGAGAAAGAGAGATAATAAAGAATAAGGATTGTTATTATTGAATGTTAATGAAACTGAATTATAAAGTGTCTATATATATACAACTAAGTGACTTGACTACTAAGTAACAAATCTTAACCCTACCTAACTTGGACTTTGACTACAACTTGAATATCATATCAAGACAAATTCAAGAGTTTATTATCTAATGAATGGGTGGATTGGAAATCAAATTCAGGTAGATGTTTATTTTACAAGTTTTTATCCTAGTTTTGCTAATGAGTTTTTCTTATAATATGGGTTGAGTATACCTCTTTAATCCAGTTTTCTTTGCTTATAAAAAATATTAGCTTAAAATAAAATTAAGTTTTCAAATAGTAACGACGTATAACTTATAAGGAGAGAATAGTTCATTCATAGTATTTTGTTAGTAATTAACACTAATAAAGAATTCAAATTAGCATTCTTTATACGATTTCAAAAACAAAATTAATACAAATTAAAAGATGAAGGAGTGTGACTCAAAAGAAAAGCTCCTAGATGGCATGCATGAAAATTTGAATTCATAGATTCAAAACAAAATTAATTAGAAATTATATCAGTAAAATATTTTCATCTAATATATTTACTAAAATTGAATTTTTCACTTATTTTGGTATAAATCAACAGACGGGCAATTGAAAAACTCAATTAAAGCAACCGCTACTCAATTAACTAATTTCATTTAAACTTAAAATTTATCCTTATAATTGACAGGACTAATTATTTTAAAATATATAAAAAAGTCAATTTATTATTATAATCAACATGATTAATTCATAGATAATTCCTGTGCTATAACGATAAGTAATGATATAATAAGCTGAATGGGGAGTTTTCAATTTTTTGTACATTCTTAAATATTAAACAGAAAATTAGCAGAAACGTTAAAATAGGTAATGATATCATCAATGAAGTGGAGTTTTTTAGGGTTCATACTATATTTTTTTTTTTGCAGGGTATACAGAAAAAAACATTATAAAAAATCAATGAGATTTTTATTTTGAAATGATCAATCAAATGGAAATTAAAGGAGGGAACGTAAGTGTTTAATGACCAAGTAAATTAAAACTGAGTAGAAATTAAAGAACAAGAACATTACTCAATAAAAAAATACTCATGCAGTGGATTTAATAATAACTCAGATGGAATCACATCCCTTCGTCATTTTCGGTAAATTTGTCACAAAATACATAAAAATGTTGTCCCACTTCGATTCAAGAATGCTCAACGGTTGCATCAGATTCGACAATTTTTGATGTTCAACCTTCAACTTTTGACAAGTCAAACACGCATTCACGAACTCAGTTATTTCCTTCTTCATTCTTAACCACCAAAACATTTTATTCAAGTCTTGATACATCTTTATGACATTGAGATTAATACTCAGACCAGTCCTATGACCTTCCTCAAAAATACCTTTCTTAAGTTCCGACACATCATGTACAGGAACTCTATCTCAGAATCTCATCACACCATTCTCATCGATCCTGAAATCGCCTCATTTACCTTGATTGATTAACACAAGTCAGTCAACTAATCCCAAATCAAGTTTTTGGCTTTCACTGATCTCTTCAAGGATACCACTAGTCAGCTTCAACATACCCAACTTCACACTGTTAGAAGTCTCTTCACACACCAAACTCATGTCTCTGAATTGCTCAATCAATTCCAATTCTCGAACCATAAGCATCGACATATGCAATGACTTTCTGCTTAAGGCATCAGCTGCGACATTGGCTTTACCAGGATGATAGTTCATACCAAAATCATAATCCTTCAGGAATTTGAGCTATCTCTTCTACCTCATATTCAACTTTTTCTAATTGAAGAGATACTTCAAACTCTTGTGGCCACTAAATACTTCAAATCTGGAACTAAATAGATAATGCCTCCAAATTTTCAACACGAACATTACGGTTGCTAACTCCTGATTATGCGTAGGGTAATTCCTTTCATGAACTTTCAATTGTCTAGAAGCATAAGTCACAGCGTGACCATTTTGCATCAATATACACCACCTAGATCCATCTTCGAAGCATCGCAATACACAACAAAGGATTCACTTGGACTTGGAAAAATAAACAATTGAAGCACACGTCAACTTCTTCTTGAGATCCTGAAAACTCTTTCACACTGAATACTCCACACATAAGCTTGACCCTTTCGAGTCAACTAAGTCAAAGGCAATGCCAATTTTAAAAAGCTTTTGATAAACCTCCGATAATAGCCATTCAAACCAAGAAAACTTATTATCTCAGTAACAAACTTCTGAGTCTCCCATTGCAACACAACGTCGATCTTCAATTGATCAACAACAATACCACCACTAGAAATCACATGACCAAGGAAACTCACTTCCTTCAACTAAAACTCACACTTCGACAACTTCACATACAACTTATTCTCTTTCAAAGTCTGCAATACCATTATCAGATGCTCCACATGCTCTTCATCAGACTTGGAATATATCATAATATCGTCGATGAAAACCACTACAAACGAATTTAAGTCCGAATGAAATATACTATTCATGTACTCCATGAACACTCCAGACGCATTAAACATACCAAATAGCACCACTGAATACTCATAGTGACAATATCTCGTTTTGAAAGCATTCTTCGGGATATCTTCTGGTTTCACACGAATATGATGATAGCCCGAATGAAAATCAATCTCGCTAAACACACAGGCACCAACCAAATGATCCATCATATCATCAATCCTCGGAAGTGGATACTTATTCTTAATAGTAACCTTGTTTAATTGTCGATAGTCAATGCATAACCTTATGCTACCATCTTTCTTCTTAACTAACAGCACCAGTGCTCCCGACGGTGAAACACTCAATCAAACAAACTTCTTCTCAAGCACATATTCCAACTATTTCTTTAGCTTACTTAAATCTAAAGTAGACATCATACAAGGAGCCATCGACACGGGACTAGTACCAAGTACTAAGTCTATAGCAAACTCTACCTAACGCATTAGCGGAAAATCATCGATGTCATCTAGGAACACCTTAGGAAAGTCACACACCACGAGTAGATCTGTAATCATTCTATTTCTTCCCTCACTCAAGGACGCGAGCACCATGAACATCTGAGCACTATGACTCAAGGACATCTCTACCTACCTCGCGGTCATGAAACTCGACTATGTATTCTCTTCGAATTTAAGAAATTACACTGACTTATCAAAATAATTGATAAACACATGGTTAAACTCCAACCAATTCATTCCCAGTATAACATCAAGCTGACTTAGGGGCAAACACACTAAGTCAATCCCAAAATCTCGCCCAAAAATTGTCAAAGGACAATTCAAACACACCAAAGAAGTAGTCATTGAACCATTAGTTGGGATATGAATGACCATGCTACCATTCATAGTAGACACTTCCAAATTCAACCTCAAAACACACTCAATAAATATAAATGAATGTATCGCACCCGTATAAGTAATAGCAATATAAGGAATATTATTGATAAAGCATGTACCTTTAATCAGGTTATTAAACACGGTAGTCTTTGCTCCACTCAAAGCAAAAACTTTCCCTCCATACCGAGCCTTCTTATTTTTCTCACACTGTGTACTAATATGACCCCGCTCTCCATAATTAAAGCACTTCAGATTATTACTCCTACAGTCGACATCTCGGTGACATGGCTTCCCACTTTTGAAGCAATTCACATTTGTGCTCTTGCACTCAAAAACATGATGTCCAACCTCGCCACATTTGAAACACCTCACAGAGGTAGGAGTCCCTCCCCCACTTCACTTTATCCCACCTATATCCTTCTAATCAACCTTCTGTTTCCCTTTATCCGCTGGAGCACTATACAATTTACAATGAATCTGACTCTTCCTTTTCTTCTCACTAATACTCTTATAGTTAGCAGTCCAGGCTCTGCCATCTTCATCATAAATTCTGCACTTATTCACCTGCACAGAAAATCGACGAATCTCCTAATAACCAATAGCTTGCTTAATCATGGGATGCAACCAGTTCCCAAACTTGATGCAATTCGAACCATCAGTAGCATCACTATTATAATGCAGACAAAACTTCACTAGCTCCTCAAACTTGGAAGCATACTCTGCAACTATCAAATTTCCTTGCTTCAGCTTAAGAAACTCGATCTCTTTCTTACTGTGCACATCCTTAAGAAAGTACTTCTCTAGAAACTGCGCTCTGAACACAGCCCAGGTAATCTCAGCACAAATAACCTCTAGTATCTAGCTTGCATTATCCCTTCAGTCTTCGGCTTCCTCTGACAACGTATGAGTGCCAAACAATACCTTTTATTCCTCAGAATAATTCATCACTCAGAAAATATTTTTAATCTCCCTCAGCCAAGCTTGAGCACCCTCTGGGTCATATCTGCCCTTGAACTTTGGTAGATTGTTTCTCTGAAATTTTCCCAATCCACGGAACTCATCATCACCCTGATTCTACTTTCCATGTAGCGCCTGAGCCACTGACTCCAAAGCATCAGCAATTGCGCTATCATTTTTTCTAGCCATTACTTTGCACATCGTCAAACAACTGTTAGAAGAAATGTGCATCGATAGTGTTGATACACATGTCTCATACTATGGAATTAACATCATGACAAAACGTGACCGAATGGACCGACCTGCTCTGATACCACTAAGTAACACCATACTTCCCGACTCGTCAATTAATTAAATAAACATAAATCCAACAAGGAGAATGTTACTAAATGTATAAACAACTCATATTTGAACTATATAATTAAAAATAACTCATTTCATAAGTAGTGGGTAATTATTAAATAGTTGGAATAAAAGCCTCTACAACCGAAAAATTTGAAAAGTGGTTCAATGTTACGAGCAAATGAAGATATGCAACATAATATAAATGAAAAAACAACATATCCCTCGTGCTACATTTCAGAGCGACTCCAACTATAGACTCAATCGATAAGCAACTAAAGAGGCACAACACTGTGTAGCCCGATTTTTGTGGTTTCGAATCACTATCGCTTTGGTACTACAGTTCGATTCATTTTTTATCATGTTGAGCTGATTAAGTAAGGGAAATAGATGTCTCCAATTAACCCTACTTGCATACCGAGGTTAAACAGATGACAGTTGGTTTACAGATGCTATCAAAAGGGGGGTCTATCTTAGGTTATTTGCTTAAAAGAACGGAGCGTCTTGACTGTACAGGAGGCTTTTGGTTAGGATACTAGACCTGATTTTCTTTGATTGATGTATCGAGGTACTGGACTTTGGGTTTTTGATTAGTATGCTCGCTAAGATTTTGCAATCTTATGCCTACGTATTCCCATTTAACGAAACCGGAAAATTAGAGCGATCGTAGTTCCTCCTATTCTATGGGAGGAAAAAGGTGTTTTTGTGTCTTGTTCAAAGCCCAAGACATGAAGCTAAAGATGGTTTGTATCTTGTTCAAAGCCCGAGATATGAAGCTAAAGGTTTGAGAGAGAATTTGTCATCTCTAAAGAGGAATTGTTGATGTTTGTATGCTGTGAGCAAGGCACAAATTTGATGCTAAAAGGTTGATTGACTCAACTGGGGATTTCTTTATACAAAGCCTAAGAGGAGGATGAAATGAGTTTGACTCAACAAGAGAGTGTTTTTGTGTGTGTCTTGTACAAAGCCCAAGACGGAGGCTAAAAGTGTTGACTCAACAAGAGAGTCTTGAACATGTGATTGACTCAACAAGAGAGTCTGAAGGTTGATTGACTCAACAAGAGAGTCTTTTATACTCAACAAGAGAGTGATTTGTTGTCTCATACGAAGCCCGAGATTGAGGCTAAAAGGAGATTGACTCAACAAGAGAGTCTTTTATACTCAACAAGAGAGTGTTTTACTATCTCGTACGAAGCCCGAGATTGAGGCTAAAAGGAGATTGACTCAACAAGAGAGTCTTTTATACTCAACAAGAGAGTGTTTTATATGTCTTGTACAAAGCCCAAGATGGAGGCTAAAAGTTGACTCAACAAGAGAATCTTTTATACTCAACAAGATAGTGATTTTTTTTATATGTCTTGTACAAAGCCCAAGACGGAGGCTAAAAGTGGTTTAACTTAATAAGAGAGTCTGAAAAGGTTAGCTCTGCTAGGGAGAATCATTTGTACAAAGGCCAAGAGGAGGTTGTCTTATTGCTGAGGATTAGATCCATAGGCAGGCCCAAGGGTGGGGAACTCTCATGAGAGAGACCGGGTTTCAGAGTGATAGGTGTTTCTTCCTATGTTTGAAAGGAACTTGAGAATGTCTTTGAGACTCAAGAGTTTTAGAATGTCCAAGTATAAAGTTTTATCTTTTGTACAATGCCCAAGAGGAGGCACGGGCGTTAAGGGATGAGTATCAACCCTAAAATGGCCAGAGTTTCGACATTGGAAGGACTGCTCTAGCGAAGGATGACTAAGTTCTATCTTAAACCGTTAAGAGGTCATCAGGGTCCTTGTATGAAGCCCAAGAGAAGGTATGAGAATTTCTAAGAAGCCGAAGGGTCCTTACACAATGCCCAAGAGGAGGCGGGGATGCTTTTAGGAAGCTTGCGGGTCCCCCAAACCAAGAGAAGTTCAAGAAATACAATTCATAGAGAAGAGATCATTCCAGGAAAGTTCGAGAATTTGGAAGAAACTCAAGAGATGCCATTCACGTAGAAAAGATCATCTCTAGGGAGTTAGAGTTTCTTTGACAATTTCTAAGAGTGACAGTCTGAGAAAACGTTCACTGAGAATACTGCCTTTCTCTTTGTTACATATTGTTTAACCCCAAGAGAAGGGAAGACTGTATCTGGAAATCCTATGGGGATCTAGTTTTGTTTATATTTAAGAGTGACCAACAGGGCTTTACCTAGTTCTAGACATAGTTGCCGGGGAAAATCTAAATAACTATACTAGTATTACATAGTGGTTATGTGGCAAGTATATAAAAGGATGTGAAAGAAGACTTACAGTGAATCAGCCCCACAATACAGTTATATACATATGAAAGCGGTAAATGAAAGCGGATAAACACTTACCCGTCGTAGAGCTTCCATGTTGTTTTGTTAGTTGTTCAACAAAGAAATTAAAGAAAGTTTTGATAACAACATATATTGGAATTCAAAATCAAAGGAGAAAGTGTTTTGAAAATCTGGTTGGGGCTTACAGCTCAAGGAGAGGCCCAAGTTTTAACGATGATCACACCATTGTTTGTATAGAGGGACTTATACAATAAGTGAGGCCCAAAAAGTTTTTATGTACAAGGGGATGGGTCTTACACTCTATTAGAGGCCCAAAGTGTTTTTTTAGAAAAGAAATGGGTCTTATAGCTCAAGGAGAGGCCCAGGGTTGATTTTTGAACTGGCGATCACGCAGAGATTTTTCTTTTAACGTAGAGGGACTTATACAATATCTGAGGCCCAAAATTGTTTTGGTTAAAAGGGGATTGGGTCTTACACTCTATTAGAGGCCCAAAAAGTTGAAAATGAATAAAGATGGGTCTTATAGCTCAAGGAGAAGCCCAAAGATTTTTGTTAAAAAGGCGACGATCGTGCTGAACTTTTTAACGGTGTCGGGACTTATACAATACACTGAGGCCCAAAATTGTTTTATTTACAAAGAGGTTGGGTCTTACACTCTATTAGAGGACCAAAGAGTTTTTTAAGAAAAGGAATGGGTCTTATAGCTCAAGGAGAGGCCCAAGGATTTTTGTTTGAAAACGGCGATCGCGCCGAGGTTTTGGAAAACACAGTGGGTCTTATACAACATCTGAGGCCCAAATCATTTTGGTTTCAAAAAGGGGTTGGGTCTTACACTCTATTAGAGACCCAAAGTGTTTGAAAATGATTTTTTTAGGGTGATTAAGATCAAAACCCTAAATTAATTTCAAAATGTATTTTAATTAAATAAAAATTTAATTAAAATGATCAAAATTATCAAACATGTGTGAAAAACAAGTTATGATCTTGGATTAATGTTTTAAAAATCATGTTTATATCCACAAAATGATTGGAAATCAATTAAATTTGGAAAATCAAGGAGGAAAAAATATTTTAAATGTAAAAAAACAAATAAAAGATTGATTCTTTTCAAAAATATCAAGTATATGAAATAAATAATATTTTTGGGAATTTTTGGCAGAATAAAATATTTTAACATTTTTGTGAATTATTAAAAAAAGAATAAACTCAAAATCATTAAAACTCAGAGAGAAATTAATTTTTGAATCAATTAAATAAAATCACAAAATTCAAATATTCAAATATTCAAAAAAGGCGCCAAGAACACGTGCCACCCCTCTGTTTCTGCAGATTTGCATTTCCTCACCAATCTCACTAAATACTTGATGAAATCACACAATCCACATATCAATCTACTCGTTTTCACCTCACGATCATGTCTATGGTCTTTAATTTCATTTATTTTAAGCATGCAATAAGAAATCAAGACAAAACCTCAAGAACCCTAAAATTTGCATGAAGGCTGAGAATTTTGATACACGATACAAACAAAGCAATTAATTGAGGGGAAACATTCTATGCATGATTATGAACATTTGGCAAAAGTATTGTGTGAGGAAATATGCATAGATTAAGAGATGACCAAGTTTAGGCTTACTTGAATGTCGTGACAGCAAGAGCAAAGTGATTTTTGAGTTAGAGGTGTTACAGATGAGTTGTGATGATATGAACAGCTTCCCCACACCATATGGAGTGTGTTTGAATGTCTGGACTTGATTGGAAATGGCTGGATCACTTCATGGCACCTCAGCTGCAACTTGGTTAAAACCTTGAGCAATTGGCTGGTGATTTTGTGGAATTGGTGTTCCAGATGTGGTTTAAGTGTTTAGATCACTTCTATATGATGTTTATGAGATGTGTGTGTGATTGGTTTGGTTGGAATGACTCTCAAACTCAAAACCCGATAGTGACTTGCTTTGGAAGGAAATTTTGGAGTGGAAGAAGAGATTTTGAGGAAAGCATCAGTTTAATGGCTTTGGTGTGCTTAAACTGAGCACAAATGAGCTCTATTTATAGTAGAGCAAGTTTGTTTTGCAAGCAATAGTGAATGGCAACTGCAACAGATCATTGTCCAATTGCATCACTTTGGAATCTTAAGTCTCCTCTAGCCATTGACTAGAGGTTAGAGCACAGGCCTTTAGTTCCTTAGTTCAGAGATCATCTTTGACTCATTCAGTTGGAAAAGACTCAGTTCATGCCACCTTGGTGCATCCATTGAATGCCCCAAAACAAAATTGGAGTCTTGTCCCTCTTTTGGGCATTTTAGGTTTGGCATGCTACTTTTAGTTCCAAAGACTTGGGAGCCTTATGGATCAGTGTTTGTCCCTCCTTGGTCTCCCCCTGAGGTGTTCAAATGGATAAACTTGTTTTTCATTTGCACAATTTGCTCAAATCGACCAAAATGCACAAATCTGCCTTGTTGTGACAATTGCAGCAAGGCATATTGCCATTGTCATAACTCTTAGCTCAAATGGGATTTGATGGAGTTCTTGGCCATTTTGGAAAGCTCTCATATGATACAACATATGTATGATCATAGTTTGTCTTGACACTTTTTGGATCCAAGTGGAAAATGCCCTTACATTTTGTAAAAAGTGAAACAGATTCTGACTTAGTGAAAATTTCACGAAGTGTTGGAAAAAGTGGCATTTTCATGTTTTTGTCATTTTGGTCACTCCATAACTAAAAATCCATGAAGAATTGGAATGAGGTGTAGTTGACACTTTTAAAGTATACCATGAGAGCTACAAATCCATCTTTGGATCAGCCAAAATGGTTGGTTGGACCACAAGTTATGATCCTTGGAAGTTGGTACCCTAGCCACTTTGTTCCATAACTTAGAAAATTTCTAAGTTTTTTATGGTTACCCCTTTTAAAAGTTATCCCAATTTTCTTGATTTTTCTTTATGAATGATGATTCCAATCACACATTAACATCATTTTAGGGTTAGGGAACCATAATTGATAAAAAATCAAAAAGTCAAACTTTGACTTTTGGGCACAGTTGACTTTTTATCAGATGAATTCCTAACTATGCGATCCTCTATGAAATCAAGTCCTTGACCTAAATCAAACTTGATGGATTGATTTCATAGGTGTTATAGGGTGTATTGAATCATGTCCCAAGGTTTTGGAGCATGTCCTGGTCAAAAGTCAAAGGCACAGTTGACTTTTCTCGCGAAACCCTAATTGTGGTTCTGATGAACTTGAAACTTGTGAATCAAGCTTCTTGGATCAATCCATTGTTGAAAATGGATCAATGTAGTTTGTTAGAGACCCTCAAATCATCTCTTGATGTCTTGGCTAATGTTTTGTCCCAAAAGTCAACTTAGGGGTGAATTAGGTCGAGAAACCCTAATTCCTGATTTTTTATGAATACATCCCCTGAGGCTAAATTGACTTGATGATTGGGTCTATGAGGTCCCTTGGAGTATTTTGGGTTATGCTTTGAAGCATTGGCTCATGCCCTAGTCAACCAAAACCCTAATTTGGTGACACTGGCGATCTTGAGGCTTAATCCACTTGGAATGTTGTAGCCTTGTGCTTGATCCTTAATGTGGGATTCCTCTTGATCCATTATGGATGTTTGAAAGGTTTAGACAAGTTGAAGATCATTTCATTTATTGATTGATCCTTTGTCTAAGAGACCTGAGAGGGCTTGAAACCCTAATTCTTGACTGTGGTGAATGCTCAAACATCTCTGAGGATATTGATGAGGCATGATGGTTTATCTATATTGTGATGATAATTTGCACAATGATGAGAAATCTTAGTGGTCAAAATTTGGGGTATGACACACTGTCCTAAACCTCAAGCTCCTATCCAGATACCTGATTATCTATACTCCGGAGAAGCAGAAATGAAATAACACAAAACGGGATGAGAATACATTCAAATAATAAATGATGCATAAACAATTAGGATAGATTCACATAATTAGGGAATGCACATCAACAACATGTATTCACATCTCACCCACATCACAGTCACTCACACACAATCATGCAAGAGTATTCATCATTACACAAATATATCATCATGGTATAACATAATGCAACAATGAATCGACTCATGCTCATCACGACCCCCACTCTGAACCAGGCTCACAACTCAAATCTATATGCAAGCAATACCTACTCAACATTTGGTTCTAAATACGAACTGATTTCCAATCTCTGCGAACCCCAAGCCCTAACTCTGAGCTCCAAGCCCCCACTTTGAGTTTGGAACAAGTCACTAGTGTTGAATGCAATATAGGGCAAGCAAGCAAAAATATTTATTTTCGGAAGAATTCCCTCCGGGATTTATTTCGTGTCCACAGAGATCAGTTCGAGGGAAAGAATGTCGTTCGACAGTCTCTCGCGTTTATGAGTTTGGTTTTGAATGGTTTCAAACAAGAAAATAGAAAAGAAAACATTAAAACATAAAACAAATTCATTCTTCAGAGAGAAAAACTCATCCGACAATGCATATAAATCACTCCTCTCAAACTTAAACTTACCGACCAGTTATACTCCACCTACAATACTCCTCAATATCACCCAGCATCGCTCACAACAAAGGTTATGTCTAACGCACAGTTGAGATAACAACCGTGTCACTCTCTTCATCACTCTCACGAGCGAAGCCTCGAAACACGGAAGGCATTAAGCTTCGACGCCTATTGAAGATTGTTAGCTCTAAATCTATCTCTAGAATCCAGAAACTAACAGACAATCATCCCTAATCGAAGATTGCGACGGTTATCTCTAACGCAACCCAAACGCCGCGCATAAAGCAAAAATCAGAGACAATCACCAACAAAGATTTGTAAAGCTAGTTTTATACAACGCCATGGGCGACAAATATACATGAGATCATAGTCAATACATATACAAAACCCAACAAAGAAGAAAGACATGAAGAAGAAAAGAAATGAACCAAACACTTCACGGATTGTCGGAGCCGATCGATGAGAAATCCACCTCGGATCATCCACATGCAAGCTTCCATGTTGTTTTCTAAGCTAATCTACTGAAAAAATGAAGTTTGATGGAGTTGGAGCAAGAATCCCCAAAACCATCCTCTAAAAAATGATGAAAAATGACAAAAATAGGCAAAAGTTACTGCCCAGGTTCGCACTGCGAACATAAACTGCCTTTGCAACATCAAAAACAGTTTTTTTCACACTTCTGGGCACTATTCATTCGCCCCCGGGTTCGCATTGCGAGTGCGCCAGCGAGTGCTCGCCACGGGGGTTCGCATTGCGAACATGACAGTATGGCAGAACTTGCTTTGATCATAACTCTTGAACCGTAAGTCCGATTGACGCACGGTTTAAAGCGTTGGAAAGCTTATTCAATGCTATTTATGAATATGGAAAAATCCCATTGCTGGAACACCTACAAAAATAAATGAAAATCAATTAAACTCAATGATATTTACACGGTACCGCACTATACACCGAAAACGTAAAGTAAACGTATTTACGAACAAAGCGGGGTTTATTCAACCAATTTTAACACAAAGTAATGATAAGTGCAACAAAACTTATATACAAAAATAGGTACATTTTGCACTTATCAAACTCTCCCCAACTTACATAATTGTTTGTCCACAAACAAAAATCAAACAAACTTGAAAATGCACAAGCAATATCCAAATAATGACGAATCAACAGGTTTTGAAAAACGAAAATGAATGAATGGTTTAAATGAAAACGGTACACACAAAAAGTAAATACTTACCACTAAACTACGACGACAACATAGTCATGAAACAAATGCAAAATACAAAAATCATGCCAAACATCCTAAAACAACACAAGTTCAAATGTGAATCACACCTAGCAAAAACAATCATCGGTAGATGAAAAACACACAATAAGGTACTTTACACTCACACAACATTCATGCAAACAAAAGACTAAATTATGCATACATCCACAAATTCACATTGAAAATACAAAGGCAAGAATCACAAGGGCTTTTCAAGGTTGTAGCGTGGTCGGGTAAACAAACAAGGGGCAATTCCTAAAGCTAATTAAAACAAAAACTTGCCTAAACCTAAGGGAGTGAAAACTCACAAAGATTCACGCACAAAATTTCAACCAACTTCTTCCAAAATCCCAAGTGCTACACAACACACAATACTTATTTAGCACAATTATTGAAACTCTTCTTGTTTCCTTTTTCAAGGATTTTTCTTTTTCTTCCTTTTTCACTTTTTTCTTTTCTTTTTCATATTTTTCTCTATTTTTTCTTTTCTTTTTCAATCCTCATAGAATTCAAACAATGAGTATACAATCATCCTCTCCCCAACTTGAATTCAACTGCACCATCATGTGAATACTCCTTACTTTCTAAGGCAAGGAAAAAATTCAAACAACAACACATAGTTGAGGTCCAAGAAAAAACAAAATCCATTCAAAAATAAGTGAACTAAATACTTATAGACAAGCATTAAGTTCAAATAGAAACATGGATCAAAAAGCTCAAAGGGGTTACAAATGATCACACACTCACAAGGTGAATTGACTATTTGGCTATGGTGGTTGTGCTCAAAATGAAACAATTGCCTTGATCCTTTTCATGCATTCATATAATCAACACAAATAAAAGATTCAACATAATAAAATCCAGTTATAACAAGAATGTTGGTTCTCCGCGCATATATGAACAATGGAAAGCCACCTCACAAAAAAGTTGTGAACTAAAGTGATTCACAATAGAACAAGTATACAAAAGAATGGAATGCATGGAAGTTTGTAAGATGCCTAAGTATCATGAATATGCTAAAGTATAGAAAGCGATAAATACATACCTCAGACGTGTACAAAACTTAACAATATCATTACCAAACATCCGCAAGTTAAAACGAACCAACTTGGAAAATCACAAAAGCATCCTCAAATAAGTCAATCAAAATTTGTGAGCAAACAACAACCAAAAACATTAGAAATGAAAAACAATAAAAACATGCTTGTTTTACGTCGTAAGCTCGACGCCTTTACGGTGCTTAATTAGAAACTTCCTCCATTCATGCCATGGTGATGTCTCACCGCGCAACCAAAAGCAAGCATCCTAACCAAACACTTAAACAAACGTTAATCTACAAGTATCACTATAACAAGTGAAAATATACAATATATACGATATTTACAAAACTCAAAAACAAAGAAACTATCGCAATGCGATTCAATATCAAAACCAATCCCCGACAACGACGCCATTTTGTTGAATGCAATATAGGGCAAGCAAGCAAAAATATTTATTTTCGGAAGAATTCCCTCCGGGATTTATGTCGTGTCCATAGAGATCGGTTCGAGGGAAAGAATGTCGTTCGACAGTCTCTCGCGTTTATGAGTTTGGTTTTGAATGGTTTCAAACAAGAAAATAGAAAAGTAAACATTAAAACATAAAACAAATTCATTCTTCAGAGAGAAAAACTCATCCGACAATGCATATAAATCACTCCTCACAAACTTAAACTTACCGACCAGTTATACTCCACCTACAATACTCCTCAATATCACCCAACATCGCTCACAACAAAGATTATGTCTAACGCACAGTTGAGATAACAACCGTGTCACTCTCTTCGTCACTCTCACGAGCGAAGCCTCGAAACACGGAAGGCATTAAGCTTCGACGCCTATTGAAGATTGTTAGCTCTAAATCTATCTCTAGAATCTAGAAACTAACAGACAATCATCCCTAATCGAAGTTTGCGATGGTTATCTCTAACGCAACCCAAACCCCGCGCATAAAGCAAAAATCAGAGACAATCACCAATAAAGATTTGTAAAGCAAGTTTTATACAACGCCATGGGCGACAAATATACATGAGATCATAGTCAATACATATACAAAACCCAACAAAGAAGAAAGACATGAAGAAGAAAAGAAATGAACCAAACACTTCACGGATTGTCGGAGCCGATCGATGAGAAATCCACCTCGGATCATCCACATGCAAGCTTCCATGTTGTTTTCTAAGCTAATCTACTGAAAAAATGAAGTTTGATGGAGTTGGAGCAAGAATCCCCAAAACCATCCTCTAAAAAATGATGAAAAATGACAAAAATAGGCAAAAGTTACTGCCCAGATTCGCACTGCGAGTCCCCGTTCGCACTGCGAACATAAACCGCCTTTGCAACGTCAAAAACAGTGTTTTTCACACTTCTGGACATTATTCATTCGCCCCCGGGTTCGCAGTGCGAGTGCGCCGGCGAGTGCTCGCCACGGGGGTTCGCATTGCGAACATGACAGTATGGCAGAACTTGTTTTGATCATAACTCTTGAACCGTAAGTCCGATTGACGCACGGTTTGAAGCGTTGGAAAGATTATTCAATGCTATTTATGAATATGGAAAAATCCCATTGCTGGAACACCTACAAAAATAAATGAAAATCAATTAAACTCAATGATATTTACACGGTACCGCACTATACACCGAACACGTAAAGTAAACGTATTTACGAACAAAGCGGGGTTTATTCAACCAATTTTAACACAAAGTAATGATAAATGAAACAAAACTTATATACAAAAATAGATACATTTGGCACTTATCAACTAGTCCCCGCTCTGAACTAGCGAACGTTCCTCTTTCACAACCACAACACATATGATGCATGACACAAAAATTGCAATACATTACCACTTTGATTGTACATAAATACACATTAACAAAGATGGAAACAACCCCACTATGACTGTAAACACAATCCACAAGTACTCATCATTTCCCCATAAAATTATACATATTACTCATTCATGTATATTATCACTCAATTAATTATATAATTTATTTAATTAACTCATACTTGTAACGCCCCGTTATATTTTAAATTATTTTTCATAATTTAATTACGTGAAGTTGTGTGTAAGATTGTGATTATGTGTGTTTTGTTGTGTCTGGGGAAGCCCTTGGTGTGGGGTAGTGACCTTAAGAGTAGACCTTGAGGGTGGAGAAGTGTGTGAGCATTGAGCAGAGATTGGTGGTGTGAGAAGTAAAACTAAATAGAATATATTAGTGATAATTAGTTAATTATTTAATATTAGGTGAATATTAATTTAATTAAATATTGTTGAGAATTATTATTATTATTATTTTAATTAGATGGGATAAAAAGTAATAATAATATAATGAAATAAAATAAAATGAGAGATTAAGTATGTAGAGATTTAAAGGGCATGATTGTAATTGCATGAGGGTGAGTGAGGGTAAAAGAGGAAAACCATAGTTGAGGGATTTTATAAAGGAATTGGAGAAGGTTAGAGTTAGTTTTTGATCGTACGCGAATTTGGAATTGAAAGTGAAAGAGGCTAGGGAAAGGAAGAGGAAGAACTCCGTTAGAGAAGGGAAAAGCTCATCAAATCTAAGGTAAGGGCGGGGTTCTGATCTTGTAAGGGTTAGTATGTTGAATGATGGGTAAAAGTTAGGTTTTGTCTTATGGGTGGAATTTTGTTCTATGTTATGATTGCTATGAATAATTAATAAATGATGAAATTTTTAGTTGATTTGTGATAAATGATGATTTGTTAACTGATATGTGATGATTCTTTACCTATAGGTGTGTGTGGTGTTTCTGTTTTAGAAATTGTTGAAAGTCCTCCATTGTTGAGTTTTGGAGTTTCGAGTCGAAAGTATGAAATTGATGAGGATATGTTGTTAATCCATGAGTAAAATATAGTATAATTGAAGTTTAGGATGTTATTTTGGTATAAAATTGGGTCTATGATGATGGGGTTTAGTGGCATAGGCTTTGGTATGAAAAAATGGTGTGAAATGTCTTTTAAAAATAAGTGATTTTTAGGGTTAGGAACAACGTGCGTCGACCTCCAAGATCCCCTGGGTCAAACTGATGCTACCCGAATGTAATATTGTTGAAATTTGAATAGTATGTGTCGACTCACTGGCCTTGCGTCGACCTATGTACCCTGCGCGTCGACCATGGGGTCGACTCATAGGCAGAAAAAATGCCAGAAACGGTTTCGATCATAACTTTTTAACCGTTAATCCAAATGACGAAGCGTTGGAAAGCTAATAAGTATAACTTTAACATGGTATAATTATATGAATTATTTTACTAAATTTTTTATGTCTAATATCTTGAAGAATGTGATTGTTGCTTGTTGTGTACCTTAAGAAGTCGTGTCGTAAGCGACAAATCTTGAGTGTTGTTGTCAAGATGTTAATGCTGTTGTTGTGATGTCAATGATGGTAATATGAAGATGTTTTGATGATGTTGTTGTGATGTTAATTATTGTAATATGAAGATGTTTTGATGATGTTGTTTTGATGTTAATGATGGTAATATGAAGATGTTTTAATGATGTTGTTGTGATGTTAATGATGGTAAAATGAGTATGTTTTAATGATGTTGTGGTGATTGCATAATATATATATACTGTATGAATTATATTTTGTGCTTGTTGGCCAATTAGGGCGTGGTGTATAATAACCATAGTGGTGGGTTATTGTGCACGATGATGTTGTTGTTGTTGTATGCATAAGTAGTCATATTTCATACATCGTGGACAAATGGTCCGTTGTTTGTGAGCCTAAAATCCCATTGTGTGGATTGGGCCGGTAGCTGATTTAGAGGTGATGCATTAGTGAGTGGTTCTGATCCTAGGAGGTGGGGATCAGAACGGTGAACTTGAGTGTTCACTAAAATTGGTACCACGTGCATAAGCATTGAGTCGGGTGTGAGTCTCATTGCATTATATGTTATCCATGTTGCTATTTTGATAAATATGTGGTGTTGTGTGATTGATCGATTTGTTATCGTGTGATTTCCTGTCGGTTGGTGAATAATTGGAGATGATATTGTTGGGTGATTGATGTGAGATGTTTAGTTAAATTGTTGTTGTAATTAACTTAATGCATGTCATTTAATATGATTTCCTTTATAATATCATGATATCTCACCCCTTCTGTTTGAATATTGCCTCCGCGTGGGTAATGTGTAGATAATCCGCAGTAGGAGCTCAGATGTGAGTGGAAGATGAAGTCTTTCGTTTATTCTTTTAGTTTGGCGTCTGCTCTGATATGTAACACTAGGGTTATGGAACGTTGCATGCTTTTTATTATTGGTGGTTGATTAACATGTTTTAATTCCTATGAATGTTGTTTCTTTATGACACTATGAATCATGCTATGCCTCGAGTTGTTAACTTGAATGAGTAAATGTTGTTTTCGTTGCTATATGAATTAACCTTCAGCTATGTTTTGTTGATAATGTTATTATAATTTTTTTTTAAAAGGACATGTGTTACATATCTACTTGAATGAGTAAGTGAATGTTGAAAGTGTGACATTCCTAAATATGTTTTTGTGGATAATTACTTGGATTTTATTTATATTATGCGGGGGGTTATTTAGGGTGTTACATAGTGGTATTAGAGCAGGTCAGTCCGTCCGATGAGGTTTTTTAATTATGTTATTCCCTAGTATGCGAAATGTGTGTGAAAACACTGTCGATGCTTGTTTTGTTTTCATTTGCATGTTGGGAATGAAACAAGTGGGGAGAAGCATCTGCTTCTCTTGAATATTCCAACTGTTGAGAGCTTGGATATCGTGTTGCTACATGCAAGAATGCATTGTTGGATAGTTCAAATGTTTTGAGAATGGTGTGATCCTTGAGGGAAGACAGTCAAGTGTTCTCGTTGGTCGTTTCCTGGTGATGGGGAAGGCGATGTTTTGGTTAGAGATGGGCCAGTGGTGTGTGGAGTATCCTGACATGTTTCCTAAGGATGGGCAGAGTTTGGCTTTAGTTGGGACCAGTTGATGTTAGTCTTGATGCATATTGGTGGGAATTAAACCATGTGCATACCAATCGTTTGGATGGTGGTGTGGTGTGGTGTTGATTGCGAGAGCTCAGGAAATGCCGAAGCTATGTTGTTTCTGACACTGAAGAGTTGTGGATTCGTGATTCCGTATGCTGGCTAAGTTCGAATGTCTTTAGAGAGAACGATCAGGTATCGTTGATGTTGGATTCTCCGAGAATAGAGAGCGATGTGATGGCAAGTGTTATACTAGTGGTGTGTGATATCTAATGCTTCTTGAAATATATCTGTGACTTTTCTTCTGACCGTGAAGTCGAATTCAATGAAGGTAGAGAGTTTTCTATCCTCTATGCAGGTAGAAGGATTCTTGGAAGGTGAGGCTTGAGTGGAAGGGCTTGTCGTTCCTTCTATGAAGGGAGAAATGGTTATCGAAACTCCTGCTAAGGGATCGGTGGCTACTTCTCTTGTTTACTTGAATTGTGCTTTGAGAATCTTTGATAGGGATTTCAGTGTGGATCTTATTTGCTTACCGCTGATGAATCTCAATATTATCTTGGGAATGAACTGGTTAATGTTTAACCATGTTCAGATTAATTTTTTTAATCAATCGGCGTGGTTTCCTACTCCTGGTGATGAGGAGGGAGTTGATTTATTATCTAGGGAAGAGTTGAAGGAGATTTTAGAAGACGACACTCAGGTGTTTGTGATGTTCGCATCGCTATCTGTTGACAGCCAAGCTATGATCGATGAAGTGTGAAGACTCTAAAGATTTGACTTAAATTTTGGTAAAACTCATTGTCAAACAAAAGGATTCAACATCAAGAAATCTTCCAAACACAAAGATGTTGAAGGAGATGTCACGACATGAAGACTCGACATCTGGACTGCTATAATAGATTGTTTAAATCTGTTTCAAATCTGTTCCAAGTTTCTAGGCGCGTTTAGCAGTGGATCAAGGAATGATTTGTTTGAAGATTTGAAGCCCAACTGGAGACTCTATATATGAAGACTTAGACCTAGGGTTTTCTATGTACCTTGAATGCCTTTTGTAACCTAGTTCTCTTGTGTAAAAATAAGGGTTTAGGGTTTTGAGAGTCGTTGGCTCTCTAGGTTGTATGTCTCCCTTTGTATCAGTTGATGCATTGTGTCAGATATAGGTGTCGCACAGATCCATAAGCCTTGAGGTATTGGATTGTGCATTGTTCTTAGATGAATCTTTTAAGCAAATTCGAGTTAGCTTGTTTGTCAAGTATGCTTGACAGAATTCTGTATTGGCAGGAATGATGTAGATATCACAGTTTGTGATTAAGGGAAATGAGTGGGGTATCTAATATCAAAGAGGTTGTTCTTTGGTAAAGATCTTCATTGGGTAGAGATTATGATATAAAGTTGTAAACGGGGGAGTTTAGCTTTGTAATAATTCTATAGATAGTGAAGTTTTCTTCCTGGATTGGTATCCCCCAGATGTAGGTGAATTGCACCAAACTGGGTTAACAATTTCTGTGTTCTTTATCATTCTGCAAATTTAATTATTCTGTTAGGGTTCTTGATAAACATTGTGGATCAGATGTCATAACATCTGGGATTCTGCAGTTCTGATATTCTGCAGTTGTTGTGTTGTAGTTCTTCACAATTTTCTTCAAGTTATCAAGTCCTTATATAGCCAGTAAAAGATCCCTTGGAGGGAAAATCAGGAATAATATCCTTGAGTGAGCTGGCGACTTGAAAGAATGTCGTTACGTAGGGATGAAAATCGTACACCAAAGTTGTATTTTTCACCACAAAATCAGAGTAGTTGAATGGTAGTGGAATGGAACATTTTGATCACTAGGTCTTCAGAGCTTTAGCACTTGTTCACCAGAACGTTGTCTTGAGAATCTTTAGCACTTAGTCTTCAGAAACTTAAGTCTTCAGAGTCTTCAGAACTTTGTTCAGCAGAACCTTATCTTCAGAGTCTTTAGCACTTAGTCTTCAGAAGAGAACAACTTCAGAAGCTAGAAAGCCTTCAGAAGTAAATCATCAGAGTCACGCTCAGAGGAAGAATCCAAGAGAGCATTGCAGCAGCAATATATTATCTTCTTAGAATCTTTCTTAATGTGAGTAGGTACAGAAGCAGACTTGCTTCTTTGGCGAAGAAGCGACTTTTGTCATACCAGAATGATGTTGCATATGGTCTCTATCAGAGTCAAAACCTATTTGTTAAGACTTCAGAATAACAAACCGTTAGAGTACCAAAATGGTTTTCACACAAATACTACCTTGTTATTTTCAAAACTTAGAGATAACCAGTAGAACCAAATCTTGTTCTAACAATATCCCCCTTTTTGATAATGACAAAACAACGTATTTTGATGAAACAATTTTGTACAAAAATAATCAATAGGTGATGACAAAGATACGTTTAGAATGTCAGAATTATGATTCAGAGAACAAGATATTTTTATCAAAATAATTTCTTCATTACTACTCCCCCTTTTTTCCATAATAAAAAAGGTAAACAAAACAAAAACAAAATATCTAAGGGGTAGCCTAAAAAGTATCTAAGGTTGAGGAGGAGGGAGCCTCTGAAGAATCTGAGCAAGAATATTCTGAATGTTAGATGTAACTTTATCTTGCTTATCCATTCTAGTTTTGAATAACTCTTGTTCCTTCTGAATGTTTTCCAGAGTCTTCAACACTAGATCAAAAGTAGGGTTATCAGAGCTTTCAACAGCGTTCAAAGCATCTTCATGATTCTTCATTGCAGTTTCTCTCTCTATAGAGCTTCCTTAGCTTGTCTTTCTGCTGATTCTCTTTCGGCAGCTAACTTTTCTTCAGCTTCTCTCTGAGGTTCCAATCTTTCTTCTTCTTTATGGATAAAGTGTTCTTTTGTTTGAGCAAAAATATTTTTGATCTTTAGAAACTCCAAATACATCCATCGATTGAATTGATTCCAAGTAGCACCCAGAGCAGAAGGGTCAGCGTTTGAACTGGATTCATCAGAAAGTTTCTTGACTCTCCTAACTGCATTGTCTTTAAAAATAGAAATGACTTCATCAAGGTTAGGAGGGGGAAGATCAAAAGGTTGATGTTCAGGAAATGTTTGGGTTTCTTCATCAAAAGCAACTAGATTGGAAAGTGTTGGTTCAGAGTCTGAATCAGAGTTTGTTTTCGATGATGAAGGGTCAAGATTATCAGAGATGGTTATTACATTTACGTGTGGAGAGGTTGAGGATGTGGGTGATTAAGGGTTGGTTGTTGCAATAGGTTCTGTTGGAATTTCTCCAGAAATGGGTTGAGTGATTATGTTAGATGTTAATGGTAAAGATGTGGTGGGAGTTAATGGTAAAGATATGGTGGGAGTTAATTGTAAAGATATGGTCGGAGTTAATTGAGTGGAAGTGGTTTGAAAAAAAAGTTGTGTAGATGGTGCAAAAGATGGAAATATCTGAGATGATGGTGGTTCAGAAAGAGGGATGGATGAGGTTGTAACTATGGTTGAAAATATTGGAGGTGGTGTTGGAATAGATGAATACACATTTCTATTAGTAAGAATAGATGCAGTCATAAAAGAGACAGTAGACTTACTTGTCGGTTCTGGATAAGATGCCAGTGAAGTATTCTTCGTGCTGGCTTCATCTAGATGCAAACATTTCTTTTGCTTCTTAACAATATTCTTCTGAGGGGTCTTGTTATGGGGTCTCTTCTTCCTCATCTGATCAGGGAATGTATCTGGTAGATCTTCAAACAAGAATCCAGATAAATCATATCCTTCAACTTCACGCATCTTAATGTACTCCACTATAGCTTCTATAGAGTCAATCTTGGTGAATAGACGTAATTCATTGATTATCATTCTTCTTGACTTCAAACTGTCTGAATCTGTAGCCATACTTAGTTTAACTCTTATCTCGTTTATAATTTGCATCCGCTTCAGATTTATGCTATTCAGAGGTGTTCAAGTTATAATTTCTAATTCTTCTTTGAATTTCAAATTTGCCAGATGATCAACCATACCACTTTCAATCAGAATATTTGAGATAAGTCTACCAAGAGGAATGTAGTTTCTAGGCTTCTTTCCATCATTTCTGGTTTCCCTTACAAAATCTCTGAGATATTTGAAGAGAATGGAAGGAAGATAGATCTTTTCACCTTTCAGCAGATAATACAACATGTATTTCTGATCAGTGTTGATGAAGTCAGATGAACTTGATGAAGGTCTATGATGGATACAACCTAGAATGATCCTGAGCCAGACGTGAAGCTCTTTAGACAGATCCTGGCTCTTAAAGGGTAGCTCTCCATCAGATGATTGAGTGAAGATGGATGGGTTTATCACTTCAGAAAGAAACTTTGACTTTGAATTTATTTTATAGATACACTTTCCACCAGCGTTCTCTATTCCAAGTAAGGTAGCGATAGATTTCTCCATGATGACAAATTTGTTTCCCAAAACATATGACACAATGAAGTGATCATCAGCATCAGAAAATCTCCAGAATTCCTTGATTAGGTTTGGGAAGATGGGACCGTAGAGACGATCAAAGTAATTTCTCTAATCTTGAACATTCAGTTCCTAAAACAAATCTACTCCATTATCAAACAGGTTATCAAAATCTACCAACCATTCACAAAGAACTTCCAATTCTTCAAAAGGAGTCGAGATATGAATGTGAGATGGACGATCCACAATATGAACTTCAACTAGTTTCTGGATGGTAGATAATGATTGATGTAGCGACATCGAAGTAGTTTGAGCAGCAGTAGAAACCATTTGAGATGATTCTGCATGTTGTGATCGTTGAGAGAAGTTGTACACACTTTGTTGTTGAGCATCCATTGATGAAGATGATGAAGTTACAAAACACAAAGGGTTTTTAGGGTTTCTAAGAAAAAAAGTGTGGGAAGTGAAATAGTAGTGTAGTGTGTGATAGTGAGATAGTGAGTATTTAAAGAGAGAAGTTGATGATTACAAAAACAGGGAGTAATTATTTTAAAACCTAGTCTCACTAAATATCAATGCTCAAGGTGTCACTTCAATAGTAAGGTATGATTTGATATTGGACAAGTGTCACAAGAAATCATAGTGTACCGAGCATCAGGGTTGGTGATCATCCTTGTCAGTCCTCCGTACTTAGCTCTGAAAGCATCAGGGTTGGTGATCATCCTTGCCAACCCTCTTAAATCCTCTAGTTTTGGAACCTTGAAGGTGTACTTGTGAGTCTTCCTTCTACAGAAATCCATAACGCAATCTTTCTCTCTGATATTTGCAATCATTGTCTTAGTTTATTTGAAAAAGAGAGACTAGAAGAGAAATTTTTTTTTAACGTTTTTTTAGATGGAATGAATGCATGGATGCAACACACAAGAACATAGAAAAAACATGGGGTCAAAGGTTCGGTGTCATGAAGTCATGGCTCTACCCATCCCCAAAGGTTGTACTGGTGATTTTTTGTACCTGTCCTCAAAATCATTGACCCCTCTTGGGATAACAACAGCAGGCTGGTTCATCCGAGCGAGCTGCAGTATCTTAGAGTAATCTCAAATGAGGGTAGTATCGCGTGACAACTATTTCTGATATCTTCTGTACTAAAAAATAGTAACATGGTCTCAGTCTACTAAAATCCTCAGTTTCTTAGATACCATAATCGAACAATCTGCTTTCAATAACCGAAGACGTATAGGCATTGAATCCGCAAAGGGTATCTCCACTGATTCGATGGTCGACCGGGGTCTCTTATTTGGGAGTCACTCCCTGTAATATTACCCGTCTACTGCGATCACTTATCTTAGGTGTCACTCAAACTTTCCAGATGCGGCATCACCCGCAGTCCCATTAGCAGAAAAAGTAAACACAAATATCAATTAGGAAAAGCAGTATATATATTTATTCCTAAAACTAACATCCTAGACCTCTTAAGAGGTATAATCCTAATTTTATATAGACAATGACTCCGCAGCAAAGTCGCCATTTTCTGTTGGAAAATGGGGACGATGCCCCAAAGATCATTTCAAGGAGTCCCCAGTAGAGTCGCCATTTTACTGTAGCGAGTGATTTTTGTGGGTGACGCGACCACCTTGTCGCTGGGTTTTCCTCACCGCAATGAGGAGGAGGGGGTGCTACTTTCTAATTTCTTATTTATCCTATGAAGCTGGAAAGGAAGGGGAAGCTATCTAAAACTAACCTTGCACGCGAATGTTTAACTAAACAAATGATTTAAAGAGATTCGGGGAGTCGGGGTCAGGTTATACAATGGGAAGTTGTCAATTACCCATCTTATATGTGGTTATCCACAGGATATTAGCTTTAGGTCTCACATTGTAATTGATAGTGTTTATTTGGGAAAGTTTCTTGGGAAGTATGAGTGAGTTGATGCTGATGTTTGGGTGATTTTGGTAAGGTACTAGACCTAATGTTTGATGGGTATAAAGGTACTGGACCTAGGTTTTTTGATTAGTATGCTCGTTAAGATTTCGCAATCTTATGCCTACTGTAGCGAGCAATTTGTGTCGGTGACGCGACCACCTTATCGTTGGGTTTTCCTCACCGCAATGAGGAGGAGTGGGTTCTACTTTCTGATTTCTTGTTTATCCCATGAAGCTGGAAGGGAAAGGGAAGGTATCTAAAACTAACCTTCCACGCGAATGTCTAACAGGACAAGCGCTTAAAGAAATTGGGGGTCCGGGGTCAGGTTATTCAATGGGCAGTTATTAGTTACCCATCCTATATATGGTTATCCACAGGATATTAGCTTTAGGTTTTGCTTTGTACTTGATGGTGTTTATCTGTTAATGGGTTAGGAAAGTTTGATTGAGTGAGTTTTTGTTGATGTTTTTGATAAGGTGTTGGACCTAAGTTTTGATTGGTGTATGAAGGTACTGGACCTAGAGTTTTTGATTAGTATGCTCGCAAAGATTTTGCAATCTTATGCCTACGTATTCCAGTTTAAACGAAACCGGGAAATCAGAACAATCGTAGTTCCTCCTATTCTAAGGGAGGAAAAAGATGTTTTGGTGTCTTGTTCAAAGGCCAAGATAGAGGCTAAACGGAGTATTTGTGTCTTGTTCAAAGCCCAAGATTGAAGATAAAAGGTTGACTGAAAGAGAATTTGTTATCTCTAAAGAGGGATTGTTGATTTTTATGTACCTTGATCAAAGCCCAAGGTTGAAGCTAAGAGGTTGATTGACTCCAATAGGGAAGTCCTTATGCAAAGCCTAAGAGGAGGCTGTATGAGACCGACTCAGCAAGAGAGTGGATATATTCGTGTCTTGTACAAAGCCCAAGATAGATGCTAAAAGAGACTGACTCTTTGGGGATATCCTTGTATGAAGCCTAAAAGGGGGCTGTATGAGACCGACTCAGCAAGAGAGTGGATATATTGGTGTCTTGTACAAAGCCCAAGACGGAGGCTAAAAGAGACTGACTCTTTGGGGATATCCTTGTATGAAGCCTAAGAGGAGGCTAACTCCACTGGGGAGGTACTTATCTATCTTGTATGAACCCAAGATTGAGGAGAAAAAGGGTTTGACTCAACAAGAGAGTGATTTTATCTGTCTCGTACGAAGCCCGAGATTGAGGATAAAAAAGGTTGACTCAACAAGAGAGTGCTATTTATTTGTCTCATATGAAGCCCGAGATTGAGGCTAAAAATGGTTGACTCAACAAGAGAGTCTGGAACGTGATTGACTCAACAAGAGAGTCTGAAAAGTGGTTGACTCAACAAGAGAGTCTGAAAAGGTGATTGACTCAACAAGAGAGTCTGAGAAGTAGTTGATTGACTCAACAAGAGAGTCTGAAAAGTAGTTGATTAACTCAATAAGAGAGTCTGAAAAGGATAGATCCGCTGGGGAGAATCATTGTACGAAGCCCAAGAGAAGGTTGACTTTCCTGAGGAAAGGATCATTATACAAAGCCTAAGAGGGGGCTATCTTTTGTAGGGGATAATTGAGATCCCGAGGCATGTCCAAATAGGGAAACCAACTCTTGCAGGGGAATGCAGAAGAGTTGATAGATCAGAAACCCTGAGATTCTGATTTGAGATAGTGTTATATGATGATAAACTGACCCTGGTTGAGGGATTTTAGGAGAGAGACTGGGTTTTAGAACCCATGAGTTTTAACTCAGCAAGAGAGTAATCCAGAATCCTGGGTTTCTTCCTATGTTTGTAGGGAACTTGAGAATGTCTTTGAGACTCAAGGAGGGGATTTAGACTATCCAAGTCTATTAGTGTGGTCTATCTTTGTACAATGCCCAAGAGGAGGCCGACTCATTTAAGGGATGAATATCAACCCTAAAATTGGTCTGAGGGCTTTTTGGTGACTCTTTTTAGAAAGACAGCTCTAGCAAAGGATGACTAAGTTCTGTCCTATACCTCTAAGAGGTCGTGAGGGTCCTTGTATGAAGCCCAAGAGAAGGCATGAGAACTTTTAAGAAGCTGACGGGTCCTTGTACAAAGCCCAAGAGGAGGCGGGGATGCTTTTAGGAAGCCTGTGGGTCCCTAAACTAAGAGAAATTCAAGAAATGCAATTCATAGAGAAGAGATCATTCCAGGAAAGTTTGAGTATTTGGAAGAAACTCAAGAGATGCTATTCACGGAGAATAGATCAACTTCGGGGAGTAGAATTTCTTTGATAATTTCTAGGGGTGACAGTCTGAGAAAAGGTTCACTGAGAATACTGCCTTTCTCTTTAATCCATATTGATTAACCCTAAGAGAAGGGAAGACTGTATCTGGAAATCCTATGGGGATCTAGTTTTGACTGTATTTAAGAGTGACCAACATGGCTTTACGTAGTTCTAGACCTAGTTGCCGGGGAAAACTCTAAATAACTATACTAGTATATATACAGTTGATATATGACAAGTATTTAAAGGAGTATGAAAGAAGACTAACCATGCACAGCTTCCCACAATACAGTATATATATTTGACATGTATTTAAAAAAAATGAAAGAAGACTAACCATGCGCAGCTTCCCACAATACAATTATATATATTAAAGCGAGTAAACGAAAGCGGATAAAAACTTACAGGTGAGCAAGCTTCCATGTTGTTTTGTTAGTTGTTCAAAGAAATTAAAGAAAGTTTTGATAACAACTGTATATTTGAATCTAAATCAAAAGGGAAATTGTTTTGAAAAGATTGTTGGGGCCTATACTCAAAGAGAGGCCCAAGGTTTAATAGTGATCGCACCGTCGTTTTGAAAATCGCAGAGGGACTTATACAATGACTGAGGCCCACAGAGGTTTATTTACAAAAGGGTTGGGTCTTACGACTCAAGGAGATTCCCAAGGATGATTTTGAAAAATAAAGATGGGACTTACAACACGAGGGTAGGCCCAGATGGTTTATTTTAAAATGGCAATCGCGCCGAGGTTTTTGTAAACACAGTGGGTCTTATACAATGTATGAGGCCCAACAAGGTATCTTATTTACAAGGAATGGGTCTTACACTCTATTAGAGGCCCACAAGTGTTTTTGTACAAGTGATGGGGCTTACAACTCAAGGAGAGGCCCGAGTGATTTTAAACTGGCGATCGTGCCGAGATTTTTTATTGTGTCGGGACTTATACAATATCTGAGGCCCAAAAATTGTTTATGTACAACAAGGGTTGGGTCTTACACTCTATTAGAGGCCCATGAGTGTTTGAAAAAGATTTGTTAGGGTGAACATCAAAGAAACCCTAGTTTTTGAATTAAAATGGCATTTTTCAAAGGTAATTTAAATAATAAATGATAAAATATCAATTATATTCAAAAACAAGTTGTACACTTTGGAAAATATTTTGGAAAATCAAGTTTAATCATATGAAAGCTTAAAATCCAATTAATTTTGAAAGATCAAAGTGTGAATTTCATTTAAAAAATGTTTAAAAACAAATAAAATGAAATTAATTACAAAAATTCTAATTATATTAAATAAATAATATAAATTGGATTTTTTTGTGGAATAAATTATTTTAACATTTTTGTGATTTTTTGCAAAAAGAACCAATCAAAAATAATTTAAAGTGAGAAAGAAATTAATATTTCAAGTTATTAACAAAAATAATATGAAAAATAATTAAATAGGACAAGTGATAAAAAAGAGGTCTGGGGCAAGGGGGATTCGAACCCCAAGTGAAAATTATATAGTAAAACAAGTTCAATTTCTGAAGCATGGCGCCATGGCCATCTTCAACCTCAAGCTCAGATACGTGAATGCCCATATCTCATTCATCTCTCAACCATTTCACATGATCCAAATATGAAAATCATGCATTTTCAGATGAGGAACATAATGGAAATACCCAATTTTATTGAAATTAATTGAATCAGAACATATCATGATAAAACCTGAAGAACTCTAAAATTGGCATGAACTCAATGAAATCCTATACACGAATTGTAAACAACAATTGATTGAGGGTAAATGATTTACAAACATTCAGAAACATAATGGTAATAAGAAAACATGTTTATGATGCAAGATTCATTGAGTTTGACAGTTAAAGTTTTACCTCTGCAAGTGAGAATCGAATTCTGGTTTGGAGGTGTTACAGATGAGTTCCAACGATTTAGATAGCTTTCTTGTACCTCAATGGATGTGTTTGAATGCTTAGGTTGATTCTAAAACCTCTGGATTGATCAACCTGATTCCTTCTGTAGCAAGTCATGAGTTTTGTGCAATTAAGTGGCCATTTGGTGATTTTGATGTTATAGTTGGGAGGTGAGTGTTTAGACACCTTTTATATGTTATATGTGATGTGTGTGAATCATTGGTTTGAGTTGCATTGGCCTCCAACTCAAAACCTGATAGTGCTTTCTCAAGAACAATGAAATTTGTAGTTTAAGAAGGAAATTAGAGAAAGCAATGTTGTAAGCTGCTTTGGTGTAGTTTGAATGATCAGTTAGGACCTCTATTTATAGTGGATCAACTCTTGTCTTGGAGGAATAGTGAATGGCTGCTGGATCAGATCACATTCAATGGATTTGGCTTGGTGGCATTTCTTCTCATGCAAGGCAAACTAGCCTCTCCCAAGAGCAGGGCTATGTCTTGACCATATCCACATTCTTCAGATGTTTTAATTGTTTTTTAAGTGAGCATCTTGACTTAGTAGAGTGGCTTTATTGAAAGTGTATATTTCACATAAATGCCTTTGAATTAAAGGCATGTGTGCCAAAATGCATTAACCTCAAGTTGGAAGATCCCTCGGCTTTTTTACTCAGTTTAGCAGGTTAGATCAGATGGATTAGGATCAGATTGGATGAATGTGGCATAGAGATCCTAGGCCTTGACTCAGAAATCGTGTAAAGCAAGAAAACATGCAAACTGGTTTTTCATGACAGCCTTGCCATGGAGTTTTGCAGCAGCCATAACTGTTGGCTCAAGCTGAGTTGTTTCATGCCAATAAGTTCCTTAGATTATAGGTGTTAGTTCTTGTATTGGCTGGAATTTTGGTAAAACAAAGCTGAACAATGTTGATGTCATAACATTGGTTCCTAACATTAGCTGTTGCAGGGTTGAAGTTTTTATGCTGATGTTATAAGTGATGTCTTAACATCACTATACCAGAACATCAGAACATCAGATTGTGATGTTTTAGGGTTGCGCGTGTTAGTGAGTTTTGACGAGATCTATTAGAGTGGTTGGATGTGAATATCTTGGAGAAGAGATTGCCAATCAGATATATTTGCAGATTATAGAGCAGATTCAGTAACCAACATTAGGGCTAATTTGGAGAGATTTTAAAAAGATTTGAAGATCAAATTTGTTTTAATATCAGATATTTTTGGAAGAGATCCAAGCCCAAGTTATAAGGGTATAAAAGCAGCCTCAACCCTTATTGGAAGAGGACGAAGAAAAGAGAGCTAAAGACTGAGTGTCATTTGTGTCTTCGTGTGTGTTTTTGTAAACCATTCGTGTGTGAATTAGTGTTACTATTTTGAGTTGTAAGTGTATTCACTCTAGAGCTTTTAAGCAAGAGTGTGTTGTCCTTGATCAAAGCTGTTAAGCAGAATCAAGTTGGGTGGTTAGTGTGTAATCATTGGATTGTATCACTATGGTGAATTAGGGAGTGAGTGGTTTCTCATATCTAAGTGGTTTCTTAGGTAGAAGGTTCATTGGGTAGTGATTAAGTTTAGTAGATGTCAACTGGGATTGTTGAGTCTGTAAATTAATACTACTAATAGTGAAATTCCTCCCTGGCTTGGTAGCCCCCAGACGTAGGTAGTTAGACCGAACTGGGTGAACAATTCTTTGTGTTATTTACTGCTTATTATTGCATTATCCATAGCAGATTGTGTTGTTGTGACATCACACTTAACGTCACACATCTGATACCAGAATTTCAATTGGTATCAGAGCAGGCATCCTGCTCTGCATCTGGGTGAGATCTAAGGCTGATACTTTCTGGTACAATGGACAAGGAGACTGGTGGATTTGTGAATAGACCCCCTATTCTAGATGGCTATAATTATGACTATTGGAAACCAAGGATGGTTACCTTCTTGAAGTCATTAGACAGCAGGGCTTGGAAGGCTATTGTGAAAGAATGGAAACATCCTGTTATTGTGGAAAAGGATGAGAATGGAAAGGAAGTAGAGGGTAGCTCAAAACTGAAACCTGAAGAAGAATGGACCAAGGAAGAAGATGAGCTTGCCCTTGGGAATTCGAAAGCCTTGAATACCATATTCAATGGTGTTGATAAGAACATCTTCAGGTTGATGAACACTTGTGAAGTAGCTAAGGAAGCATGGGATATCTTGAAGACTACTCATGTAGGAACCTCCAAAGTCAAGATGTCAAGACTTCAACTTTTGACAACAAAGTTTGAAAATCTGAAGATAAAGGAGGATGAGACTATCCATGATTTCCACATGAACATCCTAGAGCTGTCAAATGCTTCTAGTGCCCTAGGAGAGAGGATGAGTGAAGAGAAGCTGGTGAGGAAAATTCTTAGATCCCTTCCCAAGAGATATAAGATGAAGGTGACTGCAATTGAAGAAGCTCAAGACATCAGCAAAATGAGGGTTGATGAGCTAATTGGATCTCTTCAAACTTTTGAGTTAGGGTTGAGTGAAGAGGAACCTGAAAAGAAGACCAAGAGTATAGCTTTGGTGTCTAATACTCAAGAAGAGAAGAAAGGGAATGGTGCTGAGTCTCAGGAGGAGCTGTCTCAGGCTATTGTTCTGTTGGGAAGACAATTTAACAAGGTGTTTAAGAGGATGAATAGAAACTACAAACCTAATGTTAAAAACATCTCCTCTGACATCAACAAGTCAAAAGAGAAGGATGAAAAGAAGAATGTTCAAGACAAAGGAGTTCAATGCTTTGAGTGTGAAGGCTATGGTCATGTCAAGAAAGAATGTCCTACATTCCTTAAGAAGCAGAAAAAGGGGTTATCTGTTTCCTGGTCTGATACAGATAGTGAAAGTGAAGAAGAGAATGCCAAGCATGTTAAGGCATTGACTAGACTATGTGCCTCTGATGGAGAGTCTAGTGATGATGAATTGACCTTTGAAGAGCTGGCATCCTCTTATTAAGAGCTGTGTCTGAAAAGTGAGCAGGTCCTTCAAGAAGGGGAGAAGCAGAAGAAGATTATTGGGCAGCTTGAGACTGAGAAAGCTGAACTTAAGAATGAAGTTTTGTTGTTAAAATCCCAGCTTGATCAAATGTCAAAATCCATCAGAATGTTAAATAGTGGAACTGACACTCTGGATAAAATACTTGAAGCTGGAAAATGTGCAGGTGATAAGACTGGTCTAGGATATGAGGGTGAGAAGAAGATATCTGCAGAGGCTAGTTCTTCTGGGGTTAAACAAAACATTCCTCTTCAGCATGAAAAAGGGCATGGTTATGGAGTTAAGAAGGATGTCCCTCACCTTAGGCAACAAAATAATGGAAAGGGCTATGGTCATGTTCCTAAGAAGTTTTTGTCTCAACCCCAAGGAAAGCCAAAGTTTTCTGGAGCTAGACATTATATGCCTCCCCAATACCATAGGAGCATGCAGGATTATAATTTCAAACATAACATGTTCCATCCAATGTCTCAACATCAATGGAAAATGTATGGGTTTGGACCTAATAATGTTGTGCCTCATGGTGATGGCAGAAGAAGGCCACATCATCATGGTAAAAGACAACCTAAGCACTAAAAAAGACTGCCTAGTTATGGGAGAAGACAACAACAATATTTTGACAGATGGCAGCCTCAGCATTATTACAGAAATCATCATCAAGGGGGGAGACATTTCACTCACTTCAGAGAAGAGATTCAAAGAGTAAGATGTTACTATTGTGGTAGAGTTGGCCATATACAATCTTCTTGTTTTAAACTACATGGTTATCCCAAGCATGTTCCTCACCCTAGACACAAGTAGGACAGGCCTCAGACTGTTAAACAATGGATTCCTAAAGCTGCTGTCACATGTCTATTGACTCACTCATCAGTTAGAACCCCAGCTATGGATGGTTGGTATTTTGACAGCGGTTGCTCAATGCATATGACTGGTTTCAAGAATCAGTTGGTAGATATCAGGACTTACTCCACAAAGGATGTAACTTTTGGTAATGGTGAAAAATGGGAAGTTAAAGGAATTCGAAAATTGAATTGTGAGGCTGGACCTAGTCTTGAAAGTGTTCTTCTGGTCAAAGGATTGACTGCTAATTTGATTAGCATTAGTCAGTTATGTGATGAAGGATTCAAGGTTAGCTACACTAAAGATGAATGTTTAGTGACTAATGAGAAGAGTGAAATCATTATGAGGGGAGTTAGATCCATAGATAACTGTTATTTATGGGTTCCTTAAGAGTCCAGCTTATCATGTAATGTCAAGGATGATGTTATAACATCTGAATGTGACATTAGAAGGATCACCAAACAACCTAGTGTTATGCAATAATTCAGAGGAAATATTGAAGAAAACAAGGTTGTAGAGGTTGGTCATTCAGGTATGAAAGGTAATGACGATTTTCCTAAAGGTATGTGTGCTGAAATTTGTGACGTGTTAAGTAGAATTTTGACTAATTGGAAAAGGATTCAAAGGTTAATGAATTATGGTGTGCATTTATTAAATTTCAAAAATTTAAAATGAAATTTGATTTGGTGGGGAAAATACATTTATTGGCCTTTAAGTGACCAACAAAAGCAGTCCCCTTACCTTAGACTATCATTCCCTAATATCACTCTCACACGCTTCTTCAATCTCTACACTCCAAGTCCGTTCATCTTCCCCCCTAAGAACAGGAAGTGCAAAACACTTTTGGTCTTCAGTTGTTGCACAAAAATGATGTCTAAACAAGAGTCATCTCCATCTAAGAAGGCTGCGTCCAAAAGTTCCACTCATGCAAATTCTAGGGTTTCAACAGAAGAAGTATTTGTGGATGAAGCTATGGACATTGCTCTTATCTCTATGATTCCAACTTCAGTAAAGACAAAACCTGAGAAGTATCAACCCAAGAGACGATCAAAAGGTAATACTTCTAATCAATCTGCAAGTAGTAAATTTGATGATAGCGAAAGTAGGGCCTTTGTCACTAGTGTGTTGTTTGGAGACAAACCTACTCCCAGGACTACCACCCCTCTTCCTCAAGTTGTTGAAGAAAGGGTAGATGTGGACAAGAGCATTTATCATATTGTCACAAAAATATTTGAGAAAGGGATCCCTGTGAAGGGAATATCTAGACCTCTGAGTCAAAGGCCTGCTGAATCTGTTAGAGAAGAGGGTGACATTGAGACTTCTGAAACAAATCTTCATAGATTAGTTATTTCAGTCATTGAAAATGCTGAGATTGAAGATGAAGGTGAAGCTGAAGCAGATGGAGAAAGGGATACTCATGATAAAGATGAAGTTGATGTTGAACATGATGTTGAAACATCACCTGCTAGGGATGTTACTCCTAGTCCCAAAGGGAAGAAGAATGCTGTTGTGGTGGATGTTGTTGACTTATCTGATAATGAAGTAATTGGTAATGCTGTTCCTGGGATTGCCAATAGATTGAAGACAAGAAAAGGAAAGACTATTGAATCTTCTCCTAAGATGACAGCTGAAGGCAAGAAGAAAAAGACATTTGTTGTTGGTCCAACTAAATCTTGGAGCAAGGTTGTTGTGTCCTCCAAAAAGAGGAAGGTTAGAGAAGAATATGAATCTGAGTATGATGTTGAGGAAGATGTTCAAGACATCATCCCTGTCAGAAAGTCCATTTTGAAGAGAATTTTTGATAAGGTTCCTGAAGTGCCAGTAGACAACATATCTTTTCATTATGCTAGCAATGCTTCTATGTGGAAATTTGTGTGCCAAAGGAGATTAGCTTTGGAAAGAGAGCTCGGCAAAGATGCATTGGAGATGAAAGAAATTATGGAGCTCATTCATGCTGCTGGACTATTGAAGACTGTGACAAAATTCTCTAAGTGCTATGGTGGACTTGTTAAGGAATTTGTTGTTAACATTCCCATAGACATTGCTGATAAAAGAAGTGTCGACTTCATGAAGGTGTTTGTTAGAGGTAAGTGCATTAATTTCTCTCCTAGTACCATCAATAAGTATCTGGGAAGAGATGATCAAGAGGGTTGTGAACTGGAAGTGACTGATATTGATGTGTGTTAAGAGATCACAGCCACTCAAGTGAAGGTTTGGCCACTGAAAGGTAAATTGACAGCTAGCAAACTCAGTATCAAGTATGCTATTTTGCACAGAATTGGAGCTGCTAACTGGGTGCCTACTAATCACAAAACCACCATAGTTGTGGGATTAGGAAGGTTTATTTATGGTGTTGGGAAAAAGGTCAAGTTCAATTATGGGAATTACATATTTGAGCAAGTTGTGAAGCATGGTGCCACTAATGCTATCAAGATGCCTATAGCATTCCCTTCCCTTGTCTGTGGAATGATCTTAGATCAACATCCTAGAATTCTAACCAGTTCAGATGTAGCATGTAAGAGGGAGTCAGCTCTATCCTTGCATCCCAAGCTGTTTGTTGGGAATCATGTTCCAGACATTATTGTAACATCAAGTTCTGGTGTTAAAAAGGCCAGTACTAAAGCTGAGTTGATTGAAGAATTGAAGACAACATGCAAGGATCTTGATGTGGTTATCAGTACTAGCACTGCTAGGAAGTTGAGAATTGAGCAGATGATCAAATCCTTGGAACAGGGTGAAGATGATGTGAGTGCCAACACTGAAGATTCAGGTTTAGAGGAAGATGAGGAGAATGATGTAGATGGTTCTGATGCTAGTGAAGATTGAAGTGCTGCTTTTATTTTTTTTAGTTTATAGTTTTTGTTTCTGCACATTGTGTGTATCTTGGATCTTGGTTTTGTTCTGTGATTTGTCTTGTCACTTAATGCTGACTTTTGACTGACAATGAGAGCTAGCTTAGGACTATCTGGTAGTTTGTAGGACTAACAGGTTGGTGTTTGTCCAATTATGGCTAAAAAGGGGGAGAGAGTTGCCAAGGTGTGGTTGTGAAGCCTTTTTCTGATATGGTGCAGAAGTTGAAGGGGAGTGTGCATGATTGAACAGCTGGTATGCTGGTTCTTGCTTTGAGGGGGAGTTTGGCTTTGTGCAGCTTGTTATGTGATTGCTGCTGATTGCTGCTGGTTTGAAGTTTTTTTTGAAGTTTTCTGCTGCAGGTACCTCTGATGATGGCAGAGTTTATTTTAGCCAAAATTAGCCAAAGGGGGAGATTGTTAGTTCTTGTATTGGCTGGAATTTTGGTAAAACAAAGTTGAACAATGTTGATGTCATATGTATGATGTCATAACATTGGTTCCTAACATTAGCTGTTGCAGGGTTGAAGTTTTTTATGCTGATGTTATAAGTGATGTCTTGACAACACTATACCAGAACATCAGAACATCAGATTGTGATGTTTTAGGGCTGCGCGTGTTAGTGAGTTTTGAGGAGATCTGTTAGAGTGATTGGATACGAATATCTTGGAGAAGAGATTGCCAATCAGATATATTTGTAGATTATGGAGCAGATTCAGTAACCAACATTAGGGATGATTTGGAGAGATTTTAAAAAGATTTGAAGATCAAATTTGTTTTAATATCAGATATTTTTGGAAGAGATCCAAGCCCAAGTCAAAAGGGTATAAAAGCAGCCTCAACCCTTATTGGAAGAGGACGAAGAAAAGAGAGCTAAAGACTGAGTGTCATTTGTGTCTTCGTGTGTGTTTTTGTAAACCATTCGTGTGTGAATTGGTGTTACTATTTTGAGTTGTAAGTGTATTCACTCTAGAGCTTTTAAGCAAGAGTGTGTTATCGTTGATCAAATTTGTTAAGCAGAATCAAGTTGGGTGGTTAGTGTGTAATCATTGAATTACATCACTGTGGTGAATTAGGGAGTGAGTGGTTTCTCATATCTAAGTGGTTTCTTAGGTAGAAGGTTCATTGGGTAGTGATTAAGTTTAGTAGATGTCAACTGGGATTGTTGAGTCTGTAAATTAATACTACTAATAGTGAAATTCCTCCCTGGCTTGGTAGCCCCCAGAAGTAGGTAGTTAGACTGAACTGGGTGAACAATTCTTTGTGTTATTTACTGCTTGTTATTTCATTGTCCATAGCAGATTGTGTTGTTGTGACATCACACTTAACATCACACATCTGATACCAGAATTTCAATAGGCAATATGGACAACAACTTTGATGTTTACATCTTGAATTGATTCAGCCTAAAACTATGTGAAATAGCCATTCAAGTTTTGGTGTTTCACTTGAAATCTGCCTTGAGCAGAATTTCTTCTAAGTGTTGGAAAAATACACTTTTATGTCTTTTAGTGATTTTGATCCAATCATAACTTGAAATCCATGAGGTATTGGAATGAGATGTAGTTGAAGCTTTTGTAGAGTGTAATGAGAGCTTCCCTCTGAGTTTTGAATGGAAGAGGAAGGCCTTAGGGTTTGGGAGATATGGTCTTGCAAAGTTGGTACCCTAGCCACTTTGTTCCATAACTTAGAAAAATTCTAAGTTTTTTATTGTTACCCATTTTACAAGTTAACTCACTTTCTTTGGTTTTTCTTGATGAATGATGATTCCAATCACACATTAGCATCATTTTAGGGTTAAGGAACCCTGGTTGACCAAAAAATTCAAAAAGTCAAACTTTGACTTTTTGTGCAGTTGACTTTTTCAGCAGATGAAACCTAAACTGTGCGATCCTCTATGAAATCAAGTCATTGACCTAAATCAAACTCAATAGATGGATCCCATAGGGGTTGTAGGGTGTATTGAATCATGTCCCAAGGTTTGGGAGCATGTCTTGGTCAAAATTCAAAGATACAGTTGACTTTTTCAGCAAAATCCTAATTTTGGTTCAGATGAAATTGAAACTTGCGAATCAAGCTTCTTGGATCAATCTATTGTTGCAACTGGATCAATATGGTGTATTGGAGACCCTCAAATCATGTCTTGAGGTCTTGGCTCATGTTTTGTCCCAAAAGTCAACTTAGGGGTGAATTAGGTCAAGAAACCCTAATTCCTAATTTTTGATAAATGCATCCCCTGAGGTTAAATTGACTTGGTGATTGGGTCCATGAGGTCTCTTGGAGTATCTTAGGTTATGATTTGAAGCATTGGCTCAAACCCAGAGGAAAATTTTCATCTGAAGGCCCTAGTCGACCAAAACCCTAATTTGGTGACACTGGCAATCTTGAGGCTTAATCCACTTGGAAGGTAGCAACTTTGTGCTTAGTTCTTGATGTGGGAGTCCTCTTGATCCTTTATAGGTGTTGGAGAGTTTAGACAAGTTGAAGATCATGTCATTCCTTGATCGATCCTTTGTATAAGTGCTCAGAGAGGGCTTGAAACCCTAATTCTTGTTTGTGGTGATTGCTCACCCATCTTTGGGGAGATTAGTTAGGCATAATGGTTCATCCATATTGTGATGATGATTTACACAATGATGGGGAATCTTGGTGGTCAAAATTTGGGGTATGACAGATGCCCCTATTTAATCTTCTTGGACCCGAAGGTGTGAATGGTGAAGGTATTCGGGTATTTGGGGTGCAAGAGGATTAAATATCAGAATACCCAAAATTTTGATGGTGGTTATGAATGGCAGTTTGCTCATCCATCTTCTTTTGCTAAGCAATGATGTTTAGAAAAGGTAAACTTTCCCTCGATCCTGGTCTTCAGCCAAGAAACTGGTCTCAATTTTCTTTTGAAATAAACGTCCCCTAGATCCTAGTTTCCTACCAAGGAACTAGTCTAAGCTTCTGAAATAAACTTCCCCTCGATCCTGGTTTCCTACCAAGGAACTGGTCTCAGTTTCTGAAATAAACTTCCCCTCAATCCTGGTTTCCTACCAAGGAACTGGTCTCAGTTTCTGATATAAACTTCCCCTCGGTCCTGGTTTAATACCAAGGAACTGGTCTCAGTTTCTTTTGTCAATAAACTTTCTTGACAAGGGACGCTGTTTGTTAGCGGTTTTCCTCAAACTTCTCGCCGAATTTTTCTGGGGAGATGCCATTTTATGGGAAAAGCTTTTGATGTCAGACTTGCTGGGGAACCCATTCGTCTGAGTTGTAGAGGTGCACAAACTTCTCTATTTGGAGACACCATTTATCGACTCTACTTGGGAAAACGAGCCTCTTGAGAGACTGCTTTCGGCTTGAGGATATTACATCATACCTTTCTTCGAGATCTTCTCGGAGAAATGCCATATAATGTACCCCAATTTTGAGGTGCTAATGACTTTATTAACATTGACTCTATTGGAGAGAAAAATAAATGTGTTGCTGAGAGCTTTTAGCTGTGAGGCTTTCTTTGGGGATTTTCCTTAATCCGGGAAAGCGAAGATATCATCTTCAATGGAGAAGAGTGACATTTGTCGAGCATTTTCTTGTTTTTCAGAGGTTCAAGTTATTAAAGTGGTCAAGGACCAACTTCAATCCAGAAATAAACTGGAGGAGAAAGATTGTTCAGACACAACATTTCTTGACGAGGAAAGAACTGACAACTCGATTGACAAGAGGACTTCTATCTCTAGGGGACAAGACCGATTAGGGTGATAGTGATGCAATATGAATATGAATGTAAATTAATAGTGCATGATGTATGAATGTTTATGCTGGCAAAACTGATGCGACATACAGACTAGTGGATGAACACGACTGGATACTCGGCCACTGCAGGGGACGAAGAAGTATCGTTTGGTCCAAGTTAGCAATTCTGCCTTGCTTAGGAGGGATAGTCCATGCGGGAAGAAACGTTGGTCGGGCTTAGGAGGTAAGAACTATGCCGGGGATATCAGATGGGAATATCACATCTGATACAGTTAATCCTTCATTCACGTGTACTGGTTCAGAAGGAGTACTTTGATTCTGCACTTTGAAGCTCGATTACTTCTGGAGAAGCGATTGATATTCTTTTGATGTTCAACAGTCAAAAGAAATTGCCATCTTTTTCTTAAAAGCAGAAAAAGTTTGTGACAAGTAAATTCATTTTTGTTTTATTTCAAGAATTGTTTGATCATGTTAAAATGTCGTTCTGTAAAGCTAAAACAAATAAGAATTGCAAACAAAAGCACTAGGGCTCAAATTATATTGATAGGATGGAAATCAGCCAAACGCGTGATTCTATAGAGTATTTACAAAGTTTTGAAACATAACGACCGCTATCCTTCTACTAACTTTGAATTCTGGGCATCCTGAGCTTTCGTTGAAGATGACCTTGACTGGAGTTTTCTGATGGACGACATGCCTGCTACTGGGGGATTTGCCCCTTTGTTGGATATAATTACTTGCCATGAATCCCTAACTTTTTCCTGGATTGTACTTTGAGGTTTCCAATCCGTCGGGATGATTTTTGCTTATGTCTCTAATTTTTGCCTGGACCGCCCTTTCGGGTTTTCAATCCACTGAGACATTCTTTTTTTGTTATTATTTATTTAGGCGAAGTATTTCTTGACTACGTCAACATTTGTGGGGTAGGAAAATTCCTCCCCATCCATGGTTGTGAGTCTCAAGGCGCCGCCTGAGAATGCTTTCTTGACCACATAGGGGCCGTCATAATTCGGAGTCCACTTGCCCCGGGAATCAGTGAGAAAATATTGTATCTTCTTGAGCACGAGGTCTCCTTTTCTGAAGACACATGGTCGAACCTTTTTATCAAATGCCTTCTTCATTCTTTACTGATACAACTGGCCATGGCATAGTGCCGTTATTTGCTTTTCTTCGATCAGATTTAGTTCGTCGTGTCGACTTTGACACCATTCAGCCTTTGTTAGCTTAGCTTCCATCAATACCCAGATTGTTGGGATCTCTACTTCTATGGGGAGAACTGCTTCTATGCCATATACTAGAGAGAAAAGGGTTGCCCCTGTTGAAGTGCAGATAGATGTGCAATAACTGTGAAGAGCAAAGGGTAGCATCTCGTGCCAGTCTTTGTAGGTTACGACCTTCTTCTGAACAATCCTCTTAATGTTCTTGTTAGCTGCTTCTACCACTCCGTTCATCTTAGGTCGGTAGGGAGATGAGTTATGGTGTTCGATCTTGAACTCTGCGCACAACTCTTTCATCATCTTGTTAATGATCTGGCTCGGAACACCATAACGGCAGATGGGATTATTTTTGATAAAACGGACTACGACTTGTCGGGTTACATTGGCGTACGATGCTACTTCAACCCACTTGGTGAAGCAGTCAATGGCTACCAGGATGAACCGATGTCCGTTTGAAGCCTTGGGTTCGATCATGCCAATCATGTCGATTCCCCATATGGAAAAAGGCCATGGGGAAGAGAGAACTTTGAGATCCGTTGGTGGTACATGGATTTTGTCTGAGTATATCTGACACTTGTGACACTTCCTCATGTACTTGTAGCAATCGAATTTCATTGTCAACCAATAGTACCCTGTTCTCATAATTTTTCTTGCCATTGTGTGTCCATTGGCATGAGTTCTAAAGGATCCTTCATGAATTTCTTTCATCAGTGCGTATGCTTCTGGTCTGTCTAAGCATCGAAGCAAGACCATGTCAAAATATCTCTTATAGAGTGTTTCACCGCTCAGGAAGAAACTACCTGCTATCCTTCTGAGGGTCTTTCTGTCTTTCCTTAATGCCCCAGGTGGGTACTCTTGTTTCTGAAGGAAGCATTTGATATCGTGATACCAAGGTTTGTCGTCTATGACTGCTTCAATCGTGAAGATATAAGCGGGCCTCTCGAGGCGCATTATGTCGATCTTAGGTAGGTCGTTCCATTGACCTACACTAATTATGGAAGAGAGAGTGGCTAATGCATCAGCCATGTGATTCTCCTCACGAGGGATATGATGAAACTCGATTATGTTGAAGAAGGGTAACAACCTTCTCGCATAGTCTTTGTAAGGAACCAGTCCTGATTGGTATGTGTTCCAATCTCCTTTGATCTGATTGATAACCAGGGCTGAGTCTCCATACACATCCAAGTTTTTAATTCTTAAGTCGATCGCTTCTTCGAGACCCATGATACAAACTTCGTATTCGGCCTCGTTGTTTGTGCACTTGAATGTCAATCTGGCAGTGAAAAGAATGTGGGTACCCTGAGGGGTTATGATGATTGCCCCAATTCCATTTCCATAATGATTTAAAGCTCCGTCAAAGATAAGTCCCCATTGGGAACCTGGTTCTGGCCCTTCACTGGGTAGCGATTCATCGCAATCTTTAATTTTTAGATACATGACATCTTCGTCTGGGAAGTCAAATCCGATTAATTCCTGATCGTCAATCGGTTGATGAGCCAAATGATCGGCTAAAATACTCTCTTTAACGGCTTTTTGAGCATGGTATTCTATGTCATATTCTGATAACAAGATCTGCCAACGGGAAAATCTTCCCATGAGAGTAGGCTTTTCAAAGACATACTTGATTGGATCCATTTCTGAGATTAACCAAGTTGTGTGACGAATCATGTACTACAGAAGACGTTTGGCTGCCCAAGCCAGAGCACAACAAGTTTTCTTAAGCATAGTGTACCGAGTCTCGCAATTGGTGAATTTCTTGCTCAAATAGTAGATGGTAGACTCTTTCCTTTTTGTTTCATCCTGTTGACCAAGTACACAGCCCATAGAGTCTTCCAAAACTGTTAAATAGATGATCAGTGGTCTTCCCTCCACTGGAGATGATAGAATAGGTCGATTCAACAGGTATTCCTTAATACTGTCGAAGGCGGTTTGGTAGTCATCTGTCCAAACGCAGTCCTGATTCTTTTTGAGTAATTTTAAAATTGGCGCACACGTCGCAGTCATAAGGAATATAAATCTGGAAATGTAGTTCAGACGTCCCAGGAATCCCCTGACTTGTATTTCAGTTTTTGGAGAAGGCATTTCATGAATGGCCTTGACTTTGTCAGGATCAACCTCAATTCCTTTCTGGCTGACGATGAACCATAAAAGTTTCCCTGAACGGACACCGAACGTGCACTTGTTGGGATTCAAGTGGAGTTTGCACTGTCTCAACCGCTCGAATAGCTTTGACAGGTGGGTCACATGCTCCTCTTCTATCTTAGATTTGGCAATCATATCATCGACATACACTTCTATTTCTTTGTGTATCATATCATGAAAGAGAGTAGTCATGGCCCGTTGATAGGTTGCCCCGACATTCTTCAAACCGAACGGCATTACCTTGTAACAGAAGGTGCCCCATGGGGTGATGAAGGAAGTTTTATCCATGGCATTCGGCGCCATTTTTATTTGATTATAGCCCGAGAATCCATCCATGAAGGAGAATACTTTGAACTTTGTTGTATTGTCTACCAGCATGTCAATGTGTGGTAAGGGAAAGTCATCCTTTGGACTTTCTTTGTTCAGATCGCTGTAGTCAACACACATTCGACCTTTCCGTCCTTTGTTGGAACTGGTATAATATTGTCTAACCATTGAGGATATTCTGATGTGGCGAGGAAACCTACGTCAATCTGTTTATGTACTTCCTCTTTGATTTTGATGGCCATGTCTGGGTGAGTTCTTCTCAACCTCTGTTTTACTGGCGGACATTCTGATCGTAACGGTAAATAATGTTCCACGATGCGGGTATCCAACCCTGGCATGTCCTGATAGGACCAAGTGAATACATTGGGGAATTCTATGAGAAGCTTTATCAAATCTTGTTTGACAGTTGAACTGGGAAGTGCCCCAATCTTGACTTCTTTTCTCTCTTCTTCTGAACCCAAGTTGATCATTTCTAACGGCTCTTTATGAGGTTCAATGGACATTTCCTCTTGTCTGAGTAATCAGGAGATCTCTTCTGGAATTTCGTCGTCAACTTCTTCTTCAGCCTCAAATACCGGGAACTCAAAGTTGGGAGAAGGCATTAGACCGTGTCATACCCTAAATTTTGACCACTAAGATTTCCCATCATTGGGCAAATCATCATCACAATATGGGTAAACCATCATGCCTTATCAGTCTCCCCAAAGATGGGTGAGCATCCACTACTATCAAAGATTAGGGTTTCAAGCCCTCTCAGAGCTCTTAGACAAAGGATCAATCAAGAAATGACATGATCTTCAACTTGTCTAGCCTCTCAAACATCCACAAAGGATCAAGAGGACTCCCACTTCAAGGATTAAGCCAAAAGTTTCTCCCTTCTAGGTGGATCAAGCCTTAAGATCGTCGATGTCACCAAATTAGGGTTTGGTCGACCAGGGCCTCCAGATGGAAATTTTCCTCTGGGCATGAGCCAATGCTTCAAAGCATAACCTATGCTGCTCCCAGGGACATCATAAACCCAATCACCAAGTCAATTTAGCCTCAGGGGATGCATACATAAAAAATTAGGAATTAGGGTTTCTTAACCTAATTCACCCCTAAGTTGATTTTTGGGACAAATCATGAGCCAAGACCTCAAAGGAGGATTTGAGGGTCTCTAATAAACCACATTGATCCATATGCAACAATGGATTGATCCAAGAAGCTTGATCCACAAGTTTCAAATTCATCAGAACTAAAATTAGGGTTTCGCGAGAAAAGTCAACTATGCTTTTGACTTTTGACCAGGACATGCTCCCAAACCCTAAGACATGATTCAATACACCCTATAACACCTATGAAATCAATCCATTAAGTTTGATTTAGGTCAAGGACTTGATTTCATAGAGGATCACACAGTTTGGAGTTCATCTGACAAAAAGTCAACTGTGCACAAAAGTCAAACTTTGACTTTTTGAGATTTTTCACAATTAAGGTTTTTTAACCCTAAAATGATGTTAATATGTGATTTAAATCATCATTCATCAAGAAAAATCAAGAAAAGTGGGATAACTTGTAAAAGGGGTAACCATAAAAACTTAGAAAATATTTTAAGTTATGGAACAAAGTGGCTAGGGTACCAACTTTGGAGGATCATAACTCCTAAACCACAAGGCCATTTTTCCCCATCCAAAGCTGGATTTGTAGCTCTCATGGCCCTCTACAAAATCTTCAACTACACCTCATTCAAATTCATTATGGATTTTGAGTTATGGAATGATCAAAGTGGCTGAAAACATGAAATGCCACTTTTTCCAACACTTAGTGAAATTTTCACTGTCAGAATCTGCCTTCACTTTTTTCCAAATGTAGGGGCATTTTTCACTTGGATCCAAAAAGTATCAAAACCAATTATGATCAAACAGTTATTGTATCATATGAGGGCTTTCCAAAATGGCCAAGAACTCCATCAAATTCCACTTGAGCCATGAGATATGACAATGGCAATATGCCTTGCTGAAAACTACCAAAGCAAGGCAGATTTTAGAGTTTTGCTCGATTTGTCCAAATTTTGCAAAGGGCAAGCAACTCTATCCATCTGAACGCCTCAAGGGGGGACCAAGGAGGAACCAACTTTGATCCCAAGCCTCCCAAGTATTTGGAACCAAAAATAGCATGCTAAACCTAGAATTGCCTAAAAGAGGGACAAGACTTCAATTTTGGATTGAAGCATTTAATGGATGCACCAAGGTGGCATGGAAAGGGAACCAGTAGCCTGTGCCCTAACCTCTAGTCAATGGCTAGAGGAGACTTGGATTCTCATTGCTCAATATTGGCCAAACCTATGCAGCAGTTGCCAATCATTATTCCTTGCAAAACAAACTTGCTCTACTATAAATAGAGCTCATTTATGCTCAGTTTGAGTACACCAAAGCCATCAAACAGATGCTTTCCTCAAAATCTCTTTCTCTAGGCAAAAATACCATATTTAGCAAGGTAACTCTGAGTTTTTGAGTTTGAGAGCAATTCCAATCAAACAAATCACACACACACCTCATAAACATCATATAGAAGTGATCCAAACACTCACATAACATCTGCAACACCAAAATCACAAAATCACCAGCCAATTACTCAAGCCTTTGATAGATTTACAGTTGGGGTACCATCTCAAGTTCCAGATGATTTCAATCCACTCCAAGCATCAAGATGCACGCCATGGCACCTAGGGAAGCTATCCACATCATTGGAACCTAGCTGTAACACCTCCAACCTAGAACTCGATCACCAGCTGCAAGAGGTGAGCATGAGCTCTTCTAACTCTATGATCCATGCATTTTTTGCTGCACAATAATTTGGCCATATGTTCATAATCATGCATAGAGTGTTTACCCTCAATCAATTGCTTTGTATAAATCGTGTATGGAATTTCTGAACCTTCATGCAGAATTTAGGGTTCTTGAGGTTTCTCTTTGATTTCTTATTCCATGCTTAAAATAAATGAAATTAAAGACCATAGACATGATCGTGAGGTTGAAACGAGTAGATTGATATGTAGATTGCATGATATAATCAAGTATTCATTGAGATTGGATAGAAAATGCAAATATGCAGAAACAGAGGGTGGCGCATGTTCTTGCCCTTGTTCTTGGCGCCCTTTTTGAAAATTCAAATATTTGAATTTTGTGATTTTATTTAATTGATTCAAAAATTAATTTCTCTCTGAGTTTTAATGATTTTGAGTTGATTCTTTTTTTAATAATTCACAAAAATGTTAAAATATTTTATTTTACCAAAAAATCTCAAAAATATTATTTATTTCATATAATTGATATTTTTGCCAAGAATTAATATTTTAATTATTTTTGACATTTAAAATATTTTTTCCTTCTTGATTTTACAAATTTTTATGATTTCTAATCATTTTTTAGGTCAAAACATGATTTTTGAAACATTCATCCAAGATCACAATTTGTTTTCCACATATTAAACAATTTTGATCATTTTAATTGAATTTTTTATTCAATTAAAATACATTTTGGGAACAAATTAGGGTTTTGATTAATTCAACCCTCATCGAACCTTTTAAAACATTTTGGGCCTCTAATAGAGTCTAAGACCCAATCCTTTGTAAATACAAACCTATTTTGGGCCTCAAATGTTGTATAAGTCCCATTGTATTTCAAAAGTTCGGCGCGATCATCGCCCGTTTAAAACAAACCATATGGGCCTCTCCTAGAGCTATAAGACCCATTCAAAACCAGTTTGGGCCTCTAATAGAGTGTAAGACCCAATCCCGTTTTGAAACCAAAAACTTTTGGGTCTCAGTCATTGTATAAGACCCACGGTGTTTTCAAAACATCGGCGCGATCGTCGCCCTTTTCAAAATAAACCCTGGGCCTACCCTCGTGTTATAAGCCCTATTTCTTTTTCTTTCAATCATTTTGGGCCTCTTGAGAGAGTGTAAAACCCACCCCCTTTTGTACAGAAAACCTTTCTTGGGCCTCATTCACTTGTATAAGTCCCTGTACAAAATGACAGTGTGATCACTGATTAAACCCTGGGCCTCTCCTTGAGTTGTAAGCCCCAACAATCTTTTCAAAGCACTTTCTCCTTTGATTTTGAATATAATATTATTATCAAAGTTTTCTTTGTTGAACAAACTAACCAAACAGCATGGAAGCTCTACAACAGAGTGTTTACCCGCTTTCATATGTATATAACTGTACTGTGGGGTTGTTTCACTGTAAGTCTTCTTTCATAAACTCATATCGACTGTGTAATACTAGTATAGATATTTAGAGTTTCCCCGACAACTACGTCTAGAACTAAACGAAACCTCATCCAACGTTCTCCCGGATATTTCAACATAACCTAAACCATGAGAATTTTCTTTTACCACAATTTTAGATAACTAGATCTAAGAAAACTCCCCCCTTGAACAGTTCATATACAGAAGGCCAATGTTCCAAGTGAAACCCCTTGTGGAACTGTTCATCAGCCTCCTCTTGGGCTTAGTGCAAGGACCCACAAGCTTCCTAAAAGCATCTCCGCCTCCTCTTGGGCGTTGTACAAGTACCCGTCGGCTTCTTAGAAGTTTTCACTACCTCATCTTAGGCTTCGTATAAAGATTCTTTCTCCGGGAAGATAGCCTCCTCTTGGGCTTCGTACAAATTTCCCCTTCGGCTTCTTAAAAGTTTTTTTCGCCTCCTCTTGGGCTTCGTAGAAATTGTCCCGACGACCTCTTAAAGGTATAGGAACAGAAATTAGTCATCTTAATAGAACAGTCTTTCAAAGAGTCTAGATCTTTCTACCGCGAACGTACTGTCTCTTGATCTCTCTTAAATATAGTACAAAAGATAAAACTCTAGACTTGGACAGTCTAATCTCCTTGAGTCTCAAAGATATTCTCAAGTTCCTTTCAAAAATAGGAAGAAAACATCCGTAGACTTGGGCAGTCTCAATACCCTTCGGATTCCCCGTTTCCTTAAAGAACAGGAAATAACCCTGATCCTCTAATCAATCCCAAAGCACGACATTACCCATATAAGAACTGATTTTCTCTTTTAACCAACGTACTAGACCTGTCACTTAACTGAAACAGTAACCCTAGCCTTCTCTTGGGCTTTGTAAAATGATTCTCCCCAGCTGAGCTGACCTTTTCACTATCTTGTTGAGTATAAAAGACTCTCTTGTTGAGTCAAACATTTTTAGCCTTCATCTCGGGCTTTGTACGAGATACAAAACACTCTCTTGTTGAGTATAAAATACTCTCTTGTTGAGTCAAACACCTTTAGCCTTCATCTCGGGCTTTATACGAGATACAAAACACTCTCTTGTTGAGTATAAAAGACTCTCTTGTTGAGTCAAACACCTTCAGCCTCCATCTCAGGCTTCGTACGAGATACAAAATCACTCTCTTGTTGAGTATAAAAGACTCTCTTGTTGAGTCAAAACCCTTTTAGCCTCCGTCTTGGGCTTCGTACAAGACACATATAAAAACACTCTCTTGTTGAGTCAACCCTTTTAGCCTCTATCTCGGGCTTCGTACGAGACACAAAAGCATCCTCTTGTTGGGTCAATAGCCTCCTCTTAGGCTTCGTATAAGGAAAACCCCGTTTGATCCAATCAACCTTTTAGCATCAAATCATGCTTTGGTCACAGCATACAAACATCAACAACTCATTTTCTCTCATCTAATTGCTGTAAGCGGAAAGCATCTAGATTATTTACATCCACGCCACTGTCCCTCTTTTAGCATGAGAAATTCCTAAGGAAAGATGGCATTGCTCTAAAATGAGTTAAAGTCTTATCCTTCAGGTTGAAAATCCCTTATAAAGGAAATTATGGCATTACTGGATTCACATATCCCAGTTAAAGTAATTCTCCTTTATAATCAGTCACCCAACAACTGTGACAAACAGGCCCCTTTAGAGATGACAAATTCTATCTAAAGTCAACACCCTTTTAGCTTCACATCTTGGGCTTCAAACAAGATACAAATAGACCCTTCAGCTTCACATCTTGGGCTTTGAACAAGATACAAACCACATTTAGCTTCATGTCTTGGGCTTTGAACAAGACACCAAAACACCATTTCCTCCCATAGAATAGGAGGAACTACGATCACTCTGATTTCCATATCCCGGGAATACGTAGGCATAAGATTGCAAAAGAATCTTAGCGAGCACACTAATAAAAAAACCCCAAAGTCCCCTACCTCCAGCCAATCTAGCGCAGTATCCCAACAAATTCCCCATGAACAATCCCGGTATTTCGTTCTGAACAAAATAAGCAGAGAGAGACCCACGAACTAAAGCCGCATTTGTAAACCTACGGTTTTGACTGTTTAAACTCAGTATGCAAGCAGGGTTAATTGGAGACATCTATTTCCCTTCCTTCATCAGCTTCAATAGGATAAAAAATGAATCGAACTGTAGTATCAAAGCGATAGTGATTCGAAACCACAAAAACCGCGTTACAGAAAAATGGCGACCACAGTGGGAGCGACTAGGTAAGATCTTATCGACCCCATTTTCCACGAAAAATGGCGCCCACCGTGGGGCCAAACAAAGGAATCTTGTCTCTCTTATCTCTCGGGTTGAAACCTTCTCTTAGGACGAGTCATTGGATTCACAAGATATCACCGAATGACGGTTCCATCGGAGAATGTCATTATTGCTAGGATCGGCCCTCACTAGGATCTTAGGTCAAAACCTTTAAGTTGGGAAGGTACCACAGAATGGCGACTCTGCCGGGGATCCATTTTCTGTTAGGATCATAGGATTCATAGCTCTTAAAAAGTCTAGGACATTAGGACAAATATACATACTGCTTTTCCTAATTGATATCTGTGTTTATTTTTCTACTAATGGGAATACGTGTGATACCGCATGTGGAAAGATTGAGTATACACCTAGGAAAAACCTCTTTCAGTAGTGTGGAAGCTATCGGAAATAGTTGTCACGCGATACTACCCTCTTCTGAGATTCTTCGAAATACATCACCTAGCACGGTTCCCGGCCCGCCGATGTTATCTCGACAAGAATCAATGATTTTGAGAGACAGGTACAAAAATCACTAGTATAAACCTTGGGGGGGGGGGGGGGGGTAGAGCCTTGACTTCATGACGCCGACCCTTTGACCCCATGTTTTTTCTATGTTTTTGTGTGCTGCATTCATGCATTCATTTTAAAAACATCAAGCAAAAAAAAAATTCTCTTCTAGTCTCTCTTTTTCAAATTAAACTAAGACAATGATTGCAAATGTCAGAGGAAAAAGGATTGCGCTAATGGATTTTGGTAGAAGAAAAACTCACAAGTATACCTTCAAGGTTCCAAGACTAGAGGATTTGAGAGGAATATCAAGGATGATCACTAACCCTAACGCTTTCAAAGCCAAGTACGAAGGTCTTCTACCTCTGTTAAGGGTCCATGTAATTGAAGGAATCCTGGAGGCACTCGTGCAGTTTTACGATCCGGTCTATCACTGTTTCACATTCCCGGATTACCAGCTCGCACCGACGCTGGAGGAGTATTCTCATCTGATTGATCTACCCATTACTGATCAAGCTCCCTTTTCTGGACTCGAAGAAATTCCAAAGGATCAAATCATTGCAAGAGCAATCTGTTTGGACGAGTCGGAAGTCAAGGCTCACATAACCACCAAGGGAGGAATCCCAGATTTACCAGCCAAGTTTCAGGTAAAGAAGGCTCTGTACTTTACTAGTATAGGGAACGTGACTGCTTTTGAAAGCATCTTCATTTTACTCACCTACGGGTTATTCCTATTTCCCAACATTGATAACTTCGTTGATATCAACACCATTAAGGTTTTTCTCATTGGAAACACCGTACCAACCTTGCTCGCAGATGCATATCATTCTGTACACTTAAGGAATTTATACAGTGGAGGAATGATCACGTGCTGTGTACCCCTGTTATATAAATGGTTTATCTCTCATCTGCCTAAATCTGCAGCTTTTTGGGATCATAAGAGTTCCTTACGTTGGTCGCAGAAAATTATGTCTCTTACCAATTCTGATATAGATTGGTACAATAGGATTTATGACGGGATCAAAATCATTGACCATTGTGGAAACTTCCCGAACATACCCCTCATAGGAACTAAGGGAGGAATCAATTATCATCCAGTCTTAGTTCGTCGTCAGTTTGGATACCCGATAGGGCATGTTCTGCGTAATGCTCATCTGGAAGGTCTTTTCTTCAAGGAAGGAGAAAATGACAGGGCACTAAAGATGGAAATAGTGCACGCTTGAAAACATGTTCATAAGAAAGGACGGGAGTCTCTAGGAAAACCGAACTGTGTCTCAGTGGAGCCCTATCTCCACTGGGTATAAACTAGAGCTCTCAAGCTAAAGATGCCTTATCCTCGTCACAGAGTTCTTCCGCCAAGGAAATCTGTCATGTACTTCATGACTGAAATGGAAAAACTTTAGGTTACTCTCAACAAAGTTCAACAGGAGAGGAGGTCTTGGAAGAATAAGTATCGCATTCTCAATGTGGAGTGTACCAAAATACAGCAACTGCTGAAAGATAAGGATGCTCTAATTGAGATTTTGGAGCAACATGCTGTAGAAAATCAGGATGACCAAAGGAATTTGCTCGCTCCTTTCACTTGGCAAAGGAATGATAACCCGACAACGGCCCAAGAGCCCTGGTCCAAGAAAAGGAAAGTACCAAAATTAGCACCCGAGTTCCCCTTATAGAGGACTCGGGACCCATTAGCTTAGGTTTCTATTTCCGCACCTTGCAATTTACTGTATTTCCATTTCCGCATTCCTTTGAATTCAATAAAACGGGGTTTCCCCACTATTTGATATTTGCAATCTAATTGTTGAAGTTTATTTTGATTAAACCAAAAAAAACAATTAATATAATCATTGCATTCATCATTCTCACGTCACGTATTCTTCTTACCTACGAATCTCAAGTTTGTGTCTCGGTTCTAGAGTCAAACTGTCTCATTCGTACAATACTCGGGCCAATCGTCAGAAAAAGATGGATGATCTCGAGGAAGAGAACAGAGAGTTGAAAGAAGAGATCAACGCTCTGAGAGAGGATATGAGAAAGCTTCGTAACGACATGTAAGCCATGGCAGAAGCTCAGCTACAAAGAACTGTGATCTCAGAGATCACCTCAACGCCCATAGTGGAGAAGTATGATCCTAGATATCAAATGCCGAAAGATCGTCCCTAGGGTATGCCTGTTAACTATATCCCGGAAGGATATGTTCCGCCGATCACTAAAGATCAGAGAATCATAGAAGAAGCCGCTGGGCTTGAAGGTTACAAACTTCGGGAAAGCGAGGATGCCAGAGGTATAATGAGGACTCCTGAAGGTTACAAACTTCGGGAAGCGCCAAGATTAACTGCCGTAGTAACGGTACCACGCCCTGTGGTGCACACTGTCCCGGTAGGACAGATTCCACAGATACCTTCTGGTGGAAAGGAAAGTATGTTCGATAGAATGGATGAATTCTAGGAGCAGTTCCTGGAAATGCAGAAAGAACTGCAGGCTATTCGCGGTCAGGATTTATTTGGAAAGGACGCTGCAGACCTTTGTTTGGTCCCCAATGTGAAAGTCCCGCATAAATTCCAAGTACCCGATTTTGAAAAGTACAAGGGTAACTCTTGCCCTCAAAGCCATTTGGTGATGTATGCTGGGCGAATGTCAGCTCAGACAGAGAACCAGGATCTACTGATTCACTACTTTCAGGATAGTTTAACCGGTGCCACATTAAAATGGTACATGGGTTTAAACTGCACTACGATTAGCACTTTCAGAGATCTTGGCACTGCCTTCGTCCAACAATATAAATACAATTTCGACATGGCACCAGACAGAGATCAACTCAGATCAATGTCGCAAAAGGATAAGGAAACCTTTAAGGAGTACGCTCAGAGATGGCGTGAAATTGCCGCTCAAATTTGTCCACCTCTTGAAGAAAAAGAGATAACAAAGATTTTCTTAAAAACCCTGAGCTCATTTTACTATGGCAGAATGGTTGCCAGTGCGCCCAGCGACTTCACCGAAATGGTGAGCATGGGAGTTCGTCTTGAGGAAGCCGTCCGAGAAGGACGTTTAGTTAAAGATGTTGGATCATCAAGTAGTACAAAACGATACTGTAGTGCTCTCCCTATGAAAAAAGAACAGGATATTGGGAATATCTCTCTCGGAAAGCAAAGGCGACGATATCAACCAGTAGCAGCTATAACACCTGCTATCAATCCTGTGCCTGTTTCTACGTATCAACCTCGGGTTGCTCAAAGCCAACCGCATTAGCAGCAATATTAGCAAAGGACACAATAGCCTCTTCAGTAGACATGTCCTCAATACAACAACAACCATACAACGCGGCCACCAGGATTTAATCCTATACACGTATCGTACGCAGAACTATTTCCGTTACTACTGGCCAAGGGGAATGTCCAGACTAAGTCTCCTCTTACAGTACCAGAAAATCCACCTTTTTGGTTTAAGGTGGATCATACTTGCCCTTACCATCAAGGAGGACCAGGGCATAACATAGAAAACTGTCTCAGTTTCAAATCCGACGTGCAAAAGCTTGTTAGGAGCGGGGTCTTATCTTTCGAAGATACGAATCTAAATGTTCTCACGAACCCGCTGCCTCAACACGAGAAGGCTACAATCAATTTGATAGAGGGAGAGTCTAACAACACCTGTCAAATTCATGATGTACTCTTGTTAAGGGCCAACTTGGTCAAGATGCATTATAGACAGAGTGGATATGGCCATGTGCCACCTCATAATTATCACCAGTGTGATATCTACTCTAAAAGAAATCGAGGATGTTTTGTGGTGCAATAAGCTCTACAGGAACAGATGGATCTCGGATGGATCCAAGAGCACCGAGTTCGTGGAGTCAACACGACCTATACGAATTCCAACACCATACAAAACCACGATATCCGTGCGATGAATGTCAACCTGGTGGTAATGCACTCAAGGCAAAGCTAGTATCATAATTTGCCGTGTCACGATTATAATTCCTGCCTGACTTGCTCGGTAAACAAACAGGGATGCTCTTTTGTACAAAAGGCCCTCCAGCGTTAGATGGATCTTGGATGGATTCAAGACTACCATGATAGGAATCATTATCAAATCAACATGATTCAAATCTTCGATATTCGCTTGATGAATACCCACCTGGTGGAGTTACATGCTAAACAGGTTCGGCTCGGGTTCCTGGTATCACATGATTATCAGGGCTGTAAATTGGGTTACGAAGACGATCAGGGTTGTGCCCTTGTTTAGGAAACACTTTAGCACTTGTTGAACCACTGGTGGCTTTCAATCTATATGGATGAAGACACCCAGCAAATTAGTATCACTAACGGGAATCTTACTAGATATAAAAGTCAGGATGTTCGGTCGATGGAAATATATCTAGTAAGGTTACACTGTATTAAAAGCGGACGTGGCCAGGTGCCACTACACAACTATGAGCGGCGTGGAGTTTCCTCAGTGGATAATCAAGGATGCTACTTTGTGCTAGCAGGCCTTCAAAGTCAGTTGGACCGCAAAGAGGTTCAACCATGGTCAAGTTCTGGATCAGTCAACTATTTCGCTGATCAAATCGAGGACGTCGTCGTAATCTCTAATCATCAGAGGACTAGGGATGTTTGTACCATTATCCCTCTACTTGACGAATCGAGAGTTCCCAACCGGGAACGGATCGAAATTACTTACGATGGTCAGAAAAATCAGAAGGCTCCCATAGTCATCTATCTACCGGGACCGCTACCGTATGAATCAACTAAGGTTATCCCTTACAAATATGGTGCAACAACAATTGAGAATGGAAAGAAAATTCCGTTACCCTCTGTCATAAATATTGCACACATCAGTCGAGTAACACGAAGTGGTAGAATCTTCAACAGAGGAGTTGGAGAACCCAGCAAAGAAAAGGAACCTCAGACAGAAGTTCCCAATCCACTAGTCGGTCAATCCAGTAATCCTGACCTTTCAAAAAATAATGATGAGATGCTTAAGCTCATCCAAAGGAGTGAATTCAACATTGTTGATCAGCTGCTACAAATTCCTTCAAAGATCTCGGTATTATCACTGTTACTTAGTTCAGAAGCGCACTGGGAGGCTCTACAGAAAGTCTTGGAGCAAGCCTTTGTAGAACATGATGTAACAATCAGACAGTTCGATAGCATTGTCTCTAACACCACTTCCTGCAATAACTTGGGATTTAGTGATGAGGAATTACCTGAAGAAGGTCGCCGTCATAACATGGCGCTCAAGATTACCTTTAACTGCCAGGACGATGCTTTAGCCAGCGTACTGGTAGACACATGGTCAACCCTGAATGTTATGCCGAAGTCCACTTTGATGCAATTATCATTCAAAGGACCTCCGATGAAAACCAGCGAGGTCGTCGTCAAAGCATTTCCAAGTCACTTTCTAGGTCATGGTCATCCAGGCAACAAACAGTTGTTTATTAGGAAGACCTTGGATACATCAGGTTAGGGCGGTCACTTCGACCCTCCACCAAAAGCTAAAGTTCATCCAAAACGGCCAACTCGTCATAGTCTGTGGAGAACAGGCCTTGCTCGTAAGCAACTTATCATCATCTACTTGCGTAGAACCCAAGGAGGTTGTTGGGACTCAGTTCCAAGTGCTTACGGTGAGCAATAAGAATCAATCAGAGAAAGGAACCTCAATTTCCTCATACAAAGATGCTATCAAAGCGGTCGAGAATACCAATACAACAGGATGGGGACAGCTTGTCATTCCTACTGACAATAAGAACAAGAAAGCTCTTGGCTTTTCCTCAACCTGTACTCAGACGGCTGCGAACAATAAAAGTTTTCATCCCATTCAGAACTTCTTCCACAGTGGAGACTTCCTTCAACCAGTGACTCAAGAAGTACATACCATCAATAAAGATGATTTCTCCGATACGGAGGAAGAATGGAAGTCCTATCTCAACGAGGACGGTTATACGTCTCAGGGAGAAACGCAGACTCCCTTTTTCTATCCCGCACAGAGTCTGAGATTTATACCTAGGTCAGATGTCGAAATGATATACGAAGATTGTGATCCTGAAGGATGCTGTGCTCCGCCAAATTCATTAGAGGAAAACACTCCGATGAAATACAACTTTGATCACGACTATTATGGCCCAATGGATGGATTGCCTATCTGGCAGCCGTATCCCGGAGACTTGGGGCAAGAAAATCAGCCGAACAATGAAAATCAACTGAGCATCATTGAACAGAATACATGTGTCCCCGCCACGTCATGGGATCAACACTCAGGTAATTCCAAACTTATCCAGTATGATGATGAATTGGAAAAGCTTGTCGGACTAGAATTCATCAACTATACTTTTCCCGGGGTCAACGTCATCGAGAAAAATGACTCCTTCAGTTCCAAAGAAGTGTGGGACACCTTGGGACAACCAAGTGGAAAATTTGACTTCATGGTCAAGTACACCGCTCCTGAAAGCTCTCGTATCAGGCTCGAAGACATCCAACCAACTGGATAGGGAGATACAGCTGAGAGTACAAATATTACGCGAAATACAACTGAGGAATCCTCCTATGACAACTCTGCCTGGGAGACAGATTCCAATGATCCTGCTCCACCAGAAATCAGCGTCATTTCTGAAGACAAATCAAGGAAGGTACCAGACTTTGTGATTCACCGAGGATTTCGCCGCCAATGGGTCGCTGTCGATGTTCCGAAGATTGTTCATAAGTCTAAGTAATTGCCATCTTTACTTTAACCTTTCACCTTGCCCAGGTGAAACAGATGTTTTGATAGGGCTCACTTTCTGTAAATATCCCTCTTCGTTTTGCCCAAAGTGACAGAGTTTTGTTTTATAGGGTTGTAGTTTCAAGAATCGAATTGTTCATTAATAAAATAACGTCGTTCTGTAATTTCCGCATTAATTGTTGTTTTCTCTTTTCGTTTTTCAGAAAATGGTAATCCGAAAAAACAACTCAATAATAAAAACAAGCAGTAAAAGAAATACACTGCACACACTTGCATTTTCTCTACCTCTTCTAAACACAAATCATCACGTCATGCAGATTGCTTGTTTTAAACCCAGTTGAAACATACGATCCTATGCCTTCTCCCGACTTTGAGTTCCCGGTATTTGGGGCTGAAGAAGAAGATGATGACGAAATTCCAGAGGAGATCTCCCGACTACTCAGACAAGAGGAAAGGTCCATTGAGCCTCACAAAGAATTTTTGGAAACAGTCAACTTTGGCTCAAAAGAAGAGAGAAAAGAAGTCAAGATTGGGGCACTTCTCAGTCCAACTGTCAAAGAAAGTTTAACAAAGCTTCTCAAAGAGTTTCCCGATGTATTCGCTTGGTCCTATCAGGATATGCCAGGGTTGGATACCAGCATCGTGGAACACCATCTACCGTTAAGATCAGAATATCCGCCGGTAAAACAAAGGTTGAGACTGACTTATCCAGACATGGCTGTCAAAATCAAAGAGGAGGTACAGAAACAGATTGACGCGGGTTTCCTCGCTACGTCAGAATATCCTCAATGGTTAGCCAACATCGTACCAGTTCCGAAAAAGGACAGAAAGGTCAGAATGTGTGTCGATTACAGAAATCTAAACAAGGCTAGTCCAAAGGACGACTTTCCCTTACCACACATTAACATGCTGGTAGACAGTACAACAAAGTTCAAAGTTTTGTCCTTCATGGATGGATTCTCGGGCTATAACCAGATCAAAATGGCATCGAAAGACATGGAGAAAACTTCGTTCATTACCCCCTGGGGTACCTTTTGTTACAAGGTAATGTCGTTCGGTTTGAAGAACGTCGGGGCAACCTATCAGAGGGCCATGACTACTCTGTTTCATGACATGATACATAAAGAAATCGAAGTATATGTCGATGATATGATTGGAAAATCTAAAACGGAGGAGGAGCATGTGACCCACCTGTCAAAACTATTCGAGCGTTTGCGAAAGTACAAACTCTGCTTGAATACCAACAAGTGCACGTCCGGTGTCCGTTCAAGGAAACTCTTAGGATTCCTCGTCAGCCATAAAGGAATTAAGGTTGATCCTGACAAGGTCAAGGCCATTCAATAAATGCCTTCTCCAAAGAGTGAAAAACAAGTCAAAGGATTCCTGTGACGTTTGAACTACATCTCCAGATTCATATTCCTCATGACCGCGACATGTGCGCCGATTTTCAACTTACTCAAAAAGAATCAGGACTGCGTTTGGACAAAAGACTGCCAAACCGCCTTCGACAGTATCAAGGAATACCTGTTGAACCCACCAATTCTATCACCTCCAGTGGAAGGAAGACCACTGATCATCTACCTCATAGTCTTAGAGGACTCAATGGGTTGTGTGCTTGGTCAACAAGACGAAACAAAAAGAAAAGAGTCTGCCATCTACTATTTGAGCAAGAAATTCGCCGACTGCGAGACTCGGTACACTATGCTTGAGAAAAATTGCTACGCTCTGGCTTGGGCAGCCAAACGTCTTCGCAAGTACATGATTCGTCACACTACTTGGTTAATCTCTGAAATGGATCCAATCAAGTATGTTTTCGAAAAACCTTCTCTCACGGGAAGAATTGCCCATTGGCAGATGTTGTTATCGGAATATGACATTGAGTACCACGCTCAGAAAGCCGTTAAGGGAAGTATTTTAGCCGATCATTTGGTTCATCAACCGATTGACGATCAGGAATCAATCGGGTTTGAATTCCTAGACGAGGATGTCATGTATCTAAAAATGAAATATTTCGATGAACCGCTACCCAGTGAAGGGCCAGAACCAGATTCCCAATGGGGACTTATCTTTGACGGAGCTGTCAATCATTACGAAAACAGAATTGGGGCAATTATCATAACACCTCAGGGTACCCATATTTTTTTCACTGTCAGACTTACATTCAAGAGCACAAACAACGAGGCCGAATACGAAGCTTGTATTATGGGTCTCGAGGAAGCGATTGATTTGAGGATCAAGAACTTGGATGTATATGGCGACTAAGCTTTGGTCGTTAATCAAATCAAAGGAGATTGTAACACATACCAATCCGGACTAATTCCTTACAAAGACTATGCGAGAAGGTTGTTACCATTCTTTAATATTGTCGAGTTTCATCAGATCCCTCGTGAAGAGAATCACATGGCTGTTGCATTAGCCACTCTCTCTTCAATTATTAGTGTAGGTCAATGGAACGACCTACCTAAGATTGACATAATGCGTCTTGAAAGGGCTGCTTACATCTTCACAATCTAAGCAGTCATAGAGGACAAACCTTGGTATCACGATATCAAATGCTTCCTTCAAAAACAAGAGTACCCATATGGGGCATCCAAGAAAGATAGAAAAACCCTCAGAAGGCTAGCAGGCAGTTTCTTCCTAGGCGGTGATGCACCCTATAAGAGGAACTTTGACATGGTCTTGCTCTGATGCGTAGACAGACCAGAAGCAGACATGATAATAAAAGAAATTCACGAAGGGTCCTTTGGCACTCATGCCAACGGACATACAATGGCGAGAAAAATTCAAAGAGCAGGGTACTATTGGTTGACAATGGAATCCGATTGCTACAAGTACATCAGAAGGTGTCACAAGTGTCAGACATACTCAGACAAAGTCCATATACCGCCAACAGATCTCAAAGTTCTCTCTTCCCCATGGCCTTTTGCCATATGGGGAATCGACATGATTGGTGTAATTGAACCCAAGGCTTCGAAATGACATCGGTTCATCCTGGTAGCCATTGATTACTTCACCAAGTGGGTGGAAGCAGTTTCGTACGCCAATGTGACCCGACAAGTGGTGATCCGCTTTATAAAAAACAATATCATCTGCCGTTATGGTGTTCCGAGCCAGATCATTACAGATAATGGATCTAACTTGAATAATAAGATGATGAAAGAGTTGTGCACAAAATTCAAGATCGAACACCATAACTCATCTCCCTACCGACCCAAGATGAACAGAGCGGTAGAAGCAGCTAACAAGAACATCAAGAGGATTGTTCAGAAGATGGTTGTAACCTACAAAGACTGGCACGAGATGCTACCCTTTGCCCTTCACGGTTATCGCACATCTGTCTGCACTTCAACCGGGGCAACCCCTTTCTCTCTAGTATACGACATGGAGGCAGTACTCCCCATAGAAGTAGATATCCCGTCAATCTGAGTATTGATAGAATTTAAACTAACAGAAGCTGAATGGTGTCAAAGTCGACACGATGAACTGAATCTGATCAAAGAAAAGCGAATAACGGCATTATGCCATGGTCAATTGTATCAGCAAAGAATGAAGAGAGCGTTTAACAAAAAGGTCTGACCTCGCGTCTTCAAAAAAGGAGACCTCGTGCTCAAGAAGATACAATCATTTTTCACCGATTCTCGGGGCAAGTGGACTCCGAATTATGACGGCCCCTATGTGGTCAAGAAAAATTTCTAAGGCAGCGCCTGGAGACTCGCAACCATGGACGGAGAGGAATTTTCCTACCCCACAAATGTTGACGTAGTCAGGAAATACTTCGCCTAAATAAAAAAAAAGAATGAAAAAAAACATCTCGGTGGATTGAAAACCCGAAAGGGCGGTCCAGGCAAAAATTAGAGACATGATAAAAAATCATCCCGGTGGATTGGAAACATCACCGTACAATCCAGGAAAAAATTAGGGATAATGGCAAGTAACTACGTTCGACAAAGGGGCAAATCCCTCGGCAGCAGTTACACTATCCATCAGAAAACTCCAGTCAAGGTCATCTTCGGCAAAAGCTCAGGATGCCCATAATTCAAAGTCGGTAGAAGGTTAACGGTCGTTATATTTCAATATAGCCCTTTTCCCTATAAATTACGATCTTCTAACTTTGTAAATACTCTATGGACTCACGCGTTTGGCTGATTTCCATCCTATCAATAAAATTTGAGCCCTCGTGCTTTTGTTTGCAATTCTTATTTGTTTTAGCTTTACAGAACGACATTTTAACATGATCAATGATTCTTGAAATAAAACAAAAAATGAACTTACTTGTAAAAATTTTCCGCTTAAAATAAAGATGGCAATTTATTTTGACGGTTGAACATCGAAAGATTTTCGATCGCTTCTCCAGAAGTAAGTGAGCTTCAAAGTACTCCTTCTAAACCAGTGCACCTGAATGAAGGATCAGTTGTGTCAGAGACCATTGTTTCATCTGAAACCCTCGGCAGATTTCTTATCTCCTAAGCCCGACCAACGATTTTCCCCGCGTGGACTATCTCTCCTAAGCAAGGTGGAATTTCTATCATGAACCAGTGGTACCTCTTCGTCCCCAGCGGTGGCCGAGTATCCAGTTATGTTCGTCTATCAGTCTGTATGTCGCATCAGTTTTGTCAGTATAAACATACATACATCATGCATTATTGATTTGCGTTCATATTCATGTTGCATCACTATCACTCTGGTCAGTCTTATCCCCTAGTGATAACAGTCCTCTCAATCGAGTTGTCAGTTCTTCCCTCGTCAGGAAGTGTTGCATCTGAACTACCTTTCTCCTCCAATTTATTTCTGGGATGAAGTCGGCCCTTGATCACTTTGATAACTTGAACCTCTGAAAAAACCAGAGAACTCTCAGCCAGCATCACTCTTCACTATGGAAGATGATATCTTCGCTTTCCCGGATTAAGGAAAATCCCTAGAGAAAGCCTCGCGACTAAAGACTTTCAGCAACACATTGATTTTTCTCTCCGGAGAGTCGATGTTAATGAAGTCATCAGCACCTTAAAATTAGATCACATCATATGGCGTTTCTCCGAGAAGATCTCCGAAGAAAGTATGATGTAATACCTCCAAGTAAAATCAGTCTCTCGAGAGACTCGTTTTCCCCAATAGAGTCGACAAATGGCGTTTTCCACAGAGAAGTTTGTGCCTCTCTACAATCAAAACTTTTTCCATCAAATGGCATCTCCCCAAGAAAATTCAGCGAGAAGTTTGAGGAGAACCGCTACAAATAGCGCCCCTTGCAAATAAAGTTTATTGACAAAAGAAACCAAGACCAGATACTTGGTAGGAAACCAGGATCGAGGGGAAGTTTAAAACAGAAACTTAGACCAGTTCCTGGGTAGGAAACCAGGATCGAGGGGAGGTTTATATCAGAAACTTAGACCAGTTCCTTGGCTGAAAAACCAGGTTCAAGGGGAAGTTTTTACCTTTTCTAAGCATCATTGCTTAGCAAAATAAGAAGGATGTGTGAACTACCATTCCTAACCACCATCAAAATTTCGGGTATTCCGATATTTAATCCTCTTGCACCCTGAATGCCCGAATACCTTCGCCATTCACACCTTCGGGTCCAAGAAGATTAAATAGGGGCATCTGTCATACCCCAAATTTTGACCACTAAGATTTCTCATCATTGGGTAAATCATCATCACAATATGGATGAACCATTAGTCTCCCCAAAGATGGGTGAGCATCCACTACAATCAAATTTAGGGTTTCCAACCCTCTCTGAGCTTTTAGACAAAGGATCAATCAAGGATTGACATGATATTCAACTTGTCTAGCCTCTCAAACATCCACAATGGATCAAGAGGACTCCCACTTCAAGAATCAAGCACAAGGCTGCAACATTCCAAGTGGATTAAGCCTCAAGATCGCCAATGTCACCAAATTAGGGTTTGGTCGACCAGGGCCTGCAGATGGAAATTTTCCTCGGGGCATGAGCCAATGCTTCAAAGCATAACCTATGATTCTCCAAGGGACATCATAAACCCAATCATCAAGTCAATTTAGCCTCAGGGGATGCATTTACCAAAAATCAGGAATTAGGGTTTCTTGACCTAATTCACCCCTAAGTTGACTTTTGGGACAAAACATGAGCCAAGACCTCAAAGGAGGATTTGAGGGTCTCTAATACACCACATTGATCCATTTTCAACAATGGATTGATCCATGAAGCTTGAGCAACAAGTTTCAATTTCATCAGAACCAAAATTAGGGTTTCGCGAGAAAAGTCAACTGTATCTTTGACTTTTGACAAGGACATGCTCCCAAACCCTAAGACATGATTCAATACACCCTATAACACCTATGAAATCAATCCATCAAGTTTAATTTAGGTCAAGGATTTAATTTCATAGAGGATCGCACCGTTTGGAGTTCATCTGACAAAAAGTCAATTGTGCCCAAAAGTCAAACTTTGACTTTTTGAGATTTTTCACAATTATGGTTTTTTAACCCTAAAATGATGTTAATGTGTGATTTGAATCATCATTCATCAAGAAAAATCAAGAAAAGTGGGATAACTTGTAAAAGGGGTAACCATAAAAACTTAGAAAATTTTCTAAGTTATGGAACAAAGTGGCTAGAGTACCAACTTTGGAGGACCATAACTCCTAAACCACAAGGCCATTTTTCCCTATCCAAGGCTGGATTTGTAGCCCTCATGGCCCTCTACAAAAGCTTCAACTACACCCCATTCCAATTCATTATGGATTTTGAATTATGGAATGATCAAAGTGGCTGAAAACATGAAATGCCACTTTTTCCAACACTTAGTGAAATTTTTACTAAGTTAAAATCTGCCTTCACTTTTTTCCAAATGAAGGGGCATTTTTCACTTGGATCAAAAATCATCAAAACCAATTATGATCAAACAATTATTGTATCTTATGAGGGCTTTCCAAAATGGCCAAGAACTCCATCAAATTCCACTTGAGCCATGAGATATGACAATGGCAATATGTCTTGCTGAAAACAGCCAAGGCTAGGCAGAATTTTGTACTTTTGCTCGATTTGGCGAAATCAGATAATTCCAAGCCTTGTCATCACTTTGGACACATCTGAGGATCAAATCTAAAGGGAACAAACACTGATCCAAGCCTCCAAAGTCTTTGGAACAAGAAGTAGCATGCCAAACCTAGAAATCCCTAAAAGAGGGACAAGACTCCAATTTTGGATTGGAGCATTTAATGGATGCACCAAGGTTACATGGACTGACAGTGCTTAAGAACCACGTCCAAAATCGCTCGCTACACTTGGTTGATCTCAGAAATGGATCCAATCAAGTATGTCTTTGAAAAGCCTGCTCTCATGGGAAGGATTGCCTGTTGGCAGATGTTGTTATCAGAATATGACATCACGCTCAGAAAGCCATTAAAGGAAGTGTTTTAGCCGATCATTTGGCTCATCAACCGATTGACGATCAAGAATCAGTCAGATTTGACTTCCCAGACGAAGATGTCATGTATCTAAAAATGAAAGACTGCGATGAACCTCTACCCAGTGAAGGGCCAGAACCAGATTCCCAATGGGGACTAATCTTTGACGAAGCTGTCAATCATTACGGAAACGGAATTTGGGTAATCATCATAACACCTCAGGGTACCCACATTCCTTTCACCGCCAGACTTACATTCAAGTGCACAGACAACGAGGCCGAATACGAAGCTTGTATTATGGGTCTCGAAGAAGCGATCGACTTAAGGATCAAAAACTTGGATGTATATGGCAACTCAGCTTTGGTCATCAATCAGATCAAAGGAGATTGGTTCACATACCAATCAAGGTTGATTCCGTACAAAGATTACGCAAGAAGGTTGTTACCCTTCTTCAACAGAGTCGAGTTTCATCATATCCCTCATGAGGAGAATCACATGGTTGATGCATTAACCACTCTCTCTTCCATGATTAGTGTAGGTCAATGGAATGACTTACCTAAGATCGACATAATGCGCCTTGAACGGCCCTCTTACATCTTCACGATTGAAGCAGTCATAGACAATAAACCTTGGTATCACGATATCAAATGCTTCCTTCAGAAACAAGAGTACCCACCTGGGGCATCCAGGAAAGATAGAAAAACCCTCAGAAGGCTAGCAGGCAGTTTCTTCCTGAGCGGTGATACACTATATAAGAGAAACTTTGACATGGTCTTGATCCGATGAGTAGACAGACCAGAAGCAGACATGCTGATAAAAGAAATTCACGAAGGGTCCTTTGGCACTCATGCCAACGGATATACAATGGAGAGAAAAATTCTAAGAGCAGGGTACTATTAGTTGACAACAGAATCTGACTGCTACAAGTATATGAGGAGATGTCACAAGTGTCAGATATGCTCCGACAAAATCCATGTACCGCCAACGCATCTCAAAGTTCTTTCTTCCCCATGGCCTTTTTCCATATGGGGAATCGACATGATCGGTGTGATTGAACCCAAGGCTTCGAACGGACATCGGTTCATCCTGGAAGCCATTGATTACTTCACCAAGTGGGTCAAAGTAGCGTCATATGCTAATGTAACCCGACAAGTGGTGGTACGATTTATCAAAAACAATCTCATCTGCCGTTATGGTGTTTCGAGCCAGATCATTGCAGATAATGGATCTAACTTGAACAATAAAATGATGAAAGAGTTGTGCATAGAGTTCAAGATCGAACACCATAACTCATCTCCCTACGACCCAAGATGAATGGAGCGGTAGAAGTAGCTAATAACAACATCAAAAGGATCGTTCAAAAGATGGTTGTGACCTACAAAGATTGTCACGAGATGCTGCCCTTTGCTCTTCACGGTTATCGTACATCTGTCTTCACTTCAACAGGGGCAACCCCTTTCTCTCTAGTTTATGGCATGGAGGCAGTTCTCCCCATAGAAGTAGAGATCCCATCAATCCGGGTATTGATGGAAGCTAAGCTAACAGAGGCCGAATGGTGTCAAAGTCGACACGACGAATTAAACCTGATCAAAGAGAAGTGAATCGCGACACTATTTCACGGTCAATTGTATCAGCAAAGAATGAAGAAGGCGTTCGACAAAAAGGTCCGACCTCGCGTCTTCAAGAAAGGAGACCTCGTGCTCAAGAAGATACAATCATTCCTCATTGATTCCCGGGGCAAGTGGACTCCAAATTATGACGGCCCCTATGTGGTCAAGAAAGCTTTCTCAGGCGGCGCCTTGAGACTTGCAATCATGGACGGAGAGGAATTTGCCTACCCCACAAATGTTGACGTAGTCAAGAAATACTTCGCCTAAAAAATGATGAAAAAAAAACGTCTCGGTGGATTGAAAACCCGAAAGGGCGGTCCAGGAAAAAATTAGAGACATGATCAAAAATCATCCCGGTGGATTGGAAACCTCAATGTACAATCCAGGCAAAAATTAGGGATTCATGGCAAGTAACTACGTCCAACAAAGGGGCAAGTCCCTCGGCAGCAGTTACATCATCCGTCAGGAAAACTCCAGTCAAGGTCATCTTCGACAGAAGCTCAGGATGCCCCGAAGTCAAAGGTGGTAGAAGGATAGTGGTCGTTATGTTTCAATGTAGCCCTCTTCCCTTAAAATTACCATTTTCTAACTTTGTAAATACTCTATGGAATCACACGTTTGGCTGATTTCCATCCTATTAATAAAATTTGAGCCCTTGTGCTTTTGTTTGCAATTCTTATTTGTTTTAGCTTTACAGGACAACATTTTAACATGATCAACGATTCTTGAAATAAAACAAAAATGAATTTACTTGTAAAATTTTTCTGCTTAAAAGATGGCAATTTCTTTTGACTGTTGAACATCGAAAGAACATCGGTCGCTTCTCCAGAAGTAATCGAACCTCAAAGTGCAGAATCAAAGAACTCCTTCTAAGCCAGTGCGCCTGAACGAAGGATCAACTGTGTCAGAAACCTTGTTTCATCTGACATCCCCGGCAGAGTTCTTATCTCCTAAGCCCGACCAACATAGCTCCCCACGAGGACTACTTCTCATAAAAAAGGCAGGATTGCTATCTTGAGCCAGCGATACTTTTTATCTCCCCCTGTGGTCGAGTATCCAATCGTGTTCATCTACTAGTCTGTATATGGTGTCAGTTTTGTCAGCATATACATACATGCATCATGCATTATTGATTTACATTCATATTCATATTGCATCACTATCACTCCAGTCGGTCTCGTCCCCTAGTAATAACAGTCCTCACAATTGAGTTGTCGGTTCTTTCCTCGTCAGGAAATGTTGCGTATGAACAATATCTCTCCTCCAATTTATTTATGTATTAGAGTTGGCCCTTGACCACTTTGATAACTTGAACATCTGAGAAAACCAGAGAACCCTCGGCCAGCATCACTCTTCGCCATGGAAGATGATGTCTTCACTTTCCCAGATTAAGGAAAATCCCTAGAGAAAGCCTCTCAACTAAAGACTTTCAGTAACACCTTGGTCCTTCTCTCCAGAATGTCAATGTCAACAAAGTCATCGGCACCTCAAAATTGGGGTACATCGTATGGCATTTTTTTTAGAAGATCTCGAGAAAGTATGATGTAATATCCCCAAACAAAAGAAGTCTCTCAAGAAGACTCATTTTCCCCAGCAGAGTCGATAAATGGTGTCTCCCATAGAGAAGTTTGTGCCTCTCTACCATCAAAACCTTTTTCGTCAAATGGCATCTCCCGGGGAAAGTTCGGCGAGAAGTTTGAGGAAAATCGCTACACATAGCGCCCCTTGTCAAGAAAGTTTATTGACAAAAGAAACTGAGACCAGTTCCTTGGTAGGAAACCAGGATCAAGGGGAAGTCTAATTCAGAAACTGAGACCAGTTCCTTGGTAGGAAACTAGGATTGAGGGGAAGTTTAATTTAGAAACTGAGACCAGTTCCTTGGTAGGAAACCAGGATCGAGGGGAAGTTTATTTCAGAAACTGAGACCAGTTCCTTGGTAGGAAACCAGGATCGAGGGGATGTTTATTTCAGAAACTGAGACCAGTTCCTTTGTAGGAAACCAGGATCGAGGGGAAGTTTACCTTTTCTAAGCATCATTGCTTAGCAAAAGAGGAAGGATGCGCGAACTGCCATTCATAACCACCATCAAAATTTCAGGTATTCTGATATTTAATCCTCTTGCACCCTGAATGCCCGAATACCTTCGCCATTCACACCTCCGGGTCCAAGAAGATTAAATAGGGGCATCTGTCATACCCCAAATTTTGACCACAAAGATTTCCCATCATTGTGCAAATCATCATCACAATATGGATGAACCATTAGTCTCCCCAAAGATGGGTGAGCATCGACTACAATCTAACTTAGGGTTTCAAGCCCTCTCTGAGTTCTTAGACAAAGGATCAATCAAGGAATGACATGATCTTCAACTTGCCTAACCTCTCAAACATCCACAAAGGATCAATAGGACTCCCACTTCAAGCGTTAAGCATAAGGCTGCTCCCTTCTAGGTGGATCAAGCCTCAAGATCAGCAGTGTCACCAAATCAGGGTTTGGTCGACCAGGGCCTCCAGATGGAAATTTTCCTCAGGGCATGAGCCAATTCTTCATAGCATAATCTATGATGCTCCATGGAACATCATAAACCCAATCATCAAGTCAATTTTGCCTCAGGGGATGCATTCACAAAAAATCAGGAATTAGGGTTTCTTGACCTAACTCACCCCCTAAGTTGACTTTTGGGACAAATCATGAGCCAAGACCTCAAGAGAGGATTTTAGGGTCTCTAATAAACCACATTGACCCATTTGCAACAATTTATTGATCCAAGAAGCTTGAGCAACAAGTTTCAATTTCATCTGAACCACAATTAGGGTTTCGCGATAAAAGTCAACTGTACCTTTGACTTTTGACCAGGCATGCTCCCAAACCTTAGGACATGATTCAATACACCATATAACCCCTATGAATTCAATCCATCAAGTTTGATTTAGGTCAGGGACTTGATTTCATAGAGGATCGCACAGTTTAGAATTCATCTGACAAAAAGTCAATTGTGCATAAAAGTCAAACGTTGACTTTTTGAGATTTTTCACAATTATGGTTCTTTGACCCTAAAATGATGTTAATGTGTGATTGGAATCATCATTTATCAATAAAAAACAAGAAAAGTGGGATAACTTGTAAAAGGGGTAACCATAAAAACTTAGAAATTTTTCTAAGTTATGGAACAAAGTGGCTAGGGTACCAAATTTGGAGGATCATAACTCCTAAACCACAAGGCCATTTTTTCCCATCCAAGGCTGGATTTGTAGCTCTCATTACCCTCTACAAAAGCTTCAACTACCACTCATTCCAATTGCCCATGGATTTTGAGTTATGGAATGATCAAAATCACAAAAAGTGAAAATGTCACTTTTTTCCAACACTTAGTGGAATTTTCACTAAGTCAGAATCTGCCTTCACTTTTTTCCAAATGTAGGGGCATTTTTCACTTCGATCCAAAAAGTATCAAAACCAATTATGATCAAACAGTTATTGTATCATATGAGGGCTTTCCAAAATGGCCAAGAACATCACCAAACTCAACTTGAGCCATGAGATATGACCATGGCAACTTGCCTTGCTGAAAGCTGCCAAGGCAAGGCAGATTTTGGACTTTTGCTCGATTTGCTCAAATTTTGCAAAGGGAAAGCAACTCTATCCATCTGAACACCTCAAGGGGGGACCAAGGAGGAACCAACTCTGATCCCAAGCCTCCCAAGTCTTTGGAACCAAAAATAGCATGCCAAACCTAGAAATCCCTACAAGACGGACAAGACTCCAATTTTGGATTGGAGCATTTAATGGATGCACCAAGGTGGCATGGACTGACACATTTGCAACTGAATTCAGTCAAGAATGATCCAACAACTAGGGAACCATAACTCTGTGCTCTAACCTCTAGTCAATGGCTAGAGGAGACTTGGATTCTCATTTGCCAACATTGGCCAAACCTCTGCTGCAGTTGCCATTCACTATTGATCCCAAAACAAACTTACTCTACTATAAATAGAGCTCATTTGTGCTCAGGTTTAGTACACCAAAGCCATCAAACAGATGCTTTCCTCAAAATCTCCTTCTTCACTCCAATTTTGCCTTCCAAAGCAAGTCAATATCGGGTATTGAGTTTGAGAGCAATTCCAATCAAACCAATCACACACACCTCATAAACATCATATAGAAGTGATCCAAACACTCACATAACATCTGGAACACCAAAATCACAAAATCACTAGCTAATTGCTCAAACCTTTGATAGATTTGCAGTTGGGGTACCACCTCAAGTTCCAGATCATTTCAATCCATTCCAAGCATCCAGACACACTCCATGGCACCTAGGGAAGCTATCCAGATCATTGGAACTTAACTATAACACCTCTAACCCAAAACACGATCACCAGCTGCAAGAGGTCAAAACATGATTTTTGAAACATTAATCCAAGATCACAATTTGTTTTCCACATGTTTAACAATTTTGATCATTTTAATTGAATTTTTATTCAATTAAAATACTTTTTGGAAACAAATTAGGGTTTTGATTAATTCAACCCTCATCAAACCTTTTAAAAACACTTTGGGCCTCTAATAGAGTGTAAGACCCAATCCTTTGTAAATACAAACCTATTTTGGGCCTCAAATGTTGTATAAGTCCAGTTGTATTTCAAAAGTTCGGCGCAATCATCGCCCATTTAAAACAAACCATCCGGGCCTCTCCTCGAGCTATAAGACCCATTCAAAATCAATTTGGGTGTCTAATAGAGTATAAGACCTAATCCCCTTTTAACCAAAACAATTTTGGGGATCAGAGATTATATAAGTCCCTCTGCGTTAAAAGAAAAGCTCGGCGCGATCGCCAGTTCAAAAAAAAATCATCTGGGCCTACCCTCGTGTTATAAGCCCCATTCTTTTTCTTTCAATCATTTTGGGCCTCTTGAGAGAGTGTAAGACCCATCCCTTTGTACAGAAAACCTTTCTTGGGCCTCAATCACTTGTATAAGTCCCTGTACAAAACGACAGTGTGATCACTGATTAAACCCTAGGCCTCTCCTTGAGCTGTAAGCCCCAATTTTCCTTTCAAAATACATTCTATTTTAATTTTGAGATATACTGTTGTTTTTAATTTTTCATTGTTGAACAACTAACCAAACAGCATGGAAGCTCTACAACCGAGTAAGTGTTTACTCGCTTTCATTTACCGCTTTCATATGTATATAACTGTACTGTGGGGCTGTTTCACTGTAAGTCTTCCTTCATAAACTCATATCGACTGTGTAATACTAGTATAGTTATTAGAGTTTTCCCCGACAACTACGTCTAGCACTAGGTAAAGCCCTATGGGTCACTCTTAAATACAAACTAAACTAGATCCCCATAGGACTACCAGACACAGTCTTCCCTCCTCTTGGGGTTAAATAATATAGAGACGTGAAAGGCAGCATTCTTGATGAACCCTTTCACAAACTGTCACCCTTAGACATTTTCAAAGAAACTCTACTCCCCAAAGATGATCTTTTCTCCGTGAATGGCATCTCTTGAGTTTCTTCCAAATTCTCGAACTTTCCTGGCTTGATCTATTCTCTGTGAATGGTATGTCTTGAACTTCTCGGGGTTTGGGGACCCACAGGCTTCCTAAAAGCATCCCCGCCTCCTCTTGGGCGTTGTACAAGGACCCGTCAGGTTCTAAGAAGTTTTCACAGCCTCCTCTTAGGCTTCGTATAATGATTCTTCCTCCGGGAAGATATCCTCCTCTTGGGCTTCGTACAAATTGTCCCTTTGGCTTCTTAAAAGTTTTTCTCGCCTCCTCTTGGGCTTCGTACAAATTGTCCCTACGACCTCTTAAAGGTATAGGAACAGAAATTAGTCATCTTAATAGAACAATCTTTCAAAGAGTCTAGATCTTCCTACGGCGAACATACTGTCTCTTGATCTCTCTTAAGCATAGTACAAAAGATAAAACTCTAGACTTGGACAGTCTAATCTCCTTGAGTCTCGAAGAAATTCTCAAGTTCCTTTCAAAAATTGGAAAAAACACCCGTAGACTTAGGCAGTCTCAATACCCTTCGGATTCCCCGTTTCCTTAAAGAACAGGAAATAATCCCGGTCCTCAGATCAAATCCATGAGTACAACATTACCCATATAAGAATTGATTTTCTCTTTTAACCAACATATTGGACCTATCACTAAACTGAAACAGTAACCCTAGCCTCCCCTTGGGCTTGGTACAATGATTCTCCCTAGCAGAGCTAACCTTTCCAGGCTTTATCTCGGGCTTCGTACGAGATACAAAACACTCTCTTGTGTAGTATAAAAGACTCTCTTGTTGAGTCAATCCTCTTTTGCCTTCATCTCGGGCTTTGTATGAGATACAAAACACTCTCTTGTTGAGTATAAAAAGACTCTCTTGTTGAGTCGATCACCTTTAGCCTCCATCTTGGGCTTCGTACGAGATACAAATCATTCTCTTGGTGAGTATAAAAGACTCTCTTATTGAGTCAAACCCTTTTAGCCTCCGACTTCGGCTTCATATAAGACACATATAAAAACACTCTCTTGTTGAGTCAACCCTTTTAGCCTCTATCTCGGGCTTCGTACGACACATAAAAGCATCCTCTTGTTGGGTCAATACCCTCCTCTTAGGCTTTGTATAAAGAAATCCCTGTTTGATTCAATCAACCTTTTAACATCAAATCACGCTTTGGTCACAGCATACAAACATCAACAACTCCTTTTCCCTTGTTTAATTGCTGTAAGCGGCAAGCCTCTGGATTATTTAAATCCACGCCACTGTCCCTCTTTTAGCATAAGAAATTCCTAAGGAAAGATAGCATTGCTCTAAACTGAATTAAAGTCTTCTCCTTCATGTTGAAAATCCCCTATAAAAGAAATTATGGCATTGTTGGATTCACATATCCTAGTTAAAGTAATTCTCCTTTATAGTCAGTCACCTAACAGTTGTGCCAAACAGACCAAATATTCCCCTTTAGAGATGACAAATTCTCTCTAAAGTCAACACCCTTTTAGCTTCACATCTTGGGCTTCGAACAAGATACAAATAGACCCTTCAGCTTCACATCTTTGGCTTTGAGCAAGATATAAATCACCCCTTTAGCTTCAATCTTGGGCTTTGAACAAGACACCCAAACACCCTTTAGGAGGAACTACGATCGCTCTGATTTCCCTATCCCGGGAATACGTAGGCATAAGATTGAAAAAGAATCTTAGCGAGCACACTAATCAAAAAACCCCAAAGTCCCCTACCTCCATCTAATCTAGCACAGTATCCCAACGAATTCCCCATGAACAGTCCCGGTATTTCCTTCTGAACAAAATAAGCAGAGAGAGACCCACGAACTAAAGACGCATCTGTAAACCAACAGTTTTGACTGTTTAACCTCAGTATGCAAGCAGGGTTAATTGGAGACATCTATTTCCCTTCCTTCATTAGCTTCAATTGGATAAAAAATGAATCGAACTGTAGTACCAAAGCGATAGTGATTCGAAACCACAAAAACCGCGCTACAACATGCCCACCATCTACGTGAAGTCACTGGGCGCACTGGCGACCATTCTGTCGTAGTAAAATGAACTCAAGGTTTTCAAGAAGATTTTTGTCATCTCTTATTCCTCAAGAGGTGGACAAATCTGAGCGGCAATTTCCCGCCATCTCCGAGCATATTCCTTAAAGGTTTCCTTATCCTTTTGTGACATGGCTCTGAGTTGATCTCTGTCTGGTGCCATGTCCAGGTTATACTTATATTTTTGAACGAAGGCAGCGCCAAGATCTCTGAAAGTGGTGATCTTGATGCGGTTTAAACCCATGTACCATTTGAGTGCGGCACCGATTAAACTGTCTTGGAAATAGTGGATCAGTAGCTGTTGGTTTTCTGTCTGAGTTGACATCCTTCGAGCGTACATCACCAAATGACTTTGAGGGCAAGAGTTACCCTTGTACTTTTCAAATTCGGGAACCTTGAATTTATGCGAGACTTTCACATTTGCGACCAAACAAAGGTCTGCGGCGTCCTTTCTAGAATCGAGACACAAACGTGAGATTCGTAGGGAAGAAGAATGCGTTATGTGAGAATGATGAATGCTATGCAATGATTATATTAATTATATATTTTTTTTAATCAAAAGAAACTTCGACAATTAGATTGCAAATATCATACAATGGGGAAACCCCGTTTTATTGAATTCAAAGATTGTGGAAATGGAAATATAGTAATTTACAAAGTGTTGCAAAAGGAAATGTCTAAGCTAATGGATCCTGAGTCCTCTCTAAGGAGGGCTCAGGTGCTGGTTCTGGTACTTTCCTTTTCTTTTACCGGGGCTCTTGAGCCGTTGTCGGGTTGTCATTCCTTTGCCAAGTGAAAGGAGCGACCAAATTCCTTTAGTCTTCTTGATTCTCTACAGCATGTTGCTCTAAAATCTTGATCAGAGAATTTTTTTCTTTTAACAGTTGTTGTATCTTCTTACACTCCACATTGAGAATACGGTACTTGTTCTTCCAACACCGTTTTTCCTGTTGAACTTATTTGAGAGTAACCTGAAGCTTTTCCGTATCATACATAAAATAAAGGAAGGATTCCTTTAACGGAAGAACTTCCTGATGAGGGTAAGGTATCCTCAGCTTGAGAGCTCCAGTTTGCACCCAGTGGAGATAAGGTTCCACCGAGACACAGTCTGGTTTTCCTAGAGACTCTCTTCCTTTCCTATGAACATGTTTCCAAGCATGCACTATTTCTGTCTTTAGTGCCCTATCATTTTCTCCTTCCTTGAAGAAAATACCTTCCTTATGAGCATTACACGGGACATGCCTCATCGGGTATCCAAATTGACGACGAACTAAAATTGGATGATAGTTGATTCCTCCTTTAGTTCCTATGAGGGGTACATTAGGTAAGTTTCCACAACGGTCAATGATTCTGATCCCGTCATAGATTTGATTGTACCAATCTATGTCAGAGTTGGTAAGAGACATTATTATCTGCGACCAACGTAAAGTACTCTTATGATCCTAAAAAGCAGCAAACTTGGGTAAATGGGAAGTGAACCATTTGTAAAGCAGGGGTACGCAGCATGTAATCATTCCTCCACTGTACAAATTCCTTAAGTGTACAGAATGATAAGCATCTGCGAGCAAGGTCGGTACAGGGTCTCTAATCAGAAAAACTTTAATGACATTGATATCAAGGAAGTCATCAATGTTGGGAAACAGGAATAACCCATAGGTGAGCAGAACAAAGATGCTCTTGAAATCAGTCACGTTCCCTATACTAGCAAAGTACAGAGCTTTCTTTATCAAAAACTTGGCTAGCAAACCATGGATTCCACCCTTAGTGGTGATGTGAGTCCTAACTTCTGACTTGTCCAAATAAATTGCTCTTGCAATGGTTTGATCCTTTGGAATTTCTTCCAGTCCAGAAAAGGGAGCTTGATCAGTAATGGGTAAATCAGTCAGGTGAGAGTACTCCTCCAGTGTTGGTGTCAGTTGGTAATCCGGGAATGTGAAACAGTGATAGACCAGATCATAGAACTGAATCAGTGTAGACAAGATTCCTTCAATTACATGGACCCTTAACAGAGACAGCAGTCCTCCATACTTAGCTCTAAAAGCATCAGGGTTGGTGATCATCCTTGCCAGACCTCTCAAATCCTCTAGTTTTGGAACCTTGAAGGTGTACTTGTGAGTCTTCCTTCTACCGAAATCCATAACGCACTCTTTCTCTCTGATATTTGCAATCATTGTCTTAGTTTAATTTGAAAAAGAGAGACTAGAAGAGAAAATTTTTCTTTGTTTAAAGTTTTTTATTGAAATGAATGCATGGATGCAGCACACAAAAACATAGAAAAAACATGGGGTCAAAGGTTCGGTGTCATGAAGTCATGGCTCTACCCATCCCCAAAGGTTGTACTGGTGATTTTTTGTACCTCTCCTCACAATTATCGACCCCTCTTGGGATAACAACAGCAGGCTGGTTCACTCGAGTGAGCTGCAATATCTTAGAGTAATCTCAAATGAGGATAGTATCGCGTGACAACTATTTCCGATAGCTTCCACACTACAAAATAGTCATAAGGTCTCAGTCTACTAAAATCCTCAGTTTTATGGACAACCACAATCGAATAATCTGCTTTCAACAACTGAAGTCGTATAGGCATTGAATCCGCAAAGGGTGTCTCCATTGATTCGATGGTCAACCGGGATCTCTTATTTAGGAGCCACTCCCTGTAAGATTACCCGTCTAGTACCATCACTTATCTTAGGTGTCACTCAAACTTTCCAGATGCGGCGTCACCCGCAGTCCCATTGCAGAAAAATAAACACGGATATCAATTAGGAAAAGCGATATATATATATATTCATTCCTAAAACTAACATCCTAGACATATTAAGAGTTATAATCCTAGTCCTATACAGTCAATGACTCCCCAGCAGAGTCACCATTTTACCGTGGAAAATGGGGACGATGCCCCCAAGGATCATTCTAAGGATTCCCCAGCAGAGTTTCCATTCTACTGTAGCAAGTGATTTTTGTCGGTGACGTGGCCACCTTATCGTTGGGTTTTCCTCACCGCAATGAGGAGGAGGGGGTTCTACTTTCTAATTTCTTATTTATCCCATGAAGCTAGAAGGGAAAGGGAAGCTATCTAAAACTAACCTTGCACACTAATGTTTAACTGAACAAACGCTTTAAAGAGATTTGGGGAGTTGGGGTCAGGTTATACAATGGGGAGTTGTCAATTAACCATCCTATATGTGGTTATCCACAGGATATTTGTGTTAGGTCTCGCTTTGTAATTGATAGCGTTTATCTGGGAAAGTTTCTTGGGAAGTATGAGTGAGTTGATGCTGATGTTTAGGTGATTTTAGTAAGGTATTGGACCTAATGTTTGATGGGTATGAAGGTACTGGACCTAGGGTTTTTTATTAGTATGTTCGCTAAGATTTCGCAATTTATGCCTAGGTATTCCCGTTTAAACGAAACAGGGAAATCAGACCAATCGTAGTTCCTCCTATTCTAAGGGAGGAAAGAGATGTTTAGTGTCTTGTTCAAAGCCCAAGGTTGAAGCTAAAAGGTTTTGAGTGAGAGAGAATTTGTCCTCTCTAAAGAGGGATTGTTGATTTTTGTGTGCCTTGATCAAAGCCCAAGGTTGAAGCTAAGAGGTTGATTGAATCCACTGGGGAGATCCTTATCCAAAGTCTGGATAAGACTGACTCAACAAGAGAGTGTATATATATGGGTGTTTTGTACAAAGCCCAAGATTTAGGCAAAAAAGAGACTGGCTCTTTGGGGATATCATTATACAAAGCCTAAGAGGAGGCTAGGAGTTTGGCTTTTCTGGGGAAAATGTTTTATCTGTCTTGTACAAAGCCCAAGATGGAGGCTAAAAAGATTTTGACTCCGCCGGGGAGGTTTGTATGTATCTTATATAAAGCCCAAGATTGAGGCTGAAATGAGTTTGGCTCTTGCTGGAGAGTATTATTTGTCTTGTACAAAGCCCAAGATTGAGGCTGAAATGAGAAATTTAACTGACTCTGGTGAGGATATTTTTATGTGTCTTGTACAAAGCCCAAGATTGAGGCTAAAATGAGTTTGACTCTTCTTAGGGAAAATCATTCCTCAAAGCTTAGAAGAAGGCTGGGAGGAAATGACTCTGCTAGGGAGGATATCTGGCCCAAGCTCAAGAGAAGGAGATTTATGTCTTGTACAAAGCCTAAGATTGAGGATGAAAGGATTTGAATCAACAAGAGAGTGCTTTTATCTATCTTGTACAAACCCCAAGATTGAGGCTAGACAAGGTTGACTCAACAAGAGAGTGCTTTTATCTGTCTTGTACAAAGCCCAAGATTGAGGCTAGAAAAGGTTGACTCAACAAGAGAGTCTGAAAAGGTGATTGACTCAACAAGAGAGTCTAAAAGTTGATTGACTCAACAAGAGAGTCTAAAAGTTGATTGACCAACAAGAGAGTCTAAAAAGTGATTGCCTCAACAAGAGAGTCTAAAAAATTGATTGACTCAACAAGAGAGTCTGAAAAGGTTAGCTCCGCTGGGGAGGATCATTTGTACAAAGCCCAATAGGAGGCTGACTGTGTTGAGGAAAAATCATTATAAAAAGCCTAAGAGGAGGCTAACTTTCCTAGGGAAGAACAAATAAAGAAATCTTTATACAAAGCCTAAGAGGAGGCTGGCTTCTGCTGAGGATTGTTGAGATCCAGAGGCAAGTCCAAATGGGGTATCAACTCTTGCTGAGGATTGCAGAAGAGTTGAGATATCAGAGACCTTGAGGTTCTAATTTGGGATAAGCTGACCCTGGTTGGGGAACTCTTAAGAGAGAGGCTGGGTTTGGAGATTGATCCAGAGAGCCCGGGGTTTCTTCCTATATTTGTAAGGAACTTGAGAATGTCTTTGAGACTCAAGGGGATTAGACTGCCCAAGTCTACTGGTGTGGAAGAGTTTTATCTTTTGTATGATGCCTAAGAGGAGGCACGGGCATTAAGGGATGAGAATCAACCCTAAAGTGGCCTGAGGTTTGACATTGGAAAGATTTCTTTAACAAAAGATGACTAAGTTCTGTCTTACACCTTTCAGAGGTCATCAAGGTCCTTGTAGTAAGCCTAAGAGAAGGCATGAGAACTTCTAAGAAGTCGGAGGGTCCTTGTACAAAGCCCAAGAGGAGGCGGCGATGCTTTTAGAAAGCCTCTGGGTCCTAAACCAAGAGAAGTTCAAGAAATTTTATTCACCGAGAATAGATCATTTAGTGAAAGTTCGAGGTTTGGAGAAACTCAAGAGATGTTATTCACCGAGAATAGATCAACTCTGGGGAGTAGAATTTCTTTGACAATTTCTAGGGGTGACAGTCTGAGAAAAGGTTCACGAGGAATACTGCCTTTCTCTTTGTTCCATATTATTTCAGCCCAAGAGAAGGCAAGACTGTATATGGAAATCCTATGGGGATCTAGTTTTGTTTGGATTTTAAGAGGGACCAACAGGGCTTTACCTAGTTCTAGATCTAGTTGTCGGGGAAAACTCTAAATAACTATACTAGTATATATACAGTTGATATGTAACAAGTATCTAAAAGGGTATGAAAGAAGACTAATCGTACGCAACTTCCCACAATACAGTTATATATACGAAAGCGAATAAATGAAAGTTGTTAAAACTTACAGGTGAGCAAGCTTCCATGCTGTATTGTTGGTTGTTCAGAGAAATTAAAGAGAGTTTTGATAACAACATATATTTGAATTTAAATCACAAGGAAAGTTGTTTTGATAACAACATATATTTGAATTAAATCACAAGGAAAGTTGTTTGAAAAGATTATTGGGGCTTATACTCAAAGAGAGGCCCAAGGTTTAACAGTGATCGCACCGTTGTTTTGTCTATCGTACTGGGACTTATACAACGACTGAGGCCCAAAAAGGTTTAATTACAACAGGGTTGGGTCTTACAACTCAAGGAGAAGCCCAAAAGGTGTTAAAAGAAAAGAAATGGGACTTATAACGCGAGGGTAAGCCCAGATGATTTGATTTTGAACTGGCGATCGCACCGAGATTTTTCAACACAGAGGGACTTATAGAATATCTGAGGCCCAAAATGGTTTTGGTTAAAAAAGGGATTGGATCTTACACTCTATTAGAGGCCCAAAAAGTTTGAAAATGAATAAAGATGGATCTTATAGCTCAAGGAGAAGCCTAATTGTGTCTGTTACAAAGGCGGCGATCGTGCCGAACTTTTGAAAATATACAGAGGGACTTATACAATATGTGAGGAACAAATTATTTATTTACAAAAGGGTTGGGAGTTACACTCTATTAGAGGCCCATGAGTGTTTGAAAAAGATTGATGAGGGTGGAATTAATCAAAACCCTAATTTTGTTTAAAAATGGAATTAATTTTGTTTAAAAATTAATAAAAATTATTGAAAACATGTAAAAAATGAGTGGTGATCTTGGATCAATGTTTCAAAAATCATGTTTTTATCCAAAAAACGATTGGAAATCATTTAAGTTTGGAAAATCAAGAAGGAAAAATAATTTAAATGTTAAAAAACAAATGAAAATTAATTCTTTGCAAAAATATCAAGTATATGAAATAAATAACGTTTTTGGGAAATTTTTGTAAAATAAAATAATTTAACATTTTTGTGAATTATTAAAAAAAGAATCAACTTAAAATCATTAAAATTCAGAGAGAAATTAATTTTTGAATCAATTAAATAAAATCACAAAAATTCAAAAATTCAAATATTTGAAAAAGGGCGCCAAGAACATCTTGGTCTTGCTAGCATGCTCTGCTTTGCCCATATTTGCGTTTTTTCATCAATCTCACTGAATACTTGATGAAATCACACAATCCACATATCAATCTGCTCGTTTTCACCTCACGATCATGTCTATGGTCTTTAATTTCATTTATTTTAAGCATGGAATAAGAAATCAAGGAGAAACCTCAAGAACCCTAATTTCTGCATGAAGGATGAGAAATTTGATACACGATTCATACAAAACACTTAATTGAGGGGAAAAACTCCATACATGATTATGAACATATGGCAAAATTATTGTGCGAAGAAATATGCATGAATCATGAGATGACCAAGTTGAGGCTTACCTCTTGCAGCTGGTGATCGAGTTCTAGGTTGGAGGTGTTGCAGCTTGGTTCCAATGATGTGGACAACTTCCTTAGGTGCTATGGAGTGTGTCTGAATGCTTGGAGTAGATTGAATTGAGCTGAAACTTGATTTGGCACCTTAACTGCAAATCTGTCAAAGGCTTATGCAGGTGGCTGGTGATTTTGAGAATCTGATGTTCCAAATGTTGGTTTAGTGTTTGGATCACTTCTACATGTTATATGTGAGGTGTGTGTGTGATTGGTTTGGTTGGAATTTCTCTCAAACTCAAAACCCGATAGTGACTTGCTTTAGAAGGCAAATTTGGAAGTGAAAGTGTGATTTTGAGAAAGGCAAGTGTTATAGGCCTTTGGTGTACTCAAACTGATCAGAAATGAGGTCTATTTATAGCGTGTCAAGTTTGTTTTGCAAGGATTATGGAATGGAAACTGCAGCAGGCCTTTGGCCAATGGTGATCAAATGGAATCTCAAGTCTCCTCTAGCCATTGACTTGAGATTAGAGTACATGCCTATGGTTCTTTAATTCAAGGATAAGGCTTGACTGAAGTGTTCATCTTTGCTCTGATACATGCCACCTCTAAGCATCCATTAAATGTTCCAAAACAAAATTGGAGTCTTGGCCTCCTTTAGGATTTTTAGGTTTGGCATGGCTATTGTAGGTTTGGGGACTTTGGAGGTTGGTAGATCAGTGCTTGTCCCTTGTTTGTTCCCCCTTGAGGTGTCCCGATGGATAACCATGCTTGGAGTTGCACAATGTAATCAAATCGAGCCATAATGCACAAATCTGCCTTGCAAGACAGTTTGCATCAAGGCATATTGCAACTGTCATATCTTCTAGCTCAGATGGAATTTTATGGAGTTCTTGGACATTTTGGAAAGCTGATATATCCTATTTCAACATAATGTCCAACTTTGGTTTTGAGTCATCCTGAATTACAATGAAAAATACCTCTACTTTTGGGAAAAAATAAGGCAGATTCTGACTTAGTGAAAATTTCACTAAGTTTTTATGGTTACCCCTTTTTCAAGTTACCTCACTTTCTTTGATTTTTCTTGATGAATGATGATTCTAATCACACATTAACATCATTTTAGGGTTAAGGAACCATAATTGTGAAAAATCTCAAAAAGTCAAACTTGACTTTTGTGCACAGTTGACTTTTTATCGGATGAAATCCAAACTGTGCGATCCTTGTTGAAATCAATCCAAAGGGTTCGGGAGCATGTCTGGGTCAAAAGTCAAAGATACAGTTGATTTTTCATTCGAAACCCTAATTGTGGTCCTGATGAAATTGAAACTTGTGAGTCAAGCTTCTTGGATCAATCAATTATTGCAAATGGATCAATATAGTGTGTTAGAGACCCTTCAATCATGCCTTGAGGTCTTGGCTCATGTTTGGTTCCAAAAGTCAACTTAGGCGTGAACTAGCTCAAGAAACCCTAATTCCTGATTTTTTTGGTAAATGCATCCCCTGAGGCTAAATTGACTAGATGATTAGGTCCATGAGGTCCCTTGGAGTATCTTAAGTTGTGCTTTGAAGCATAGGCTCATGCCCAGAGGAAAATTTCCACTCGGAGGCCTTGGTCGACCAAAACCCTAATTTGGTGACACTGACGATCTAGAGGCTTAATCCACTTGGAATGCTGCAACCTTGTACTTGATTCTTGATGTGGGATTCCTCTTGACCCCTTGTGGATGTTTGAGAGGCTAGACAAGTTGAAGATCATGTCATTTCTTGATTGATCCTTTGTCTAAGCACTATGAGAGGGCTTGAAACCCTAATCTTTGATTGTAATGAATGCTAAACAATCCTTGAGGAGATTGATGAGGCATGAAGGTACATCCATATTATGATGATGATTTGCACAATGATGGGAAATCTTAGTGGTCAAAATTTGGGATATGACATATAGCCTTCTGTTTTAGTGAACACGTTTGATGTTCCCAAAGTCAAGAATACCAAGAGGTATCTGACTAGACAAATTTCTGATCAAGACATCTTCTAACATGTAGAAGTATCTTTATTTAAAAATACAAATAAATAAATAAAAAATATTTGCTTAATGTCAGAATATCTTTTTACAGAAGGAGATTAAACATATTCAGATAAAATTCATTCTGGACAAAAATCCATATTTAAGTTTTTCAGAATGAACTGAAATCTATCTTCAGCTAAGGGTTTTGTAAAAATATCAGCCCACTGAAGGCCTGTATCTATAAATTTTAGAGTTAAAATCCCTCTCTGAACATAGTCTCTGATGAAATGATGTTTAATTTCAATGTGTTTAGCTCGAGAATGTAAAATAGGATTCTTACTTAGGCAAACAGCAGTTGTGTTATCACAGAAGATAGGAATGTTATCCTCGTGTATCTGAAAATCTTCTAGTTGATTCTTCATTCAGAGCATCTGGGAACTGCAAAGTGACGCTGAGATATATTCTTCTTCTGTAGTAGATAGTGCAATGGTTGGTTGCCTTTTGCTTGCCCAAGAGACGAGGTTGTTACCTAGAAACTGACAGTTTCCATAAGTACTTTTCCTTTCTAATCTGTCTCCACCATAATCTACATCACAATAACCAGATAGCTTGTACTTTGTTGTTTACTTATACATCAAGCCAAGGTTAGTTGTTCCCTTTAGATACCTTAGGATTCTCTTAATAGCTGTTAAGTGAGTTTCCCTTAGATCTGATTGGAAACGAACACACAGACATACACTAAACAGAATATTTGGAAGATAAGAAGTCAAATATAGAAGAGAGTCTATCATTCCATGATAGAGCTTCTGACAAACCTTTTTAATTACTTCTTCTTTCTCCAGAATGCATGTAGGATGCATGGGAGTTTTTGCAGGTTTACTATCTTACATCTCAAACTTCTTCAGAAGTTCTCGTGCATATTTTTGCTCTGATGAATATATGTTCCTTCCAGAAGTTGATCAATTTGAATTCCCAGAAAGAATCTAAGCTCTCCCATCAGACTCATTTCAAATTCTGCCTGCATTAACTTAGAAAATTCCTTGCACAAAGAAGGAGTAGCAGAACCAAAAATAATATCATCTACATAAATTTGCACAACCAGAATATCATTCTTAAATGTTTTGCAAAAGTGTGTAGTGTCTACTTTCCCTCTGGTAAAATCATTTTCCAAAAGGAAATTACAGAGTCTGTCATGCCAAGCTCTAGGAGCTTGTTTCAGACCGTATAATGATTTCTTCAGTTTAATAATCTGATTTCTCAGAATTTTCAAAGCCAGGCGGTTGATGTGCATACACTTCTTTAGAAATATACCCATTTAAGAATGCACTCTTAACATCCATCTGATAAAGAATGATGTTATGATTAATAGCAAAAAAACTAATAAGTAAATAGATTCTAACCTGGAAACTGGTGCAAAGTTTTAGTGTAGTCTATCCCTTCTTGCTGACTATAGCCTTATGTAACTAGTCGAGCTTTGTTTCTTACGATCTCACCTTTCTCATTAAGCTTATTTCTGAATACCCATTTTGTTCCAATGACGTGGACACCTTTTGGCTTCTGAACAAGATCTCAAACATCGTTTCTGGTGAATGGATTCAGCTCTTCTTGCATGGCCAGAATCCACTCATTCTCCAGAAGAGCTTCATCAACTGATGTTGGCTCTATAAGTGACACCAAACCCAGAAGAGTTTCTTCAAAAGGTTTGAATGATGAACGAGTTCTGACTGGATCATCTTTATCTCCCAGAATCAATTCTTCAAAATAAGAAGTCCTTAGTCTATTCTTCTTCTGATGAGATGGACTAGTCATTGTTTCTGGTGAAGTTGTATCTGAGTCTATAGTTTCTGCAGCTTTGTCTTCTTCTTTAGAATCTCCCTCCTTGGATTCTGATAAAGTAATCTTTAAATTTGCAAGTTTTTCAACTAGCTTTGACTTTTCAGGGTCAAGCTTATCATCGAATCTAACATGAATTGACTCCTCAACGATCCGTGTTTCTGTGTTATAGATTCTATAGCCTTTAGAGTGTTCAGGGTATTCTAACAATAAACACTTTTGAGCTTTGGAATAAAACTTTCCAAGATTCTCCTTAGTGTTCAACATAAAACAAATACAACCAAAGGATGAAAATAAGAGATGTTGGGTTTTTTATTCTTCCACAATTCATAAGGAGTCTTACCCAGAATAGGTCTGATAGAAATCCTGTTCTAAATATAACATGTTGTGTTTACTGCCTCTGCCCAGAAGTGCTTAGCCATGTCAGTTTCTTGGATCATGGTACGAGCCATTTCTTGCAATGTCCTATTCTTCCTTTCCACTACTCCATTCTGTTATGGAGTTCTAGGACAAGAGAAATCATGGGAAATGCCATAGGAATCAAAAAGATTCTCAAAGTATCTATTCTCGAATTCTCCACCATGATTGTTTCGGACTCTGACTATTTTGCAATCCTTCTCTGTTTGCACTTGTGAGTAAAAGGTAGAGAACACAGAATGTGACTCATCCTTGTGTTTCAACAATTTTACCCATGTCCAACGACTATAGTCATCTACAATGACTAATCCATATTTCTTACCATTGATTAAGGCAGTTTTCAGTGGACCAAAAAGATCAATGTGCAGAAGTTCTAATGGTCTAGAGGTAGAAACAACATTTTTCACTTTAAAAGAGGTTTTGTTGCACCCCAAAATTTGCTCTCCTTACTTTAGTACTAACTGGCTTATGTTTCATCTCATTTTGCATTATCATGTGTGCGTATCATTGGTTCTTAGCATGGGGTCAAGGTGCCTGAGGCAAGTTCAAGAGGAGAAGATGTTCTTCAAAGGGTCAAGCAAGAGAGTTCAAGTGGATCACTCTCTCCTAACCAGTGCAGAAACTAGGGTTTTGAGAATCTTGGGTTTATTGCTCCAATGGGCAAGCTTCTTGGTTTTTATCATCACCAAATGGCATATCTTATCTGTGTTGGAGAGGATACACATCATATTCAGAGGAATTTGGATTTGGAGACTGTGCTATTTCCTCCTAAACTGAGGGTACCAAGATTAGGGTTTGCTATAAAGTCAGTTTATTTCTGATTTTTTGGGAAAGACTTGATTCCATGATATTCCTTGAGTCCCTAAGTATCTAGGAATGGAAGATTGTCCATCAGTTTGGTTCATGAGAAGTTCAATTGGCCAATGGATTGGGAATCAGGAGAATTGAGGAAAAGTCAACAGTGAGAGGGGAAGTCAACTGTGAAATTTTGAGGTTCTCTTCAAGGTTTTCAAGGTCTCACATCCCCATATGATCTTCAAGAGTCAAATTTCATACCATTCATCAAGAATCAAGGGTTGGTACAAAAGTTGCTAAATATGGAAATGACCTATAATTTGAAAGTTTCCTTTTTGGGCAAGTCCTTACACTACATTCAACTTGACTTTTCACCATCAAGAAAGCTTCAAATGAATTTTCCTCAAACATTAAAGCTGAAGATCTTTTTCTCCTCTTTCCAACAAGTACTAGTGGGTCTCCATATCATTTGTGAAACTCAAGTTATGATCAAAAGAAGGCAAAGTGGTTTTTAGGGTTTCTCATGATTCCATTTTCACAACTTTGGCATAGTGACCTATAATTAATTCCATTGCTTCATGTCACATGCTAACATCAAAGGACACTCCTCAAGGATCATTTTAGGCCTTTGAATCAAGTGAATCCATGGTGTATTTATCACTTATTCTCCATTATCCAAAATTGCCAAGTCATTGAAAACTCATGAACCAAAATGTCTCAAGGCCCAAATCAAAGTCAGGTGTGGTTAACAATTCAAACATAAGTGATCCATCATAGAATTTTGGATATACATGCATGGAAGGAGGTGTATCTCACATAATGTAATTTTCCAAAATCATCCAAAACTCATTAAGTGGGGAATTACCAAGGCCCAAATCATTATCAGTGAAAAACCCTAGTGTATTTAAGCTTACTCATGCTAGGGTTAGGAAAAGAACACGTGCTTTTGGAGAAGAGAAAAGTTTGAACCCTAAAACTTGAATCTTTCATATCTCTCAATCCACAAGGGCTTTTCAAGAAATTCTTCCACAATCTTCTTCCTGGGGATCCATAGAGCATAAACCAACCATCTTTTAGAGCTAAAAGCAAGGATACGTATTGCATAGCCTCAGGTTAGTCATTCTTTTGATGATCATAGAACTCCTTTTTTAAACGTGCATAACGATGTGTGATTGTCACTGATGATTCTGGTGTAATTAGTTTTGAGAATGGACGCGTATATTGGTTGTATGTTGAGTTTAAAGTTTTGAACCCTAATATTATTTCGTTCGAATCTCACTACTCTTGCATTGTTTGTGATTTTTGATGAGATATTTGAGATCCTGACATTTTTCTGATCAAAATAGTGTACTCGCATGCCATTTCTGGAAAATTTGGGGGTGGGGGTCACCGGAGATGACGACCGGAGCTAGGGCTCCGGCGTCTGGTTTGGTCTCCGGCCGGCTAGGGCTTTTGGTGAAGAAGATGCAATCCTCACCATCCATTGCTTGGATCTCACGGTTCACACCTTGCCACGTCACTTAAAAAAAATCTGTTTTATTTATTAGTTGCATGCGTGCCACACTATGTTTGTTACCATGCACCCTAAATCTGAACCACGCATCTCATTTACTTTGGATTTCGTTGACTTGATCCTGTACGTTGACATGATCTGACGGCATTCATTGGGCCAGCACATTAAAAAGTGGTGTGCCCATCACGTGTTTTTCTTTTTTATTTCTGATAATCTGATGTGTGCGTGTGTTGCATTATTGTGGTGTACCTTTGATCTATGCCTCTCATCATTGTGACTTGTGCCTTGTTTGACTGAGTGCTATACGTCAGATGGATCTAAAGGTAAGTATGGAGTCAATTAGTTGACTGAAGCCCATGTGTACTTCTCTTTTTTTATTTTATTTCGCTGATGGACTGTTGCTTTGGGCTCTCCTATTTACACCCCCACTTAAGCCCATGTTTTATTTTTAACGTGCTCTGGTTACTAAACACACCCCCCTTGCATATTTCATATTTTTATTTTTATTTAACTATTACATTTCATTTTAATTTTTTTAAAATAGTTAATTGCATTAAAAAATTACCAAAAAATTCATGCATCATATTTATCATTTTATAAAATTTTCACAAATTTTATTTTATTATTTTATTTTATTTTCATCATCTGAATTAATTATTTGTTCATTTTATTTTTGAATTATCCATATCATTCATACCTAAATTTGTTTATTTTATTTCTCTGTATCCATAAAACATTTTGAGCCCATTCCTTTTGAATTATTTCACCAACACACTGAAATGAATTAAAATATTTTTCTCTCATTTTTAAAATCATCTCATATTGCATTTCAGTCCTTTTCTTTAGCACATTGAACCATGTTTCTCATCTGTCTTTACATAATTGTTTGAGTGACTTACATTTTGAATTTTTGCAGGAGTTTTTGATATGTTGTTTGTTTCTGGTTGAGCAATATTGATAATTAATTTGACAATTTTATAAGATGTTTCACTAATTATGTGACTGCTCTTTATGTGAGATCTTCTTATATGCATATCTCCGATCATGTCTGGTTACCTGTTTGAAAAGGCACTTGTGCCATTGTTTGGAATTGCTTCCTTGACTTCTTAATTCATGTTTGAATTGTTATAGGTCATTTGATCATTATTATATGTAACTGTTTGGGTTCCATTTGTCTCATTTCTTTTACTTATGTCGGTTTTATACCAACCTTTTATGCAGGAGCTGAGGTAAGTTCTTTGAGGGTGTGGATAGTTATCCATGTCCACTCTCACCCTTCCTTCTCTCATATTTTCTTTTCTTTAGGCTTAGGTTGTCGTCAAACCTCACTAACCGTAGGTCACCCATGCATGATAACATTAAGACTCTTAGTTCCCCTTTAGAGTTTCCTTCGTGTCTTCTCTCTTCTCATCTCAAAACTTCTTGAAAACACTTAATAAGGATAAAGTGCATTGCGCACGAGCCTTAAGCGTGGGGAATGAGAAATGAGGGGCTTCCTCTCATCTTTCTAGAGTGCTTAGCGAGCGTCCTGTCTTGGGACGATTCGTTAAGTATTCGTCCCTGTGCCCTAGACTTTGGTGCAATGCAAGTTATGAACTAACTCAAGTCACTTCTGTCCTAAAAAATACAAACAAACTTCAAACCTTTTTGTCCTTCGGGATTGTCAAACTAGAGGTTATTTTCAAAAAGGGCACGTTACTTTCCGTCTGAGACGCAAACAGGCATCGACCCTAACTGCCGGATACGAACTTAACGTCGCTCATAAAAAACACAAAAAGAACTTGGTTCGAACTACGTTGACTCTGAATTCCCCATTGCACAAAAGGGGTACGTAGGCCTAGGACGTCGACGTCCTACCGAGTCTGTCTTTGTCTTTCCCTCACCCATTTTAGTGCAGCCATAGTTGATAGTATAACTCACCCTTAGAATAGACCACAAGCGTGGATCCCATCGAGTACGATGGACGCGTGGGGTGCTAGTACCTTCCCCTCGCGTAACCGACTCTCGAACCCAGGCTATGGTTGCGATGACGATTCCTTTCCCTCTTCCTCAGGTTTATGCGGTGTTCCCTTTCCCTCTCTTGGGATAAATTTACACGGCTGGCGACTCTGTTTTTCCGCGCCACTCTCGCGTTTGTACCTGGATAAAAATCCTGGGAGCGACAGCTGGCGACTCTGCTGGGGAGCGAACCCAAAATCTCTGGTTGACCTATGCTGGTCCATCCCTAAGCGAGTCAATCCTAGTGCTTGCTTGTCTTTGTTCTCTTTGGGTGTTTTTGTTTTTGTTTTGCTGTATTTGTTGTATTTTATTTTTACCGCATTTTCTGCATCGCATTTCATTACTGTCATACTAGATACTGCTGTGTTGTGCTGGTTGTTTCTGTTTTGCAGGTTCAGTTGTTCTAAGAGATAAGCCCAATACCCAGGCTTGAGTACACCCTAGGATTAGAGTGGAGAGTAGTGGGACCTACGTGCTCGCTTGGTACGTTTGTGTGTTCACGAAATTCACAACTAGACGAGGCTATCTTGGGACGCATTCTAACATGTGTGTCTTGCGCATGTTAGGGTGTTGATCTAGAGAGCTGTCGACTCTGGTGACCGGTCATCGAGGACCTTAGTGGAAGTATCCCTCTTCAGTGGTGACAGTGGCAGACCACATCCTGTGGCAAACCCATTCGCACCCGAGGGCCTACTTTGGAACTCGCATAGGATGGCCCCTACCTTTTGAAGAGAATCAGTGGAGGCACTCCTCGATTGACGATAGTACTGTACCCCGAGGGATGAATGTACTATTGTTTCTCGACCTCAGTGCCAGAAGCTGAGGACCTTCCGTTTTGGAGAATCAGTTGAGGCCTCCTCGATTAATGATGATGCCAAACCAGAAATGGTGAACGTATCATCATTTCTCGACCTGAGAGCCCGGGATACTGAACATCCTAGTACCTACACGTGAGAGGGGATGGGTGTTTGCAGGTTTGCAGGTAACCGAAACCTTCAACCTACCCGATTTTTCTGGATTTCTCATCAACGTTTGATTATCTGGGTTCCTGGTTATCTCAGTGGTTCGGTATTTTGGAATTCTAGTTTTCTGGGTTGTGGTTCTCGTTCAGTTAATAGCACAGCACATCCTGCAGTGTTGCCTTGATCCCATGTTTGCATGAGCATATCATTTTTCTTGCATTCTGACATGTTTGACATTTTTCAGGGCTCGCATCTTACTCTTGATTCTGGTTTTCTGAGGTTACCTTGGCATGGATGTCTCGAGAAAGAAGACTGTTGCCTATTCGTTCCCAGATCCGACCTTGACATTGATTCACAAGCTGATTAGTATGGCTGGTCCCGGAGTTCGTACAGAGTTCAGTGGAGGGTATGGGAGACTTCTGAAGTTTGTCTACAATATCTCCAAGTATGAGAAGGATGCCATTCATACACTTCTTCAGTTTTACGATCTGTCTTTGCGTTGCTTCACTTTCCCAGACTACATCTTGGCCCCAATGTTGGAGGAGTTCTCATTTATTTTGGGAATCCCCATCAAGCATGACATAGTATTCTTTTCTGAAGAACACCCCGGGATAAAAGAAATGGTTGTTGCTCTTCATATTGGTGAATCCGTTCTGAGCAGTAATATTGAGGAAAAACAAGGAGCTAAGGGTTTCTTATTGAAGTTCTTGTTTGATCAAGCTTGCATACATGTTAAAGAGGAGAATTGGACTGCTTTCCAAGCTATTCTGGCTATGTGCATCTATGGGATTGTCCTGTTTCCTAATGTTCCTGATCTGGTGGATATGCATGCTGTCAGAATCTTTATTTCAAAGAATCCTATACCTACCCTGCTAGGTGACGTGTATCACTCAGTCCACTACAAGAATGAAAATAGGCGGGGAAAGACCGTGAGTTATTATCCACCGCTCTTATCTACTTGGTTTCTGAGCCATCTCCCCGAAGTTGGCGCCTTCATCGATACAAAAGAATCTCTGAAGTTGTCAAAGAGGTTAATGGGTTTGACTGCTGACAACATTGTCTGGTTCAACCATGACTTGCTAGGAATAGAGATTATTTGCAAGTGCGGAGAATTCCCTAATGTACCATTGATAGGGAGAAGAGGTGGAATTAACTATAATCCTTCCCTTGTTATCAGACAGTTTGGTTATCCTTTGAAAGGTCCACCTGAAGAGCGAGATATCAGAGAGTCCTTATTCTTCAATGGTACTGGGGATCAAGAGATGATAAGGAAGATTGTGAATGCTTGGAAACAGGTGACCAAGAAGGGAAAAACTTCATTCGGGAAATGTAACAACCGGGCTTTCCCTTCCTATAAAGAGTGGATTAAGAAGAGAGCAGAAGAGGAGCTTCTTCCCTTCCCGGTAGAACCACCATCTTACCCCTTACTGATTGAGCCTCCTACCACAGTTGAGATAGAGAAGTTTAACAAGTTGTGGGCTGAAAAGGAAAAGCTGCGAGAAGAAAACAGTGAGCTAAAAAGAGAGATTTATCAGTTGAAACATGAGTGGGGTGAAGCTGTTCATACCGCCAAGTTGAAGACAGAGCTTCTTGCTAAGGCAGAAAAAGAGCTAGCTGACATGGTCACATCCAGACAAAGGATGAAACAAGCTTTGGATGGTGTCAGTAAGGTTCTCGAGTCTAAGAAGGAGGAATTAGACAAGGCTTTGTTGAAAATTCACAGGTTCGATGATCACCGAGAAACTGCAATGGTCGAGAATAAGAGAAAGGGAGACGATTATCTAGCTCAGATTGATCAGTTGAAGTTGACGCTCAAGAAAAAAGACGCTGAGATCCTGTCAGTGGTATTCAAGAGACAAGCAGTCGAGGGTCGACTCAATGAAGCCATAACCTCCATAGATGAACTGAAGATCCAAGCTGAAGTGAAGAGATCCAGACATGAGGGACCTAGTATGGATGGTGTTTCTGGAGAAGATGCTTGGGAGTTACATTGCCGATATTTGGAAGGGATCATGCATAGGAGAGACGTTCTCATTCAAGAGCTAATTCAGAGACCGAAGCACCCCAACACCAAAAAGTTGTTCAAGGAAATTCAAGACTGGAGCAGAAAGCATAGTGGATGGGGGGATTGACACTTGTGGATTTTTATGACATGTCGTAGTTCTCTATTTTCTTTCTTTATTTGGACCACCGCCAGACTTGTTGGTTGGGATCTCTGATTATTGTGTTTAGACTTGTTATCTTGGATTTGTGATTGTTGACATTTGGTTTTCCTCTGGTTTTCTTAATATACGAGCAGAAGTTCCATCTTGTTGTTAAACTGGAATCAAGGGGTGGATCGCCCTGCGAATATTCAAACATGTTCATTTGTATATTCATAATCATTTTGCATAGTCATTGTGCATAACAGGTGTTTATCTCCGGTATTCTTATCTTGTTCCAATCTCAGAATTGCAGACTTAACTCTTCAGGCCATTCAAGAGTTGATCATGGAGCAGGTTCAAGCTGAGTTGAGGGAAATGCGAGGCCAGATGGGGCAGCTTATGGGGAATATGCAAACTCTCATGTAAGACCAGAAGATGCTGAGGGAGGAGGTCAATCAGATGAAGACTCAGATGGGTTTGGCCATGGAAATTTTGAATAGGGTGTTGAAGAAGGACGATAGTCCTATGCCCGCTTCCACAACAGAGATCCTTACTCCTCCCATCTCTTTAGAATCTGATTTAAATCGTGGATTACCTCGTGAATCTCTCGCACAAGCGGAAGTTCCAGAACTTTCCCAACAGCAGCTAGGTCTTGGCTTCCAAGAGAAGCCCAAGGGCAAAAAGTGTACACAGAGACAGAAGAAGTCTGAAAGAGTTTTTATGTTCTCAACTATTGCAGCATCTTCTTCAGTTGCAACTGGTACAGAAAAGGACTTTGGCTCCTCTCACTGGTAATCCTCCACCAGGCTATGATGCCAGAGCCCGTTGTGATTTCCATTCTGGGGCACCAGGGCATTCTATGGAGAAATGTGGGCCTTTCAGCACCAAGTCCAGGATTTGATTGATGCAGGGGAAATTGAGTTCACGTCAGGTGGCGTGAATATGCAAGGTGATTTTACCCCAATTGTTGCAAAAGAAGTGGAGACTCCTCCCCTCTTTGCAGGATCCACCTCATGTCATGGACTTTCTCCACAACCTTTTATTGCAGAAGCTCTACGTCAGCAACCTTTGTTTGTGCCTCAGCCAAATGTGGAAAGGAAAGTGCAAGGGCAGGTGAGGCGCCCAAATCAGCATCGACAACAGAATTATCAGCAGCATGGGCAACCGAGACCAAGAAGGCCCAAGAGGATATTTGATCCTATTCCTATCCCTTATAGTCAGTTGTTTGCTCGTCTGCTCAAGAACTCTCTGATTCAAACGAAGAGTACCACGCCGGTACCGTACCCTATTCCTCCGGATTATGACATGACTGCTAGGTGCGAGTTCCACTCGGAAACGTTTGGGCACACAATTGATGAGTGTAATGTTTTCCAGCACAAGGTGCAAGACCTGGTAGACTTAGAGATCATTGTATTCACTAAAGATGATATGTACATCAATGGAGGCCTCCTTTCTCAAATGAACACTCAGTCTGCAAGTACGTCCAGGCAGAATTAAGCCTCTTCAGCAATGGAAATCTTCAGCTTCTTTACCGCATTTTCATTTGTAGTTTTTCATTTCTTGTTAAAGCATCGTATGCATGTAAGACTTGTTTGTTTTTTTATGATGATATTAATGCAATGAGTATGTTTTTCTTGAAGTAATCCATTCATGTTCACTCTTAAATGTTTATATGCACTGCAATACCAATTTTCTTGTTTAGAACTCTTGAGGGAGGATGATGAGACAAAAACGCAAAATCTCTGGTTGTATGTTCAAGGATAGAACCCTGATCATGGAAAGTGTGGTATAGAAAGTGTACGATGCTTTTAGTGTTAGAAGATGGGTCGTCTGAAGAGGGTTTGTCCTCAGAATGGGAATTAGACGCAAGGAAAGAGTACCGGTCGAGTTTATACATTGGATGCAAAGAAGGCAAAACGGTGATAACTCTTTGATTGCTGGTACGTGTTTTGTTAATGGGAATCCTTGTTTTGTATTATTTGATTGTGGAGCAACACACTCTTTTGTGTCAATGCAATGTGTGAAGCGACTTGGGTTGCAAGTTTTTCCGTTGTCTCCACCCATGGTGGTTACTACTTCCATGGATGAGATGGTTGAAACACCTTTAATGTGTGAAAATTGTGTTTTATCTGTGGATGGGAGAGTTTTTCAGATTGATCTTATTTGTTTACCACTTAAGAAAGTAGATTATGTTTTGGGAATGGATTGGCTTTCTGCTAATTCGGTATTTATTGGTTGTGAGGAAAAGCTAATCATCATTCCATCTGTTGAAGCTACTCTGAAGGATGTGTTAACTACCATTTTAGAAGGTACGGTTGGAATGATAAATTTCTTGTTTGAGAAGGAAAAATCTGTTCTTTTGGTTCTCACTAAGGAGGAGAGTAGCGATTTTAAAGTTCTGAATATTCCTGTAGTCTGTGAGTTTCCCGAAGTTTTCCCCGAGGATGTCACTTCTCTTCCTCCTGAAAGGGAAGTTGAATTATCTATTGACCTGATACCTGGAACAGCTCCTAAGTTGAATTATCCGTATCGTATGGCACCACTTGAATTAAGGGAATTGAAGGATCAATTGGAAGAGCTAATGGCTAAGCATTTTGTTCGACCTGGTGTTTCGCCCTGGGGAGCTCAAGTGTTATTAGTAAAAAAAAAGGATGGTGGAATGCGGTTATGTATTGATTATCGGCAGCTGAATAAAGTCACCATCAAGAACAAGTACCCATTACCGAGGATAGACGACCTGTTAGATCAATTCAAAGGAGCCTGTGTGTTCTCGAAGATTGATTTATGGTCGGGTTATCATCAGATCCGTGTGAAGAGTTCAAATGTATCAAAGACCGCGTTTAGAACCCGTTATGGCAATTATGAATTCTTGGTAATGCCTTTCGGTGTGACGAATGCTCTGGCAGTTTTTATGGATTATATGAATCGGATATTTCAAGCTTACTTGGACCACTTTGTAGTGATCTTTATAGATGACATTCTTATTTATTCTCGTACTTCTCAAGAGCACGCATAGCATTTAAGAATCGTTTTATCGATCTTACAAGAGAGACAACTGTTTGCCAAGCTAAGCAAGTGTGAGTTTTGGATGTCGGAGGTTAGTTTTCTTGGTCATGTCATATCTCAGGGAGGTACGGCGGTAGATCCATCAAAAGTTGAAGCGGTGATTAATTGGGAGAGACCGAAGAATGTTTCAGAGGTTAGAAGTTTCTTGGGACTGGCAGGATACTATAGAAGGTTTATCAAAGGCTTTTCTCAATTGGCCTTACCAATGACTAAACTTACTCGAAAGGATTGTCCTTATGACTGGGATTTGGCTTGTGAACAAAGTTTTATGAGTTTGAAGGAAATATTGACGACTGCTCCTGTCTTGATCATTCATGATCTTAGCAAGTCGTATGAGGTATTTTGTGATGCATCAAAGATGGGATTAGGAGGTGTTTTTATGAAAGATAGTCACGTGGTAGCTTATGCTTCTCGACAATTAAAGGTTCACGAGAAGAATTATCCAACTCATGATTTGGAATTGGCAGCGGTTGTGTTTACACTGAAAGTGTGGCGTCATTATTTGTATGGAGTACGTTTTGAAATGTTCAGCGACCACAAGAGTTTAAAATATCTTTTTGACCAGAAAGAGTTGAACATGCATCAAAGGAGATGGATGGAATATTTAAAGGATTATGACTTGGAACTAAAGTATCATTCGGGTAAAGGGAATAAGGTGGCGGATGCATTAAGCAGAAAAGTGTTGCATAATGCCGAGTTGATGATGTTAGAGTATGCCTTATTGGAAAAGTTTCGAGATCTTAACCTTCAATTTATTTGGACTCTTAATGGTGTGATTATGGGAAACTTGAATGTTAATTCTACTGTTAGAGAAGAAATTCAACAAGGGCAGGTGTTGGATGAGAAGTTACAAGAAGTGTTAGTTCAACCAGGTTTCGTGCGGGCTACCGACGAAATCATTTTGTTTAACTAAAGGATTTGTGTTCCAGATGATGTGGTGTTGAAAAGAAGAATTTTGGAGGAACCGCATAAGGGTGCTTTTACTATGCATCTTGGTTCTTCAAAAATGTACCAAGACTTAAAGAGGGACTATTGGTGGTCCGGTATGAAAAGAGACATTACGGCGTATGTATCGGAGTGTGCGGTATGCCAACAAGTAAAGATTGAACACCAAAGACTAGGTGGCTTATTGCAACCGTTAGATATTCCAGTATGGAAGTGGGATAGTATTTCTATGGACTTTGTAGTTAGATTACCCCATGCACAGGGTGGTTATCATTCTATTTGGGTAATTGTTGACCGGTTGATGAAATCTGCACATTCTTAGCCGTAAAAACTACTTACAAGGCGAGTCATCACGCAAAGTTGTTCATTTCGGAAATTGTGAGATTACATGGTATTCCCTCTCGTATTGTTTCGGATAGAGATCTAAAGTTTACTTCAAGATTTTGGAGAGCTTTTCAACAAACAATGGGAACAAAGTTGTGTTTGAGTACGTCGAATCATCCTCAAACGGATGGTCAGACGGAACGGACAATACAAATAATGGAAGATATGTTAAGGGCTTGTGTACTTGGAAGTGGAGGAAATTGGATAGAACTTTTACCGTTGATTGAGTTTTTGTACAACAATATTCATCATGTGAGTATTGGTATGGCTCCTTATGAGGCATTATATGGAAGGAAATGTAGGACGCCTTCGTGTTGGGCGAAAGTTGGCGAAGATAGAATTTTGGGACCCGAGATTATTCAAGAGACCGCAGAAAAGATTAGAATGATCCGTGACAAAGTTAAACAAGCACAAGATCGTCAGAAGAGTTATGCGGATAACCGTAGGAGACCTTTAGAGTTTGATGAAGGTGATCACGTATTTTTGAAGGTTTTTCCGAGATTGAGGTTGAAAGGACCGTTTAAGTCGCGAAAATTAAGTCCGAGATACATGGGACCGTATCAAATTTTAGAAAGGATTGGTGAAGTAACTTACATATTAGCCTTACCGCCTCCTCTGTCATAAATGCATGATGTTTTTCATGTGTCTCAACTCTGGAAGTTTGTTCCAGATCCTCTTTAGCTAATTCTACCAGATACAATTGAAATAGAAGCAGATTTGACGTTTGAGCCTCAACCAAGTCATATAACGGGAAGAGAAACTAAGGTACTAAGGAATAAAGAGATTACTCTAGTGAAGGTTCAGTGGGATGAGACGCATCCGGGTGATGCAACTTGGGAACTCGAATCGGAGATTCGGGATGCTTACCCTCATCTTTTCAGGTAATCTTTAAATTCGAGGACGAATTTATATTTAAGGAGGGGAGGATGTAATGCCCCATATTTTTATTTTGCTCTGGATAATATTAGTTATGATCAACTGGGTTCCGGTATACTCTGAGAATTGATTGCAAATATAATTAGAGTAACTGATAAGCTCAGAGCAGATCAACTCAAATATTATCTGACCCTGAGGTTTTATCAATTGATACTTTAGAGACAAATTGGACATTTAGGTTAGTGTTACTAACTAAATGATATCTCTACATATCATTTTCTTTTCCTTTCCTCTTCATTTTGGTACCAAGGTAGAAAGAAAAGATAGTAAGAGTAGAGAGAAGGGATAGCGAAGAGGAAAAGAGGAGAAAAGTTGGAATTGAAGAGCAAGCTTGGATCTTCATCATCTCTTCTTTAAATCATCTCTCAATCTTCATCATCTTCTTGCTTAGAGGTGGGTTCTAGTTAGAACTTGAGTTTTAGAAATCCTAGAAATGTTAGGATTTAGGTTAGAAATGTTGGATTGTAAATAATAATATGAAATCGATGTTTCTAACGGTTAAAATATGGAAATAGTCAGGTAGTATAGTCGGGTGATGTGTGTATTGGACCTAATATGCTTGCTTGATGTTCCTATGAGTTTTGATGGATTTCCATTTGGATATTGATGCTAAAAATAATAGGTTTTAGGTCTCAGACTCAGTGGTAATCGGTTACCCATTATGAGGTAACCGGTTACATGCAGGAAAAGTTGGAATTCTGTCGTGAAAATGAACTGAATGACCGGTTACCCATTATGAGGTAACCGGTTACCAAATTGTGCCTCTAACTGTGATTTTAGTTCAGTTCTGAAAATTTGGCTTGAGTAATCGGTTACTCATTATGAGGTAACCGGTTACCACTGTTGGTTGGTAAAAATATTTTATAAAATTCATAACTTTTGAACCGTATTTCCGATCGAAGCGTTCTTGGTATCAATGGAAAGCTGTGGAAATATTCTACGTGATAAAAGGGAAAAATATTGATATTGTTACCCGATTAAATAAATCGGAGGGAACCCAACATAGTATTTAATCTTATGGATAGATTTATTTTATGCTCTTGGTTATTCTATTGTATTGTGATCCATCTAACTTGTTTTGAAAAAGGAAATTCGGTGATAACATGTCTAAAATATGGAATAGGAAGAGTGAGGAACTTTACCATGAATCTATGTAGAACCTAGTAGGGTGACTAGGAGTTTATAGATAATCTAGATGGCGATGCTCGTGCATTCGATGTAGGAAGGTGCATCCTTGCCGAGTAATGGTCTAGAGGAGAGCGAAACACTTGTATGGAACATGTGTGAACCTTGTGTGTTGTGAAAAGGTGAAAGGGCCTTAAGGTGAATATAGCATTGTGATTGTCGAATACAATCGTGTTTGTGTGTGAGATCACGTAATCGTAACCGTTTCCCTTGAGTTGTCGTTTCATAAGCTTGGAGCCCCTCTAGAATGTACGCATGATTACTTGGAAGGTTTTATTCCCGTGTGTAGTATGAATGGAACCAAAGGGTAGAGACTTGTGATGGTTTATGGACCGTGTGAAGTGACGGCTCATAACGGTTAATGTCCCGTAGAACCCGAATCCATTTCATATGTCAAGTAAGTTACAAGGATCCATGACTCGGGTTGACTTCTAGACATAGAAGCGGACGGGAAAAGGGGATGCCTTGGTAAGGTTGTCGATTAGTGATATTTTGAGTTGGTGAACTCATGAGCATGTTTCCATATAGTGTGAGATTGTGAACTCAAGGTCACTTCCATTCCCTTTGACTTGAGTTAGGATTGATAGAGCCTTGCAAAGCCGAGAGAATATATAAGATATGGAACTCACTGAGATTTAATATCTCACCCCATGTTGTTGATTATATTACAGGTACTTCAGGGTCTGCGAAGGGTAAGGATAAAGTCGTTTGATTTTCCTTGCATATCTTGGCTTTTTGGGATGGCATGGCTTCCGTTGTGGAGATACATTTTGAGATCATTGTTTTGATCTAGTTCTTATTGCATTGGAACTTCTTGTAAATATATTATGCCATAGATTTTAGTATTTTGTATTTTGGGCATGTAATGTATACAATGTGTTAACTAGGAACTTATGGTATTTCAGTACCAAAACTTGGATTCATGTATAATATATATGCTTTGATGTATGTTGTTATATGTGGGTGTTACACTCTATCTCATGACTTCTTAAAGAACTAATAACTTCTTCAAGACTTATAATGTTCAGATCTTTAGATAGCTTTAGAGCAGTTACCATAGGTCTCCATTTCTTGGGAAGACTTCTAATAATCTTCTTGACATGATCAGTAGTTGAATATCCTTTGTTTAGCACTCTGAGTCCTGCTACCAACATCTGAAATCTTGAAAACATAGTTTCTACAGATTCATCATCATCCATCTTGAAAGCTTCATATTTCTGGATTAGGGCAAGAGCCTTTGTCTCCTTTACTTGAGCATTTCCATCATGAGTCATTTGTAGTGAATCAAAAATGGACTTGGCAGTTTCTCTATCTTTTATTTTCTCATACTCAGTATAAGAAGTAGCATTCAGCAGTATAGTTCTTGCCTTGTGATGATTCTTGTAATCTTTCTTTTGTTGATTAGTCATAACACTTCTTGACACTTTTTCTCCTGCAGCATCAATTGGGTGAGTGTAGCCATCAACTACAAGATCCCAATGATCTACGTCATAGCCAAGAAAGAAACTTTCAATTCTATCTTTCTAGTAGTCAAACTTTTCACCATCAAAGATTAGTGGTTTGGCACTGTAGTCGTCTTTCTCTTCTGGAATAGGATTAACTGAAGCCAAGATGTCTCACACAAATACTGGATTGGTACTGAACACGGTGAAGTGTTGATAAAACTTTTATCACAATCAGAACCGAAGCACTGATGCCAATTGAAGGTGTGAGAAAAAACACAAGAAATGGGGTTTGAATTGGGTTTTCAAAAATGAAATATTTTTATGAAACTCAAACAGAAATCACAAAGAAACTGAACAAGAGAGAAAGACACGATATATCCTATACAACCTGCACTATCAAGCTAATTCAGTCCACCGCCAAGGTGATTTTTCCTTATACTCAAGGACTTAATCCAATATAATCAACTGATTACAATCTGCACTAGCAACCGCTGGTGACTAACAACCACAAAGACTAATTGTCTGAGTCTTCTTAAGGATTATCACCTAACTGGTCCCTTAAGGAATTACGAACAATAGTTTATGAAAGATAAATGTTTACACTAAAATGCTTCTACTCAAGCAGATATAAACACAATGAATAACTTAAAAAGACTTAAAGAAAATTTGCACAAAATATGAATTTTTCGTTGTTGTGTTCTTGCGTTGTTGTGTTGTAGTTCTTCACAATTTTCTTCAAGTTATCAAGTCCTTATATAGCTAGTAACGGATCCGTTGGAGGGAAGATCAGGAATATCCTTGAGTGAGATGGCGAATTGAAAGAATGTCGTTATGTAGGGATGAAAATCTTGCACAAAAGTTGTCATTTTCACCACAAAATCAGGGTAGTGGATTGGTAGTGGAATGGAATGTTCTGATATGTACTATGTACTATTTCCCTCGTAAACTTTTGATCTTATCTTCTGTACATCAGAGGCTTCTGGATAGAGATGTTTAAAGCATGAGTAGTAGAGTTGATCACTGGATCTTCAGAGTCTTTTGTACTTTTTCACCAGAACCTTGTCTTCATAATCTTTAGCACTTAGTCTTCAGAAACTTAAGTCTTCAGAGTCTTCAGAACTTTGTTCAGCAGAACCTTGTCTTCAGAGTCTTTAGCACTTAGTCTTCAGAAGAGAACAACTTTATAAGCTAAAAAGCCTTCAGAAGTAAATCATCAGAGTCACGCTCAGAGGCAGAATCCAAGAGAGCAATGCAGCAGCAACATATTGTCTTCTTAGGATCTTTCTGAATCTGAGTAGGTACAAAAGCATACTTGCTTCTTTGGCGCAAAAGCGACTTTTGTCATACTAGAATGACATTGCATATGGTATTTATCAGAGTCACAACCTATTTGTTAAAACTTCACAATAACAAACTGTTATAATACTAAAATTGTTTTCACACAAATACTACATTGTTATTATCAAAACTTGGAGATAACCAGCAGAACCAAATCTTGTTCTAATAGTTGTGAAGTTAATGATGGTAATATGAAGATGTTTTGATGATGTTGTTGTGATGTTAATGATGGTAATATGAAGATGTTTTGATGATGTTGTTGTGATGTTAATGATGGTAATATGAAGATGTTTTAATGATGTTAATGATGGTAAAATGAGTATGTTTTAATGATGTTGTGGTGATTGCATTTTATATATATATATATATATATATATATATATATATCCATACTGTATGAATTATATTTTGTGCTTGTTGGCCAATTTGGGCAGTGTATAATAACCATGGTGGTGGGTTATTGTGCACAATAACGTTGTTGTTGTATGCATAAGTAGTCGCATTGCAAACATCGTGGACAAATGGTCCGTTGTTTGTTAGCCTAAAATCCCATTGTGTGGATTTGACCCCTAGCTGATTCGGAGGTGATGGATCAGTGAGTGGTTTTGATCCTAAGAGGTAGGGATCAGAATGGTGAACCTTAGTGTTCACGAAAATTGGCACCACATGCATAAACATTGAGTCGAGTGTGAGTCTTATTGCAATATATGTTATCCATCTTGCTATTTTGATAAATATGTGGTGTTGTGTGATTGATCGATTTGTTATCGTGTTATTTCCTGTTGGTTGGTGAATAATTGGCGATGATATTATTGGGTGATTGATGCGAGATGTTTAGTTGAATTTATGTTATGATTAACTTAATGCATGTTGTTTAACATGCTTTCCTTTATAATATCATGATATCTCACCCATTGTGTTTGAATATTGCCTCCCCGTGGGTAATGTGAAGATAGTCCGCAGTAGGAGCTCAGATGTGAGTGGAAGATGAAGTTTTCCGTTTATTCTTTTAGTTTGGCGTCTGCTCTGATATGTAACACTGGGGTTTTGGAACGTTGCGTACTTTTTATTATTGGTGGTTGATTAACATGTTTTAATTCCTATGACTGTTGTTTCTTTATGACACTATTAATCATGCTATGCCTCGAGGTGTTAACTTGAATGATTAAATGTTGTTTCCGCTGCTATATGAATTAACCTTCAGCTATGTTTTGCTGATAATGTTATTATCAATCATGCTATACCTCGAGTTGTTAACTTGAATGATTAAATGTTGTTTCCTAAATATGTTTTTGTGGATAATTACTCTGCTTTTATTTATATTACGCAGGGGATTATTTAGGGTATTACAATACTCATCAAAATGCATTAAACAACAGCCAAACAATGAACGCATGACAAAAATCCAACTCAATAGGTGAGAACACGCATAATGGCACGATGATCGGTAACTCTTCACCAGGGTGACGCTGTCATCACCCCATCCCTCAACATATCACACTGTAATGACCAGCAAGACCTACGTTTTCCTGGAGACTGTGACACCCCCCAATCTACACCCCGAGCAATTAAAGCAATAACAAAATAATCAGAGTATAATTAAAACATTCATGGCATAGACTGGAGCATCACATCAAAGTAACAAAATATAACAACCTGCTCATATAGATATGCAATAATCAGTTAGCAACATAAACAGAGGAACTCAGTTCCTAACACCCACAATTCAGATACAGAATAAAAGCAGAAAATCTGCAACTGAAATCTCATATATAAACATAAAATTTTGTCTGTCATATACAGAGTCATACATGTACAATCCAAAAAGATATATATTCACATAATCAGATAACGATCTCCCCGACTACCCGGTGCCACATATTAGAGCCGACTGACAAAAGAATGAAGACATAATCTTCACAAAAAGACCTCCAGCATCTAATCTGTAATGCCTCATAGAGCATTCAAAACAGCAGAAGGGTGAGAAACACAATTATAATGTAGTTGCATACAATTATGTAATAACATGAAATACGCATGCAAAACATTCTCACCACAACGTACACCATAGTTCAAATACAAAACAAAACAATTCATAATTAATGCATCCATCACCAAGGCATATCAATCATGCTCAACACATTTGTCACCAATATATATATATATATATATATATATATATATATATATATATATATATATATATATATCAACTCATCAATTCCATTCATAATTCCCACACATAATCAATCCATTCATGACTTATGCAAATGCATAGAGACCGACACAACGACTCTATACATGCGGTACCATTCCATCCATCATTCTCATCATCATTAATTCACTCAGGAATTATTGGAATCATCGCTTGTTACTTAGTGTAACTCCCGGTCGGGCAAACGATGTTCCCCGTCGCTTTAGGTCCTCTTTGTATAAGGCACACGACATTTATGGATCGCTTTAGGCCCTCTTTGTATAAGGCACACAATCCGATCGCTTTAGGTCCTCTTTGTATAAGGCACACGATCGTCTATAACGTCACTTTAGGTCCTCTTTGTATTAGGCACATGATCGTTACAGCAGATTCCCTCTGGAATCGTTTCGTCGCTCACACCTCACAAGGGCACACGACATCACATGGTGCATATCATGATGCATGGCATACTAATGACTCGTGACAATCAAATGCATATACATATATAACCATGTGAACCATCTCAACATCATTAATCATGCATTGCAATCAAACCCAAAATAATGTATTTATTTGGCATAAGGCCACAAACCATCATCACAACATTTCATCACATGCATTCACATCATATAACAGCACACAAGCTATATGTTATATATCAAAAACCTTTCGCATGATAACACATCAATCGCACACAATTACGACGATAAAAGTCGACAAAACGACCCGTTTCCAAATTCCCGACACAATTAAATCGGCCACCAATCTCAAAACCATTTTTATAAGAAAGAACATCTCCTTAGCTTTTCAATGGTACTAAGAACGTCTCGATCCGAGTTACGGATCAAAAGTTATGGATTTTAGAAAAAAATACAGTTTTATTTTTACTCCAGGTCACGCTAAGCGGGCTCCACCCCGCGTTAAGCGCGCTCCTCACTGCCTGGAGAGGTTGCAAATTCTCCAGACCGCGCTAAGCGGGCATCTGCGCGCTAAGCGCGTACTGTAATTTTCAGAAAAATAAACCCTTCGACAGTCCTTCCCAAATTCACCATTTTCATCTCAAATCAGTTCCAAACCGCATAACAAGTATCAACAAATGTTCATATGCATAGTGTGATCATTCAACACAGTTTATATCGATTTTTGACCGTGAAAACATCGATTTCTATTCATTTTTCTCATTTCAACCTAGAATTTAAAAAGCTAGGAAAAGCAAGAGAACATTCAAACACACACATACATATTCATACACAAGCATATAGTAATCGAGTTTCGTACCCTTACTCAATTAATCGTGTTTTGAAGTGTCAGTTGAATCAGTTTCTTAAACTCTAAGTTTTCCTCTTTTTCTTCTTCTCACTCACCTTTTCTCTTCTCTTTCTTTTTCTCTCTTTCTAATCTCTATGTTTCTATTTAATGAAAAACAATAATATCTAACCAAGCAAAATGACCAAAATACCCCTACACTCAATTCCTCGCAAACGTTCCCAAAACGCGATAAAACATAAAAATGATAAACATAACATATCTACCAAATAAAAACCAAAAATAAAATAATATAAAAACAAAAAAAATTAAATCGACTCGATTAAATAAATTTAACAAAAACCAGGTGTTACAACTCGCCCCCACTTAGAAATTTTCGTCCTCGAAAATATTACCTGAGACGAACAACTCCGGATACGATTCCCGCATCCGACTCTCCAACTCCCAAGTCAAATTGCCCTCAGCAGCCCCTCCCCACGCTACTTTCACAAGCGCAATATCTTTGCCTCTTAACCGCTTCAACTCGCGATCCAAAACCCTCATCGGTAATGCCTCAACCGTAAGGTTCTCCCTTACCTTAACCTCATCCATCGGAATCACATGCGACGGATCCGGAACATACTTCTGAAGCTGTGAAACATGGAACACATCATGTAGATTCGAAATTTTCGGTGGCAACGCCACCCGATAAGCCACAGCACCCACTCTCGCAGATATCTGATAAGGACCAATAAACCGAGAAGTAAGCTTCTTCAACTTCAATGCACGTCCAACACCTGTCACCGGCGTAACTCTCAAAAATACATGACCGCCTTCTCGAAACTCAAGATCTTTCCTCCTTCGATCAAGATAACTCTTCTGCCTACTCTGAGAAGCCTTCATCTTCTCACGAATAAGTTTCACCTTTTCCGTAGTTTGTTGAACTAACTCCGGTCCAACCACCGAACTCTCACCAGATTCATGCCAACACAAAGGTGTTCGACATCTTCTCCCATACAACGCTTCAAAAGGTGTCATTCCAATACTCGAATGGAAACTATTGTTATACGTGAACTCAACCAACGAAAGATAACTATCTCAAGCACCACCTTGCTCAAGAACACAGCTCTCAGCAAATCTTCCAATGACTGAATAGTTCTCTCGGTCTGACCATCCGTCTGAGGATGATAAGCAGAACTCAATATCAACTTAGAACCTAACGCCTTTTGCAAACTTTCCCAAAATCTGGAAGTAAACCTCGGATCTCGATCTGAAACAATACACAACGGAACACCATGTAATCTCACAATCACACGGATATAAATCTCAGCCAATCTTTCCAAAGAAAAACTGATGTCAATCGGAATGAAATGTGCCGATTTAGTCAGCCTATCCACAATCACCCAAATGTCATTATGTCCCCTCTGAGTATTTGGCAACCCTGTCACAAAATCCATAGAAATGTTGTCCCATTTCCACTCGAAAATATCCAACGGTTGCAATAATCCACTAGGCTTCTGATGTTCTACCTTTGACTTCTGACACGTCAAACACGCATAAACAAACTGAGCCACGTCCCTCTTCAATCCGGACCACCAAAAGATCTTCTTCAAATCTTGATACATCTAATTAGCTCCCGGATGTATACTCAAACTACTCCGGTGTCCTTCCTCTAAAATCATCTTTTTCAATTCCGAATCATCAGGAATACAAATTCTACCACGGAATCTCAAAACACCCTGATCATCCACTTTAAAGTCACCATTCACACCTTTACCTCCAACTGTCATCAAATCAACAAATTTCACGTCCAGCCTCTGTTTCTCGCTAACGGTCAACAGAAAATCATTAGTGACCTTTAACATACCAAGCCTCACGCTATAAGATGTTAATTCACACACCAAACTCAAATCTCTAAATTCTTCCAAAAGTTCCCACTCTTTAACCATCAAAGCAGACATATGTAAGGATTTCCGGCTTAACGCATCGGCTACCACATTAGCTTTACCAGGATGGTAATTCAAGCAAAAATCGTAATCCTTCAAAAATTCCAACCATCTTCGTTGCCTCATATTCAACTCTTTCTGTTCAAACAAGTATTTTAAACTTTTATGATCACTAAAGACTTCGAATCTTGCACCGTAGAGATAATGTCTCCAAATTTTCAATACAAAAACCACCACAGCTAATTCCAAATCATGGGTAGTATAATTCTTCTCATGAATCCTCTATTTTCTCGAAGCATAAGCTACAACCTTACCTTCTTGCATCAACACTCCACCTAAACCACTCAAAGACGGAGTTGTAGTCAATCGGAGCTGTTGCGGTGAAAATCGGATAACAAATTATTAATTAATTTGCATCATATTTCTTTTACAACCGACTTTGATTTATCCAAAGGAAAGGTTCAAGATCGTTAGAAAAACCTAAAGGGGGGAGATCTAAGGTTCGGGGGTTGGTTACGCCTAGGGAAGGTATTAGCACCCTAAACGTCCGTAGTACTCTACGGGAACCTCTTGTTTTAATGTTATCTTATATTTGCTAAAGGTTCTATGCTAAAGGCTGAAAACCCTAGGGGTTAGTATCTAAGTATACTCGATAAAGCATCGCACTTTACGCCTACGTATCCTCGGGAATAGAATCAGAGTATGCGTAGTTCTGTTTCTACTGAATGATTGACTGTGGTCAATATTCAGAGGGGAAATGAGTACAAGCTCATTGTAGAGTTTAAGAACTCTCTAGATCTAGTTGTAATGGACCTATGTTGAAGTTTAGTCAGTAGGGGAAAGTGATAAATTCATTAGGATGAATATCACTAAGAGTTAAGGAACTCTCTCCTAAAGCTAGTTATGATTTCATGGCCCTTGATGGGGCCAATAAACACAAGTTTCTCCTAAGAGGTTACTTAGGTTAGGATGGGGGCTATGACTTTAAGAGTCAATGTATCTCACCTTCCTTTGGAATGGGGGAAAAACAGTTGATAAATCAAATAGATAAGACATGATACAAGCTAAAACATTGGTATGAGATAAGACAACATAAGCATGAGGATGGCAATATGTTTCATGGATAAGATAAGATGAACATGATATTAAAGATACACATCAATATGCTTAAATCTTTAGGAAGACAAACATATAGAATGATATCAAAAATGACAATTAAAGAAGGATAGTATTCATATAAAATTCAAGGATATGACAAGTTAACATGGATAGATTAATTCAAGAATTAAACAAGCCATTTAGTGAAATAACATTTCAAGATTAACCAAGGTGCTCATAGATGATATTAATAATTAGACCAACAATTGATAATTAATTGATAAGGCAATTGAAATGAACAATTATCACACAATAAGGTAATTTAAAATTAACTACATATGGATAATTAACATTTAGGAATTAACCATACATTTAAAATTAGAAATACAAATGACAAATCTCAAAATCAAGACACAAATTGATAATTTAAGAATTAACAACACAATTGAGAATAACAATTAATAACACAAATAGGATTAACAATGCATTTAAAATTAAAAGCCAATAAAATAATTAACAATTAACAATATAATTAGTAAAACATATCACATATTAATTAATTAAACACAAAAATAATTAACAATTAAACTGAAATTAACAACATTAAGCAAAACAAATAAAAAGATGGAATAAAATAAAAAGAAATAAACATGCAGGGGGGTGCATGCAAGTAATTCTAATTAGTTAAAATAACAGAAGGAAATAAATGGGCCAGATGACAGGGAGTGTGGATAACAGGATGGGGCACAAGGCCTAGGTTGAGAAAATAGCAAGGCAATACAGGCGAAAAAGAAAAACAATCAAAAGGGTTGATCCAAGGATCGAACCCGGGCATGGCAAGGCATAGGCGTATTAAGTGCATGTGTGTGACCGTTGGGATGGCGTGTTCATCCATTCAATACATACATCAATAAGTTAATAAACCACAACAAGTCATGAAAATATTAATAAAATAAAAACAACACGCATGGAGCAGAACGTGGGGTAGTGTGTGCAGTAGTGGTAACATGTGATATTTAATGGGCATGGAAATTAAGTGTACTACAAGACAAACAAAACCAAACACCAATCACAAACACGCATGGCCATGAAAAACATGCAAAGACTGAACTGTATCGTATCTAAATATTATACAAAACAAAAGCAGACCATCCATTTATGATACACATGAAAAAAAAAGCGAAACATGCAAAACGTAAGGCTGCGATCGTGTTTAAAAGTGAGACATTAAAACAAAGTTCAAATTTCGCTCCAACATAAATTAATCAAATCTTAACCAATTAACATGACATAAAATACCAAATTGGAGCATTTTTCGAGTAGAACAAAATGCAACAATTAACTGAACAAGATGATGGTTAGAACATGAAGAAAAAAAAGAGTAAACTAAGCGTTCCAAATATGAAAAAAAATAGTTTGAGAAAAGGAAGATACTTTCTGTTTCAAACGCAAACCAAAACATACTAAAATACTTCCAACACAAACATTCATATCACTTAGATCAACAGCAACTTTAAGAACAACACAAAACACCAAAGAGTTTAACAACATGGCTGAAATGTGAGTATGATATGGTGAGTGAAAACAAGAGCAAACATCCTCCAAAAATACAGTCATAAACTGTGAATGAACCAAACCAGAATTATCATTCAACAAAATCTAACAGTTAAAACATTTAGGGATAGTAACACACATCATGCATTGTAGAAACAACATTGGTGTTCATGATAGGTTACACGGGTATCATTATGAGAAAAATACAAACATGCTTAATAATGCATAAAAGCAAAACATCACAACAGAATACTAACATCTATTAAACAAGTTCAAAAAGAACAAAATCTTGGTGTTCAAAACCAAAACTAAAACAGCCTCTAACATAGATTAAACATCATTTCAACATAAAATAGAAACATCATATAAACCTTGTAACGTTAACATCCCAACCATATAGACTTCATAATCAAACCAAACAGCATGCTTCCAAAACAAATTCATACGTGAAAGATTAAAGCTAGGGCAGCCATGGAGTTTTTCTCAACTTAACAAGAAGTTCATAATGATATTTATCCCATACAAACACAACATCATAGTAAACAGCATGGTAACTATAAAAGTTGATACACATTATGCTTCAGAAATGATATATTTAGTGTTTCAAGATAGGTAGGCAAACATGTTTACACGAGTATCATCCTCAACATATCCAACACACATTAACCAAACTTAAGGATGCTTAAGAGCAACACACTTCAACAGCATACTAACACATATCAAACATTTCAAAAGATCAAATTTGGTGTTCAACACAACTTCTAACATGGATTCATAGTGGTACTCATGGCATCATTTTAAAATAATATAGAAACAGCATGTTAACATGTGTAACATCAACATCTCGGACCATACAAACTTATACTGATCAAGCGAGCCAGCATGCATCTAACACAAAACTCACACATAATAACATTATGTTAACAAGTTCCAAAGGAAACAAGACATGTATAACCCTTAGGGCAGTCGTGGATAAGTTAAAGTTTCTAACACAACCTCAAACCATGGTTCATAATAACATTTATGCCATGCAAATACAACATTGAAGCAGCATAGTAAATATTAACTAAGACATGTTTATCCTAACAGCATGATAAGCATAATAAAAAGGAAGTTTGAGAAACTTACCTAATCTCCAAGCAAGTAGCAAAAATTTCTTCTCCCTCCCAGCTAGCTCGTGCTCCAAAGAAAACAATTTTTAGAGTGGTTTTAGTATTGTTGTTGGTGATTTTGTGTGTTGAAATGAAGAAGGGAAGGGTCCCTTTTATAGGGAGTTCAACTGGTCCGAGAGAGTGAATAACCAACATGCCAAAGGTTTGTCTTAGGGAGAAATATCAATGGAAAGATTTTGAGATATGGTTGCGGTTGTTCTGAGCAACATGGAGCCACGTGAATCTTCTTTTATGCCACTAGGTCAGAGAGAAATAGCATGCTCTTGGCTTGTGTCCTTTGGTCCAAGGTAGTGTACGAAGGAAATGGTTTAAGGTAGCTTGCAAAGGTTGATAAAAAGTACAAAAGCAAAGCAAGGGCAGCGTGTTTTAAGGGTTGAAGTGATGTTGGAAAAGGTGGTAAGTGGCAGAGAGTGTACTTGGAAAAAGCGGTTTAAAATTCAAACTCAAAAATCTGAAGTAACTTGGTGCCAAAAACAGTTCATATGGCCATGTTGCTCAAATTATATCTCTTAACTTAATGATCTAAAATTCATGCTCTTAGATTCAAATGAAAGTTCTTGCATGATACTGCAAGTTTGATGTTGGAAGATAGTTGAAATAAAGCCTTGAATGGGTAGAAAAATGGCTTACAAATCGTGTCCCCAAAACTGCCAAAAGAACTTAGAAAAATTTCTAAGTTATTGAATTTTGACAATTTCAAGTACCCTTCTTGAATAATTCATAACTTGAGAATGGTTTATCCCCTTGAGATGTTCCACATATGGTTGGAAAGCTCTCAACAAGCTCTACAACTTTCATTTGGGACTCAAGACTTGAATCCAAATGGAAAAGGGTGAAAAGTGGCACCAAAGTTGGGAAAAAGAGTGATGGAAAATGCTGAAAAATTTTCTAAGTGTTGGTCAAAATGCCTTGGAAGTTCCATAACTCAAAATCCAAGCATTTTTAGACAAAAAGTCATATGGAACAAATTGAAGATCTTGGAAAGAGATTTCCAATGAGCTTTGAGCCATTCCAATTGGATGTATGATTTAGGAGTTATGGTCCTTTCAAAATAGGCTATTAGGGGAAAAATCACACAAATGACACCTTTCTTGGTCAAAACCCTACTTCTCTTGCAAGAAAGCTCATGAAACTTGGTGTGGATACTTTGTATACCTCATGAGACAATATATGATGATTAGAACCAATAATCCTTCATTTGATCCAAAATTCCAGAAGATTAGGGTTTCAGTCAAACCCTAATTTTGACTGAGAATGTACTGAGGTCAAATCTTGTAACCTTGCTTCTTCCTTCTCATTTAAAGGTCTTAGGAGACTCTTGAGGATGTTGATAAACCAATAGGATCAAGATCAAGGGTTTGGGAGTCCATCTTGATGGAAAATCCAAGTTGTTGGCTGATAAGTACCACATAAACCCTAGTTTGGAGGCACAGTGGGATTGGGGCTGAATCCTCTCCTGTTGAGGACCCGTAGACCTTAGATTCTTGTTGAATGATGTCCCTTGAGTGTAGATGACTTCATATGGTAAGTGAACCATACAAATCTTGACTTGATAGAGCCAATTCCTTAGTAAATTCTTCAGAGCAAACCCTAATTCCAAAGTCCTTGCATAGGAGATCCTTTGTTGACTTGGCTTGCTTCAAACCACTTGTGGAGCTTCATGATGATAGGTAAACCTATTTTGATCACAAAGAAACAAACTACAAGATATGGGTTAGTTCAAACAAATGCAAATATGCTCCTAAGATGCACAAAAAACTGGATGATATCTAAGGGTAAAAATTTAGGGTACAACAGGAGCTGTAGTCAATCTTCTCTTCAGCTCAATAAAACTTTCCTCACACTGAATATCCCAAATAAATTCTTTACCTTTACAAGTCAGTTGGGTCAATGGAAGTGCTAACTTGGAAAAACCTTCAATGAATCTTCGATAATATCCAGCTAAACCCAAAAAGCTTCTAATTTCAGTAACAGATCTAGGAGTCTCCCATTGTAGAACTGCATCTAATTTGGATGGATCCACAACAATACCATTACATGAAATCACATGCCCAAGAAAACTCACTTCTGACAACCAGAACTCACACTTGGACAACTTGGCATAAAGTTTCTTCTCCTTCAAAATTTGCAATACAATACGCAAATGTTCCGCATGTTTCTCCCGAGACTTAGAATAAATCAAGATGTCATCAATAAACACAACAACAAATTGATCAAAATGCTCATGGAATATGCAATTCATATATTCCATAAACACTCCCAGCGCATTAGAAACCCCGAACAACATCACGGAATATTCGTAATGTCTGTATCGTGTCCTAAAAGCCGTCTTTTGAATATCTTCCTCCTTCACTCTAATCTGATGATAGCCTGACCTCAAATCAATTTTACTAAACACACACGCACCTATCAACTGGTCCATCAAATCATCAATTCTCGGAAGAGGATACTTATTCTTAATCGTCACCTTATTCAGCTGGCGATAATCAATACACAATCGCATACTCCCATCTTTCTTCTTCACCAATAAAACTGGAGCACCCCAAGGCGATACACTCGGCCTCATAAACCTCTTTTCTAACAATTCATTCAATTGCTTCTTCAACTCAACCAACTCAGATGCCGACATACGATAAGGTGCCATAGATACAGGTCTAGTACCAGGAACTAGATATATAGAAAACTCCACCTCTCTTTCTGGCGGAACATCAGAAATATGCTCTGAAAACACCTCCGGAAAATCACACACGACTGGAAACACATCAATTGCAACTTGACTATCCACAGTTAACGATGCAAACAACCCGAACAACTGAGCTTCATCCGCAAAAAGTTTCTTCAACTCTTTGGTAGATAAGAAACTCGATTCCTCGTCTTCTTCAAGAGAAGGAAATCTTACCAACTTATGATAACAATCGATATGAACTCGATTGAACTGCAACCAATTCATTCCCAGAACTACGCCTAAACCCTCCAACGGCAGACACACCAAATCCATTGCAAAATCCTTATCATAAATGGTCAAAGGACAACTTAAACAAACCAGAGAAGTAGTTACCGACCCCAATGCTGGAGTATCGATAACCATCTCTCCACCCAACGACGACAACAAAAGATTCAAACGCCGCACATACTCAGATGGAATAAACGAATGAGTCGCTCTGATATCAATAATTGCAACTAAAGGCGTACTGTTAATAAAACAAGTACCTCTGATCAGGCGATCTGCACTAGTAGGCCGAGCTCGTGCCAATGCAAATACTTTCCCTCCAGCTTGAGCTTGTTTTGGTTTCAACACCTCGTACTAACATGACCAAGTTCACCACAGTTGAAACACTTCACCACATTCCTCTTGCAATCAGTTGCGACATGTCCTATACCTCCGCAATTGGAACACTTCCTCATATCCTTTCTATATTCAAACTGACGATGTCCTAAGTCACCGCACTTAAAACATCTCGGAGGATTATACATACCTCCCCCACTTGGCCTTTTAGCAAAATTACCCCTTTGATTTCCCTTGTCAGCTGGTGCCACATAAGGACCACCACGAAACGGTTGCTTTCCTTTCCTTTCGTTCACACTCTTATAATGAATAGAACGAGCTTTGCTATCCTCCTAATAAATTCTACAACAATCCACCAAATCTGAAAACCTCCTAATTCTTTGATAACCAATTGCCTGTTTGATCTCGGGACGCAACCCGTTCTCAAACTTCACACATTTGGAAAACTCCGCAGTTGCTTCAGCATAATGTGGATAAAACTGAACAAGCTCCAAAAACTTAGCAGTGTAATCAGTAACAGACATGTTACCCTGTTTCAACTCCAAGAACTCTATTTCTTTCTTTCCTCTAACATCTTCAGGAAAATACTTCCTCAACAACTCACTGCTAAACAAAGCCCAAGTGACAACTTCACCTGTAGCTTCCCACACATGACACGTACTAACCCACCAATCATCAGCCTCCTCCAGCAACATGTGAGTACCCATTCTCACCTTCTGTTCCTCAGCACAGCCCATCACTCGAAAGATTATTTCAATCTCCTTAAGCCAAATCTGAGCACCATCAGGATCATGTCTCCCTTTGAAGACAGACGGTTTGTTATTCCTGAACTCATCATTCCCAGCAGAATTAGGTGCATTCCACACAGCCTGAGCCATAGCTTGCATAACAGCAGCAAGAGTAGCATCATTCCTACCAACCATATTATGTTCATATCCAATAACAGTAACTATGGTTAAACAATCAACTCGCCAGAACACAACTGTCGCACAACAAACAACTTGGTCAAAATGACCGACACGAACTGACTTTGATACCACTTAATGTGACACCCCCCAATCTACACCCCGAGCAATTAAAGCAATAACAAAATAATCAGAGTATAATTAAAACATTCATGGCATAGACGTGAGCGTCACATCAAAGTAACAAAATATAACAACCGGCTCATATAGATATGCAACAATTAGGTAGCAACATAAACAGAGGAACTCAGTTCCTAACACCCACAATTCAAATACAGAATAAAAGCGGAAAATCTGCAACTGAAATCTCATATATAAACATAAAAGTTTTTCTGTCATATACAGAGTCATACATGTACAATCCAAAAAGATATATATACACATAATCACATAACGATCTCCCCGAATACCCGGTGTCACATATCAGAGCCGACCGACAAAAGAATGAAGATATAATCTTCACAAAAAGACCTCTAGTATCTAATCTGCAATGCCTCATAGAGCATTAAAAACAGCAGAAGGGTGAGAAACATAATTATAATATAGTTGCATACAATTATGTAATAACATGAAATACGCATGCAAAACATTCTCACCACAACATACACCATAGTTCAAATACAAAACAAAACAATTCATAATTAATGCATCCATCACCAAGGCATATCAATCATGCTCAACACATTTGTCACCAATATATATATCAACTCATCAATCTCATTCACAATTCCCACACATAATCAATCCATTCATGACTTATGCAAATGTACAGAGACCGACACAACGACTCTATGCATGCGGTACCATTCCATCCATCATTCTCATCATCATTAGTTCACTCAGGAATTATTGGAATCATCGCTTGTTACTTAGTGTAACTCCCCGTCGGGAAAATGATGTTCCCCGTCGCTTTAGGTCCTCTTTGTATAAGGCACGCGACGTTTATGGATCGCTTAGGTCCTCTTTGTATAAGGCATATGATCCTATCGCTTTAGGTCCTCTTTGTATAAGGCACACGATCGTATATAACGTCGCTTTAGGACCTCTTTGTATAAGGAACACGATCGTTACAGCAGATTCCCTCTGGAATCGTTTCGTCGCTCACACCCCACAACGGCACACGACATCACATGGTGCATATCATGATGCATGGCATACTAATGACTCATGACAATCAAATGCATATACATATATAACCATGTGAACCATCTCAACATCAATAATCGTGCATTGCAATCAAACCCAAAATTTCATCACATGCATTCACATCATATAACAACACACAAGCTATACGTTATATATATCAAAAACCTTTCGCATGACAACACATCAATCGCACACAATTACGACGATAAAAATCGACAAAACGACACGTTTCCAAATTCCCGATACAATTAAATCGGCCACCAATCTCAAAACCATTTTTATAAGAAAGAACATCTTCTTAGCTTTTCAACGGTACTAAGAACGTCTCGATCCGAGTTACGGATCAAAAGTTATGGATTTTAGGGAAAAAACACTTTTATTTTTGCTCCAGGTCGCGCTAAGCGCGCTCCTCGCTGCCTGGAGAGGTTGCAAATTCTCCAGACCGCGCTAAGCGGGCGTCTGCGCGCTAAGCACGCACTGCGATTTTCAGAAAAATAAACCCTTCGACAGTCCTTCCCAAAATCACCATTTTCATCTCAAATCAGTTCCAAGCAGCATAACAAGTATCAACAAATGTTCATATGCATAGTGTGGTCATTCAACACAGTTTATATCGATTTCCGACCGTGAAAACATCGATTTCTATTCATTTTTCTCATTTCAACCTAGAATTGAAAAAACTAGGAAAAGCAAGAGAACATTCAAACACACACATACATATTCATACACAAGCATATAATAATCGAGTTTCGCACCCTTACCCGATTAATCGTGTTTTGAAGTGTCGGTTGAATCGGTTTCTTAAACTCCAAGTTTTCCTCTTTTTCTTCTTCTCACTCTCCTTTTCTCTTCTCTTTCTTTTCCTCTCTTTCTAATCTCTATGTTTCTATTTAATGAAAAACAATAATATCTAACCAAGCAAAATGACCAAAATACCACTACACTCAATTCCTCGCAAGCGTTCCCAAAACGCGATAAATATAACATATCTACCAAATAAAAACCAAAAATAAAATAATATAAAAACAAAAATAATTAAATCGACTCGATTAAATAAATCTAACAAAAACCAGGCGTTACAGAGACCATGACGGTTTCCCCTTCAGATACCTGACGACCGTCAGCGCTTCGCAGCACATGACGACCTGGACGTCATACAGGTGATGTCTGTCACCCTGCTAACAGAATCAAAAACATGTTCTGCCATTACAGAACCTCCAAAACTCACTCAAATCAATTTCAAACACTTCCAAACCGTCTAGAATTATTATCCATATGATTATCACACATTAGCATGTTATTTCCTATTAACCTAACATGTTATTCCATCAATTAATTATTAAAATTTATAATTTCATTCATGCTCCAACACCCTTAATTTCATGTCAAACCTCATGTTTATACCAATTAACACATGAACCAACCACTGCGATTACAAAGCACAAATTTGAAATCAAATCATGGCATAAAACAAAATTTCATCCATATAACTCATCAACGACACAATCAAGGAAAGGAAGAAAAATCTTATTGGAGGTTAAGGGAAACCTTTCTACCTTTTCAGGAATTAGCACCTTTAAATGAAGAATTCCCCCTTACCTTGTAATTCCAGTAAAAATCAGCAAAGCAAGTTCCAAAGTATCCATTCTCTCAAGCCCTATCTCTCACTTCCAATGTTCTTCTCTCAAAACCTCTTGTTTTCACGTACTGAAAGAAAAGTGTTCTCTACCCTATTTTTCTCTACTCTTCTAAATATATATATTTTTAATTATCTTTCCATAATTACACTTTTTGACCAACTAAAATTCAACTTTTTAATTAACTCTTCATATTCTCTTCAATTTTTAATTAATTAATTAATTAATTCCGCTAAACTAATTAATTAACATAAAACACCACAAATGGCGTCACTGACCAAACATTTCATACATCACAAAAATAATTTTTTAAATGATTTACTCAATTAAATAAAATAAATAATTAAATAAACGAATAATTAAATCAGGTTGTTATAGAAAGCACGTGGATTTGGAACATTGGTATGACCAAGGATGTGATCTTATTCGGAAAAGGAAGTCAAATGGAAAAATTGTTGCAGATTCTTTTTCCGGTAAAGCCTAAGCTCGAGCTAGAAGACACCTATGTATGTTGGAAAAAAGCTATGGTTTCTCTATCAAGAGTAGCTATGGTGTCTCGTATAAATTGTGAAATGACGAGATTCATATGGAAGAAGCAAGGCATGGAGGGTTGGATAAATTTTGGAGATCTAAGGTGCCAAATAAAATTCAAGTTTTTAGCCAAAGACTTGCTCGATTGCATACCAACTAAACTTCAACTAGCAAGGAGAGGGGCTTTTAAAGGAAGACACAACTTGGTGTGTCCTTTGTGTTTGGCTGTAGAAGAAGATGTTGTTGAGAATGTATCAAGTATGAGTAGTGTGGGTAATAGTTTCACTTGGTTGGAAATGTAGAGACTTAAACATTTATAAGTGAGAGAATCCACTCACATATCACTCAAATTAGCATTCTTTATACTGATTTCAAACAAAAATTAATACAAATTAAAAGAGGAAGGAATGTGACTCAAAAGAAAAGCTCCTAGATGCATGCATGCATGAAAATTTGAATTCATAGATTCAAAACAAAATTAATTTATTAATGATATAAGTAAAATATATTCATCAAAATATATTTACTAAAATTGAATTTTCACTTATTTTGGTAAAATCAACAGATGGGTAATTGAAAAACTCAATTAAAGCAAACAATAACTCAATTAACTAATTTCATTTAAACTTAACTCAATTTATCATTATAATTAACAGGACTAATTATTATTTAAAAAATATAAAAAATTAAATTTATTATTATAATCAACATGACTAATTCATAGGTAATTCATGTCCTATAACGATAAGTAATGATATAATAAATTGAATGCGGAGTTTTCAATTTTTATACATTCTAAAATATTAAACAGAAAACTTTAAAATAGGTAATCATATCATCAAAGAAGTGGAGTTTATTAGGGTTTATACTCTATTTTTTTGCAGGGTATACAGAAAAAAACATTATGAAAAATCAAAGAGTTTTTTTTTTTTGGAATTATCAATCAAATGGAAATTTAAGTGGAAATTAAAGGAGGGAACGTAAGTGTTTAATGACCAAGTAAATTAAAATTGAGTAGAAATTAAAGAACAAGAACATTACTCAATAAAAAAATACTCATGCAGTGGATTCAAAACAAAAATAATTATAAAAGGAACACATTCATTAAAACATTAAAACAAACAATTATGTTTGTTATACGTCAAATACTAGCAAACCTTAAAATTATTCCAAAGACTTGAAACTAATATCAACCTAAAAAGATACAATAATAGCAGCCCTAGAACATCAGCATAAGGTGAAACAAATGGTTTAATGGTCAAAGATTAAAAGGTCCGGTAGAATCAAGTTGCTTGCAGAGTGCGAGATAGGTTAAATAAAGAACTCTATCCTTTGCGCCGGTTCGATGGTTGTTTGTGTGTTTGCAGCAATATTTCAACTGGGCAAGGTTGCAACAGCCCAGCAATTGACCTAGCAACAGAAACAGCCAATTGATATTCTTTTTCTTCTTAGCGATTATCGGTTTCACACAGTTTTCTTGATTACAATGCACACAGTCTGGCAATGTTGGATTCATCCATACATTTGGTGGTGCCCTATCATTCATGAATTGTCTGTTTTCGAGAATATATGTCCAGAGTTCAGGAAACTTCTTTGTCACGTCAAATGACATTTGAAATGTTGTGTCACATCTCTTGCATTGGACATCTCCAGTGATATTAACTATTCCATTTTGGCGAAGATAATGCAAACTGTGAAGCTTTGCTCTTCGATTAGTAGCCCATGGAAAAGGTACAGGAATGGTTTCGCTTTTTTCATTTCGCGGGTTAAGACGAGCGCGTACGCGAGGAGGTTGATGAGGTGGGGAAGGAGGAGGATGTGATGGGCCAGGAGGAAAATACAAGATTGGTCGTTGAGGTGGTGGAATTAACGGTTGAGGTGGTGGAATTGGATGAAAAAATATGGGCTGAAAATGAAACGGTCTTAGTTGAGGAACAGGACGTTGAATCGTTGATTGAGGTGGTGGAATTTGTTTAGAAAACATCCTTTGAAACGGTGTCAATTCTGGAACAGGGTTTTGTACCAATGGCTGAGGTTGAGGTGGGAGATTTGGTTCAGAAAACATGAGTTGAAAAGGTGTTAATTCTTGTGACATACCACTAGGTACATGTTGTGGGTCATTTATGGAAGTTTGAGGTTGAGGTGGTGAACTTGCTTCAGAAAATTCTTTATCATCACGTTGTTCTGAATTGCTCATGATGAGTTGATAGAATAATAGTGAGACAATTGAGAAGAAATTAAAAGAGAGAGTACTATATGTAAAAGAGTGAAAGAATAATGAGAATGAGAGAAGAAATATGGTGAGAAAAATTCATGATTTTTTTGGTTTGAAATAGTGAGTGAATGAATTTGAAATTTAAACTTGAAGATTTTTTCCAACAGACTAATGCATATAATAAATTAGTTTGAAGTTTCCAAATTCATTTAACCGAATACTAAATTCAGTCAATACAAATTGTATTGGTGATATATGTGTGAGTACATTGATGAGTTTTAAAATCATTTTTATCTTAATGCATGAATACTATATTCATTTGTCATTTTCAAGAGTTTAATTCATTAGTGGACAATAAAACTTTTATAACAATTTTGAATAATATGTTTACTCAGTATTTTTTAGTGACTTTTTAACACATTATTCTAAATGAATATATATATTTTTAAATGGTTATCTAAAACATTTGTTGATAAATTGATAGCATTTATTATTTTTAACGTAATTTTAAAAAATTGAAATAAATATTTTAATTACAAAAACAATTCAAATCCATTACAATGTTTTATAAAAATTCCAACAGCAAAACATTCCTACTTTGTCTAGTGAAACATTCTAATAAAAATGCCTTGTCACACACACGTATGCCGAATTTGTTCAGTGTAGTTGCTATTCATTCAGTAAGGTTGATTATATAAGTATTTTTTGGTGAATTTTTATTTACTCAATTTAAAAAGCTGGTAAGATTATGTTTGTGTGAAATATTTTTAAAATAATAAAAAAATTATACTATTTAATAATAGATAAATTTTGCCTTTAATTTTCTAAACACCAATCATCTGGCTAGATTTTTTCTACAAAGTCATGGGTCTAATTAATTACACTTAAATGTGAATATTTTTATGTGGTGGATTTCATATGACTTCTAAAAAAATATAAAAGTTGATGTTTAATATTGTTAATAAATTTAGATAAAGTATTATAAGGTGCCTAGTTTTATTTCATATTATTATAAAATATATACTATTATTAAGTAATAAAAAAACACACACATTCTCTAGTTGAAGAACATGGTTTACCGATAGATACATAGTACACTAGTCATATGTATAACACAGCATGTCAAAAGACGGACATTCTGCTAGGTTTGTAAAAAAAAAATTTCCATACTATATGAGAATGCTTTTAGTTTTACATATACAAATGTTAGAGAAAATGTAGCCAAATTGTAAGTAATAAAATATATTATTTTTAATAAATAAACTCAACAAAAAATCTAAAATATAAGTTAAATTTGTTGATGCATAAGATGATGAAGATGAAGATGGAGGACGAGAGAGAAAAGAGAATTGAAATAACAAACTTCTACTACTCTTCTAAAACGATTACACTAAATGGTTACACACACTACACTATTGACAACTACACTTGTTGGTATACACAAACAATAATGTCATGTAGGCTAAATGATAACTTATCCCAGTTAGGTTAAATTTAACAAAACTAATACTACTACTAAATATTAATTACTTCTAACATTATCCTTATTTGTATTCAACTAATCAAAACTAATAACATCAATTTCATCCCTCAAGTGGAGAAATTGATCAGTCTTGATTGCTTTCGTCAGAACATCTGTCAATTGCTTTTGGGTACTACAGTGCATAACTTCTAGCACTTCATTCTGAACCTGACTTCTCATAAAGTGATACTTAGTCTCAATATGCTTGCTTCTCCCATGCAACACTGGGTTCTTGGCAAAATTGATTGCAGACTTGTTGTTAACCATCAGCTTCAGAGGCTTGTTTACCTTGATCTTCAGATTCTGCAGTAAATTCAGAAGCCAAACAGCTTGACATGCAGCCACAACATCTACAATGTATTCAACTTCACAGGTTGACAAAGCAACAATTGGTTGCTTCTTGGAACACCAAGAAATAAGACCTCCCAAATACTTAAACAAATATCAATAAGTACTTCTTCTGTCAACTCTGTCTCCACACTAATCAGAATCTAAGTAACACATCAGCTTTGAATTAGCATTTTCACCAGAAGGGAACAAAACTCCATACTTTAGAGTCCCCTTAATATACCTCAGAATCCTGGGAGCAGCTTGGTAATGAGACCACTTCAGTTTACTCATGAACCTACTAACCATTCCAAGTGCATAGCAAATATCTGGTTTGGTACTACATAAATACCTCAGAGAGTCAACCAACTGCTTGAAATTTGTAGCATTTACATCATCACCCTCAACATCAGAATCCAACTTGTGATTCGTTTCAGCAGGTGTGACATCAACCTTACAATTCAGTAGCAAAAATCTCTTCAAAAGCTCAAGTTCATACTTCAGCTGATGCAAATGATACCCTTCTTAGAGTAAATAATCTTCATCCTTAGAAAAATATGTCATATTTCTTAGAGCATTCATCTCAAACTCATTCATCAGCACCTTCTTGAATTTAGCTATCTCATGTTTACAACTCCCTATTAGCAACATGTCATCAATAACGAGACACACCGGAATCATATTGCTTTCAGAAGTATGCTGAACATAAACGTCATACTCCATCTCACACTTTCTAAATCCTCGAAGCTTGAAAAATGAATCAATTTTCAGATTCCAAGCTCTAGGAGCTTATTTCAGTCCATGCAACGCTTTATGTAACTTGTACACTATCCCTTCCTAATTTTTTCATCAATCCAGAAGGTTATTACACATATACCTCTTCTTGCAATAGACCATTCAGAAATGCATATTTCACATCCAGATGTATCAGAAGCCAATTCATGGTAGAAACTATCGCAATCACCAGTCTGATTGTCTCATGTCTCACTACAAGAGAAAACACCTCAAAGTAATCTAACCCAGGTTTCTGTAGAAATCCTCTTGCTACTAACCTTGCTTTGTGTTTACCAATTGATCCATTTGGCTTCAGTTTCACCTTGAAATCCCATATGATGCTGCTAGCTTTCTTATTCTTTAGAAGTTCAGTCAACTTCCAAGTCTTGTTTCTTTCTATAGACTCAAGTTCTTCTTTCATGGCCTTCAGCCACACTTTTTTCTTGAGTGTTTCTGATGTACTCACTAATTTAGAGTCTACTAACATGGCACACTGATGACTTCCCCTTCAGAGTCTATTTCAGTATCTTGTAACATGTCAAACTCTGCAAATCTCCTTGGTATTAGTATGATTCTTTGTGGCCTCTGAACTTATTCAGAATCTTCTTCGGACGCTGGAACGGTATCAGATGCTGGAACCCCAGAAGTGCCACCTTCAGAGGCATTACCACCTTCAGATTCTAGAATATTCTCAGAGTCTAGATTTCCACCAGATTCTGAATCACCATCAAAATCTGGATTAGAATCAGATTCACCTTCAGATTCAGGTTCTCCTTTAGAGTAAGGCTCGCCTTCAGACTCTAACTCACCTTCAGAGTCTTCTTCATATTTAGAGTCATCTTTAGACTCTGACTCATCTACAGAGGCTGAGTCTCCTTCAGATTCAGAAATAGCTTAAAAATTTAACTATGCACCAGAGTTGGATAGAGACTTGTTCCAATCCCACGCTTTTGACACTTTCACAACTATATCTCTGTTGAATTCAACCTTGTTAGTGACAGTACAATAGAGCTTATAAGCACATGTACTATGCTATCCTACAAGGAACATAAATCTGCTTTTGTCATCCAACTTCCTTCTCTTAGCATCTGGATCATGTTTGTAATAATCCGAACCAAGCACTTTCGGATGGCTCACACTTTGCTTGTCTCCAGAACACTTATCTAAAGGAACAATTTCCTTCAGCTTCTTGGTTGGACACCTGTTGAGCACATATGTTGTAGTGGCAACAGCTTCTCCCCACAAGGTGTGAGGCAACTTTTTTTCCTTCCGCATGCTCGTTGTCATATCAAGAAAAGTTCGGTTTTTTCTTTTAGTAAGACCATTGTGTTAAGGAGTGTATAGAGCAGTCACCTCATGCTCAATTCCATTCTCCTCAGAAAACCTTCTGAACTCTGTAGAGTTATACTCACCTCCACTATTAGTTCTGAGAATCTTTAAATTCTGACCACTCTGATTCTCAGCCTTGATTATGGATTTCTTAAATTTAGCAAACACCCCGTGTTTGAACTTTAAGGGATACCCACGTCATCCTAATAAACTCATCCATAATTGATACATTATTTATTCCCTCCAGGTGAAGGTACTGGAAATGGTCCACACACATCAGAATGTACCACACCCAAAGCATGTTTTGCTCTTCGAGGCATTTCAGATGCAAATGGCAATCTTGGTTGCTTCCCTCTCATGCACACATTGCATGACTTCTCTGGCTTCTTAATTGCATGAATTCCATGTACCAACTTCTTCGAGTGCAGATGCCTTAAGCTTCTGAAGTTCAAATGACCAAATCTTTTGTGCCATAACTGACTTTCCTTCACAACACTTGTTGCACCAAGGCATTCAGAGTCTGTAGTTTTAACATTCACTTTGAATTTTCTATTCCTTCCCTGTTCTGACTTCATAATCAGCTTTTGATTATAGTCATACAGTTTCAAAAGATTGTCCTTCATGGTAACTGAAAATTCTTTCTCAATTAATTTACCTACACTCATCAGATTACTTTTCATGCCAGGAACATACTACACATTCAGAATCAATGGAGTTTTACCATTATCCATAATTACTCTGACATTTCTCATTCCTTTAGCATTCAGATACTTATCATCAACACATATAATCTTGGTCCTCTTACCATTGTCAAACTTAACCAGACATTTCTTATTTCCAGTAGGGTGATTTGAATAACCCGTGTCCATGTACCACGAGTCTTCCAAAGACGCACTATCAGACTAAAAAGCCATCAATAACACAGATTCATCATCAAAATATTTGTGAGAGCAAGAATTGTCTCTATAAGTCAATCTATGTTTTGATGATAACAATAAGTATTTGTGAAAGAACCATTTTATGGTCTAACATGTGTTGTGTGAAGATCATAAGAACTAAAGATATCAGAACCAACATACACCAGCTAGATGTACTATGATTGAATATATACATATGCGAAGTTACTATGTGTGACTAAAGTCGCAAGAAGCAAGAACGCTTCTTTATCTAGTCATGCTCAGCCAGATCCAAGGATGCCAAGATTGCTGTTGCAATGCTCTTGTGGATGCTCTGTGAAAGTGATTGAGATTCTGAAGATAGCGAAGCTTCTAAAAAAGTACACTCTGAAAGAACCAAAGTACGGAAGACTCCTATGACTGGAAGTTCAGATGGCTGAAGGCGCTGAAGACCAAGTGCAGAAAGAATCTAAAGACTGATGAGTTCTGAAGATCAAGGTTTCAAATAAGAAGTTCTGAAGACTCTAAAGACAGGCTCTGATGATTCGGAATACTAGAAGAAGAAAAGGATAACGTTCTTAAAGACCAAGTGCCAAAGTTCCGAAGACTGATTCCTAATGGACTTCTTCAATCGACTGAAGACTTGAAGCATCAGATATTCTGCTATAAAGACTCTAGTCATGCTTCATCAACTTAACATCAGAAGCCACTGAAGTTTTGAAGTTTAACTATTACCGTTGTGAGTTAAATGTACACACTGCCCAAGAAAAGATGTCTGATCACTTCTTCCTCTGCAAAAAGAAGATGTGTCAGTACAACTCATTATATCACAACGTCTCTTTTCCAAACAGCCAACAGTATTCTCTAACGGCTATACTTCTACTGGCTATTTAATGGAAAGAGTTTTTGCTTCTGATGTGTCGCTCACTTGTAGAATCACAAACTGAATGTTCATCTACAAAATTGACCAAGTCATTGTGAAGATAGCAACAACGATGAGTTCTCGTTGTAACACTTAACATATTCAGAGCTATCATAATTTCACTATGGCGATTGTTGTTGAAACTCAAGAAGACAAATCAACACAACAACAACAATCAAATAGAAGTTGTTGATGAAGAAGACAACATCGAAGATCTGTCAAGTCATCAACCTACCTTCTCGTCAAGACTACATTGAAGATCTGAAGCAAGGAGTTGCTGCTCAAATCTTGCTCAACCAGAAGACGAAGAAGAAGAAGATCTACAAGATGTCAACAATTGTAATATCTAAATACATCTTTGTAGTTTCTTAGGAAAGCAAGGAGCTGATTGCTCAAAACTTGCTTGAACACATGTGTGTGTTCTTTGTACTTAAACTTAGGAGAAACTTGCTTATTAAGAAGCACAATTTGTAATCTCCAGGCTGCCAATTCAACTAAATGAATTGAGACTCCTCAAGTGAACGTTATATTCATTAAGTTGAATCCATGAACGGTTCAGCTGTGAGTTGAGGCCCTTGAGTAGATCACGTGGTGATCAGATACATGAGATGACAATGGCTGGGTGTCATTGTGGAAAATCTTGAAATAGGGTCAGAACGTTATATTCATTAAGTTGAATCCCTGAACGTCTAGCTGTGAAAGCCTAGCAGTAGATCTTAAAGAGATTGGAACCTGCAGGTCAATGTTCGTTATATTCATTAAATTGAATCCCTGAACGGTTCATTGTGTTGTTAGTCACAATGTGGCTGTGCAAGTTGTTAGTCACCGGCGTGTCCCGTGCAAGTGTAATCATGATTTGATTATAGTGGATTAAGTCCTTGTGTTCAAGGCGAAATCACTTGAGGAGGGTGTACTAGATTAGCCCGCGTGGTGAACCAGGATATAACTTGTGTCCTTTACTCTCTTGCTTAGTATCTCTATTTATGTTTCTGCATTGAATATCAGAACCTTATATTAAGCAAAGTCAGAATCTTGCAGCCTGTCTCTGATAAGCTTCCGCACTGTAAGTTCTGTGTATCGTATCCTATGATCAGAACCAATATGGTTCTCATGTTCCATAGTTAAGAGATCAGAATCTCTCAACGAAAATGGAAGGTTCTTGAGTGTCTCTTTAACAAGATGAAAAAAGTTACAAAAAGAGTAAATACACAATTCAAACCCCCTTTCTTGTGTCTTTCTCTCACCTTCAATTGGTATCAAAGCTCCGGTTCTGTTATTGATTTACAACAAACACTTAACAGTGTCAGAAAAAGATCTAGATGTGTTGCGTAGAAGTACTCTTGGTGAGATTGAAATCCACTTACAATTTCTGTAACAGTTCAGCAGTTGACTGTGTACAAAATTGTAATCAATCTGATTACTTCGTGAGCAATTCACTGATTCTAGATGAAGCCTCACTAAAATTGAAGAATCAGTTGATAAGATAAATTCATCAGATAAAAGGAAGTATCTGTTGAATGCTCATCCTGGAAATTACGTGTGGATAAAACCACGTATATGCTTAAAAGATGAATCATCAGAAAGCAAGAAATCTTGTTTGATGAAGATTTATTCTTTATGAGTTTTTGAGATGTTTTCAAGAAACGGATTAGGTCCACCCTTGACTTTCTCGTTTAAAACTCATTCTGAATCTCTTCATGTAAAGAAGAAAGATTGTTGTTCTAAGACTTTGAATTTCAGAAGGAAATCTGTTAAAATCAGAATCTAAAAAATTCAAATTATTAGAAATGATTAAATGTCAGAATCTGGAATGATCAAAAGATTCAATGAAGAACTGAATCCCAAAGATTCAGTAAATACTTGATTCTGAACGAACTCTTAAGCTTTAAACTGGTTCAGTGATCAAGCTACAACAACTTGAAATGATCCTAGTAAAAATCAAATGTTGATAATCTTATTTTCATCAGATCAAGTGTTCTCAGAACCACTTGAGCTATGAAATTAGATGCTATCATTCCAGACATCTAGGTTCTCTAATTGATGTCTTAAAAGACGACGTTAATGATGTTCGTTTGAAGAGATCAGTTAACTCATAGATATGTGTGAACAACTCCAAATAAGTTGATCAGCATTGTGAGAACAAGAAGGTTCATACAAACCATGTCTAGTGATGTTTTGGTTCTGAACAAGTTCTGAAACAACCTTGAGGAACAAGTCAGATGCTGATATGATAATTCTTCCTCGTATTACCTCTCAAAGGTTCTCACTAATCCTATGAAATCAATCATCTTTCAAAGAAAAGAAACTCTCACAAACGCAAACTGAATTTAGGCTATGAATGGAGAACTCAACCAATTCTCAAAATTTGTCGTTTAAGATTCAGATCCATATCTTAAGAACTGTATCGGAACTAAACAGGTTCTATGGATCAAGGAAATGAGAAGTGAGAAGCAATCAAAAACATATGTAATCTGTTGCTTATGAATGGGGTCATCAAATGGAACTTACTCTTCACTCAGTACTGCTCTCACACATATGAATGTTAATTTTTCCTTCAGAACATTCGTTACATCGCCTTACCAAAAAGAGAGTGCATGTAATTGGCTAAGTTCAGATGAAGTGGTCACTCTGATCATGCTAAGTCTTAATCTCGATTATTATAACCTAGAGAACTGACGGACAAGGTTGAACAAGAAAAGAGAGAAAGCTGTAATTCAACCAGGATCACTTTCGAAAGAAAATATTCTTTTTCTTCAGAAGTCAGAAGACAAGCGTATCTTGAAGAACCCAAGAAACATCTGCAGCTTACTCAAAAATAGGCAGAATCAGAAAGATGTTCAAAGATTCAGAAGTCAGAAAGGAATGCTTTCACGAAAAGGTTTAGCTAAAAGATTCTCTTCAAAAAGGTTCAGCATCCCTAAGGTACACTTTTTTTTTCTCCTTCTCTGTTAACCCATAAAATAATTTTTTATGACTAGTTAAAAGTTTAGGATTCACTAGGAAAATTATTCTACTAAATGAATATCTGTTAAAACTTAGCTATAAGAAATTGCTAGATAAAAGAAAATCCTTTAACGAAATCTACACGCAAAGGGAACACCATAATAAATGACAATCTTTTGAAAACATAACATATCTCTGACAACTTAATAAAGCTGAGATCGTATGTGTGCATATGTCTTCCAAAAGACTTCTCCCATCAGCGTCTAGTCATATCCTATAACCCATAGGTATGGTTCAGCCAACACCTCTCTAGAACTTAATCTCTCCTCTCTCTCTTTCTTATAGAGTCTCTTAAACAATCCACTAAGAAGATTTGATCATTAATTTTGAATTATATAAAACAGCAAAATCCTTGCACTACAATCTGTGCCTAGTCAAACTTTTTATATATATGGTCTAGGATAAAAACTAAACTGCAAACCGTATCCCTTTTTACCCTCTCTGTAACAAAAGAGTATATGTTCATCTTAGGTACCCCTACTCATCAATAATATAAGTCTTGTTCTATATGCATATTATCCTTAGTTTCAAACTTATTAAAACTCACACTTCTCTAACTCCTGGTTTAATCTCCTCAAAAGACTTCCTCACCATTTTCATGGCAAACCTATCTTTGACTCCAAGAACCTTCTTTAGCGACGACAACTCTCTTGAAATCATTAGTGAAAAACAACCTAAGCTAATGGATGTTGATCATAATTTTCATCTGGGTATTCATTCACAAAATTGGAATGGGTACATTCATGGTCCCATTTATCCAAACATCGTAAAAACCTTTTGGATCAACGCTGCTGTCAGCCATGACGGTCTGACCATTTCTTCAGACATCTATGGTATCCCTCTCTCCTTCAATGCTTCAATAATCGCTGAAGCCATTGAATGTCCACTGGAAGGCATCACTCCCAATCATGCATCCATTCGATGCACTCCTGATGCAAAATTACACTACTTGTTTGATAAAGGTTCTGCCTTCGAACCAACTAATCCTGAGAAACTCCTGCCCCATGCCAGAGGCTGGTTTAAATTCATTCTGACAAACATCAAACCTCGAAGCACATACAAAAACCTTCTGTATCATGATGACAAGCTCCTAATCATGTGTCTTCTTAAGCAAGCTCGTATAAATCTGCCCCAAATTATATTTGACCATCTCAAGGACACCATTCTCGTGTCAAGGACTACACTTGAAACTACAATCCCTTACAGAAGAGTCTTAACTGAAGTGTTTTTCAAAACAGGAGTTCTGCAGACAATTAGCAGGATTAGATGCGGTCCTGATAATGCCTTTGTTGAAAATTCTTATGAAACTTTTGATAGTACCTGGCTCTCAGAAAACAAATTAGTTGACAATCTGAAATAGATTAGGATACTAGATATTTAAGTGCATGCCTGTACCATCTATGTTATTAGATAATAGGATATATATATATATATATATATATATATATATATATATATATATATATATATATATATATGTTATCTTCTGTCTTGCGATATTTATGTTGTTTGGTAACCACTAATAAATATCTTAATAAACCATTAAAATATTGCATAAAATGTCATGTCACTACTATTAAAATAAGTTTTTTTTGGGCTCAAGAAATCTTCATTAATATCATGAATGTAAAGTAGTTACTAACTCCTTACACTTCCCAATAAGTCAGTAACTACTCCGCGTTCTTATCAAACACGATTACAACCCTTAGTATACCCAACTAATTGTAACCCTTAGTATACCCAACTAATTGTAACCCTTCTAGAAAATAGTTAACTAGATCTGTTACACTAAGATCCATCATCCCAATTAATCTATAAATACTAGGATTGTCCGTGTCTTCACATCACACTAAAAAATCCACTTAAGTTCTCCCTTCACCGAAACAATGAACTTCCAAAGAAACGGTCCAACCTTCCTTGGAAACAAAGAAAACCTTCACCTTATCTCTGAGAAAAGACCCAACATTAGTCGTCTTAAAGATGATGGTCTAGAATTCATTAGAAGCATGCAAGTTCAATCCTGGCAATGCTATTATGCATTACTGAACGGTCCCATCTATCCCGACCTAGTGAAGGAATTCTGGTACTATGCAAAAATAAGCAGTGACGGCAACACTATCTGGTCAGAAGTATACTGTCACCCCATTGTCGTTTCTATTGCCTTAATAGAGAATATCATTAGATGCGTCTCTGACGGGGTCACAATTGAAGACTTTCAATCAGATCTAAGTATGGTGAAAAAATGCAGAATCCTATTCGATGATTCAGATACATATGATCCAAATGATCCTGAGAAACTTCTCTTTACTCCAAAAATTTGGTTCAAATTTTCACTGACCAATCTCCTCCCTCGTGCGTCTGCAAGACACACTGTGACACATGATGACAGGATCCTCACTTTTCTTCTAACTCACCACATTAGAATTAACCTTCCCAAAACCATTTTCAACCACATAAGACATGTTATCAAAACTTCAAGAAATCAGATACATGCCTACATTCCTTACGGAAGGATAATATCTGAAATATTGTTTAAAGAAAAAGCCTGGGGATTAATTAGCAAACTCGGACCAGGACCATAGCCTGCAGTAAATAGATGTGATAGGGTAGACAGAATTGAAGACCTTGATGATTAGATAAGCAATCCTTTAGGACCAAGTCAGTTTATATTACCCTATGATTAACTAGTAACTTTGTATTCTGTGTTGGGTACTTAAACCTTTTTTATGACTGTATGCTATCCATGTTTAAATGCATTTAATGAGCTCATTGTTGGTTATTTTTAACTGTTCTGCCATAACGAAAAATTAGTAAACCTAATTGCCTTTAAGGTACCTGAACACTGTTTCACGTCCTTCACAATTGGCTTCCATTACCTTCAATTAAATAAATACTGATTATAGATGTGTTTCACTAAAATAAGTCTAAATGCTTCTAAATGTTTTAATGACTCTATGTCTCTATGCTCTTTATCATGTCAAATATTCAATATACTCAAATAGGAGAAATAAAGTTTTAATATGTAGGAAATATTATATAAGAGATTATATGCTTAATTGCTCATATGCCCTGACACTTTTTGATGATGTCAAAAAGGGGCAGAAATAAATATAATGATGATTTTGATTGAAAGAAGGAAATGGTATCTGAAAGAATGCGGAACTCAAACAAGTACTCACATAAAAATATGTTACTACTAACGTTTGTTGTTTGATATTATCTGAGGAACTCTAAACAAGTTCACTAGGCATTCTAAGAAATAGGTTAAGCTAGAAGAATCAGTTTTATCGTAATCCTTATCTCACTTAGCTCAGAAAAGAAGTAAGAAAACTCTGAAAGCAGTCAAGACGAAGCATATATTTCAAGATGCTCACTCAGAAGATCTGTGCAAATCAGAAGTCAAGAACTGTCTGAAGATCCAGATTGAAGGTCCAAGAAAGAAACCGTTCTGATGTTTACCAGGAACCATTGGAAATGAAAACGATCTGGTATCAGACTAAATCAAAAATTGGTAATCAGACTCAGTACACAAAGATTAGTTTCAGACTCATCAATCAGAGCAAAGCTGTGGATTACTGTCAAAATACCTTCATTGGTATCAATATCAGCACTCTAATGAATTACCTCTCAAGCGTATGAGAAGAAGTACTTCACTTGGTATCAGACTTAACATACTCTGGTATAAGACTCAACACATCACATGGTAACAGATCAAAATTAAATCATGAGTATCAGATTCAGAATCAAGCGTTGGTTGATCACTTTAATTAAAACCTTCAATCGGTATCCGATCAGAAATCAAGCTTTGATAAACTACTAAGTATGACTTTAACAAGGTTCTGAGATGAAGACCTGTGTTCAAAAGTCAAAACAGTCATGATCTACATTGGTGTTTAAAATATTATCATCCAGAATTATAATTCTGAAGATCCCAATATCTGACGTATAGGAATTAGGGGGAGACTGCCCTGAAGATCAAATTTCAAAATCTCAAATCTTCACAAAGTCTGAAACTCAGGGGGAGTTTCCTTTAAAGACAGTGTCTGTCTCTGACAGATAGGAAGGCTACGACTATCAGTCAAGAACTGTTCTGATCTTATGCTTAATAGAGTCTGCTAAAGAGTAGAAATGCTTCAGATGTCTCTGAAGATAATAATAAGCTCTGATACGACAACAAAGAAAACTGAGTTCTGAAGATCTGAAGATGGAAGTTCTGATGAACTAGTCCAAATGCTAAAGACTCTTCGTTTTCCAAAAAAACAAGATAGAGAAGTAACTCTTTTCTATTCCTGTTCTGACAACTCAAGTTGTTACTCTGTATATCTTTGGATTACATAAAATCCTAGATGATCTCAGATAAAGCTTTGAGGATAACTCATTCAGGGGGGGATATTGTTCCAAACTCTGAATTTGTTTGCTTTGGTGATTACCTTGTATAAAATGTTCAATCAAAATACTTGGTTTTGTCATCATCAAAAAGGGGGAGATTGTGAGAGCAAGAATTGTCTCTACAAGTCAATCTATGTTTTGATGATAACAATAAGTATTTGCGAAAGAACCATTTTATGGTCTAACGTGTGTTGTGTGCAGATCATAAGAACTAAAGATATCAGAACCAACATACACCAGCTAGATGTACTATGATTGAATATATACATATGCGAAGTTACTATGTGTGACTAAAGTCGCGAGAAGCAAGAACGCTTCTTTATCTAGTCATTATCATCCAGATCCAAGGATGCCAAGATTGCTGTTGCAATGCTCTTGTGGATGCTCTCTGAAAGTGATTGAGATTCTGAAGATAGCGAAGCTTCTGAAGAAGTACACTCTGAAAGAACCAAAGTACAGAAGACTCCTATGACTTAAAGTTCTGATGGCTGAAGGCGCTGAAGACCAAGTGCAGAAAGAATCTGAAGACTGATGAGTTCTGAAGATCAAGGTTTCAAATAAGAAGTTCTGAAGACTCTGAAGACAGGCTCTGAAGATTCGGAAGACTGGAAGCAGAAAAGGATAAAGTTCTTAAAGACCAAGTGTTGAAGTTCTGAAGACTGATTCCTAATGGACTTCTTCAATCGACTGAAGACTTGAAGCATCAGATATTCTGCTATGAAGAATCTACTCATGCTTCATCAAATTAACATCAGAAGCCACTGAAGTTTTGAAGTCTAAATATTACCATTGTGAGTTAAATGTACACACTGCCCAAGAAAAGATGTCTGGTCACTTCTTCCTCTGCAAAAAGAAGATGTGTCAGTACAACTCATTATATCACAACATCTCTTTTCCAAACAGCCAACAGTATTCTCTAACAGCTATATTTCTACTGGCAATTTAATGGAAAGAGTTTTTGCTTCTGATGTGTCGATCACTTGTAGAATCACGAACTGAATGTTCATCTACAAAATTGACCAAGTCATTGTGAAGATAGCAACAACGATGAGTTCTCGTTGTAACACTTAACATATTCAGAGCTATCATTATTTCACTATGGCGATTATTGTTGAAACTCAAGAAGACAAATCAACACAACAACAACAATCAAATAGAAGCTGTTGATGAAGAAGACAATATTGAAGATCTGTCAAGTCATCAACCTACCTTCCCGTCAAGACTACATTGAAGATCTGAAGCAAGGAGTTGCTGCTCAAAGCTTGCTCTACCAGAAGACGAAGAAGAAGAAGATCTACAAGATGTCAACAATTGTAATATCTAAATACATCTTTGTAGTTTCTTAGGAAAGCAAGGAGCTGATTGCTCAAAACTTGCTTGAACACATGTGTGTGTTCTTTGTACTTAGACTTAGGAGAAACTTGCTTATTAAGAAGCACAATTTGTAATCTCCAGTCTGCCAATTCAACTAAATGAATTGAGACTCCTCAAGTGAACGTTATATTCATTAAGTTGAATGCCTGAACGGGTCAGCTGGGAGTTGAGGCCCTTGAGTAGATCACGTGGTGATCAGATACTTGAGATGACAATGGCTAGGTGTCATTGTCGAAAATCCTGAAATAGGGTCAGTAGCGTTATATTCATTAAGTTGAATCCCGGAACGTCTAACTGCGAAAGCCTAGCAGTAGATCTTAAAGAGATTGGAACCTGTAGGTCAACGTTTATTATATTTATTAAATTGAATCCCTGAACGGTTCATTGTGTTGTTAGTCACAGTGCGGTTATGAAAGTTGTTTGTCACCGGCATGGCCCGTGCAAGTGTAATCATGATTTGATTATAGTGGATTAAGTCCTTGTGTTCAAGGCGAAATCACCTGAGGAGGGTGGACTGGATTAGCCCGCGTGGTGAACCAGGATATATCGTGTGTCCTTTACTCTCTTGCTTAGTATCTCTATTTATGTTTCTGCATTGAATATCAGAACCTTATATTAAGCAAAGTCAGAACCTTGTAGCCTATCTCTGATAAGCTTCCGCACTGCAAGTTCTGTGTATCGTATCCTATGATCAGAACCAATATGATTCTCATGTTCCATAGTTAAGAGATCAAAATCTCTCAATGAAAATTGAAGGTTCTTGAGTGTCTCTTTAACAAGATGCGAAAAGTTACAAAAAGAGTAAATACACAATTCAAACCCCCCTTTCTTGTGTCTTTCTCGCACCTTCAATCATCTCTATGTATGTTTGCTTCTTCTGACTTCCTTTCCTTGTTTGACCAACAATCAGCAGCAAAGTGGTCAAACTTCTATAATAGTAGCATTGAACCTTCCTCTTGTCATACTTCTTCTTCCCCTTCTGAGCACTCTTCTACCTTACAAAAGTTGAGGTTTCTGACTTCTGAACACCATCAGATTTCTTCCTGGCTTTTGACCAAGACTGCTTATGATATTTATCACCAGAAGCTGCTTTCAAAGCCTGCTGCTTTACCTCTATTTCAGAGTTTCTCTCAGTCAGACGCAACTATTATGCCTCTAAGCTGCTTTGTAGCTCTTCAATTCTCATGGTGCTAAGATCCTTAGAGTATTTAATTTCTACCCCAGTGTAATCAAACTGAGAAGTAGGAAATCTAAGTACCTTGTCAATGATCCTTTATTCAGAGAGAGAGTTTCTACACACGACTTTATCTCATTTGTGATCAGAATCACTTTGGAGATGTAGTCAGGTACCTTTTCATTGTTCTTCATGCTGAGATTTACATACTGCTTACGTAGAGATTGAAGCTTCACCTTCTTCGTTGATGCATCACCACCATAGCACCGTACCTGTGTGTCCCACGCAACCTTCGCCTTCTTCGAATAAGCGATTTTCTTAAACACGTTCGCATCCACACACTGATGAATGTATAACAACGCTTCCTGATCCTTCTTCCTCAGATCACTCTGAGCATTCTTCTACACATCTATTGCATTTTTCGGAAGGGCAACTAGAATGTAACCGTCGTTGACGAGAACACGAACATCTTGAGCGCCAAACAGCATACACATCTAAATCATCCACCGATTCCAGTTCTTGCCATCAAACATTGGAAACTTAGTACTCAGATAACCATTTTCGTTCATCTTCAACCTTTTCTAATTCACTCAGATCTCACCGAACATTAGTGTTTTCTAATCCTGCAGAATCAAGAAATTTGATTCTGTTACGATTCCAATAAAAAAAATTCAACATGAATTCAAGAAACAAAATCAATCACACAAAGTCTCATCAATCACTAGTGTTTTCTAGATATCAATTGTTGGTGCACAAGATGAAGAAGATGAAGATGGAGGAAGAGAGAGAAGAGAGAGAATTGAAATCACAAACTTCCACTACTCTTTCAAAACGGTTACAGTGAATGGTTACACACACCGCACTATTGACAACTACACTTATTTATATACACAAACAATAATGTCACGCAGGCAAAATTCTAACCTACACCAGGTAGGTTAAGCTTAACAAAGTTAATACTTCTACTAAATATAAATTACTTCTAACAAAATCATTTTAGATTTAAATTTGATAGGTTTAATAGTCAATTCTTAATATTTGATTTACCAATAAGATTGTGATTGTAAAAATTGGAATAAAATTCTAACCACGTATAAACGAGCGCAAATGTTTAGTAAAATTATTATTATAAATTGTATTTCTTTTGTTATTAAACATGAATAATATATTTTTGTATAACACATCACAATTTCTGAATTCTAATAGGGTGAATATTTGTATCATTTGTGCAAGTAAAATAGTATAAATGAACTCATCAACTGATTATGCGCTCGTTTGTTTTAGATTTTTTTTTTTTTTTTAAATTGATTTTTATGGTATAATATATTTTTGTTGAAAAGATATTTATAACGAATGAAATAAATATTTAAAATAATTATTTTAGGTATTTCATCCTTTTAGTATAATTTTATTTTAATATCAAATTTTCAAAAAAAATCACTTAAATTCGAAGTTATTTCAAATAGATTATCATAAAAATCATTTTTGAGATATATTTTTTTAAAAATAAATGTGATTTAATTATCTTTTTAAACTTCAATCATGTATATTTATATTATATGAGGACAAAATTAATCTTTCAATTTATAAAAATGGATTTTAGAAAAACTTGTAATATTTTAAAAAACATATTTATACAAATTATTTAACAAAAAAAAATCTATTTTTTTAAAATTAAAACAAACGGATCCTATACCTTACCTATTTGTCATGGATGATAAGAGTTGCATGGTTAAAGCAAGACTTGTTTAAACATAAAGTAACTTAACTATCTTAAAACTTCCTAAACTAACTTCTAAAGCATTTATCTTTAAATTTCTACTTTGCTATATTCTTTGTTTTTTCGCTTATTGGTATTTCGAGCACGTAGTCTTGGCATTCAAGAGACTTCCTTTCTGTTAGGAAAAAACATGCATAGAGAAAAAAGAAAAACATGATAACAATACAAGAGATTAACGTGAAAACTCTAAAATCCGAGAAAAAAACCACAACAGGTGTCAAATGACAACCCGAGAATAACACTATGTGAAAATTATTATAACACATAGACTACCCTCAACCACCCCAAGGCCCCAATACACGTACACTCTCCAAAGAAAATATTCAACTACCCCTCACAATACTCTAAACCAAGAGTATAAAAGAAAATATCAAAAAGTCAAATACAAGCTTAAAGTGCTTTTGACTGCTACATCTTGGAATGAAGACCATGAATCCTATATATAGCATTGGACTCCCACTTCCTTCACAAAACTAAGCGATGTGGGACTTCAAATAACTTGTATCATATATATATATATATAGCCTTGGACTCTCTCTTCATTCACAAAACTAAGAGATGTGGGACTTCAAATAACTTGTATCATATATATAGCCTTAGACTCTCTCTTCATTCATAAAACTAAGCGATGTGGGACTTCTTTAACATGTATATTTTCAAACAACCCCGACAATCTCCACCTTGATTGAAAATAATACATAAGCTTTCATTATCTTCACCGACAATCATACTTCACCATAAAGAGTATAGTCACTTGAAGCTACACCACTCCAAGAATTTCACATTGTCTTCACCAACAATCATAATTTTCAAAAACCATCATACTCCACCAAAAGAAGAGTATACTTCACTTGAAGTTAAATCATTTCAATAATTTTCCCATGTCGAAAACCAGGTTGAAACTTTATGGTCCAACTTCCTTGTTGGCAGGAAGCTCTTCAACCATCGACATAATCTCACAACACACTTTGCATTAATGCCCATGTGTTAACCCGCTAGCAATAACTCGTACTTTTCCGTGATAATGGAAATGACATGAGGACACACTTCTCAGTTTTCAAAGAAGATCATCCTCTCTCACAGCGAGAGAGACTGATCGCGTCACAGTGTCAGTGTCTTCCGCAAGTATACGGACTATGTCAGGGTAATATAAAAGATTATCGTTCCCACAGAGACCAATGTCAAACTATCTATAACTATTGTTACAGTTACGGTGTTCTATTTTAGGCTAATCGAACAGGGTTGCAAAGTGCCCAGAAAATAATGAAGATAGAATAAATTCAGAGAAACAATGTTGAAATGCAATTCACATCGACCAGACAATATTCCTATTGTATCTAAATAGAATTAATTATGGGGCATTATTTTCTTCCTCATAAAAAAGTTAATTAAAAAGGAATCGTCGCGTTAGCGTAATCGGAACCAAATTTGACCTCTAATCTATACCAGCCGCTCACGCAGCACCGATCGCGTATTGCGTTTAAAGTGAAAATTCCTTTTATATAACTACCTCTAAGACTCAGTTAAAAAGTGCTTTAGATTGGAAACTTTTAACACAAAAGGGTTTTCGGCATATGCTCGGCCAACCAGATCTTAAACCTATGAACGCGTCCGAAAATAGTTATAAAATCACTTTCTAATAATATTAAACTTTCCTAATTGAATAACAAAGTGCTTCTGCTGTTTTTCTTAATAAAAAACTAACCAATTTTTATCTTAAGTGTCTGATGACTTTCGATCTTACCCGACATAATCACGGATCTACTTTCGTAATATCCGATCAGATAAACCACGGAAAAATTGTATTCAAATCAAAACAGCCCCTAAAGCATTCCTACAGTCACAATATACGGAGTATCGTCGAAACGACGATCCTCACATTCCAGCACTAATGATTTAGCTGGACATGACTACGGTAAACAACATAACATACAATTGATTATCGGAATAAGTCATTTAGGAAAAGTGCGTGTTAAATGTGCAATTGGTTTTGAAAAGGTAACGACAAGAAAAATAAAATAAATCAAATTAAAGCGTGCAAGACAATAAAGAAATTAAAACAGAACGATAAAGTAAAGGCAGTTCGAGAAATAAACAAAAGTAAATCAGTGCGAGAAATAAACAAAAGTAAATGCGATGCGAGAAATAAATAATAAAAATGTGAATTGAATTAAAAACCTGCTCCAAATCAGAGACTTGAGTCTGGTACAATACTGGTAAAGAAAATAATGGCAAGCTTCAAGCTTCTACTCTACGATTGCTCCACACTCGCTCACAACAATGGTGCGATAATTCCTCGATGTTATGAATTATCGCTTTTACAAAGTGAAACTATGCCTATGCTGCAACTAAGAGTGGATACTAAAAAATGGAAATCTGAGTCCTATTTATAGTGAAACAATGCCATGGACGTCAAGTTGGGCCTTCAGAAATCGTGGGAGAGAAAACCTCTGGTCATGGCTTCATCCTCCAACCGCCTTGACTGGCTCCTCTTTTATGAAGATGGCGCCCGCCATCTAAGAATGGCGTCTGCCATGTGTGTATTTGGGGGTGGACGTGATCTCATGAGCGTTGGATCATGGTAGAAACCCTACACCTCATGGCTACCCTCATGGCCAATGCTATGTGTGTAATCAACCCTAAAATCTCCATTTTCTGCTCTTTTCGCTTCGTTTCTTCGTGAAAGGTTCTTATTAGGCAATGTACCCGAAAATAAGACAACACACAAACATAATGCAAGAAAATAACAATTAAACGACAATAAACATGTGCAATCCGAGCCAAATACGCAGTGTGTTTCAGTGTTATCAAATTCTCCCACACTTAAAGCTTTGCTTGTCCTCAAGCAAACTCTTATGAGCACAAAAGAAAAACAACAACACATAAGTATTCAATTCAGGCTACAGACTCTTTGTTCGATCAAGGTTTCGTCGATAGGTACCAATTTGTGAACCAAGGATATCGTAGTGACACTTTCCGCGGGTTGCGGTCATAAATTTCCTTCCTATACAAACCAATCTGTATCATGTTATTATACTTAGGCCTAACATACTCATCCCTCTTTTATCCTTTTTCATTCAGGCGCAATCACATTAAGCCTGTTATCTTGTACTCGCATGGTGAACAAACCTGCTAGTGATCCTGATCAAAAATTATGTCAATATTCAATGTTTTTTTTTTGCTTTTTTACACAGACACATAAGCATATTTTTAGAAGTTTTGCTACCGTTGGGCTAAGTAACCAGATGAGGGTTACTTAGAAGGCGAATCCTTTTTAAAATATTTGCTTTTTCTACATGTATTTTTTTCTTTTTTTTTTCTTTCTTTTTTCGGGATCATTCACATATTTGAATCGGTTCGTCCACTTAGCGGTATCTGAGATGGTGCTGACTGATAAAATAAACTACTTAAGGATTAATTCAAGGGTGAGATCTTAAGGCTATAACATAATAAGTATCCGGATCGATTCCTATAATTAAGAAACTTACGGTGTCAAGACAATAACGATTTTTCAAAAGTTTTCCCAAGTCTTCGCACACTATCCTAAACTTGTCTAACAGCCCAAAATTTCAAAATAAAAGTTGTTTTCGTATTCAAAAAATTTTGGTATGGCTCAAGAAATGGGGAAAATAGACAAACTACACATACGACTCGTCAAGCACATGTAATTATTAAAAACAAACTAAAAACAAGCTAAATAATTAAAACTAAGCTAGAAAGTAAAAAATGCATAATTAAAACTAAACTAGAGAGCAATAAAATAAAATAAATAAAAGCAGTAAATATCTCCTCCCACACTTAAACCGAACATTGTCCCCAATGTTTCGATAAAAGATGGAAAGAAATAGGTGGAACCTGGACAATGCTACTGATGGCCACTAGTACCCTCTCCTCCTTGCTCTGAACGTCGAGGATGACGGCTCCTACTGCAATGACGGGCACTGTGTGAAAGCCCAAGCTACTCAATCCTTGCTGCCAACGAGGCATTAGACTCCTGGAGTTGTCGGAGCTTTCCAAGTATGGAACCTTGGGTGGCCTCCACCAGGTTGAAGTTGCTGTTTAGATAGGCTTGTTGGCGTTGTTATTGGGAGATTATGGTATGCTGAGCCTCCATAATGGAACATAGAGAGCGCTCAGTCTGTCTCTGTGACTCCCGCATGAAGTCCATCGCGTCCTGTTGATGCTCATACAGGTCATACAACCGAATATTTCATTCTTCTTCACGAGCTCTTTGCTCTCTCCACATTTCCTCAGTGATATAAAAGCCAGAAGATGTACCTGCAGCAGGGTGAGTAAAATATGGTGTGTGTGGAGGTGATGCATGCGGTGGGGGTGAGTGATGAACTGGAGGCTAGTTCCTCCGCTCATATTCGTCATCGGTTTTGTCACCTTTGTCCTCCGGGACGTTCAGTGGTAACGGACCAACAAAAGGTGGGGCCTATAGGTCATAGGTCCAGTTCATCTCATCTTACATCTGTACGACAGAAACAAGGTAAAGCGACACTCGAGATAGCTACATTATGAAGCATGAGGTTGAAGCCTCCTTCCTTCTTCACTTTGCATAAATGCATATTTCTAAAAAAATTTAAATCAATCATGCAAGGTGGAAGTGCTTCTAATGCAGCCAGCTTAGTGTCTAGCTATAAAGCTCATGCAATGGAGGTAATCAATCCTCCAAATGATACAGTTTCGCCCTTTTTCACAACGGCACACATGTGTGCTATCATAAACGGGATGGAATTTAATCTCCTCCTTAAGAGGGCAGCCTGCAAAAAGATTAGCTCTTTGGAATTCAATATATTAGAATTTTTCCGGCCGAAAATAGAGTCGGCCAACAGATGGCAGAACACTCGTATGGTCGGGTTGTGGATATCTGAGGCCAAGTTTCCTTCGAAGGAATCAGTAGTTTGGCCCGTCAGATTTCTCCACAACTGGAAGGCCTCAATATGCCAATCAGTTTCTAGAGGCACTTCATAAATAGCTCCGTCCCCGTAAGGGAATCCTAACAAACCTGCCAGATAGTCGGTGGTACATTCATATTCAGCATTAAACATTCTAAATTTTACCGTATCGACGGTACTAGCAGTGTTAGGAATAACTGTGTAAATTATGGAACTCAAGAATTCTCGGGTCAGCCTCTCAAAAGTGGGTTATTTATGCTAAAAAATGCTATGCAATCCTAAATTGTCAAGCAAGTAGAAAACACTATGGCATATACCTAAGTTATACAGATAGTTTGAATTAATATACCTCATCGCGAAAATTTCGCGTGTCTGCAATGTTTCGAACTTCTACCTCTGCCTCTCTCCGGATTTTTCCTCGCGAAAAATAACTTCTTCGTGCTCCATTTCTGCCATTGTTGGTGGTTGTTAAAGAAAAGTGGAGGTTTAAGTGAGATATGGTGAAATGGAGATTTTATGGATTTTTGGTTGAAAGGTGAGATTTTTATGGATGGAAAGTGAGTGGGATTTTGGAAATGGTAGTGGGTTAATGAGTGAATGAGTGTTTAATGAGATTGAGTGGGTTTTGAAGTTGGTTGAAAATGGGGAAAATGGGGTTTATAGAGGTTGAAGATGAGGAAAATGGGGGAAAATGGGGCTTTTCACGTTCTGCCCCGATTTTAGCTTCAGACTCCATGGCGTTCACCAAGGGGTAGATGGCATTCACCATCTTCACAAAACGTCTTGGGCCATTTTTGGACGGGCTTTAGGGTTTTGGATCCTCATCTAGGGGTGTGTATAGCATCTTCTATAGCTTTTATTCGTATTTATACATGCATGAAACATAAGTGATATTTTGATAGAAAAAATAATGGTAAACACGATAATATTTAATATAAATAAGGAAAATAAAATAAAATAAAATATTTTTAAAATCCGAGATTTTTACAATTCTTGAAAATTCGAAATTTCACCGACAAAAACAATCGAAATAAATGCAAAATATCCATATAAGTTTGGTAACGAAAAATTTAGTAACGGAAATATCCAGATAATTCAAATGCGGGAAATTTAAGTCTGAAGTGAAGAAAATAAATGCGGAAATAAATCTAGTAACGGTGAATCATATAATAGTAATGATGCGGTAAATCTCCCCACACTTAATGTGAGCAGTGTCCTTAGTGCTTCTAGTAACTCCTTTAGAGTGATTTGCATCGGGCACCCTGGTTCATATGTGGACAGAGTGCCCAGGCTTCTGCTAACTGGCGTCGGAGACTATAGATTTCCTGATAAAGGCAATCAGTCTCTGAGGCATGTGTGACGTTGGCTACCTCCATCTGCAAAGTCATTTCAGTAAGATCTTCACGAAGGGAGACCATCTCTTACGCACGGTATCAAACTCAGAGTAAATGTTACACCGCTGCAAATTAGCGTTAGAGGAATAAACTATGGTCCTACCCGAGAGGGGTGTATGATGATATTCGGGAACAGAAGGGGTCTTAGGTCTAGCAGATGTCTCGTCCTGGGCTTCTAAAGGGTATGACCAATTTTCTTTCTTGTGGGTTGGTTCTCCCTTGGTGTGGTAGGCCAAAGTAGTGGATTATTTCATGGTTTATCAGGAGCTTATAGTGTTCGGTACTGAAAAAGACTCTCCTCACTAGGCCTCGGTCTAAACAGTGGTTCAAGTCAATGACGGTGTAGCTACAATAAGGGGTTAGGTGAGACAATTAATTTAGGAGACCTAAGGAAAAAGCTATGTGGGTCACTGTTCCTCCTACATATACAGGCCCCTCGGAGGATCTGGCATTAAGGTGTAGGTTGAGAATTAGGAAATTTCCACAGGCTACAGGACAGGACTGGGTGGTGCATAAAAGCATAAAGATCTCCTCAGCACTGACATGGTCGTCTGTCTCACTCTTCCTGAAGAAGGTCTGGGCTAAGATCATCTGGAAGTATCTAAAGGCAGGGTTATGGATGTGGTTTAAAAGTTGGGTGGATGGATCAGGGACTCCTCTACCTGTGATATTGCTCCAAAAATTATCATGTTCCTCTTGCATGAACTCACCAATAGGAAGTTTAGGTATAACATCAAGAACACACTGAAATCCCAGTAGGTTAGCAAACTCCTTATGGTTAAAGGTGTACTCGGTTCCAAACAGTCTAAAGTTGACACGCCCACTTTTAAATCCTATACCCACGTAGGGTTCATAGGAGAGTGAGCTAAGAAATTCTAAGGTTAGGTTCTTGTATGTTGTTGAATGCAGAATAGGGCAAACAGCAAAAATATTTATTTTCGGAAGAATTCCCTCAGGGATTTATGTCGTGTCCACAGAGATCGGTTCGAGGTAAAGAATGTCGTTCGACAATCTCTCGCGTTAACGAGTTTGGATAGAAATGGTTTTAAATAAGAAAACAGAAAAGTAAACATTAAAACATAAAACAAATTCATTCTTCAGCAAGACAAACTTATCCGGCATGCACATAATTGACTCCTCACAAACTTAAACTTACCGACCAGTTATACCCGACCTACAATACTCCTCAATGCACGGATGCATTAAGTTTCAACGCCTATTGAAGATTGTTAGCTCTAAATATATCTCTAGAGTCTAGAAACTAACAGATAATCATCCCTAATCAAAGTTTTCGAGGATTATCTCTAACGCAACTCAAACCCCGCGCATAAAGCAAAAATCAGAGACAATCACCAATAAAGATTTGTAAAGCAAGTTTTGATTACACAAAGAGAGAATACACAAAGAGGAAAAGAAATGAACCAAACATCTCGCAGTTTGTCAGAGCCGATCGACGATTAATCCACCCCGGTTCATCCGTATGCAAACTTCCATGTTGTTTTCTAAGCTAATCTACTGAAAAATGAGGTTTGATGGAATTGGAGCAAGAATCCCCAAAACCATCCCTAACAAAATGTCTAAAATCTCTAAAATACAATCAGAATGTCTGCAGGTTCGCTAGGCGAACCCTTCCATTCACTAAGCGAATGCACGAAAATGGCACTTAAGTGCCTACAAAACGTTAAACTGCCTCTTGCTGTCTTCAGAAGTTCGCTAAGTGAACGATTTATTCGCCTAGCGAATACTCGCTAGGAAGTTCGCAAAGCGAACTTTGGTTTCTTTCTCCTCTATTTCTTTCTGGACTCCTTCGCTGGCCTTCGCAAAGCGAATGCTCGCTGCCACTCGCTAAGCGAACATGACAGAAAATTAGCCCTTATTTTGACCACAACTTCTGAACCGTAACTCGGATTGACGCACGGTCGGAAGCGCTGGAAAGCTTATTCAATGCTCTATACAACAATGGCAAAATATTATTGCTTGAATACCTACAAAACTGAGATAAAATCAATTAAACTCAATGTCATTTACAAGAAAACGCACTATACACTTGAAAACGTAAAGTAAACGTATTTGCACATAAAGTGGGGTTCATTCAACCAATTTTAACACAAAGTAACGATAAGTTCAACAAAACGTATATACAAAAATAGGTACATTTTGCACTTATCATATGTGACATTTCTGGCATCAGAATATTCCTCCCATTACGGTTGATGGCATAGGTATCTCACACTTGCTTCCAGGCCTAATGCTTATAGGAAATTAGGGTCAGGATATCTAGTAGGTAACATAGGTTATTCGGATAGAACCACAAATCGATTCCACTGAGCATCATCTCTGAACGCAACATGCATATCATCAAAGTTATGCATCCTAAAAATAGAGTTAGTGGAGAATATGCTATGGAGAGTGATGGAATCTCAAACCTGCAACATAAACATCACACAAGTCAGTCCTCTTAAGTAAATAATACATTAAATAATTCACCTTTTGAAAATAATAGTAAATAATGCAGAATAAATATAAAAAGGTCGTGGGTTGCCTCCCACGCAGCACTTGTTTAATGTCGATAGCCCGACGATCATAAATATCACATTGTATTATTAGCAATTGGTAGCTAAATCAAAGTATGGCCAGAGTAGTAGGTAGGGATGCCACCTCCGTTATAGTGCTTAAGTCTTTGTCCGTTTACTATGAAAGGACTACAGGAATGGTTCCGGATTTCTACTGCCCCAGATTTCATGACTTTGGTGACCTCATAAGGGCCAGTCCATCGTGAGCGTAACTTACCAGGGAAAAGTCGTAATCTCGAATTAAAGAGAAGTACAAGGTCGCCTATGTTAAATTTTTTTCTAACTATTCTCTTATCATGCCATGCTTTAGTTCTTTCCTTATAAATAATGGCATTTTCATAAGCGTCACGACAAAGTTCTTCTAAACTATGAATGTCGAGAATGCGCTTGTCACCGGCTTCTAAATAATCCATATTAAGGGTTTTGATGGCCCAATATGCCTTATGCTCTAACTCGAAGGGCAAGAGATAGGATTTTCCATAGACTAAGGCTTCTTGTAGTCTAAGGGACCAATCTTTTTTGGATATTGAAACAGTTTTTTCTAAGATTTGCTTAATCTCCCTATTTGAAACCTCTACTTGACCACTATTTTGCGGATGGTAGGGTGTGGCTACTTTGTGCTTAACTTCATACTTATTTAAAAGGTTATTAAAGATTCTTGATATAAAGTGTGATCCATCATCGCTTATAACGAAGTGAAGTACTCCAAATCTATGAAATATGTAGTTTTTGAATAATTTGATGACTACACGAGTGTTGTTGGTGGGTGAGGCAACAACCTCAATCCATTTAGACATGTAGTCTACGACTACTGAGATGTATTTATTTCCTATCGAAGATGGAAATGGTCCCATAAAATCTATCCCTCAGACATCGAAGACTTCCACTTCTTGGATATTCCTTAAGGGCATTTCATCACGTCTTGAAACGTTTCCATTGCGTTGACACCGGTCACACATGACTATGTAAGCATGGACATCGCGCCATAAGGTTGGCCAGAAAAGGCCTGCTTGAAGAATTTTTGCGCATGTCTTAGACGTGCTTGCATCTCCACCATAAGGTGCAGAGTGACAGTGATTAATTATACTTTCTACCTCCTTCTCAGGCACACAAAGACGAAATATATCGTCGGCACCTCTCTTAAATAAGAGTGGTTCATCCCAATAAAAGTGTTTCACACCATGAAAGAACTTCTTCTTCTGTTGATAATTTAGATCATGGGGTACGATATCGGCATCTATGTAGTTAACAAAATCTGCATACTAGGGTACGCGAGTTACTAATAAAGCGTTCTCAATGTTTAATTCTAATTCAAGATCGGGGTCATCGTTGTGATTGGTTCTAACAGCTACTGTAAGTCTATCATAGGTAAAGTTATCGTTTATGGGTACTAGGTCGGGTTTTAAATATTCTAGCCTCGAAAGGTGGTTAGCTACCACGTTTTTGGTGCCTTTCTTATCACGGATTTCCAAGTCGAATTTTTGTAGCAAAAGGATCCAGCGTAGTAATCTGGGTTTAGCGTCCTTTTTTCTTAACAAATATCAAATGGTTGCGTGATCAGTGCAAACTATTATTTTAGCTCCAACTAAATAGGATCGGAATTTGTCTATAGCGAAAACTACGACGAGGAGTTATTTTTCGGTTGTGGCATAATTAAGCTAGGCGGCGTCTAAGGTTCTACTGGAATAATAAATAACATGTAATTTATTTTCCTTTCTTTGTCCTAAAATAGCACCAACATCGAATTCGCTTGCATCGCACATTATTTCGAAAGGTTGGTTCCAATCAGGAGATTGCATAATAGGTGCGGATATCAGTGCTTGTTTGAGGTGTTTGAATGCTTCGAGACATTTATCATCGAAAATGAATTCAACGTCTTATATCAGAAGGCCAGTTAAAGGTTTGGTTATTTTAGAAAAGTCTTTGATGAAACGTCGGTAGAAATCGGCGTGTCCAAGAAAGCTTCGAACTTCCCTAACTGTTTTTGGTGGTTGAAGGTTTTCTATAACCTCTATCTTGGCTTTGTCAACCTCGATGCCTCTCAGATACTATGTGTCCTAATGCTATACCTTCAGTGACCATGAAATGACATTTCTCCCAGTTTAGAACTAGGTTTACTTCCACGCATCTTTCTAGAATTCTTTTAAGGTTAGCTAAGCAGTTTTTAAAACTGGATCCACATACCGAGAAATCGTCCATAAAAACTTCCATGATCTCGTCAAGGAAATCAACGAAGATTGACATCATACATCATTGGAAAGTAGCTGGGGCATTGCAAAGTCCGAATGGCATTCGTTGATAGGCAAATATTCCATAAGGGCATGTAAAGGTTGTTTTCTCTTGATGATCAGGATGAATGGGAATTTGGAAAAATCCTGAGTATCCATCTAAATAACAAAAGTAAGAATGTCTGGCCAAACGCTCAAGAATTTTATCTATGAATGGAAGAGGGAAATGATTTTTCCTAGTTACTTTGTTTAGCATTCTATAGTCGATACACATACGCCAACCGCTTTCCTAGATACCCATAGGGAATTTAACTGACCTATCAGCCAATTGAAGAGACATCCTAGTTGGTTGCATGTCTCCTAAGTTTAGTCTATTATAGACGGCTAAAGGCATTAAGCTCACGCTGGCTCCTAAGTCCATAAGGGCTTTATCGATGACATGATTTCCTAAAACACAAGGTATAGAAAAACTTTCGGGGTTTTTCTCCTTTTTAGCTAATTTGTTTCAGCAATAGAGTTGCACTCTAAAGGTTTAGGGTCATCAAGTCTACGTTCGTTCGTTAAAATGTCTTTAAGAAATTTAGCATAAGACGGTATTTGGGTGATGGCTTCGGTGAAAGGAATCTCAACCTGGAGTTTCTCAATCACTTTTACAAACTTTTTGTATTGGTTGTCTAATTTGGTTTGTTTAAGTCTTCGCGGGTATGGAATAGGTGGTTTATAAGGAGGGGTGGTATATAAACTTGGTTATCTTTAACTCCTTCCTTATCTTTAAATTCTTTTTGTTTTTCAGGTTCCACACTCTCCTCATTTTGTTTCTCAGGAGTGTCTACAACATTTTTTGTTGGTTGTTCTGGCTCCTTCAACCTAGGATTTTCTGGTCTATCATAAGTGGTTCCACTCTGCAGGGCAATAGCGTTAGCATGTTCCTTGGGGTTAGGTTGAGGTTGTCCAGGAAATTGTCCTCCTGGCATAGCCTGAGCAGCTTGTTGTTAAGCTACTTGAGAGATTTGGGTTTTAAGCATTTTGTTGTGGGTTACCACAGAATCGACTTTGGTGCCTAATTGAGTAATCAGCTCGTTTATGTGGATGTTTTGATTCATGAAGTCTTTGTTTTGCTGAGTTTGGGGCGAAATGAAGCTCTCCATGATTTTCTCAAGATTTGATTTCTGAGGAGCAGCTTGCATAGGCTGTGTCGGTCTTTGGGCTTGAAAACCTTGGGGTCTTTGGGGTGCAGAATTCTGATTTGGGATATTGTTTTTATAGGAAAATTTTGGGTGATTCCTCCATCCAGGGTTGTAAGTATTTAAAAAGGGGTTTCCTTGGGCATAATTGACCTGATCTGGGTTTGGTTCAGCAAGAGACTACATTCAGCAGTTATATGTCCAGGGGTTCCACAGATTTCGCATCCGGGTTACACTGCAGCTATGGTAGCTGTAGGGTTGACAGACATACTTTCAACCTTTTGAGCAAGGGCATCCATCTTAGCTTTCATCATGTCTAGGCAACTGACTTCGTATATACCTCCTTTGGGCTCCTTCTTCTCCACTGATGTTCGTTCCGTCCCCCATTGGTAATGGTTTTGTGCCATATCCTCAATAAGAGCACAAGCCTCGTGGTAAGGTTTGTTCATCAGTGCACAACCGGCGGCAGGGTCAATGATCATTTTTGTGTTGTAGAGAAGTCCATTGTAGAAGGTGTGAATAATCAACCATTGTTCTAAACCATGGTGTGGACAGGCTTTTAATAGTTCTTTATATCTTTCCCAAGCGTCGAAAGAGATTCGCCGTCTTGTTGGATAAACCAAGTGATTTGGTTTCGTAATACAGTAGTCTTACTAGGTGGAAAATATCTAGCAAGGAAAACTTTCTTTAGGTCATTCCATGTGGTTATTGAATTGGGTGGAAGTGAATCTAACCATGATTGTGCTCTATCTCTGAGGGAAAAGGGAAATAGTCTTAGACGTATTGCCTCAGGAGGACAACCATTGGCTTTTAGGGTATCCGCTAATTGGATAAAAACTTTTAAGTGTTGGTTCGGGTTCTCAGTAGGGAGACCAGCGAACTGGTTTTGTTGTACTAATTGTAACAGAGCGGGTTTCAACTCAAAGTTATGAGCTGCGGTAGTTGGGTTTACTATACTTGAATGGGGTTCTTCATTATAAGGTAAGGTGAAGTCTTTAAGAGGTTTTTGGCTTTGTTCTTCAGCCATAGCTCTTCTAATCTTTTGGAGCAAAAGACGTGCATGTGTGTATCTTTCGGGCTCTTCTATTAGGTATACTAAGTTTCCAGTACTGCGAGTTCTTTGCATTTACCGGTAAACAGAAAAGGAAAAATGCCTAAATCTAGACCGTGTAACAACAGGGTACAAAAATTTGACGAAGTTGGTCCCTGGCAACGGTGCCAAAAACTTGATCGCGTCACAGTGTCAGTTCCTTCCGCAAGTATACGGACTACGTCAGAGTAATATAAAAGATTATCGTTCCCACAGGTACCAATGTCAAATTATCTATAACTATTGTTACAGTGTTCTATTTTAGGCTAATCGAACAGGGTTGCAAAGTGCACAGAAAATAATGAAGATAGAAAAAATTCAGAGAAACAATGCTGAAATGCAATTCACATCGATCAGACAATATTCCTATTGTATCTAAATAGAATTACATATGAGGCATTATCTTCTTCCTCGAAAAGAGTCAATTAAAAAGGAACAACCGCGTTAGCGTAATCGGAACCAGATTTGACCTCTAATCTATACCAGCCGCTCACGATGCACCGGTCGCGTATTGCATTAAAGTGAAAAATCCTTTTTTTATATAACTATCTCTTAGACTCAGTTAAAAAGTGTTTTTGATTGGAAACTTTTAACACAAAAGGGTTTCCGGCATATGCTCAGCCAACCGGATCTTAAACCTATGAATGCGTCCGAAAATTATTTTAAAATCACTTTATAATAATATTAAACTTTCCAAATTGATTAACAAAGTGTTTCCGCTGTTTTTCTTAATCAAAAACTAACCAATTTTTATCTTAAGTGTCAGACGACTTTCGATCTTACCCGACGTAATTATGGATCTACTTTCGTAATATCTGATCAGATAAACCACAGAGAAATTGTATTAAAATCAAAACAGCCCCTAAAGCATTCCTACAGACACAACATACAAAGTATCATCGAAACGATGTTCCTCACATTCCAGCACTAATGATTTAGTTGGACATGACTACAGTAAACAACATAGCATATAATTGATTATCAGAATAAGTCATTTAGGGAAAAGTGTGTGTTAAGTGTGCAATTGGTTTTGAAAAGGTAACGACAAAAACAATAAAATAAATCAAAGTAAAGCGTGTGAGACAATAAAGAAATTAAAACAAAATGATAAAGTAAAGGCAGTGTGAGAAATAAACAAAAGTAAATCAGAATGAGAAATAAACAAAAGTAAATGTGATGCGAGAAATAAATAATAAAAATGCGAATTGAATTAAAAACCTGCTCCAAATCGAAGACTTGAATCTGGTACAAGATTGGTAATGAAAATAACGGTAAGCTTCAAGCTTCTACTCTATGATTACTCCACACTTGCTCACAACAATGGTGTGATAATTCCTCGATGTGACGAATTATTGCTTTTACAGAGTGAATCTATGCATATGCTGCAACTAAGAGTGGATACTAAAAATTGGAAAACTAAGTCCTATTTATAGTGAAACAATGTCTTGGACGTCAAGTTGGGCCTTCAGAAATCGTGGGAGAGAAAACCTCTGGTCATGGCTTCATCCTCCAACCGCCCTTGACTGGCTCCTCTTTTGTGAAGATGGCGCCTCCATCTAGGCATGGCGTCCACCATATGTGTATTTGGGGGTGGACATGGTCTCGTGACCGTTGGGCCGTGGGAGAAACCCTACACCTCATGGCTACCCCCATGGCCAACACCATGTGGAATGCTGTGTGTGTAATCAACCCTAAAATCTTTGTTTTTCTCTCTTTTCGCTTCGTTTCTTCGTGAAAGGTTCTTATTAGGCAATGTACCTGAAAATAAGATAAAACACAAACATAATTCAAGAGAATAACAATTAAACGACAATAAACATGTGCAATCCGAGCCAAATACGCAGTGTGTTTCAGTGTTATCAGAGACATTGCTAGCATATGACCCAAAGCCCTTCTCTGACCCCGCCCCATCGGGACACTTATACTTTATATGTCCAAGCTTTCCATAATTCCAACATCTCACACCCGTTTCATTGTTTTTCTTTACATACGACCTTCCTCTAGCAACCAACACTGAGTTTGATGAAGTATTCTCATCACCCTTCAATCTTCTTTCTTCTGAAATAATCTTACTGACAACTTCTTCAAAGCTTAAAGTTTCCTTCCCATATATAAAACAGGTTTAATATGCTCATAGGAAGATAGAAGAGACCATATGAGTCTCAAAGCTTTATCTTCATCATCAATCTTGACTCCAATATTTTCTAATTCATAAACAATACCATTTAGAACACTTAAATGACCAGAAACTTTCATATGTTCATCCATACGCAAGCTATGACACTGCTCCTTCAACAATAAACGATTTGATATACCCTTTCCTTGATATATCCCTTAAATTTTATCCTAAACCTCTTTGGCTGACGACGTGCCAAGAACATTCGCAAAAATATTCTTAGCCAAAGACATGTGGATTGTACTCGAAGCTCTCAAATCTAATTCCTCCCACTTCCCGTTGTCCATGTTGGAAATGTTTCTTTTCAACGCCTTGTGGAATCCTAATTGTATCAAAACATCTTTGACTTGAATTTTCCACAAGGCAAAATTAATTATTCCAACAAATTTCTCTAAGTCAATCTTCACGACACTTGAAAAACTTGACATTTCAACCAAACCCTTCACTGCAACAAAATAAAATTTTCCCAATAACCACAGAGCATACTAAAAAAATTATACCCCACCAAACCAGGGCTCTTGATACCACTTTTCAGGAAAAAACAAGCATGGAGAAAAAGAGGAATATAATAACAACACATGAGATTAACGTGGAAACTCCAAAACCAGAGAAAAAACCACGACCATTGTCAAATGACAACCAGAGAATAACACTATGTGAAAATTTTTACAACACATAGACTACCCTCAACCACGCCGAGGCCCCAATACACCCATACTCTCCAAAGCATATATTTAACTACCCGTCACAACACTCTAAACCAAGAGTATAAGAGAAAATATAAAAAGTCAAATATATACTTAAAGTGCTTTTGACTGGTACATCTTGGAGTGAAGAACTTGAATCCTATATATAGGATTGGACTCCCACTTCCTTCACAAAACTAAGCAATGTGGGACTTCAAATAACTTGTATCCTATATATAGCATTGGACTCTCTCTTCATTGACAAAACTAAGCGATGTGGGACTTAAAATAACTTGAATCATATATATAGCCTTGGACTCTTTCTTCATTCACAAACCTAAGTAATGTGAGACTTCTTTAACACGTATATTTTCAACTAACCCCAACAATCTCCACCTTGATTGAAAATAATACATAAGCTTTCATTGCCTTCACCGACAATCATACTCCAACATAAAGAGTATAGTCACTTGAAGCTACATCACTCCAAGAATTTCACATTGTCTTCACCCACAATCATAGTTTTCAAAAACTATCATACTCCAACTAAAGAAGAGTATACTTCACTTGAAGTTAAACCACTTCAAGAGTTTTCCCATGTCGAAAACCAGGTTGAAACTTTATGGTGCAACTTCCTTATTGGTATGAAGCTCTTCAACCATCAACATAATCCCATAACACACTTTGCATTAATGCCGATGTGTTACTCCGCTAGCAATAACTCGTCCTTTTCTATGACTGCGGAAATGTCATGAGGACACACTTCTCAATTTTCAGAGAAGATCATCCTCTCTCACAACGAGAGAGACATTGATAGCATTTGACTCAGAGCCCTTCCCTGACGTAGCCCCATCGGGACACTTATACTTTATATGTCCAAGTTTTCCACATTTCCAACATCTCACAACCGTTTCATTGTTTTTCTTCACATACGACCTTTCTCTAGCAACCAACAATGAGTTTGATGAAATATTCTCCTTACCTTTAATCTTCTTTCTTCAGAAATAATCTTACTAGCAACTTCTTCAAAACTCAAAGTTCCATTCCCATATATTAAAACAGGTTTAATATGCTCATAGGAAGATGGAAGAGACCATATAAGTCTTAACGCTTTATCTTCATCATCAAGCTTGACTCTAATAGTGTCTAATTCAGAAACAGTACCATTTAGAACACTTAGATGACCAGATACATTCGTACGTTCATCCATACGCAAGCTATGAAACTGGTCTTTCAACAATAAACGATTTGATATACCATTTCCTTGATATAGCCCTTCAAGTTTCTCCCAAAGCTATTTGGCTGACGAGGTGCCAAGAACATTTGCAAGAATATTCTTAGCCAAAGATAGGCATATTGTACTCGAAGCTCTCAAATCTAATTCCTCCAACTTCTCGTTGTCCATGTTGGAAATGTTTTCTTTTCAACGCCTTGTGTAATCCTAATTCTATCAAAACATATTTGACTTTAATTTTCCACAATCCAAAATTAATTATTCCATCAAATTTCTCTAAGTCAATCTTCACTGCACTTGAAAAACTTGACATTTCAACCAAAATCTTCCTTGCAGCAAAACAAAATTTTCCCAACCAACACAGAGTATAAAATTTCTTTTATGATGTGGAAGATTAGCCAAAACTGCATCCACAGAGCATACCAAAAAAATTTATACCCCACCAAAACAAGGCTCTTGATACCACTTGTTAGGAAAAAACAAGCATAGAGAAAAAAAGGAACACAATAAGAACACAAGAGAATAACGTGGAAAATTGAAAATCGGAGAAAAAACCACGACCGTTGTCAAATAACTACTAGAGAATAACACTATGTGAAAATTGTTACAACACATAGACTACCCTCAACCACCCAAGGCCCCAATACACCCACACTCTCCAAAGCAAATATTTAACTACCCCTCACAACACTCTAAACCAAGAGTATAAGAGAAAATATAAAAACAAAAGTCAAATACAAACTTAAAGTGCTTTTGAATGGTACATCTTGGAATGAAGAACTTGAATCATATATATAACATTGGACTCCCACTTCCTTCACAAAACTAAGCGATATAGGACTTCAAATAACTTGTATAATTGTTGTACCCCATATTTTACCCTTAGATCCATTGATCTCTTGCATTTCATATTAGGTCAATCATGTTGCATAGATAACCCTTTTATCAGGTTTTGTTTGTGTTTGTTTCATTTTTATCAGGTGTTATCTTAAGGAAATTCAAGAAGTGATTAATCAAGATTTTGGATGGAGCATTGAATCAAGCAAGTCTCTAAGAGATTGTTCCATAACCCTAACCATGATCCTCTCTATAACCAAGATTTCTACCCTCAATTGCCACCTTTAATGCCAAACCTATTTCATTAGCCATCTATTAACCAATTTTATCCAATTTCTCAATGTTAATTCATTAGTCATCTTTTAACCAATTTTGCTAAATTCACCTATTATTCATCTTTTATTCATTTCCTAATCATTTTCTTTTATAACAAGAGAAAAGAAACCAATTCCAATATTTATTCATAAGCCCACCTTCAATGAGCACATCGTGACCAAAAATGCTACAAAATATAGAATTGATTGCATCAGCCAAGAACCAATAGAAAATGAACATTGTGCTTTGACTTTTCAAACTTTTCTCATCAACCAACGAGAGGACGACATGTGGCATACAAAGAAACAAAATCAACCAAGTTTGCTCTTCTTCCTCGTTCATGCTTGCGAAATTCAGAATGGAAGAGAGAAATTCAAACACAATTGAATCTATTCATTCAAAAATCGTTTCAACCTCAATCCTTTGGCGTGGTTTCTCAATTTGAATTCTCCAAGAACATTGCCCTTTTAAGCTCTCAAAGGTTTGGCTCATTAAAAGTGGTTCAGAGGAGTTGCCCGATTCAGCATACAACCTGCCCTCACCCACAGATCCTTCACACCATCCCCAACCTTTGCCTCATTTGATACCCCTCCATATAACAAGAATAAGGAGCTCTGAAGTAATATACGAAGTGGTGAAATGGACTCTATAATTCTGAATTTTCTTGTGCAGCAAAGCAGCGTAACTGTCTCCAAGATATGAACCATATTTTAATTTCAAAGAGAGACGTTGTAACCCTAATTTCTACACATCAACATACCAAGAACTCTCAAAAAACACTCAAAAATCCTCTGAAGTTCCATATGTTTCGAGCAATCAATTTGAAAGGTGTTCTTGGAGTGCTTTGTAAGGAAAGCAATCAGTATACATGAAGATAGTGGACATTACTCCACTTGGTATCGTTTTCTGTCCCTCTTGTTAAACATGCTCATTTAATGCCATTATGTCATATGCATCTTGCTATTATTCTACATATGTATCTTGCTAATACATGCCTCAGTATGTTGTTTATATGCTCTTGGTTTGTTTTCATAAAATAAGATGTTGTTCTTCATTGATATGATACACATGTACGCTTTTCGTGATAAGTTACAATGTCTATGATTTTGTTCATTGAGTGGCTGCAATTGTAAATTCTCATTGTGGTATTATATTGTCAAGTTTGGATGTTTGATTTTGTTAAACTACTTAGACATCATATGTGCTTAAATGTGATTTTGAGGACTCATGAATCTTAGTTTCTTTATATAGTTCTGTTATGCTCCTAAGTCTTGGGATGTTTGAACCTATCTATCTTTGTTGTTGGCTCAATGATTGATTGGTGTTGTTAAGTTTGCTTTTGTTAAAGCAGCACTGATTTTTCTGTCACCATCATATGTGTTTACTTTGTGCTCTCAAGTTTTGGTTTTGAACTTTGTCATTGTGGATGTTTGAAGTTTTAAAGTTGATAGTTTTGTTCATATTTTATGCACCACTGTCTTTGTCATGGTTGATGATTGATCATACGTTTGAGGTTGGATTGTATGAACGGTTGACATATGCAAGCCACTGACTTGTGTTACATCTTTTTGGAATGATTTTGTTTTAATATATGTTTAAAGCTTATGAATGTTGAATTTAGAATGTGTTGCCTTGAGTTGTTCCTATCATATGCATCAATGTTCTATGACTTGCCATACTATGCTATACATGTAAAACCATTCTATTGAAACTGTTAATCTCAGAAGCCATGTCTTTGTGATATCATGATTTTGTCCTCTATGTTAACATTATGTTCATGATGTGTATGCTAGCCTTGTTGTGTTTAACATGTCTCCTAAGTTATGCCTTTGTGATATCATGATTTTATACATATATGTTTGATTGTATGTGCTTTCTTGATGTTGCCCAAGTTGGTTCTATAATGTCACATACTACTGCCTATTTTTAAGTGTTACCACTTGAATGAATTTGGTTATTACATTATCTTGTAACATGTCCTATCCTTGCATACATGCGCTTGCTCTTGACCATCATGATGTTTGTGTACTTGTCACTATGCTTGTACCACTTGGGTGAGTGTATGACTTTCTGCTTGTAATTCAGTTTGCTAGCTATTTTTGACTTGGAATGTCACTATCATGTTGATATGTGCCTCATAATGTACTAAATGCTATGAACCTAAATAACCTGCCTTGACCTTATATGTGTTTGGTCTGTCTTTAATCTATCTTGATGCTTGAATTATCATTGTGCCCTCAACAACCATGACTGTTTGTTTTTGCCTATATTTTGCTTTGATAAATGGTTGAGTTGTATGGACTATCATCATGTGCTTTGCTTACTATTTTTGTGAAACTGTCTGCTGCCTTGCTTGTTAACCTATGAACCTCAGCCTCTTGAATCTTGTTGTCTTGTTGGTTGTTATAAGCTCATTACTTGGTGGAATGTAATTGCTTTGGTACCATGTTGTTATAACTGCTTGTGTTGTTGATGTTGTTATCATTCTACTTAGCCTTTGCTTTAATCATTGAAATTGATCCAACCTGTCATTGTTTTACTACTCATTATGACATGTTTTGAGTTGCTATTTGAACTTTGGAAGATATCTTTGGAACTGACTTATCACCATGCCCTAACCTATCTCATGTTTGCTTATATTTTTAACTCATGACTTTGCCAATCATTTGATTTTAGTATTAAAACATCTTTGCTACTCTTCACTAAACATGTTAATTCTTGAAGATGTTTTTGATATACATGAAACTAACCTCATTGCCATGCTGGTCTGTATCTATATGTTGTCTTTTAATTGCATCCCAAGGTGTTTCCATTTCATTAAAACTCCCTTAAACATGATGTATGATTGCTGCTAGGGTTGTGTGTTAATTTGCTAGCTTACGTTGCTTTTGCACTAATTTGTTTGTCAACCTTTAGCTTATGTTCAAAACCATGCCATACTATTTTGGGATTTCATGATATGCATGTGCGTTTATTAGTTGTGTTCAAGACATGTCCTTGTGATTTTCAAATGAGTATGTTGTATGCTTACTGATCATTACTTGCTATGGCTGTGTATAGTTTCCTTATCTTATGTTTTCAAATGTGATTGTTTTGATGTCCAATTTATATGGTTCAACCCTTATGTGGTAGTTAGTGTGTAGCAATTCTTGGTTTTGGATTGACAATCATGTTTCTGCTTCATTTTACCTGACCATGTCTGATTTAGAATGGCTTAGCCTATATGCTTCCCTTTTGTGAGCAATTGGTGTGATAGTTTGGTTTGTGATTAATTTGAAATGTGCTCTTTGCTTGCCATGCTGTTATAGCCTTCATGTGTGTTTATTGCATTCAAGTCGCATCCTTGTATGGTTTCTAATTGAGCATTGTATGCTTGCTGTATTGTTGCTGCCATGACTGTGAGAGTTTGCCACTTTACACATACAACTGTTTTTACTCTATAACCAATATGCATGATGAAAGTGTTTGTGTGATATTCCATGTGTGTGTCTGTTTATAGCATTCAAGTTGCTACATGTTTCCCCTTCGAAATGTGTGGGTATATGGCTGCTTTGGTTGTGTGAAATTATTGCTTAAACATCCAACTGTTCTTACTTTGTGGACTTATAGGGTAAACTTTTGCTTGATATGTAATGTGCGTGGGTTTCATGATTTTAAGTTAGGATATTTGCTTCTGTTTCGCTTGGTTTGACATTGGTTACTGATGTTTGGTTCATGGCGTAATAGTTTTCATGAGCAGTTGGTGTCATGTTGGTTTATGTGTTTTATTTGGGTTATGCGCACATGATTGACTTATATGTTTATTAAGTTAGATTTGTTACCGGATGTAACATCCACCCCAGTGGCAAGCACACACTATCACACGCCTTACCACCCTCAGGACTGGGGTTCGAATCCCCCTCGCCCCAGTCCTTTTGTTTTTTTCTAATTTTTCGCTTCACTTCAAATATATATGTGTGTTTCCATTATATGTCAACATGCGCGCATTGGCCTGATGGTATGAGTTTTAGACTGCAAGCAAGAAGACCTGGGTTCAATCCCTAGGTGTACCACTTCCTTATTTTTATCACTTGTTGGTTTTATTTTATTTTTCAAATTTATGCTTCGTTTTCTAATTTCCATAACTTGCTTATTTTTCATCCTTTTTCTTCCCTTCTTTTTGCTATATTCTTCTAATTGAATTTACTTTTTGAATATAAAAGAAAATTGATAAAACTATTTAATCTTGAGACCTTTCTTCATGATAAGATTAGAAATACTTATTAGGGTTTTATTGCACTTCCTTATTCATCTTGCCATGTTATCTCTATTCATCATGTTTGATCATTGTCCAACATATGTGATTCTAACTTTGCATTTATATCATAATTCTCATTATTTTGTTCATGTCTATTTTGCATCACCATATTTGAGTTATAACTTGTTATCTTTTAGTAATTTTACAACTATTATCTTCCCCCCATTCCAAAGGGAGGCCTTCTTAAATTGACTCATGAAGTCACTAAACAACCACCCTACCTTATCCTTCTAGGTTTACCCTTATTTCTTGGCCTCATGAGAGCCAATGAAATCATAACTTAGAAATAGGTTAGAATTTCTGAACTCTATGTGATTCTCATCATCATGAGAACTCACCTTCCCCTATAACTTAGACTTAGAGAGTTCTCGTGAACTCTAAAATGAGCTCATACTCATTTCCCCTTAATTACTTTGGCCATAGCCAATGGTTCTTATCCTTCACCCTTAGACCAGTGAACTACGGATACTCTGATTCCACTCCTGTAAGGATACGTAAGCGCAAAGTGCGATGCTTTGTCGAGTATAATTAGATATTAACCCCTAGGGTTTCAACATTTAGCAAGCGAGTAAGATATATACAAGTTAAAACAAGAGGTTCCCGTAGAGTACTACGGACGTTTAGGATGTTAATACCTTCCCTAGGCGTAACCAACCCCCGAACCTTAGATCTCCCCCCTCTAGGTTTTTCTCGATCTTGAACCTTTCCTTTGGATAAATCAAAGTCGGTTGTGAATTCAAAGAAATGCGAGGCAAGTTAATTAATAGCTTGTTATCCGATTCTCACCGCAACAGAAATGGCGACTTCACTGGGGAAGACATCTTATCTTTGAGGGTTAAGCCCACCTTTGTTTTTGTTTGTTTTATTCATGCTTGCTTGCTATATTTGTGTATATCTGTTTGATTGCCTGTATATATGCTTTGCTTGTTGGCTTGGTTCTTGTGTGGTGAGATAAATCCTAACCCGGATTTGAGTGCACTTATGATAGGACGATGGTATATTCAAGGAGGCTTTGAGGGAGTCGAATCCTGAAAAAGTTAACTTGAGACACCATCACTCAGTTGAGGCCCTCTTGAGAGTCTAGTCGTGTTGAACGAATCTATTCGTGAAAACGTGCTACTCTCGACCTAGGAGCCCTTGATATTGAGAACCGTAGTTACCAAACCCCACTAAGCCTTTTAGGATGTAGTGCGGTGACCATGATGGAGTCTATTTCTGAATTGGTTGTCACGCGATACTACACTCAGACAAGATTCTCTTGAGAATTTTATTGATTACCAAGTCAACTGGGAAATCGATAAATCCAAAAGATGGGTCGTCGACTCTGGGAACTTCTTAGAACCCCGTTCAGCAGGTGAAAACCAATAATACATACCAATGGGAAGGGTAAACCCTGGCTCCATGCTCAACCTATCCCCCTTTGTTTGTGTTTTGTGTGCTTTGTGTGTGCTTTGCATTCATACATCATATGCATTCATGCTGCATCTGTTTCATGGGACTCAGTTTCTTTTCTTATATCAGAGGGATATCATGGATAACTCAAGAAGAAACACCATCAAATGCACTTTCAAGAGTCCCAAATTGGATGACCTAAGGAAATTAGGAGATTTGCTAACAGACCCTGAAGGATTCATAAATAGATATGGGAAGTTGTGGGTTTTGTTGAAGAAGACCATTGATGAAGGACTCCTTTCAACTTTGCTTCAGTTTTATGATCCAAAGTATCACTGCTTCACGTTTCCTGACTATCAACTCTTACCCACCCTTGAGGAATACTCTCAGATAATTGGTTTGCCTATCAAAGATGAGTCCCCGTTTCCTATCTTTGAGAAGGATCCTAAAGAAGAAGAAATAGCCAAGAAAAATCATCTGGAATTAGTGGACATCAAAAGCAATTTAACTTCTAAAGGAGGAATTTTTGGGTTAACTGCTAAGTTCTTGCTTGAAAAAGCCCGTTACTTTGCTAAACACTCTAACCGGGATGCCTTTGAAACTGTTTTTGCTTTACTTATCTATGGACTTTTCTTGTTCCCGAATATTGACAACTTCATGGATCTGAATGCAATCAAAATCTTCTTGAAACAGAATCCGGTACCTACCCTGCTTGTTGAAGCTTATCACTCAGTCCGTACAAGAAACGCTCATAGAAATGGGCAGATTACTTGCTTTGTCCTCATGTTATATAGATGGTTTATTTCGCATTTACCGAAGGCGAACGCATTCTGGGATTCCAAGAAAGGATGGTGGTCTCAGAAGATTATGGCACTCTCTCATGCAGACATTGACTGGTATAATAGGGTGTATGATGGAATCATGATTATAGACAGCTGCGGAAATTATGGTGTCATACCCCAAATTTTGACCACCAAGATTTCCCATCATTGTGTAAATCATCATCACAATATGGATGTACCTTTGTGCCTCATCAATCTCCTCAAGGAATTGTTGAGCATTCACTACAATCAAACTTAGGGTTTCAGGCCCTCTCAGAGCCTTTAGACAAATGATCAATCAAGGAATGACATGATCTTCAACTTGTCTAACCTCTCAAACATCCACAAAGGATCAAGAGGACTCCCACATCAAGAATTAAGCACAAGAGTGCAACATTTCAAGTGGATCAAGCCTCAAGTTCATCTAATACAAAGTCAACTGACGCAGAAAGTCAAAGTTTGACTTTTTGGTCAACTATGAGCTTCACAAGCCATTACTCATGAAAATATGATGGATGATTTAATTTGATCAAATTTAAATCAACAAATCATGCAAAATTGCAAAATTGATCAAATTGAAAGAAACTTAGAAATTTTTTCTAAGTTAAAATCATGTTCAAGTGCACAACTTTTCAAGGTTGTAACTAGTGATCCAAGCATCCATTGATTTTGAGTAAGAGCTACTTTTAAAGAGGGTATTTGATACTTCAACATTGTAGAAGGAATCAACTCAAAATATCATAAGGATTGAAAGATATAAGTGATCAAAGTTGCGAATTCTTAATGTCCAATGTTCTGACATTGCATGGGACATCATTAATTTTTTTCAGCAAGAATGTCCCAACTTCGAGGATGTTTTTCTCCATGATCCAAGTTGAACCAGGTCTGGGGTCAAACATGAAAGTTGAAGTACATCATCCCAGCTTTCCAAAAAGTCCTAGAACGTCCTTGTAGCATACTCGAGCAAGGAGATATGATTTTTGTAAAAAGCATTGATAAAGCAGAATTTTCATGACAGCTTTTAGGACAGATTTGACTACACAAGTTCAAGACCATTTTTGATGACTTTGCAAGCTGAACCAAGACCAAAGTCAAACGTCAAAGTTAAAGTATGTCATTAGGGCTTTCCAAAATGTATAAGAACTCCCATTAATTCAACTTGATCAAGGAGTTATGCACCTCACAACAGGCCTTGCTCGAGCTGATTTTTTAGGACAGATTTTGTGCACTTTTCTTGTGCCACCCAATTTTCAAGCTTTGTCACCATGCAAGACAAGCATCAAAGATGCAATTCATTTCAACTCAAAATATCATAGTGGATTAAAAGATACAAGTGATTAAAGTTTGGAATTATTAATGTTCAAAGTTATCTGATGTTCCAACATTGCATAGGACATCACTAATATTTTTCCAGCAAGAATGTCCCAACTTCAAGGCTGTTTTTCTCCATGATCCAAGTTGAACCAGGTCTGGGGTCAAACATGAAAGTTGAAGTACATCATCTCAGCTTTCCAGAAAGTCCTAGAACGTCCATGTAGCATACTCGAGTAGGGAGTTATGGATTTTACAAAAAGGCTTGCTGTAGCTGAATTTTTCATGGGGCAGATTTGCACATTTCTTGTGCCACACGAATTTTTAAGCCTTGTCATCATTTTGAACACATCTAAGGATCAAATCTAAAGGGGACAATCACTGAGCCAAGCCTCCATAGTCCTTGGAACAAGAAGTAGCATGCTAGACCTAGAAATGCCTAAAAGAGGGACAAAACTCCAATTTTGGATTGAAGCATTTAATGGATGCTTAGAGGTGGCATGGACTGACACATTTGTAACTGAATTCAGTCAAGATTCCTCCAACAACTAGGGAACCAGCAGCCTGTGCCCTAACCTCTAGTCAATGGCTAGAGGAGATTTGGATTTTCATTGGACAACATTGGCCAAACCTCTGCTGCAGTTGCCATTCACTGTGGATCCCAAAACAAGCTTGCTCTACTATAAATAAAGCTCATTTGTGCTCAGTTTGAGTACACCAAAGCCATTAAACTGATGCTTTCCTCAAAATCTCTTCTTTCACCTCAAATTTGCCTTCCAAAGCAAGTAATTCTGAGTTTTCGAGTTAGAGATCAATTCCACTCAAACTAATCACACACACACCTCACATATATCATATGTAAGCTGTCCAAACTATCAAAAGTGACCTGTAATCACAACATCACAAAGTCACCTCTCAAAACCTCAAAATTGGAATTTTTTGCATTTTTCAAGCCATGTCTTGATTCAGTCACTTTCCAAACCAGATAAAACTTCAAACACACTCCAAATATCATCCTTGAACTGTCCCAAATGGTTCCCCCCATCTGGAACACCATTTGAGAGAGTTGCTATTTTGGTCACTTTTAACCCCTTTTGCAAGAAAGGGACAGTTTGTGTTTTTGCAGGTACCAGCTGATTCCAATCATCCTAAAAGCATCCAAGAGGTCATTTGAGGGTGTCCAAAGCATCAAATCATTTCTGGAACAAAGCACTTGGTAGGTTGCACAAAATCTCCAAAAAAGAGGTAAAATTCACAACTTGAATTCTTTGAATCATGCTTTCCTTTGTTGTCCACATACATGCATCATATTGAACAATTCTTGAAGCAAAAATGTAGTCCTTAATGTGTATGTTATGATCCTCCTACTGTTTACACTTTAACATGTTTATATGTGGAGTTTATGTTGTTTTAAACTTAAGGTGCAGATCTGGTTTTTTGCCTTGTGTGTGTTGTGCATTAAGTTTCAGTATGTATGAGTGATACCATTGGATTCCTTGCGAAAATTGGTCAAGATAGGTTCTTACAGATTTTAATTTCGTTAAAAATTGAGAGAGTTATGAATATTTGAAGTTTGATAGCAAAGATGTTGAAAAACCAAGGTGCAGTTCTGATGTCAAATGTGATGTTATGACATCTTCCCTTTTTCTCTTATCTTCAAAACTCATGAGTGATGTCGAATGTGATGTTGTGACATTAGTTTATTCTCAAAAAACTCAACCAATTCTTTTACATAGCAAAAATCATCATTTTCCAATTTTGTTTTACACACTTCTTATTCATACTCCAAAATATTTTATTCCACAAAAAAATTAGTTTTATATTATTTATTTAATATAATTAGTATTTTTATGAATAAATTCCTTTTTAATGTTTTTAAAACATTTTAAAAGTGATTTCTCATATTGAAAATCAAGACCAAATGAATTTTATTTCATCTTGTGATTAAAACATCATTTTTCAAACCCCAACCAAAAATTACAAGTTGCTTATTTGGTATTTTTATCATTTTGTATTGATTTTCTTTTAAGAATTTACTTTTAAAATGATAAAATTAGGATTTCTTCGATTTTCACCATCATAAAACTTTTTCAAACACTCATGGGCCTCTAATAGAGTGTAAGACCCAATCCTTTTTTTTACCAAATCATTTTTGGGCCTCCGTATATTGTATAAGTCTCGATACCGTAAAAAACAAACGACGCGATCGTCACCTTTTCAAAACAAAAAAACCTTGGGCCTACCCTCTAGTAGTAAGACCCATTTCTTTTCTTAAAACTCACTTGGGCCTCTAATAGAGTGTAAGACCCAACCCTTTGTAAATACAACCTATTTTGGGCCTCACTTATTGTATAAGTCCCGTTGTATTTCAAAAAGTTCGACGCGATCATCATCCGTTGAAAAACAAACTTTGGGCCTACCCTCGTGTTATAAGCTCCACTCTTTTTCTTTAAACATTTTGGGCCTCTTGAGAGAGTGTAAGACCCATCCCTTTGTACAAAAAACCATTTTTTGGGCCTCAGTCACTTGTATAAGTCCCTCTGTACAAATTTAAACAGTGCGCTCACTGATAAAACCCTGGGCCTCTCCTTGAGCTGTAAGCCCCAAAATCTTTCTTTTTCAAAGCACTTTCTCCTTTGATTTTGAAATATACTGTTGTTTTCAATCTTTCTTTGTTGAAAAACTAACCAAACAGCATGGAAGCTCTACAACCGAGTAAGTGTTTACAAGCTTTCATTTACCGCTTTCATATACATATAACTGTATTGTGGGGCTGTTTCGCTATAAGTCTTCTTTCATAAACTCATATCAACTATGTAATAATAGTATAGATATTTAGAGTTTCCCTGGCAACTACGTCTAGCATTAAGCCCGTTGATCACTCTTAAATAGTCAAAACTAGATCCCCATAGGATTACCAGACACAGTCTTCCCTCCTCTTGGGGTTAAACAATATGGAGACATGAAAGGCAGCATTCTCGGTGAACCCTTTCATAGACTGTCACTCGTAGAAGTTGTCAAAGAAACTCTATTCCCCAGAGATGATATTTTCTCCGTGAATGGCATCTCTTGAGTTTCTTCCAAATTCTCGGACTTTCCTGGCTTGATTTATTCCTCGTGAATAGCCTGTCTTGAATTTCTCGGGGTTTGGGGACCCATAGGCTTCTTAAAAGCACTTGTCAAGAAACTCTACTCCCTAGAGATGATCTTTTCTTCGTGAATGGCATCTCTTGAGTTTCTTCCAAATTCTCGAACTTTCCTGGCTTGATCTATTCCTCGTGAATAGCCTGTCTTGAATTTCTCGGGGTTTGGGGACCCATCGGCTTCTTAAAAGCATCGGTCTCCTCTTGGGCATCCTTCAAGGACCCGCAGGCTTCCTAAAAGCATCCCCGCCTCCTCTTGGGCGTTGTACAAGGACCCGTCGGCTTCTTAGAAGTATTCACAGCCTCCTCTTAGGCTTCGTATAATGATTCTTCCTCCAGGAATGATAGCCTCCTCTTGGGCTTCATACAAGGACCACTCGGCTTCTTAAAAGTTTCCAGCCTCCTCTTGGGCTTCGTACAAATTGTCCCGATGACCTCCTAGAGGTATAGGAACAGAAATCAGTCATCTTAATAGAGCAGTCTTTCCAAGAGTCTACTACTGTTTCTCAAAGCATAGTACGAAAGATGACACTCTTGACTTGGATAGTCTAATTTCCTTGAGTCTCCAAGACATTCTCAAGCACCCTTCAAGAATAGGAAGGAACCCCGTGGACTCGGACAGTCTCAATACCCTTTGGATTTCCCCTTTCCTTAAAGAAAAGGAAATAACCCTGATCCTTGAATCAAATCCTTGAGTACAACATTACTCATATAAGAACTGATTTTCTCTTTAAATCAGCATACTGGACCTGTCACTCAACTGAAACAGTCACAATAGCCTCCTCTTGGGCTTTGTACAATGATTCTCCTCAGCGGAGCTAACAATAGCCTCCATCTCGGGCTTCGTACAAGATACAAAAAACTCTCTTGTTAAGTCAAATAGCCTCCATCTCGGGCTTTATACGAGATACCAAAAGACTCCATCGTCGAGTCAAAACCTTTTAGCCTCTCTCTCAGGCTTTGTACGAGACATATATTAGCCTCCTCTTAGGCTTTGTATAAGAAAACCACTGGTTGAGCCAATCAACCTTTTAGCATCAAAGTCGTGGCTCGTTCATAGTACACAAACATCAACAACTCTTTCCCCTTCATCTAATCGCTGTAAGCGGCAACCCTCTGGATCATCTACATCCATGCCACTGTCCCTATTTTAGCATGAGAAATTCCTAAGCAAAGATGGCATTGCTCTACACTGAGTTAAAGTATTCTCCTTCAGGTTGGAAATCCCCTATAAAAGAAATTATGGCATTGCCGGATTCACAAATCCCGGTTAAAGTAATTCTCCTTTATAAACAGTTGTGACATACAAACCCCTCTTTAGAGATGACAAATTCTCTCTAAAGTCAAACCCTTTTAGCTTCATATCTTGGGCTTTGAACAAGATACAAATAGACTCTTTAGCTTCACATCTTGGGCTTTGAATAAGATACAAACTATCTTTCGCTTCACGTCTTGGGCTTTGAACAAGACACCAAAACTGTAACACCCCAATTTAAATTATTAATTGTCGTGTTATTATTTCTGTTTGTTGGGCCTGGTTAAGGGTGAGTGAAGGGTGGTGCCTTAGTGAATTAACGAGAATTAAGACTTTAGTTAATAATAAGGATAGTGAGGTGAAAATAATAATATTAATATGGTTAATATTAGTGTTATTATTATTATTCTTGTTATTATTTAATTATTACTATTATTATTATTATTATTATTATTATTATTATTATTATTATTATTATTATTAAGAAAATTTAATTAAAAGTCTAATTAAGGGGAATTAGAGAGGTTTAGTGGGGAGGAGGTTAATTGCACGTAAAACAAGAAAAAGGAGAGAAAGAAGAACAAGGAAGAGGAAGGGGTGCTAGGGCAAGGATTTCTTCCCAAATTTTTCCAGATTTCTGAACAATTCGAGGTAAGGGGGGAGAACGGGTTCATATTTGGTGATTAAATCGTATAAGGGTAGTGGGGAGTCCTTAACGCCGTAGAATCTTTGTATGAACATATGATTATGTTTAATCTCTGAATGCATGTATGAAATCTGTGTTGCTTGGCGTGAAATCGATCCATTGAATGATCAATTTTTCTGCTATATGGTGATTCTGATATCTGTTGATGATTGTGTTGTTGAATGATGATTTCTGGTGTAAAACTTCATCTGATTTGGAATACGAATTGGGCCCTAGAGCTGTAGTCATGAACTAGTAATTCTAGGTACAAGAGAAAAGATGGAAATTGAACCTAAAATTAATGTAGAAATGATTCTAGGACTGATTGGAAGTGAAGAAGTAGGAAATTCGTAGCAGAATGCAGACTGGTGAGGTTTCTGGCCATTTGCGTAACAGATCTGGCCATACGCGTATTGGGCAAGGCAATACGCGTATGAGAGTGAAGGAAACGGAGCAATACGCGTAATGGAGGCTTGAGGGGAAGGTTTGGTACGACCCTCTGCCCATACGCGTATGGTACGCATATGGTGGCAAGGCAATACGCGTATGGAGTAGCCGTACGCGTACGGAGATCTAAAAAGTGGAAATTGAAGGGAAAATGGGTTATGCCCATACACGTATGAGCTTGGGCATTACGCGTATGGTGTGGGCGAGTGAGCAGTCATACGCGTATGACACAGGTCAATACGCGTATGGACGGGCTGAGTGCAGATTTTCACCATTTTGCGATTCCTTTCCCATTTTCGCGTCTGATTTGGTTCCTCTTAGTTTGAGAGGTTGGGATCGGGAGTCAGATGCTGAGTAATACACAGCTGGTGATGAAACTAATTGATTTTATAATTTATTAGGAATTAATTAGTGTTGGGTGAACTATAGTGGCTTGGGAGGGTTCAATGTTTTATGGTGCAAGTGGGAACGATTAGGTGTCTCAGGTGTGATCAGGAGGATCGTAACTATGAACGTCTATTATTATACATGTGTGTTATATGTATGTTTGTTGTGATCAGGAGGATCGTGAATTTGTTTATCATTGATTATGTATGTGTGTTATGTGTACATTGTTGTGATCAGGAGGATCGTGAATTGTTTACCATTTGATATACACATGTGTTATATGTATGATGTGATCAGGAGGATCGTAGGCATGTATTCACGCTTGTATACATGTTTTGTTGTGCGTCGTTGAGTCTTGCATATTCATGGTGATTGGTGGGATGAATCATTGCTCAGGAGGAGTGTATGTGATTCATCCGTACTCCTATATGGAGAATGGTGGAGGATAGATCATTGCCAAGTAGAGGTGTACGTGATCTATCCGGGGTTCGATTGAATGAACTAATGAGTCGGTACCGCATGTATGGTGTCGTGTTGCATTATATTATCATATGTCGATTGTTGGTGATTGAACATGACAGTAGGTCGTGATTATATGTTGTTGTTGTTGGTGTGAGATACTACTTCCTTATATGTGTTATTCACCTTTTTATATTGAATGTAGTTCTCACCCCTCTGTTGTTGTTGTGTCTGTGCTTCTTCGGAAGTACAGATTATCAGGTGATAGGTTAGTGCTTGGAGCTTGTGTAGCTTGTTCGAGTTTAGAGAGTCGCTCTGATACGTAACACGGGATTGGGGGGTTTTTACCATTTGTTTTATGTTGTATACTTGTTACGTATCTTTCAAATGATGAATATTATGGTGGACCACGATTATGTGGAGTTTTTGGTGTTATAGGCAGATGGTCGTAAATTGAATAATTGAGTAAATTTCCCGCTGTTTGATTTTATTGAAATAAAGGAGATTTGTTTTGTTGATTTTAAAATGTGGCATCCTACTTTAGGTGTGGAAACTCTGATTTATCTTTAATATTTTGTTTATTTTGAAAAATGGGAAAGTGGGGTGTTACAATTGGTATCAGAGCAGGTCGGTCCGTCCGGCCAGGTTGTCTAGTATGAGTTGTGTCGTGGTATGCGACATGTGTGTAGAGCACTATCGGTACGTGCTTGTTTTCTAACCGGTTGGTTGCAGGAGTTGAGGTTGAGATAAGTGGGGGAGAAGCTGGTGCTTCTCCAGGATGCTTCCATTCTGGAATGACGGATTGGTAAGTAATGGAGTGTTATCATAGTTAGTGAGGGAGGGTCTATACTTCATCGAGATGATCGGCCGTCTATGAACAAATTGGGGAACTGATCACCCTTAATCTCTTGTTGATAGTAGTCGGAATCAAGATGAATGGATAGATTCGCCTTGACAATTAAGATAGCATGTGATGTGGAAGGTGGTTGTGTTGAGTCGGTAGAGACCTTTATTATCTAAAAGAGGATGTAGAAGAGCAGTACTTGTCAGTCAAGTTGAAGAATATCTCCGAGGAAGGACAATTAGGTATGGGTTAGTGATTGCTTGTCAGGAGTAGAGAACAAGGTGATGGCTAGAGAGATGCCGGTGTTGGGTAATCCTTGATGTCTTTATGAGGTGTGGATCCGAATTGGATAGTGATAGGGAACTGGTATTGTGGTGGTGCTGAGCGAACGGGTGAATATTTATCAGGAGAAGCCTCAGTGTATTGACATTCGCGTTGTGACGAGTTAGTAGTGAAGTTGCACATGTCGAGTTTCTGGTTGTTTGTGCATTTCTTCTTGGATTTATTTCAGGCGAGATAAGTGGATCATAGGCACGTTAAGAAGATAGAAGTGATTATTGATCCAACACTTGGTACGAGTCCGATGTTATTGACTCCGTACGGAAAGTAGATGCAGGGTGTATTTGTGGAGTATATGAATTGAACCGTCAGGATTTGTTGAAGGTATTGGAGTATTCCAAATCGGAGGAAGATCACGCAGAGCATATGAGAATTGTTTTGGTAGGGTGAAGAAGGATAATGAATTATTCGCAAGTTTCGACTTGGGGGTTTTGATTGTAAACGGTGAGTTTATTGGAACAAGTATTGTTGGTGAGGATATGGTGGTAGATACATCGGGAAATTAGCGCAGGGCTTCGGTGGGAAAAACCTTTTGAAGACAGTGACGGAGACTAAGAGTGTCTTGGACTTAGTAGGTTATCATTGGAGATTCTTATATCAGAAAATGAGGAGGATTAGAGGTTTTAATATGGTCAGGTCGGGATGTCTCTGAGGGAAAAACTCTTAGGCGATGAAACCAAGATGGTTGCTATGTTGGTGATAGTATCGTCCTAGAATTGACAGGAAAGCCACAGTAGAGGGCTGCCAATTGTGCATGATTTCCAGATGTGGCTCCGGATGGGATAACGAGCGTGATGTGTATAACGGTATTGAGGCTATGGGAAGCAAACTTAGAGTTTGGATGAGTTTTGGAATTATTAGAGTTTTAGGGCGTTAATGGAAAATTTGAGAAAAACCCTTGGGTGTGGATGTAATATTGAGATTGAGAGTTCTTTTCGGTTGATTGTTGATACATGTTAGAAATTGTAGAATGTGGATTGTTCAGAGAATGAAATTGTGTATGGATTACTGACAGTTGAATAAGGTGACGATTGAGAATAAGTGTCCACTTTCAAGAATGGGGAGTTGGAATGGTTTGGTTGAGTTTGATTGAAATTACAATTGTTTGGCACGTTTGATAAGAGTGGTGAATTTGTGTGGGTCGAGGCTTTGATTAATTTCATGTGACTGGTTAGGTTTGTTACCATCGAAATGGGTTGTTATTTACTCGGTTGAGCTTGTATATGAGTCTGGACAAGATGGGATGAGTTCGGAGTGGTGTTCATTAGGGAGATTCGGATCTAATATAAAGTCAGAAGGAGACTTTGTAGGGTGTTTGGAATCTAAGTTGCAAGTGTTGAAAGGAAGGGAATTTTTTATGCTAAATTATTCGAGTGAGAATTTTGGTTGAAAAGAGATTAGTTTCTTGGATATGTTAATTCTGATGATGGTATTGTATGAATCCATCGGAAGTAGATGCAGTTCTACAATGAGAACTCCGAAGTCGGTGAAGGCGATTAGAAGCTTTTGGACTTTAGTTGGTTATTATCGGAGGTTGTGGAAGGCTCTTCCAAGTTAGAATTTTGTTACTTCAGTTGACTTGTAAAGGGTAAGTCGTTTGCTTTGGATGTTCATTGTGAAGAAGTTGAGGGGGCTAAAGTAGAATTTGTCTGCAGCCCCAGTTTGCTTCTTCGTGATCCTAATAAACCATTGTGAGGTATTGGGATGTGCCCATGATGAATTTAGTCGGCGTGTGGATGCAGGATGGAAAATTCGTCGCTTATGCCTTGCGACAATTGAGAATTCATGATTTCAAGATGGTTGCGGTTATTGTTGTGTTGAGGATCCGCAACATTTTTTTTATGGTTTTGAATTCAAATTATTTAGTAATCACAAGAATATTGAGTACCTGTTTGGTCGGAAATAATAGAGTATGAGACAACCAGGACGGTTGAGATTCTGGACGAGTTATGACCTTAGCTGGAATCATCCTATTGGAGAAGTTAATGTCGTGCCAGATGAGTTAAGTCGGAAGTTTTGTACATGTCTGTTTTGATGACCAGATGGATTAGAACTATTTGAGCAATTTAGAGACTTGCGTCTGGTGTGTGAGATAACACAGCAGAGTGTGAGGTTGGGTATATTAGTAATGAACTATGATTTTGCTGGTGAATATTAGAGAGGGTCAAAAGTTGGATATGACTTTTGGTGAATTTGAGTGTTGCGAGTAATCAGAGTGCGCATCGAAAGCGTGATAGGGTACCTTTCGTATATGTGTGCGTAACTGGTACGAGTTCATAGGTTGAACAGTGGAAATATGTAGGAGCGATGAGACCATTGGACGTTTCAGAATGGAGGTAGAAAAGGTTAAATATTATTCTTGGACAATTAAGTAGATGGATGTTTTAGTCTTATGTTGATTGGTGAATCGTAGCATTGTTGTAATGATATTGTGTGACGAGGATGTTGATATCATGGTTATGTAGAGGTTATTGAAACGATGTTGTGTTGTGGAACTTTATGTTCTTCTTTTGTTGTTGCATCGTTGCCTATGGTGATGGTTCGAGTGCGAGTGGCTAATTCCTATGGCGGGGAATTAGGAGAGGGTTACCTATGGTGGGGGTAACGACCTTTGTGTGTTCGTAACTTGAGTATTCTTTAGGTCGTGAATTAGTCATCAAGGGCATTGTATGGGCATTCGACCTTGTCATTGTTGTAGTTGCTGTTAGCAAGGTCGTCTGTTAGTTTGTGTCATTCATGGTGTACCTTTTGTTAGTATGATTATTGGTTGTCGATTGTGAGAGTTGTGCCCGGAGTGATTCATTTCCGTTATATTTTCGAGGACGAAAATAATTTAAGTGGGGGAGAGTTGTAACACCCCAATTTAAATTATTAATCGTCATGTTATTATTTCTGTTTGTTGGGCCTGGTTAAGGGTGAGTGAAGGGTGGTGCCTTAGTGAATTAACGAGAATTAAGACTTTAGTTAATAATAAGGATAGTGAGGTGAAAATAATAATATTAATATGGTTAATATTAGTGTTATTATTATTATTCTTGTTATTATTTTATTATTACTATTATTATTATTATTATTATTATTATTATTATTAAGAAAATTTAATTAAAAGTCTAATTAAGGGGAATTAGAGAGGTTTAGTGGGGAGGAGGTTAATTGCACGTAAAACAAGAAAAAGGAGAGAAAGAAGAACAAGGAAGAGGAAGGGGTGCTAGGGCAAGGATTTCTTCCCAAATTTTCCAGATTTCTGAACAATTCGAGGTAAGGGGGGAGAACGGGTTCATATTTGATGATTAAATCATATAAGGGTAGTGGGGAGTCCTTAACCCCGTAGGATCTTTGTATGAACATATGATTATGTTTAATCTCTGAATGCATGTATGAAATATGTGTTGCTTGGCGTGAAATCGATCCATTGAATGATCAATTTTTCTGCTATATGGTGATTCTGATAACTGTTGATGATTGTGTTGTTGAATGATGATTTTTGGTGTAAAACTTCATCTGATTTGGAATACGAATTGGGCCCTAGAGCTGTAGTCATGAACTAGTAATTCTGGGTACGAGAGAAAAGATGGAAATTGAACCTAAAATCAATGTAGAAATGATTCTAGGACTGATTGGAAGTGAAGAAGTAGGAAATTCATAGCAGAATGCATACTGGTGAGGTTTCTGGCCATTTGCGTAACAGATCTGGCCATACGCGTATTGGGCAAGGCAATACGCGTATGGGAGTGAAGGAAATAGAGCAATACGCATAATGGAGGCTTGAGGGGAAGGTTTGGTATGGCCCTCTGCCCATACGCGTATGGTACGCGTATGGTGGCAAGGCAATACGCGTATGGAGTAGCCGTACGCATACAGAGATCTGAAAAGTGGAAATTGAAGGGAAAATGGGTTCTGCCCATACGCGTATGAGCTTGGGCATTACACGTATGGTGTGGGCGAGTGAGCAGTCATACGCGTATGACACATGTCAATACGCGTATGGACGGGCTGAGTGCAAATTTTCACCATTTTGCGATTTCTTTCCTGTTTTCGCGTCTGATTTGGTTTCTCTTGGTTTGAGAGGTTGGGATCGGGAGTCAGATGCTGAGTAATACACACCTGGTGATGAAACTAATTGATTTTATAATTTATTAGGAATTAATTAGTATTGCGTGAACTATAGTGGCTTGGGAGGGTTCAATGTTTTATGGTGCAAGTGGGAACGATTAGGTGTCTCAGGTGTGATCAGGAGGATCGTAACTATGAACGTCTATTATTGTACATGTGTGCTATATGTATGTTTGTTGTGATCAGGAGGATCGTGAATTTGTTTATCATTGATTATGCATGTGTGTTATGTGTCCATTGTTGTGATCAGGAGGATCGTGAATTGTTTACCATTTGATATACACGTGTGTTATATGTATGATGTGATCAGGAGGATTGTGGGCATGTATTCACGCTTGTATAAATGTTTTGTTGTGCGTCGTTGAGTCTTGCATATTCATGGTGATTGGTGGGATGAATCATTGATCAGGAGGAGTGTATGTGATTCATCCGTACTCCTATATGGAGAATGGTGGAGGATAGATCATTGCCAAGTAGAGGTGTATATGATCTATCCGGGGTTCGATTGAATGAACCAATGAGTCGGTACCGCATGCATGGTGTCGTGTTGCATTATATTATCATATGTCGATTGTTGGTGATTGAACATGATAGTAGGTCATGATTATATGTTGTTGTTGTTGTTGTTGGTGTGAGATACTACTTCCTTATATGTATTATTCACCTTTTTATATTGAATGTAGTTCTCACCCCTCTGTTGTTGTTGTGTCTGTGCTTCTTCGGAAGTACAGATATTCAGGTGACAGGTTAGTGCTTGGAGCTTGTGTAGCTTGTTCGAGTTTAGAGAGTCGCTCTGATACGTAACACGGGATTGGGGGTTTTTACCATTTGTTTTATGTTGTATACTTGTTACGTATCTTTCAAATGATGAATATTATGGTGGACCACGATTATGTGGAGCTTTTGGTGTTATAGGCAGATGGTCGTAAATTGAATAATTGAGTAAATTTCCCGCTGTTTGATTTTATTGAAATAAAGGAGATTTGTTTTGTTGATTTTAAAATGTGGCATCCTACTTTAGGTGTGGAAACTCTGATTTATCTTTAATATTTTGTTTATTTTGAAAAATGGGAAAGTGGGGTGTTACAAAAACAACCATTTCCTCCCATAGAATAGGAGGAACTACGATCGCTCTGATTTCCCTGTTTCGGAAAAAAAGGGGAATACCTAGGCATAAGATTGAAAGAAAAATCTTAGCGAACACACTAAACAAAAACCCAAAATCCCATACTTTCATATATCTGTCCTAACATCCTAACCGATAGCCTAAAGCACCCCTTTTCAACAAAATAACTTAGGAGAGACCCCGAATCTTTGTAGCATCTGTAAACCAACAGTTTTGACTGTTTAACCTCAGTATGCAAGTAGGGTTAATTGGAGACATCTATTTCCCTTCCTTCATCAGCTTTAATAGGATAAAAAATGAATCGAGCTATAGTACCAGAGCGATCGTGCTTCGCAACCACATCCAAAAATCACTTGCTACAGAAAAATGGCGACTCTGCCGGGGAGTGTCATGAGGATCTGTTTTACCTTAGTCATCATCGTCCCCATTTTCCAACAGAAAAATGGCGACTCTGCTGGGGAGTGTCATGAGGATCTGTTTTACCTTAGTCATCATCGTCCCCATTTTCCAACAGAAAAATGGCGACTCTGCTGGGGAGTCACATGAGGATCTGTTTTACCTTAGTCATCATCGTCCCCATTTTCCATAGAAAAATGGCGACTCTGCTGGGGAGAGAGTCGAATAGTGAGATCTAGTCATTATCGTCACCATTCACAACAGAAAAATGGCGACTCTGCTGGGGATTCTTTAGGGATCTTGTTCTCTTCTTGTCCCCTAGGTAGAAACCTTGACGTCACTAGGATCTTAGGTCAAAACGCCGTTAATTTGGAATGAAACCACAGGATGGTGACTCCGCCGGGAAACCATTTTCTGTCAGGAACTTAAGATTCTTAGCTCTTAAAAGTCTAGGACATTAGGACAAATATATATACTGCTTTTCCTAATTGATATCTGTGTTTATTTTTTTGCTAATGGGAATGCGTGTGATGTCGCATGCGGAAAGATTGAGTATACACTTAAGATAAGTGATGGAGACGAGGTCGACCATCAACCTCAGTGGAGGCTTCCCAATGCAACCCATTCCCTCTCATAGGCAATGGGCTGATTGTGGCGTCTGAGAAGCTGAGGATCCAACCCTTTTGTAGTGCGGAAGCTATCGGAAATAGTTGTCACGCAATACTACCCTCATTTGAGGCTGATGATCTATTCTCGGTGAATAGCATTTACTCTAAGATTTCATACAGCTCGCTGGCGATCCGCTTGCTGTTTGTTATCCTGGGAGGAGCTGATGATTTTGAGTACAGGTACAAAAAATCACCCTAGTATAAACCTTTGGGGATGGGTAGAGCCTTGACTTCATGACAACGACCCTTTGACCCCATGTTTTTTCTATGTTTTTGTGTGCTGCATTCATGCATTCATTTAAAAAAACATTAAAACATTCAAAAAAATTTCTCTTCTAGTCTCTCTGTTTTTTCAAATTAAACTAAGACTGTGATTGCAAATATCAGAGAAAAGGATTACGCTAATGGATTTCGGTAGAAGGAGAACTCATAAGTACACCTTTAGGATTCCAAAACTAGAGGATTTAAGAGGTTTGCCGAGGATGATCACAAACCAAGAGGCTTTCAGAGCCAAGTACGGAGGTTTGCTATCTCTGCTAAGAGTCCATGTGATTGAGGGAATCATGGATGCGCTCATTCAGTTCTACGATCCGGTTTATCACTGTTTCACATTCCCGGATTACCAGCTAGCACCAACGCTGGAGGAATATTCTCATCTGATTGATCTACACATTACAGATCAAACTCCATTTTTTGGACTGGAAGAAATTCCAAAGAATCAGACCATTGCAAGAGCAATTCACATGACCACTAAGGGTGGCATACAAGGTTTGCCAGCCCAGTTCTTGACAAAGAAAGCCCTGTACTTCGCTAGTATAGGGAACATGACTGTTTTTGAAAGCATCTTTGTTTTACTCACCTACGGGTTATTTCTGTTGCCCAACATTAATAACTTCGTCGATATCAACTCCATTAAGGTTTTTCTCATTGGAAACCCTGTGCCGACTTTGCTCGCAGATGCGTATCATTCTGTACACTTGGGAAATTTGTACAACGGAGAGGAGATCACGTGCTGTGTACCTCTACTTTACAAATGGTTTACTCTTATTTGCCCAAGTCTACTGCTTTTTGGGATCATAAGAGTGCCTTACGTTGGTCGCAGAAAATCATGTCTCTCACCAACTCTGACATTGACTGGTGTAATAGGATTTATGATGGAATCAGGATCATTGACCGTTGTGGAAACTTCCCCAACGTACCCCTTATAGGAACTAAGGGAGGAATCAATTACCATTCAGTTCTTGTTCGTCGTCAATTTGGATACCCGATGAGACACGTCCCACGAAGTGTTCATTTGGAAGGTCTTTTCTTCAAGGAAGGAGAAAGTGACAGAGCACTAAAGACAGAAATAGTGCACGCTTGGAAACATGTTCATAAGAAAGGACGGGAGTCTCTAGGAAAACCGGACTGTGTCTCGGTGGAGCCTTATCTCCACTGGGTACAAACTAGAGCTCTCAAGCTAAAGATGCCTTATCCTCGTCATGGAGTTCTTCCACCGAGGGAGTCTGTCATATACTTCATGACTGAGACTGAAAAGCTTCAGGTTACTCTCAACAAAGTTCAACGGGAGAAGAGGTCTTGGAAGAATAAGTACCGCACCCTCAACGTAGAGTGCATCAAAATACAGCAAATACTGAAAGATAAGGACGCTCTGATTGAAATTTTGGAGCAACATGCTGTAGAGAATCAAGATGACCAAAGGAATTTGCTCGCTCCTTTCACCTGGCAAAGGAATGACAACCCGACAACGGCCCAAGAGCCCCGGTCAAAGAAAAGGAAAGTTCCAGAATCAGCACCCGATTTCTCTTCAGAGAGGCTCGGGGCCCATTAGCTTAGGTTTCTGTTTCTGCACCTTGTAATCTACTGTATTTCCATTTCTGTAATCCTTTGAATTCAATAAAAAGGGGTTTCCCCACTGTTTGATATTTGCAATCTAATTGTTGAAGTTTATTTTGATTAAATAAAAAAACAATTAATATAATCGTTGCATTCATCATTCTCACATCGCGTATTCTTCTTACCTACGAATCTCACGTTTGTGTCTCGGTTCTAGAGGCAAACTGTCTCATTCGTACAATACTCGGGCTAATTGTCAGAAAAAGATGGATGATCTTGAGGAAGAAAATAGAGAGTTGAAAGAAGAGATCGACGCTCTGAGAGAGGATATAAGAAAGCTTCGTAACGACATGCAAGCCATGGCAGAAGCTTATCCACAAAGGACTGTGATCTCAGAGATCACCTCAACGCCCATAGTGGAGAGGTATGATCCTAGGTATCAAATGCCGAAAGATAGTCCTTGGGGCATGCCTGTTAACTATATCCCGGGAGGATATGTTCCGCCGATCACTGAAGATCAGGGAATCATAACAGAAGCCGCTGGGCCTGAAGGTTACAAACTTCGGGAAAGCGGAGATGCCAGGGGCATACTGAGGACTCCTGAAGGTTACAAACTTCGGGAAACGCCAAGATTCACTACCGTAGTCACGTTCCCACCCCCTGTGGTGCACACTATCTCGGAAGGACAGATTCCGCCGATACCTTCTGGTAAGAAGGAAACTATGTTCGATAGAATGGATGAATTCCAGGAACAGTTCTTGGAAATGCAGAAGGAACTGCAAGCCATCCGCGGTCAGGATCTATTTGGAAAGGACGCTGCAGACCTTTGTCTGGTCCCCAATATGAAAGTTCCGCACAAATTTCAAGTGCCCGACTTTGAAAAATACAAGGGTAACTCTTGCCCTCAGAGCCATCTGGTGATGTACGCTCGGTGAATGTCAACTCATATGGAGAATCAGGACCTACTGATTCACTACTTTCAGGATAGTTTAACCGGTGCCGCACTCAAATGGTACATGGGTTTAAACCGTGCTACGATTAGCATATTCAAAGATCTTGGTACTGCCTTCGTCCAACAATACAAATACAATTTGGACATGGCACCGGACAGAGATAAACTCAGATCAATGTCACAAAAGGACAAGGAAACCTTTAAGGAGTACGCTCAGAGATGACGCGAGATTGTCGCTCAGATTTGTCCACCTCTTGAGGAAAAAGAGATGACAAAGATCTTCTTAAAGACCTTAAGCTCATTTTACTATGATAGAATGGTTGCCAGTGCGCCCAGTGATTTCACCGAGATGGTGAGCATGGGAGTTCGTCTTGAGGAAGCTGTCCGAGAAGGACGTTTGATAAAAGACGCTGGATCATCAAGTAGTACAAAATGATACGGTAGTGCTCTCCCTAAGAAAAAAGAGCAAGATATTGGGAATATCTCTCTCGGAAAGCAAAGGCGACGTTATCAACCGGTAGCAGCTGTGACTCCTGCTATCAGTCTTGCGCCTATTCCTACGTATCAGCCTCAGGTTGCGCAGAGCCAACCTAGTCAGCAAAGGACACAACAGCCTCTTCAGCAGGCTCGTCCTCCATACAATAACAACCGTACAACATGGCCACCAGAGTTTTATCCTATACCCATGTTGTACGTAGAACTATTTTCATTACTACTGGCTAAGGGGCACATCCAGACTAAGTCTCCTCTTACAGTACCGGAAAATCTGCCTTTTTGGTTTAAGGTGGATCAGATATGCCCTTATCATCATGGAGGATCAGGGCATAACATAGAGAACTGTCTCAATTTCAAATCCGACGTGCAAAAGCTTATTAGGAGCGGGCTCTTATCTTTCAAAGATACGAATCCCAATGTTCTTACGAACCCGCTGCCTCAACATGAGAAAGCTGCAGTCAACCTGATTGAGAAAGAATTTAACAATGTCTATCAAATTCACGATGTACTCTTGTTGAGGACCAATCTGGTCAAGATGCATTGTAGACAGAGTGGGTACGGCCATGTGCCACCTCATAATTATCACCAGTGTGATATCTGCTCTAAAAACAATCAAGGATATTCTGTGGTGCAAGCAGCTCTACAGGAACAGATGGATCTCGGATGGATCCAAGAGCACTGAGTTCGTGGAGTTAACATGGTTTACACAAATTTCAACGTCATTCAGAACCACGACATCCGTGCGATGAATGTCAACCTGTTGGCAATGCATTTAAGGCAAAGCCAGTATCATAATCTGTCGCGGCACGATTACAGTTCTTGTCTGACTTGCTCGGTAAACAAACAGGGATGCTCTTTCATACAGGAGGCCCTCCAGCGTCAGATGGATCTCGGATGGATCCAGGACTACCATGATAGGAATCTCTATCAGATCAATACGGTTCAAATATTCGACATTCGCTTAATGAATACCAACTTGGTAGAGTTGCATGCTGAGCAGGTCCGACTCGGATTCCTGATATCACATAATTATCACAGCTGTAAAGCGGGCTGCGAAAATGATCAGGGATGTGCCCTTGTCCAGGAAGCACTTCAGCACTTGTTAAATCATTGGTGGATGCCAATCTACATGGATGAAGATACTCAGCAAATTAGTATCAATAACAGAAACCCCACTCGGCGTCAAAGTCAGGATGTCCGATCCGTGGAAGCTAACCTAGTGAGGTTACATTGTATTCAAAGTGGGCATGGCCAGGTGCCACCACACAATTATGAACGTTGTGGAGTCTGTTCGGAAAGTAACCAAGGGTGCTACCTTGTGCGAGCAGCTCTCCAGGGGCAGGTGGATCGTGGAGAGATTCGCCCATATCCAAGTTCTGGACCCATCAATTGGTCGCCGAACTACCTTGCCAATCAAATTGAGGACGTTGTTGTAATCTCTTATCATCAAAGAACTAGGGATGTTTTTACCATTATCCCTCTGCTTGACAAATCAAGAACTCCTAACCGGGAACGGATTGAGATTACCTATGATGGTCAGAAAAACCAGAAGGTTACCATAGTCGTCTATCTACCGGGAGCACTACTGTATGAATCAGGTAAGGCGATCCCTTACAAATACGGTGCAACGATAATTGAAAATGGAAAGGAAATTCCATTACCCTCCGTCGTGAATATTGCAGACATCAGTCGTGTAACACGGAGTGGTAGAATCTTCAACAGAGGAGTTGGAGAGTCTAACAAAGAAAAGGAACTTCAGACAGAAGCTCCCGATCCACCAGTCGATCAATCCAGTAATCCCGACCTTTCGAAAAACGATGATAAGATGCTAAAGCTCATCCAAAGGAGTGAATACAACATTGTTGATCAGCGATTACAGACTCCTTCAAAGATCTCGGTATTATCACTGTTACTCAGTTCAGAAGCGCATAGGGAGGCTCTACAGAAAGTCTTGGAGCAAGCCTTTGTGGAATAGGATGTAACAATCAGACAGTTCGATAGTATTGTCTCTAACATCACTTCCTGCAATAATTTGGGATTTAGTGATGAGGATTTACCTGAAGAGGGTCACCATCATAACATGGCGCTCAATATCACAGTCAACTGCCAGGACGATGCTTTAGCCAGCGTATTGGTAGACACAGGGTCAACCCTGAATGTTATACCGAAGTCCACTTTGACGCAATTATCATTCAAGGGCCCTCTGATGAGAACCGGCGAGGTCATCGTCAAAGCATTCGACGGATCCAGAAAAATAGTTATCGGCGAAGTTGACCTTTCCATAACTATTGGTCCTCACACTTTCCAAGTCACCTTCCAGGTCATGGACATCCGGGCAATGTACAGTTGTTTATTAGGAAGACCTTGGATACATCAGGCTGGAGCGGTCACCTCAACCCTCCACCAAAAGTTAAAGTTCGTCCAGAATGGCCAACTCATCATAGTCTGTGGGGAATAGGCCTTGCTCTTCAGTAATTTATCGTCATCCACTTATGTGGAACCAGAAGGGGTAATCGGAACCCAGTTCCAAGCACTTTCATTACACAAGGACGAACAATCCGGAGGAGGAACTTCGATTTCCTCATACAAAGATGCTATTAAAGTGGTCGAGAGTACCGATACAACAGGATGGGGACAGCTTGTCATTCCTACTAGCAATACAACAAAGAAGGGTCTTGGTTTTTCTGCAACCTGTACCCGGACAGCTGCTAACGATGAAAGTCTTCATCCCATTCAGAACTTCTTCCATAGTGGAGGTTTCCTTCACCCAGTGTCTCAAGCAATCCATACCATCAACGAGGAGGATCCCTCTGATACGGATGAGGAATGGAAGACCTATCTTAACAAGGACGATTATATGTCTCAGGAAGAGATGCATACGCCATTTTGTTATCCCGCACAGAGTCCGAGATTTATACCACGTTCAAATATCGAAATGATATATGGAGATTGTGATCCGGAAGGATGCCGTGCTCCACCAAATTCATTAGAGGAGGACACTCTGATGAAAGATAATTTTGACCACAATTACTATGGCCCGATGGATGGCTTGCCAATGTGGCAGCCTTACCCAGGAGACTTGGGGCCAGAAAGTCAGCCGAGTAATGAAACTCAGCTGAGTATCATTGAACAGAATACTTGTGTCCCCACCATGTCATGGGATCAACACTCAGGTCATTCAGAAACTACTCAACACGACGATGAATTTGCAATGTTTGCAGGACTTGAATTCATCAACTACACTTTTCCCGAGGTCAACGTCATCGAGAAGGATGACTCCTCCAGTTCGAAAGAAGTGTGGGACACCTTGGGATAACCGAGTGGAAAGTACGACTATATGGTCAAATACACCGCTCCCGAAAGCTCTCGTATCAGGCTCGAAGATATCCAGCCAACTGGATAGGGAGATACAGTTGAGAGCACAAATACTATACAAAATACAACTGAGGAATCCTCCTACGACAACTCTGCCTGGGAGACAGATTCCAATGATCCTGCTCCACCAGAAACCAGCGTTATTTCTAAAGACAAATCAAGGAAGGTACCAGACTTTGTGATTCACCGAGGAGTTCGCCGCCAATGGGTTGCTGTCAATGTTCCGAAGGTTGTTCGCCAATCAAAGTAATTGCCATCTTTAACCTTTCACATTGCCCAGGTGAAACGGATATTTTAATAGGGCTCGCTTTCGGTAAATTTTCCCTCTTCGCTTAGCCCAAAGCGACAGAGTTTTGCTTTATAGGGCACTGTAGTTTCAAGAATCGACTTGTTCATTAATAAAATAATGTCGTTCTGTAATTTCCGCATTAATTGTTGTTTTCTCTTTTTGCTTTTCTCAGAAAATGGTAATCCTAAAAAACAACTCAATAATAAAAACAAGCAGTAAAAGAAAAATACATTGCACACACTTGCATTTTCTCTATCTCTTCTAAACACAAATCATCACGTCATGCAGATTGCTTGTTTCAAACCCCGTTGAAACATACAATCTGATGCCTTCTCCCAACTTTGAGTTCCCGGTATTTGGGGCTGAAGAAGAAGATGACAACGAAATTCCAGAAGAGATCTCCCGATTACTCAGACAAGAGGAAAGGTCCATTGAACCTCACAAAGAGCCGTTGGAAATGGTAAACTTGGGTTCAGAAAAAGAGAGAAAGGAAATCAGGATTGGGGCACTGCTCAGTCCAACTGCCAAAGAGAGTTTGATAAAGCTTCTCAAAGAATTCCCTAATGTATTCGCTTGGTCCTATCAGGATATGCCAGGGTTGGATACCAGCATCGTGGAACATCATTTACCGTTGAGATCGGAATGTCCGCCAGTAAAACAGAGGTTGAGATGGACTCACCCGGACATGGCCATCAAAATCAAAGAGGAGGTACAGAAAAAGATTTACGTGGGTTTCCTCGCTACATCTGAATATCCTCAATGGTTAGCCAACATCGTACCTGTTCCTAAAAAGGACGGAAAGGTCAGAATGTGTGTCGACTACAGAGATCTAAACAAGGCAAGTCCAAAGGACGACTTTCCTTTACCACACATTGACATGCTGGTAGACAGTACAGCAAAATTCAAAGTTTTCTCCTTCATAGATGGATTCTCGGGCTATAACCAGATCAAAATGGCGCCGAAAGACATGGATAAACCTTCGTTCATTACCCCATGGGGTACTTTTTGTTACAAGGTAATGCTGTTCGGTTTGAAGAACGCCGGGGCAACCTATCAAAGGGCCATGACTACTCTGTTTCATGACATGATACATAAAGAAATCGAAGTCTATGTCGATGATATGATTGCAAAATCTAAGACAGAGGAGGAGCATGTAACCCACCTGTCAAAACTATTCGAGCGTTTGCGAAAGTACAAACTCCGCTTGAATCCCAACAAATGCACCTTCAATGTCCGTTCAGGGAAACTTTTAGGGTTCATCGTCAGCCAGAAAGGAATTGAGGTTGATCCTGACAAGGTCAAGGCCATTCAAGAAATGCCTTCTCCGAAAACTGAAAAACAAGTCAGAGGATTCCTGGGACATTTGAACTACATCTCCAGATTCATATTCCTCATGACCGCGACATGTGGGCCGATTTTCAAATTACATAAAAAGAACCAGGACTGCGTTTGGACAGAAGATTGCCAAACCGCCTTCGACAGTATTAAGGAATATTTGTTGAATCCTCCGATTCTATCACCTCCAATGGAAGGAAGACCACTGATCATCTACCTCACAGTCTTGGAAGACTCGATGGGGTGTGTACTTGGCCAACAAGACGAAACCAAAAGGAAAGAGTCTGCCATTTACTATCTAAGCAAGAAGTTCACCGACTGCGAGACTCGGTACACGATGCTTGAGAAAACTTGCTATGCTTTGGCTTGGGCAGCCAAACGTCTACGTCAGTACATGATTCGTCACACTACTTGGTTAATCTCCGAAATGGATCCAATCAAGTACGTCTTCGAAAAACCTGCTCTCACGGGAAGGATTTCCCGTTGGCAGATGTTGCTATCAGAATATGACATAGAGTACCATGCTCAAAAAGCCGTTAAGGGGGTATTTTAGCCAATCATTTGGCTCATCAACCGATTGACGATCAGGAATCAATCGGGTTTGACTTCCCATACGAAGATGTCATGTACTTAAAAATGAAAGACTGCGATGAACCGCTACCCAGTGAAGGGCCAGAACCAGATTCCCAATGGGGACTTATCTTTGACGGAGCAGTTAATCATTATGGAAATGGAATTGGGGCAATAATTGTTACCCCTCAGGGTACCCACATTCCTTTCACTGCTCGACTTACGTTCAAATATACAAATAACGAGGCCGAATACGAAGCTTGTATTATGGGTCTCGAAGAAACGATTGATTTGAGGATCAAGAACTTGGACGTATATGGTGATTCAGCTTTGGTCATCAATCAGATAAAGGGAGATTGGAACACATACCAATCAAGACTGATTCCTTACAAAGATTATGCAAGAAGGTTGTTACCTTTCTTCAACAGAGTTGAGTTTCATCACATCCCTCGTGATGAGAATCACATGGCTGATGCATTAGCCACTCTCTCTTCCATGATTAGCGTAGGTCAATGGAACGACTTACCTAAGATCGACGTAATGCGCCTAGAACGGCCCGCTTACATCTTCACGATTGAAGCAGTCATAGACGATAAACCTTGGTATCACGATATCAAATGCTTCCTTCAAAAGCAAGAGTACCCACCTGGGGCACTAAGGAAGGACAGAAAAACCCTCAGAAGGCTAGCAGGTAGCTTCTTCCTGAGCGGTGACACGCTGTATAAGCGAAATTTTGACTTGGTTTTGCTTCAATGCGTCGATAGACCAGAAGCATACATGTTGATGAAAGAAGTTCATGAAGGATCCTTTGGCACTCATGCCAACGGACACACAATGGCGAGAAAAATTCTGATAGTCGGGTACTATTGGTTGACAATGGAATCCGACTGCTACAAGTACATAAGGAGGTGTCATAAGTGTCAGATATACTCTGACAAAATTCATGTACCGCCAACGCATCTCAAAGTTCTCTCTTCCCCATGGCCTTTTTCCATATGGGGAATCGACATGATTGGCATGATTGAGCCCAAGGCTTCAAACGGACATCGGTTCATCCTGGTAGCCATTGACTATTTCACCAAGTGGGTCGAAGCAGCGTCATACACTAATGTAACCCGACAAGTGGTGGTCCGATTTATCAAAAACAATATCATCTGTCGTTATGGTGTTCCGAGCCAGATCATTACGGATAATGGATCTAACTTGAACAATAAGATGATGAAAGAGTTATGTACAGAATTCAAGATCGAACACCATAACTCATTTCCCTACCGACCCAAGATGAACGGAGCGGTAGAAGCGGCTAACAAGAACATCAAGAAGATTGTTCAGAAGATGGTTGTAACCTACAAAGACTGGCACGAGATGCTACCCTTTGCTCTTCACGGTTATCGAACATCTATCCGCACTTCAACAGGGGCAACCCCTTTCTCTCTAGTATATGGCATGGAAGCAGTGCTCCCCGTAGAAGTAGAGATCCCATCAATCCGGGTATTGATGGAAGCCAAGCTTACAAAAGCTGAATGGTGTCAAAGTCGACACGACGAACTAAATCTAATTGAAGAGAAACGAATCACGGCACTAGGCCACGGTCAGTTGTATCAACAAAGAATGAAGAGGGCATTCGACAGAAAGGTCCGACCTCGCGTCTTCAGGAAAGGAGACCTTGTGCTCAAAAAGATACAATCATTTCTCACTGATTCTCGGGGCAAATGGACTCCGAATTATGACGGCCCCTATGTGGTCACGAAAGCTTTCTTAGGCGGCGCCTTGAGACTTGCCACCATGGACGGAGAAGAAAGTGCCTACCCCACACATGTTGATGTAGTCAAGAAATACTTCGCCTAAACTAAAAAAACGTCTCGGTGGATTGAAAACCCGAAAGGGCGGTCCAGGCAAAAGTTAGAGACAAAATAAAAAAAAATCATCCCGGTGGATTGGAAACATCAAAGTACAATCTAGGCAAAAATTAGGGATAATGGCAAGTAACTATGTTTGACAAAGAGGCAAGTCCCACAGAAGCAGTTACACCATCCATCGGAGGAAAACTCCAGTCAAGGTCATCTTCGACAGAAGCTCAGGATGCCTCGAATTCAAAGTTGGTAGGAGGATAGTGGTCGTTATGTTTCAACGTAGCCCTTTTCCCTGTAAATTACCATTTTCTAACTTTGTATATACTCTTTGGAATCACGCGTTTGGCTGATCTCCATCTTATCAATAAAATTTGAGCCCTTGTGCTTTTGTTTGTCATTCTCGGTTATTTTAGCTTTATAGAACGACATTTTAACATGCTCAACGATTCTTGAAATAAAACAAAAATGAATTTACTTGTAAAACTTTTTCTACTTTAAATTAAAGATGGAAATTTCTTTTGACTGTTGAACATCAAAAGAACATCAACCACTTCTCTAGAAGTAAGCGAACCTCAAAGTGCATAATCAAAGTACTCCTTCTACGCCAGTGCGCCTGAATGAAGGATCAACAGTGTCAGATGCGACTAATCCATCTGACATCTTCGGCAGAGTTCTTATCTCCTAAGCCCGACCAACATAGTTCTCCGCGAGGACTACTTCTCCTAAGCAAGGTAGAATTGCTACTTTTGGACCAGTGATACTTTTCATCCCCTGCAGTGGCCGAGTATCCAGTCATGTTCATCCGTCAGTCTGTGTGTTGTGTCAAGTCTTTGTCAGCATATACATACATACATCATGCATTATTGATTTACATTTGCATTCATATTGCATCACTATCACTCTAGTCGGTCTTATCCCCTAGTGATAACAGTCCTCTCAATCGAGTTGTCGATTCTTTCCTCGTCAGGAAGTGAATCATCTGAACAATCTCGCCTCCAGCTATTTCTGAATTGAAGATAGGTCCTGGACCACTTTGATAACTTGGACCTCTGAAAAACCAGAGGAACCTTCAGTCAGCATCACTCTTCGCCATTGAAGATGATATTTTTGCTTTCCCGGATTAAGGAAAATCCCTAGAGAAAGCCCCTTAATCGGAGCTTCGGCAATACGGCAGTTTTTCTCCAAAAGAACCACTGATGAAAAGGTTATCGGCACCTAAAAATTGGATCCCATCATATGGCATTTCTCCAGGAAGATCCTGAGAAAAGTATGATGTAATATCCCCAAGCGTGAAGGCAGTCTCTCAAGGGACTCGCATTCCCCAAATAGAGTCAACAAATGGCATCTCCAACAGAGAAGTTTGTACACCTCTACAACTCAGACGACTGGGTTCCCCAGCAAGTCTAGCATCAAAACTTTTTCCATCGAATGGCATCTCCCCAGGAAAATTCGGCGAGAAGTTTGAGGAAAATCGCTACACATAGCATCCCTTGTCAATAAAGTTTATTGAAAAAAGAAACTAAGACCAGTTCCTTGGTAGGAGACCAGGATCGAGGGGAAGTTTAAATCAGAAACTAAGGCCAGTTCCTTGGTAGGAAACCAGGATCGAGGGGAAGTTTATTTCAGCAACTAAGACCAGTTCCTTGGTAGAAAACCAGGATCGAGGGGAAGTTTACCTTTTTATAAGCATCATTGCTTAGCAAAAGAATATGAATGCGTAAGCTACCATTCATACCCATCAAAATTTTGGATATTCCGATATTTAATCATCTTGCACCCCGAATGCCCGAATACCTTTGCCATTCACACCTTCAGGTCCAAGAAGATTAAATAGGGGCATCTGTCATACCCAAAATTTGACCACCATGATTTCCCATCATTATGTAAATCATCATCACAATATGGATGTACCTTTGTGCCTCATCAATCTCCTCAAGGAATTGTTGAGCATTCACTACAATCAAACTTAGGGTTTCAGGCACTCTCAGAGCCTTTAGACAAATGATCAATCAAGGAATGACATGATCTTCAACTTGTCTAACCTCTCAAACATCCACAAAGGATCAAGAGGACTCCCACATCAAGAATTAAGAACAAGAGTGCAACATTTCAAGTGGATCAAGCCTCAAGTTCATCTAATACAAAGTCAACTGACACAGAAGTCAAAGTTTGACTTTTTGGTCAACTATGAGCTTCACAAGCCATTACTCATGAAAATATGATGGATGATTTAATTTGATCAAATTTAAATCAAGAAATCATGCAAAATTGCAAAATTGATTAAATTGAAAGAAACTTAGAAATTTTTTCTAAGTTAAAATCATGTTCAAGTGCACAACTTTTCAAGGTTGTAACTATTGATCCAAGCATCCATTGATTTTGAGTAAGAGCTACTTTTAAAGAGGGTATTTGATACTTCAACATTGTAGAAGGAATCAACTCAAAATATCATAAGGATTGAAAGATATAAGTGATCAAAGTTGGGAATTCTTAATGTCCAATGTTCTGACATTGCATGGGACATCATTAATTTTTTTCAATAAGAATGTCCCAACTTCAAGGATGTTTTTCTCCATGATCCAAGTTGAACAAGGTCTGGGGCCAAACATGAAAGTTGAAGTACATCATCTCAGCTTTCCAGAAAGTCCTAGAACGTACTTGTAGCATACTCGAGCAAGGAGATATGATTTTTGTAAAAAGCATTGATAAAGCAGAATTTTCATGACAGCTTTTAGGGCAAATTTGACTACACAAGTTCAAGACCATTTTTGACGACTTTGCAAGCTGAACCAAGACCAAAGTCAAACATCAAAGTTAAAGTATGTCATTAGGGCTTTCCAAAATGTATAAGAACTCCCATTAATTCAACTTGAGCAAGGAGTTATGCACCTCACAACAGGCCTTGCTCGAGCTGATTTTTTAGGACAGATTTTGTGCACTTTTCTTGTGCCACCCAATTTTCAAGCTTTGTCACCATGCAAGACAACCATCAAAGATGCAATTCACTTAAACTCAAAATATCATAGTGGATTAAAAGATACAAGTGATTAAAGTTTGGAATTATTAATGTTCAAAGTTGTCTGATGTTCCAACATTGCATAGGACATCACTAATATTTTTCCAGCAAGAATGTCCCAACTTCAAGGCTGTTTTTCTCCAAGATCCAAGTTGAATCAGGTCTGGGGTCAAACATGAAATTTGAAGTACATCATCTCAGCTTTCCAGAAAGTCCTAGAACGTCCATGTAGCATACTCGAGCAGGGAGTTATGGATTTTACAAAACGGCTTGCTGCAGCTGAATTTTTCATGGGGCAGATTTGCACATTTCTTGTGCCACACGAATTTTTAAGCCTTGTCATCATTTTGAACACATCTCAGGATCAAATCTAAAGGGGACAATCACTGAGCCAAGCCTCCAAAGTCCTTGGAACAAGAAATAGCATGCCAAACCTATAAATTCCTAAAAGAGGGACAAAACTCCAATTTTGGATTGAAGCATTTAATGGATGCTTAGAGGTGGCATGGACTGACACATTTGCAACTGAATTCAGTCAAGATTCCTCCAACAACTAGGGAACCAGCAGCCTGTGCCCTAACCTCTAGTCAATGGCTAGAGGAGACTTGGATTTTCATTGGACAACATTGGCCAAACCTCTGCTGCAGTTGCCATTCACTGTGGATCCCAAAACAAACTTGCTCTACTATAAATAGAGCTCATTTGTACTCAGTTTGAGTACACCAAAGCCATCAAACATATGTTTTCCTCAAAATCTCTTCTTTCACCTCAAATTTGCCTTCCAAAGCAAGTAATTCTGAGTTTTCGAGTCAGAGAGCAATTCCACTCAAACTAATCACACACACACCTCACATATATCATATGTAAGCTGTCCAAACTATCAAAAGTGACCTGTAATCACAACATCACAAAGTCACCTCTCAAAACCTCAAAATTGGACTTTTTTGCATTTTTCAAGCCATGTCTTGATTCAGTCACTTTTCAAACCAGATAAAACCTCAAACACACTCCAAATATCATCCTTGAGCTGTCCCAAATGGTTCCCCCCATCTGGAACACCATTTGAGAGAGTTGCTATTTTGGTCACTTTTAACCCCTTTTGCAAGAAAGGGACAGTTTGTGTTTTTGCAGGTACCAGCTGATTCCAATCATCCTAAAAGCATCCAAGAGGTCATTTGAGGGTGTCCAAAGCATCAAATCATTTCTGGAACAAAGCACTTGGTAGGTTGCACAAAATCTCCAAAAAAGAAGTAAAATTCACAACTTGAATTCTTTGAATCATGCTTTCCTTTGTTGTCCACATACATGCATCATATTGAATAATTCTTGAAGCAAAAATGTAGTCCTTAATGTGTATGTTATGATCCTCCTACTGTTTGCACTTTAACATGTTTATATGTGGAGTTTATGTTGTTTTAAACTTAAGGTGCAGATCTGGTTTTTTGCCTTGTGTGTGTTGTACATTAAGTTTCAGTATGTATGAGTGATACAATTGGATTCCTTGCAAAAAATTGGTCAAGATAGGTTCTTACGGATTTTAATTTCGTTAAAAATTGAGAGAGTTATGAATGTTTAAAGTTTGATAGCAAAGATGTTGAAAAACCAAGGTGCAGTTCTGATGTCAAATGTGATGTTGTGACATCTTCCCTTTTTCTCCTATCTTCAAAACTCATGAGTGATGTCGAATGTGATGTTGTGACATTAGTTTATTCTCAAAAAACTCAACCAATTCTTTTACATATCAAAAATCATCATTTTCCAATTCTGTTTTACACACTTCTTATTCATACTCCAAAATATTTTATTCCACAAAAAATTTAGTTTTATATTATTTATTTAATATAATTAGTATTTTTCTGAATAAATTCCTTTTTAATGTTTTTAAAACATTTTAAAAGTGATTTCTCATATTGAAAATCAAGACCAAATGAATTTTATTTCATCTTGTGATTAAAACATCATTTTTCAAACCCCAACCAAAAATCACAAGTTGCTTATTTGGTATTTTTATCATTTTGTATTGATTCTCTTTTAAGAATTTACTTTTAAAATGATAAAATTAGGATTTCTTCGATTTTCACCATCATAAAACTTTTTCAAACACTCATGGGCCTCTAATAGAGTGTAAGACCCAATCCTTTTTTTTGACCAAATCATTTTTGGGCCTCCGTATATTGTATAAGTCCCGATACCGTCAAAAACAAACGGCGCGATCGTCGCCTTTTCAAAACAAAAAAACCTTGGGCCTACCCTCGAATAGTAAGACCCATTTCTTTTCTTAAAACTCACTTGGGCCTCTAATAGAGTGTAAGACCCAACCCTTTGTAAATACAACCTATTTTGGGCCTCACTTATTGTATAAGTCCCGTTGTATTTCAAAAAGTTCGACGCGATCATCATCCGTTGAAAAACAAACTTTGGGCATACCCTCGTGTTATAAGCCCCACTCTTTTTCTTTAAACCTTTTGGGCCTCTTGAGAGAGTGTAAGACCCATCCCTTTGTACAAAAAACCATTTTTTGGGCCTCAGTCACTTGTATAAATCCCTCTGTACAAATTCAAACAGTGCGCTCACTGATAAAACCCTAGGTCTCTCCTTGAGCTGTAAGCCCTAAAATCTTTCTTTTTCAAAGCACTTTCTCCTTTGATTTTGAAATATACTGTTGTTTTCAATCTTTCTTTGTTGAACAACTAACCAAACAGCATGGAAGCTCTACAACCGAGTAAGTGTTTACACGCTTTCATTTACCGCTTTCATATACATATAACTGTATTGTGGGGTTGTTTCGCTGTAAGTCTTCTTTCATAAACTCATATCAACTGTGTAATAATAGTATAGATATTTAGAGTTTCCCCGACAACTACGTCTAGCATTAAGCCCGTTGATCACTCTTAAATAGTCAAAACTAGATCCCCATAGGATTACCAGACACAGTCTTCCCTCCTCTTGGGGTTAAACAATATGGAGATATGAAAGGCAGCATTCTCGGTGAACCCTTTCATAGACTGTCACTCGTAGAAGTTGTCAAAGAAACTCTATTCCCCAGAGATGATCTTTTCTCCGTGAATGGCATCTCTTGAGTTTCTTCCAAATTCTTCGACTTTCCTGACTTGATCTATTCCTCATGAATAGCCTGTCTTGAATTTCTCGGGGTTTGGGGACCCACAGGCTTCTTAAAAGCACTTGTCAAGAAACTCTACTCCCCAGAGATGATATTTTCTCCGTGAATGGCATCTCTAGAGTTTCTTCCAAATTCTCGAACTTTCCTGGCTTGATCTATTCCTCATGAATAGTCTGTCTTGAATTTCTCGGGGTTTGGGGACCCATCGGCTTCTTAAAAGCATCGGCCTCCTCTTGGGCATTGTTCAAGGACCCGCAGGCTTCCTAAAAGCATCCCCGCCTTCTCTTGGGCGTTGTACAAGGACCCGTTGGCTTCTTAGAAGTATTCATAGTATCCTCTTAGGCTTCGTATAATGATTCTTCCTCCGGGAATGATAGCCTCCTCTTGGGCTTCATACAAGGACCACTCGACTTCTTAAAAGTTTCCAACCTCCTCTTGGGCTTCGTACAAATTGTCCCGACGACCTCCTAGAGGTATAGGAATAGAAATCAGTCATCTTAATAGAGCAGTATTTCCAAGAGTCTACTACTGTTTCTCAAAGCATAGTACAAAAGATGACACTCTAGACTTGGACAGTCTAATTTCCTTTAGTCTCCAAGACATTCTCAAGCACCCTTCAAGAATAGGAAGGAACCCCGTGGACTCGGACAGTCTCAATACCCTTTGGATTTCCCCTTTCCTTAAAGAAAAGTAAATAACCCTGATCCTCTAATCAAATCCTTGAGTACAGCATTACTCATATAAGAACTGATTTTCTCTTTAAATCAACATATTGGACCTGTCACTCAACTGAAACAGTCACAATAGCCTCCTCTTGGGCTTTGTACAATGATTCTCCCCAGCAGAGCTAACAATAGCCTCCATCTCGGGCTTCGTACGAGATACAAAAAACTCTCTTGTTGAGTCAAATAGCCTCCATCTCGGGCTTTATACGAGATACCAAAAGACTCCATCATCGAGTCAAAACCTTTAAGCCTCTCTCTCGGGCTTTGTACGAGACACATATTAGCCTCCTCTTAGGCTTTGTATAAGAAAACCACTGGTTGAGCCAATCAACCTTTTAGCATCAAAGTTGTGCCTCGTTCACAGTACACAAACATCAACAACTTTTTCCCCTTCATCTAATCGCTATAAGCGGCAAGCCTCTGGATCATCTACATCCATGCCACTGTCCCTCTTTTAGCATGAGAAATTCCTAAGGAAAGATGGCATTGCTCTACACTGAGTTAAAGTCTTCTCCTTCAGGTTGGAAATCCCCTATAAAGGAAATTATGGCATTGCCGGATTCACAAATCCCGGTTAAAGTAATTCTCCTTTATAAACAGTTGTGACATACAAACCCCTCTTTAGAGATGACAAATTCTCTCTAAAGTCAAACCCTTTTAGCTTCATATCTTGGGCTTTGAACAAGATACAAATAGACTCTTTAGCTTCACATCTTGGGCTTTTAACAAGATACAAACTACCTTTTACTTCACGTCTTGGGCTTTGAACAAGACACCAAAACAACCATTTCCTCCCATAGAATAGGAGGAACTACGATCGCTCTGATTTCCCTGTTTCGGGAAAAACGGGAATACTTAGGCATAAGATTGAAAGAAAAATCTTAGCGAGCACACTAAAAAAAAACCCAAAATCCCATACTTTCATATATCTGTCCTAACATCCTAACCGATAGCCTAAAGCACCCCTTTTCAACAAAATAACCTAGGAGAGACCCCGAATCTTTGTAGCATCTGTAAACCAACAGTTTTGACTATTTAACCTCAGTATGCAAGCAGGGTTAATTGGAGACATCTATTTCCCTTCCTTCATCAGCTTTAATAGGATAAAAAATAAATCGAGTTGTAGTACCAGAGCGATCGTGCTTCGCAACCACATCCAAAAATCACTCGCTACATATGGCAATGTGCCTCTTCTTGGCATTAAAGGTGGAATCAACTACAACCCTGTGTTAGCACGACGCCAATTAGGGTATCCTTTGGAAGATAAACCTCTCACTGTTCATTTGGAAAACATCTATTTTGAAGCATATGACAAGAACGAAGAACAGAAGAAGTTGATCCTAAACGCTTGGGGTAGCAAGCGCAAAAGAGGAAGAAGTTCTTTAGGAAGACCTAACTGTGTGTCCTTGGAGCCCTACCTCCAATGGGTCAGAAGAAGAGCTATAGAATTAAAGATGCCCTATAAGAGGCAAGAGCCAATTACTTTGAAGAAGGAGCCTGTTTTATACTTCATGTCAAAAGAGGAAGAGTCGGAGATTTCTTTAAGACAAGCCCAAAGGTCAGAAGAAGCCTGGAAGCTCAAGTATCAAGTGGTCATTGAAGAAAACCTAGAACTCCAGAAACAGCTACAGACCAAGAATGAAGAATTACTCTCATGCAAGAAGAGAAAGGCCCTGGAAGATCCAAGCTCCTCTAACACTCAGCCTCCTGCTTGGAAATCCATTCTTGACAACCTCGTCGCAGAAAGGGATCAGATGGAGAAGGAAATCAGAAGACTCAACACAAGACTCTTAGGAGAATTTCCTTAGGACTTTCTAGCTTTTATTTAGCTTTATGTTTAGGGCTTTTGAAAGTGTATCAACTCTTTTTATTTAATGAAAATGAGGTCTTTTGATATCTCTTGATATTTTGCGAACATCTGAATTCCATGAAACTTTGCATTGCATCTTGCATTTCCTGCTAAACTATCAAGATACTAATTTTGTTTTGCAGATTTTATAGAAATGGATGCTACAGGAAAAAGAGTTTGGCCTTATTTCTTTGAACTACCAGAGGTGGAGCGCTTGTTGTGGTTGGGAGAAATGGTTGAAGACCAGTCAACCTTCGCTGACAGATATGGATGTCTCATTTCACTGATGAAGACACCAGTGACTGTAGGGCCCCTTGAAGTTTTGGTACAGTTATATCATCCCGCGTACCGCTGTTTCATATTCCCTGAATTCCAGTTGGTACCGACCATAGAGGAGTTCTCAGCCATGATAGGGATTCCAGTCAGAGAGGCTCCCATCTTTTCTGGGATTGAAGAAATGCCTTCTGCCAGAGACATCGCCAGAGTAACCAGAATCAGACTATCTAACATCCAGGCTAACCTAACTAACAAAGGAGGAAAGCGTGGACTGCCTGCTCAGTTCTTGATGGAAAAGGCTCTGTACTTCAAAAACAGAGGAAGTGAGGCTCTATTTGAGTCAACCCTAGCTCTAATGATATATGGTTTGTTTCTGTTCCCAAGTGCCAAGAACTTTGGGGATACCCAAGCCATTCAGATTTTTACAGTCAATAATCCGGTCCTAACGCTGCTAACTGATGTTTACCATTCCATACAGACCAGATACACAAGAGGCTGTGGGCCAATTGTATGCTGCGTAGCCCTCTTTTACAAGTGGTTCATTTCTTACCTGCCAAAAACTCTGACTTTCTAGGAGGTCGAAGACTGTAAGATTTGGTCCAAAAAGCTGATGGAATTGAAGCATACTGACATCGAGTGGTATGATTCAACTGAAGAAGGAATTGTCATAATCCATAGCTGTGGGGATTGCCCCAATGTGCCTCTCATGGGAATAAACGGTTGTATTAATTATAACCCTGTCCTTGCACGCCGTCAGTTGGGTCATCTGAAGGAGGGAATTCCAGATGACGAGGATATGCAGATGATGTTTTATGATGAAAGAGAAGGTTTTGAAATGAAGATGCGATTGGAGCGCGCTTGGTGCCAAATTAACAGACAATTATGGAAAGCTGAATGCCCAGTCACGGAGGCCCACTTGCAATGGTCTCGTGATATAGCTCGGGTAATGATGAAGCCACATCCTCACCATGAATCACCTTCCAAGACAAAGCGGAAGATGGTTGAAGAATTAGGAGAATTGGTTCTTGCAAGAGAGGACACAAAAGAGCGTATCAGCAAACTGATGAGAGTGATGTATCACCATGAATCACCTTAGTGTTGCTGTCATTATTTCCTTTGTTGCTAATGTTCCCTTTTGATGTATTTCTACTTATGTACTTGGAGTATAAGGATACACTGCTCCTAATGTAATGTTCACCCAAACTCTTGAATGAAGAAGTTTATTTTGTCAAGAATCTATCGTCTATATTATTTGCAAAATTTCTTTGATTTTTTGATAGTTTAGCCTGCATTTGCATTTGGATCCTCATTTTCATCTTCATGTGCATTTCTTTCCCTGTCTTTGTCTTATGTCGTCGTGTTCTCTCCAGAAACCGTCACACTGAATCCCAGACACAACTACAACACCCGGGCCCAAGCTCAATTCAGAATGTCAGAGATATACGGAGAAATGGACAGAGTCAACAATGAATTAAATGAGATACAAGGAGGAATGGGACAAATCCTCGAGGCTATTAATGTTATGAAAGCAAAGATGGACACCCAGGCCACAGTGGTCTCTGAAATCGTCACTACAACGGTAGAACCTCCTATCATCCCTGTCACAAATCCCACTTTGGGCATGCCAGAAGATTTTATCCGTGCTACAATTCCTTTATCAACACAGTAAACAGTTCCTTTGGTCAATGAGACTCTACAAGCTATCCCTACTTATGCTCCACCAGTAGTACAAATGCAAGTGCATCCAGTTTTCCAAAACCATCAGCCCTACGACTACGTTGATGTGTCAGAAGAAGGAGATGATAGACACGAGAAATTGAGAGAAAGTGTTGAGACAATGCAAAGGAAGATGAAGGCAATGGAGTTGAGTAATGCATTCGGTACTGATATTAAAGACATGTGTTTGGTTTCAGATTTGGTAATCCCACCCAAGTTCAAGTTACCAAGTTTTGAGTTGTACTCAGGGGGAACATGTCCCAAATCCCATCTGATCATGTACTACCGAAGAATGGTCGTACACGTACGCAATGACAAGCTGATGATCCATTGTTTTCAGGACAGTTTGAAGGGGGCTGCTGCTAAGTGGTATTTGAGTCTAGACCAGTCCCAGGTCCATTGTTTCCAGGATGTGACTGATGCTTTTGTGAAACACTACAAGTACAACATGGATTTAGCCCCTGGCCGTAGACAGTTGTTGAATATGGCCCAGAAAGGTACTGAGACTTTCAAAGAATATGCACAACGTTGGAGAGAGACTGCTTCTCAGGTTGAACCACCATTGACTGAGAAAGAGTTGGCTGACTGGTTTGTAGACACAGTAAAGCCTGAGTTTTATGAGAGAATGATCAGCAGTGTCAGTGCTAATTTCGCTGATATTGTTGCAATTGGCGTGAAGGTAGAGGCAGGATTAAAGAGTGGAAAGGTGATCAGTTCTCCGACCAGTTCAACTAGCGTCAGTGTTAAGAAGTCCCCTAGTCATTCTCATAAGAAGAGAGAAGGAGAAACTAATGTTATCATGGCAGGAAAGACCCAGGGCCCTCTATGGAAGCAACCAATATACCAGCAACAGCAGAAACCAAACTTCTCTCAGCATCCAATCTACCAGATGCAGTATGCTCAGCAACCTTATGTAGCTGCTGTTACGCCTACTTTCAACCACCAAGCAGCGCAGCAGGCGCCGACTTATCAACAAACAGCTTATCAGCAATGGCCTAAAAACCAGAATTATCAGCAACCAAGACCACAGGTTCCATAGCAGAATTCTCCCCACAAGAAGCAAGGAGGAAAGCTAGCATTTCCACCTATACCAATGTCATGTACAAAGCTCTACCCTTCTTTAGTGGAGCAAGGGTTGAGCGTTACTAGACCTTTGGGACCACCGACCGAGAAATCTATGCCTTTCTTCAACCCAAATGCAACTTGTGCTTTTCATCAAGGAGGGGCTGGTCACGACTTAGAGGGTTGTTTAGCATTGAAGAATGTAGTGAAGGTTTTGATGGAGAAGAATATTATTTCATTTGCTGATAATCAACCAAATGTGAAAAATAATCCTTTGCCTACCCATGGGACCACTAATGCCATAGAAAATGAGAAGGATGAGGTATTAGTTTTGGATGCAACAAAGATCAAAACGCCTATCAAGGCTTTTCATGCTAAGTTGTTCAAAGCTGGGCTAGTTGAAGTTTGCCATGATGACTGTGAAGAATGTAATGTCAGTATCAAGGGCTGCCGTTTAGTCCAAGATGATGTTCAGTATCTGATCAATGAAGGGCTCATACAGGTGTTCAGCAAAGAAAAGGAGAACATAGTTGCAGCAATCGAGCATGTGTTTAACCTACCAAAGCCAAGAGGGCAGGTATCCGGGTCCAACACACCTAAGTCTGGGTCTGTAGTTCCTGTATTTAATAAGCCGATACTAGTTTCCAACAATCCTGGAATGGCTTATGCTTCCACTATTAATCATTCCAAACAATGTAACGCCCGACAACCTGTTCCATTTAGGTTTCAAGGGACCAAGGCAGTACCGTGGGTCTATGAGAATGTCATGGGTAGAAGAAGACGAGAAGTCGTGATTCCAAGGAAAGAGGTGGGAATCGCTGTTGAAGAAGTAGTTCCAAGGAAAGAGGTGGGAACTACTGGTGAGGATGTGACTAATATAGTTGGGACTGGAAAGATGACCCGAAGTTGAAGAGTATACACTCCTTCTTTCAAAGAAACCACGCCCAGGGAAACTGTTATCCCCACACCATCTAAAGACAAAGGAAAGGAGGTAATTTCTCAAGAAGAAAACGAAGAGTTCCTAAGAATTATCAAGAGGAGTGATTACAAAGTGATAGATCAGCTCCATCAGACACCATCCAAGATTTCGATCTTATCTCTGATAGTTAATTCACGTCGTCGCCAACATCACAGCTTGTAACACTCTTAGTTTCAGTGACGAGGAGTTACCCCGAGCTGGAAGGAATCATAACCTTGCCTTACATATATCAATGAAATGTCAGGAAGACACGATGGCTAGAGTTCTCGTAGATACCGGTTCATCATTGAATGTTTTTTGCCAAAAAGAATTCTTGATAAGCTATCTTACCAAGGAGCTATAATGAGACCCACTTCTCTTATTGTCAAAGCTTTTGATGGTTCAAGAAGATCGGTGATGGGAGAGATTGAGCTACCTGTCTTGATTGGCCCTCAAATATTCCACATCTTTTTTCAGATCTTGGATATCAACCCTGCCTACAGTTGTTTGCTGGGTACACCTTGGATCCACGAGGCTGGTGCTGTAACCTCCACCTTACATCAGAAGATGAAGTTCGTGGCTGACGAGAAGTTAATTATCATACATTGTGAGGAACACCTCATGGTCAGTAATTTATCCTTGTTTCGTTACATTGAAGCGGATGAAGATGCTTTGGAAACTTCTTTCCAGGCTCTTGAAATAGCTAATGTCGTTATGCTTGACGACAAGGAACCAGTGGCCTCTGATTGTCCATCTTTTGCTTCTTTCAAAAGCATTCAATCTGCTCTACGAGGAGGAGTACCTGAAGGCTGGGGCAAGATCGTCGAAGTCCCAGAAAGAGAGAAATACCAAGGGTTGGGTTACAAACCAACTTTTGAGGGAAGAGTTGCTTCAACAAAAGGAAGATTGAGGACCATTCAAAAGGTGTTCGTCAGTGGAGGACAGCAGGTCCATGTAATTATTGAAGATGTTGAAGACGAAGATATCAACCATTTGGTGTTTCGGTGTGACGCTGCTTTAAGTAACTGGGAAGCCATTGAGATACCTACTTTGTACCCGTTGACAGAGTAATTTGCTTGTTTTTGTTGATGTTTTCAATTCCGCAGCCTTGCCCGAGGCTTTCGGATTATTTTGTATGGGCCACCGCTTTTAAATCTTATTAATCAATGAAGTGTTTGTTTTGCTAAAATTCTTTGTCTTTGTTCTTGCTTTTGTTTTTAAGAAAAATGGCAATCTTTTCAAAACTACAAATTTCTCCTTCTTGCGTTCATGTTTGTGCATTTTTAATAAAATAAATCCCTCCATCGTGCAGACTGATTCCCAAACCCGTCGTATTCAATGACCCTACTCTCACTATCGACTTTGATTCACCAATTTATCAAGCTGAGGAAGAAGAGGATTATGAGGTCCCCGATGATTTGGCAGAAATGTGTGAGTATCAGTACACGGATCTTCAGCCACACGAAGAGAAAGTGGACGTCATCAACCTTGGCACTGAAGAGAAGAGGAAAGAGGTCAAGATTGGGGCAACACTTGGGACAGAGATTAGACAACAGCTAGTACTGCTTTTGGAAGAATATGTAGATGTGTTTGCTTGGTCCTATCAAGACATGCCTCGTTTGGATACAGATATAGTAGTTCATAAGGTACCACTCAAGCCTGAATGTCCATCGGTGAAGCAGAAGCTCCATAGAAGTAGACCAGACATGGCTCTCCAAATCAGGGATGAAGTTAAGAAGCAATTGGATGCAAGATTCTTGGCAGTTTAGAAATATCCAGAATGGGTTGCCAACATCGTGCCAGTTATGAAGAAAAATTGTAAAGTGCGAATGTGCGTAGATTGTAACACCCCCTTTCCCATCGCGAATAAATAATACATAATTAAATTAGAGTAAATAAAAATTTATTTTTTCCGACATGAAACAAGGATGCCACATTTTAAAGAAAGAAAACACAAACCCTGCTCAATTATTTGATACTTAACACAAAATGGAATAAACTCAAAGGGAAACTTTTTCCAACAAAGGGAAAGTTCAATTATGGAATAAAGCGGAAAGATCCATAACTGACTTGTTTTACAAAATAAATTATTTCTATAACATCAAAATATTCATACAAAGGTAATACAATATAGATCCAACAAAAATATATACATATACATATCAAAATCGTTCCCCGGCCCCTGTGTTACGTATCAGAGCAGACACCAAGACCGACAAACAGATGGAGAACTAATCTTCACAAAAGCGTCCAAGACTACTAATCTGCAATTGCCTCATAGAGCAATAAACCACAGCAGAAGGGTGAGAAATAACAACTAAATCAAGATTGCATAATAAAATGCAAAACATACAATTCACATGCATAGTTATTCTCACCACAAGCATCGCATACTAATACACATAGCATATCACATATACATAACATATATCAATTATCCAACATAATCACATATTTGCACATAAGGCATACCAAAGTCACAACATATGGCAACACGCCACCGCATCACATAACACATGTCTATACATAACACACATCATCCATAACCAATGCATTTATCACATATGCACATCAAATCACCAATGCTATCACAAGCTCAACACATAATCAATCCATTCATAATTTATGCAAATGCACAGAGACCGACACAACGACTCTATGCAATGCATATGCGGGTACCATCCATCCATCAATCTCATCACTAGTTCACTCAGGAACTATTGGAATCATCTCTCGTTACTTAATGTAACTCCCCGTTGGGCATACGATGTTCCCCGTCGCTCACACCCCACACGGGCACACGATGTTTATGGATCGCTCACACCCCACACGGGCACACGACCCGATCGCTCACACCCCACACGGGCACACGATCGTCTATAACCATCGCTCACACCCCACACGGGCACACGACATTATAGCGGATTCCCTCTGGAATCGATTCGTCGCTCACACCCCACACGGGCACACGACATCACAAGATGCATATCATGATGCTTGTCACACAAGAACTCATGACAATCAAATGCATCTTCACACATATATGCAACCATAATCATGCATTTACAACCAAACACAACACATTGAACAAAATGCATTTTCTTGCCCTTAGGCCACAAACCATCATCACAACATTTCATCACATATATTCACGCCACATAACAGCACACAAGTCATACGACATATATCAAAAGCGTATTGCATGGTAACACATCAAATACACACCATTAAAACGGTAAAAATCCGACAACACCACGCTTTCACAAAACCACGACTTAAATAAATCATCTAATGTCCTCCAAACCATTTTTAAAAGAAAGAATATTTCATTAGCTTTCCAACCCTTCCGACCGTGCGTCAATCCGAGTTACGGATCAAAAGTTATGGCGAAAATACGAAAATACTATTTTTGTTGTCCCAGAAAAATTCGCCTGGCGAATCCCTGGCGAAGCGGACTCGCCACTAACTCGCCTGGCGAATCTGGACGAACCAGAATTTCTCCAAAACGTATTTGGGATCCAAAAATGATCCAAATCTTCAACCCACATGATGGTATTACACCCAATGACCCAAAACAACATGTTAGAACACGTTTAGGCATGCATTTCATCAATTCATCCGTGAAAACATCAATTTCTATAAATCGTTCCTAATTTCAATCGATAAGAAAAGTCGCTAAAAAACCAAAACAATTACAACAAACAACACATATACATACACAAGCAAGATATAATTGAAACTTCTCACCCTTACCCGATTAATCGCGAGTGAAACGGAGAATCTTTGATTTTCCCCTCTTTTCTTCTTCTCCCTTTCTTTCCTCTCTTTTCTCTTCTTTTCCTTTTCTTTCTCTTCTTTTTCTTTTCTTTCTATTTCTCTCTCTCTATTTCTATTTATAACAAAATATCTAACTACCCAAAATGACCATTTTGCCCTTACGCTCAAATATCTCCCAAACGCTCTCAAAATGCGATAAAACATAAACAGCGATGAAATATATTTTCGGGAAATAAAAGTTGAAAAGAAATTATAATTTATTGAAAATATTTTACTTATCAGAGAAATTAACCAATTAACTCAATTAGCAGGTAAAATACAATAAATTCACACATTTCACAAAATTCAAATAAATGAGATAAATAAATAGAATTAAACAAATCGGGGCGTTACAACTCTCCCCCACTTAGACATTTTCGTCCTCGAAAATCTAATTGAGATGAACGACTCCGGATACGACTCTCGCATCCGACTACCCAACCAACATGCCAACCAAAGGCACACCACGAATAACACAACTGACAAACCACCTTGCTAACAGCGCTACAAAACGACACGACAACGACGATAACTACAACGACCAGATGCAAAGCCCATACAATGTACCTGACAACTAACTCACGACTCAAAGAAACCCATGTTGCCAAACTCCCACATAAGGATTAACCACACGCACTCGAACCAGCACCATGGAAACGAGGCAACAACACAAACAAGAACATAAAGTTCCACGACACAACATCGTTTCAACAACTCCTACATACTCACAATACCAACGTCCTTGTCACACAACGGTATTATAGCAATGCTACGCTCCAACAATCAAACACATACCCAAAACAACTATCTACATAGTAGCCCATGAATAATAGTTAAACCTTTCACTTAACACTGCCATTCTGAAACGTCCAATAGTCTCATTATTCCTACATGTTTCCAATGTTCAACTTTTGAACTCTTGCAAGTCACACACGCATATACGAATTGTGCCATATCACACTTTCGCTGCGTACTCTGATTACTCGTAACCATCAAATCTACCAAATTCCACGTCCAAAGTCTATCTCTTTCTCATATTCGCCAAAACTCACTGTTCACTTTTAATATACCCAACCTCACACTCTACTGTGTTAGCTTACACACCAGACACAAGTCTCTGAACTGCTCAAATAATTCTAACTCCCTGACCATCATAACAGACATGTATAAAACTTTCGACTTTACTCATCACGCACGACATTAACTTTACCAATAGGATAATTCAAGCTAAAGTCATAACTCACCACAAATTCCAACCATCCTCGCTGTCTCATACTATATTCCTTCCGACCAAACAGGTACTCAATATTCTTGTGATTACTAAACACTTCGAACCCAGAACCATAAAGATAATACCTCCAAATTTCCCAACACAATACAACCGCAACCAATTCCAAATCCTGAATAGTATAGATCCTTTTTATGAATCCTCAATTGATGTAAAGCATAAGCTACGACTTTACCCTCTTGCATTAACACACTGACTAAACTCATCAAAGACGCATCCCAATACCTCACAATGAACATCCAAAGCAAATGACTTACCTTTGCAAGTCAACTGAAGTAACGGAAACGCTAACTTGGAAAGCCTTCCCTAACCTTCGGTAATAACCAACTAAAGTCCAAAAAGATTCTAATCTCATTAACCAACTTCGGAGCCTCTCATGTAGAACTACATCTACTTCCGATGGATCCATAACCATACCATCATCGGAAATAACATATCCAAGAAAACTAACCTTTTCAACCAAAATTCTCACTTGAATAACTTAGCATAAAACTTCGTCTCTTTTCAACACTTGTAATTCAAATCTCAAACACTCTACCTGTTCTTTCTCTGAGTTTATAACAGATCTGAATATCCTCAATCAAAACCACTATGAACTTATCCAATTCAATATGGAAGATACAATTCCTCTACTCTACAAACATTACAGACGCATTACTAACACCAAACAACATCACTGTACGTTGTAATGCCCAACCAAATTCCAAAAGAAATAAATTATTAAAGCTTCTGCAAAACTTTCCACTGGGTAACTGGTTACTCACATACAAGCTTAACCGAGTAAATAACAGTCTATTCTGATGATAACAAACATAACCAGTCACATGAAATCGATCAAACCCTCAACTCACACAAATTCACCACTTTTATCAAATGTTTCAAACAATTACAATTTCACTCAAACTCAACCAAACCATTCCAGTCATCTGTTCATGAAAGTGGACATTTGTTCTCAATCGTTACCTTATTCAACTGCAGTAATCCATACCCAATTTCTTCTATTAACAGTCCAAATTCGATAAATCCCAACGTGTAGCAACAACCAACCCAAAACAACTCTCAAATATTACATCCACGCTTAAGGTTTTCTCAAAATTTCCATTAATGCTCTAAAATTCCAAAGACTCCAAACCTCACCAGAACTCTAAGTTTCGCTTTCCATAGTCTCAATACCAATACCATCATACACATCATGCTCGTTATTCCATTCAATCATCATTCCCTTTTTGTTACTAACAATACTGGGGCTCTCCAAAACAACACCTTAATGTTCCATCCAAAAACACATCTGAAAACCATGCACAACTGACGACCCATCACTGTGACTTCCTGCCAATTCCCAGAACACTATCATCACAGACAAAACAAACATCTTAGTCCCATCAACTAAGAGTCTTCTACTTACTTAGCAGATTCAAACTTCAAACCTTCACCTTCGTCAAATTTGAGTTCACACTCTACTCTCTGAGAACAACCATTACCGATACCCAATCGTTCTCTCTCAATGACTTCCCATTGGACCAACATACCAAAACCTCCAATCCGTCTCATAAATAATAATTTCACTTTCCACAGCATAGAACACTTTCATAGCTTCATACCGATATAAGGAACGCTTAAATCGGACACCCGAGTAGAAAGATATGAATTTTTGAAGGAAAGTCAATTATTGGAAAACAGCCAGATCCGCCTGGCGAGTCTGGATTTCACCTGGCGAATACCTCTTTGCCAGTCCTTCGCCTGGCGAACCAGCGGCGAAACCAGATTTTTCTGAAAACCCAAACTTCCAGCAGCTAACACATTTCTGTCTCTCCGTTTTCGCCCGGCGACTTACGATTTCGCCTGGCGAATCCCCCTTCGCCAGCACTTCGTCTGGTGAACTAGTGGCGAGACCTAATCCGCCTGGCGAATTCCCAGTTCGCCTGGTGAATCGCACCAGAACCATAATTTTCTGCTGCAATTCCATGGTTTCCACACCTCAAAATCCAACTTGTCCAAACCGCCACATATTTAAATTCTAAACAATTCATTACACACACTATCAAAGCCGCAAAGACACGTCTATTCTATCCAACATAATTCCCTTCTACTATCAACAAGAGATTAAGGGTGATCAGTTCCTCAATTTGTCAATAGACAGCCGACAATCATGATGGAGCTTAAACCGTCTTTACCAAACAATAATAGCATTTCTTGCCTCCTGTGCATAAAACTACCTAAGGCACAAATCCTTAGTTGACATAAACCTTACCTCCGCATTCCCTCAGGAACCGGGAACAATACTGTCCAAACAACACTTACACTCTTGCAACCAACGGCACACTGAGCCAACACTCCACCACAGAAGCAACTTTGAGAAGTACAAGCCTCTCCCCCACTTATCTCATTCTCAATCCTGAAGATAAAGGATTAGAAAACCAGAAAGCACTGACAGTGTTTCACACACATATCACGTACTAAGGAACAAACAACATCGACAGTATTCAATTGTCACACCAACTGACACACCAACTGACCCAACAACTTGGCCGGACGGACCGACCTGCTTTGATACCACTAATGTAACACCCCCTTTCCCATCGCGAATAAATAATACATAATTAAATCAGAGTAAATAAAAATTTATTTTTTCCGACAGGAAACAAGGATGCCACATTTTAAAGAAAGAAAACACAAACCCTACTCAATTATTTGATACATAACACAAAATGGAATAAACTCAAAGGGAAACTTTTTCCAACAAAGGGAAAGTTCAATTATGGAATAAAGCGGAAAGATCCATAACTGACTTGTTTTACAAATTAAATTATTTCTATAACATCAAAATATTCATACAAAGGTATTAGAGCAGACACCAAGTAAATACATATACATATCATAATCGTTCCTCGACCCCTGTGTTACGTATTAGAGCAGACACCAAGACCGACAAACAGATGGAGAACTAATCTTCACAAAAGCCTCCAAGACTACTAATCTGCAATTGCCTCATAGAGCAATAAACCACAGCAGAAGGGTGAGAAATAACAACTAAATCAAGATTGCATAATAATATGCAAAACATACAATTCACATGCATAGTTATTCTCACCACAAGCATCGCATACTAATACACATAGCATATCACATATACATAACATATATCAATTATCCAACATAATCACATATTTGCACATAAGGTATACCAAAGTCACAACATATGGCAACACGTCACCGCATCACATAACACATGTCTATACATAACACACATCATCCATAACCAATGCATTTATCACATATGCACATCAAATCACCAATGCTATCACAAGCTCAACACATAATCAATCCATTCATGATTTATGCAAATGCACAGAGACCGACAAAACGACTCTATGCAATGCATATGCGGTACCATCCATCCATCAATCTCATCACTAGTTCACTCAGGAACTATTGGAATCATCGCTCGTTACTTAATGTAACTCACCGTCGGGCATACTATGTTCAACGTCGCTCACACCCCACACGGGCACACGACGTTTATGGATCGCTCACACCCCACACGGGCACATGACCCGATCGCTCACACCCCACACGGGCACACGATCGTCTATAACCATCGCTCACACCCCAAAAGGGGACACGACATTATAGTGGATTCCCTCTGGAATCGATTCGTCGCTCACACCCCGCACGGGCACACGACATCACTAGATGCATATCATGATGCTTGACACACAAGAACTCATGACAATCAAATGCATCTTCACACATATATGCAACCATAATCATGCATTTACAACCAAACACAACACATTGAACAAAATGCATTTTCTTGCCCTTAGGCCACAAACCATCATCACAACATTTCATCACATATATTCACACCACATAACAGCACACAAGTCATACGACATATATCAAAAGTGTATTGCATGGTAACACATCAAATACACACCATTAAAACTATAAAAATCCGACAACACCACACTTTCACAAAACCACGACTTAAATAAATCATCTAATGTCCTCCAAACCATTTTTAAAAGAAAGAATATTTCATTAGCTTTCCAACGCTTCCGACCGTGCGTCAATCCGAGTTACGGATCAAAAGTTATGGCGAAAATACGAAAATACTGTTTTTGCTGTCCCAGACAAATTCGCCTGGCGAATCCCTGGCGAAGCGGACTCGCCACTAACTCGACTGGCGAATCTGGACGAACCAGAATTTCTCCAAAACGTATTTGGGATCCAAAAATGATCCAAATCTTCAACCCACATGATGGTATTACACCCAATGACCCAAAACAACATGTTAGAACACGTTTAGGCATGCATTTCATCAATTCATTCGTGAAAACATCAATTTCTATAAATCGTTCCTAATTTCAATCGATAAGAAAAGTCGCTAAACAACCAAAACAATTACAACAAACAACACATATACATACACAAGCAAGATATAATTGAAACTTCTCACCCTTACCCGATTAATCGCGAGTGAAACGGAAAATCTTCGATTTTCCCCTCTTTTCTTCTTCTCCCTTTCTTTCCTATCTTTTCTCTTCTTTACCTTTTCTTTCTCTTCTTTTTATTTTCTTTCTATTTCTCTCTCTCTATTTCTATTTATAACAAAATATCTAACTACCCAAAATGACCATTTTGCCCTTACGCTCAAATATCTCCCAAACGCTCTCAAAATGCGATAAAACATAAACAACGATGAAATATATTTTCGGGAAATAAAAGTTGAAAAGAAATTATAATTTATTGAAAATATTTTACCTATCAGAGAAATTAACCAATTAACTCAATTAGCAGGTAAAATACAATAAATTCACACTTTTCACAAAATTCAAATAAATGAAATAAATAAATAGAATTAAACAAATCGGGGCGTTACATAGATTACAGGGATCTCAACAAAGCTAGTCCCAAGGACGACTTTCCCCTACCGCGCATCGATACTCTTGTAGATAATACAGCCAGGTTTGCAGTGTTCTCTTTCACGGACGGTTTCTCCGGTTACATCAAATTAGAATGGACCCAGCTGACATGGATAAAACTACATTTATCACCCCGTGAGGAACCTACTGTTACAAAGTTATGCCCTTTGGTTTGAAGAACGCAGGGGCAACCTACCGGAGAGCTATGGTGACTTTATTCCATGATATGATCCACAAGGAAATTGAAGTATACGTGGATGACATGATTGCTAAATCCCGAAGCGAGGAGGAGCATTTGGACCATCTCCTAAAGTTGTTTAAGAGACTCCGGAAGTATCAGTTAAAGTTGAATCCGGCCAAATGTACTTTTGGTGTCAGGTCAGGGAAGTTGCTTGGTTTCATCGTCAGCCAAAAAGGAATTGAAGTAGATCCTGACAAAGTACGAGCTATTCAAGAAATGCCAGTTCCACAAACTGAATCAAAAGTGAGAGGATTTCCTGGTCTTTTAAACTATATATCCATATTCATTTCCAATATGACTCCAATTTGTGAACCGATCTTCAAACTGCTTCGAAAAGACCAGACTGTAGAGTGGAATGATGATTGCCAACAAGCTTTTGAAAAGCTCAAGAGTTATTTGCAAGAACCATCTATTCTGATTCCTCTTGTTCCTGGAAGGCCTCTCATTATGTACATGACTGTTCTAAAGGGATCCATGGGTTGTGTATTGGGCCAACATGATAAAACTGGTCGCAAAGAGCATGCCATTTATTACCTGAGTAAGAAGTTCGTTGATAGTGAAAGTCATTATTCAATGCTTGAGAAAACCTGTTGTGCCTTAGCATGGGCCGCCAAACGTTTGAGGCAGTATTTGATATGTCACACTACTTTTTTGATCTCGAAGATGGATCCAATAAAGTATATCTTTGAGAAACCTGCTCAAACAGGAAGACTTGCCCGTTGGCATATGCTATTATCAGAATATGATATCCAGTATGTACCTTAGAAGGCTATCAAAGGAAGTGTATTATCAAAATACCTTGCAGATCAGCCTATTGAAAATTTCGAACCGCTCAAGTTTGATTTCCCGGATGAAGACATTATGGTAGTAAAAGATTGTGAAGAGCTTGGTCCCAATGAAGGTCCTGAGCCTGGTTATAGATGGAAGATGATGTTTGATGGTTCTTCCAATTTCAAAGGACATGGTGTAGGTGTTGTATTGATAAACCCCGATGGTGGTTATACTCCTTTCACAGCAAGGTTGGACTTTGGATGCACAAACAACATTGCTGAGTACGAAGCGTGTATTTTGGGTCTAGAGGCTGCAATTGACCTTGGAATCAATGTTCTTGAAGTTATGGGTGATTCTGCTTTGGTCATTTACCAAGTCAAGGGTGAATGGGAAACCAAGGATGAAAAACTCATTCCATATCGTGCTTAAATTATGGAATTGATAAAGTGTTTTGATGAGATCACTTTTCATCATGTGCCTCGTACTGAAAATCACATAGCTGATTCCCTAGCTATGTTAGCTTCAATGTGGCAAGTCAGGTTTCACAATGAAGCGCCTCTCATCAGTATAGAGCGCAAGACCGAGCCCGCTTACTGCCAGTCAGTTGAAGAAGAGACAGATGGGAAACCTTGGTTTCATAACATCAAGAATTATCTGAAGACCCAGGAATACCCTGCCAATGCCTCCAATCTGGATAAGAAAACTTTGCGAAGATTGTCATCCAAGTTCTTTCTCAGTAACAACGTGCTTTACAAGAGGAATCATGACATGGTCCTGCTAAGATGTGTTGATAGACGAGAGGAAGATCTATTGATTCACGACATTCACGAAGGAGCTTTTGGCACTCACGCCAACGGATATGCCATGGTTAAGAAAATTTTGAGGGCTGGATATTATTGGTTAACTATGGAAGCTGATTGCATCCAATACGCCAGGAAATGTCAAAAGTGCCAGATCTACGCTGATAAAATGCATGTTCCTCCTACTTTGTTGAATATGTTGTCATCCCCTTGGCCTTTCTCTATGTGGGGAATTGATATGATTGGAGCTATTGAGCCGAAAGCTTCTAATGGCCATCGTTTCATTTTAGTGGCCATTGATTATTTCACCAAATAGGTTGAAGCTGCTTCTTTTACTAATGTGACCAGCCAAGTAGTTGCCCGTTTTATCAAGAATAATATCATTTATCGCTATGGAATTCCCAACAAGATCATCACTGACAATTGAACAAATCTGAACAACAAAACGATGAAGGAGTTATGCGACAATTTTAAGACTGAGCATCATAATTCCTCACCTTACCGTCCCAAGATGAATGGAGTTGTCGAAGCTGCTAATAAAAACATCAAGAAGATCTTGCAGAAAATGGTCAAAACTTATAAAGATTGGCACGAGATGTTACCATTTGCCTTGCACGGATACAGAACTTCGGTTCGAACCTCAACAGGGGCAACCCCTTTTTCCCTTGTATATGGAATAGATGCGGTCCTTCCCATTGAAGTGGAAATACCATCTTTGAGAATCCTAATAGAAACTAAGCTTGACGAAGCTGAATGGGTTAGAGAGAGATATGACCAACTGAACCTCATTGAAGAGAAGCGACTGACTGTTATGTGTCATGGTCATCTGTATCAGAAAAGAGTGAAGAGGGCATTTGACAAGAAGGTACGTGTCCGGGAGTTTCGAAAAGGAGAGCTTGTACTCAAGAGGATTCTGCCATCTCAAAGGGATGCTCGTGGAAAGTGGGCGCCTAACTACGAGGGCCTATTTGTCGTAAAGACTGTATTTTCGGGAGGTTCTTTATTCCTCACAACAATGGATGGTGAACAGCTCACACACCCTGTAAATACTGACTCAGGACGAAAGTATTACGCCTGAGAATCTAGACCCTTTTGTCTGTATCAGCATAGAATTCTAGAATTTTAGTCATTAGGGAGTGGGCCATTGAATATGATGTAATCCTTTCCTTTTGCCATTTTTCAATTGTAATGATCCATGGAACTTCGCTATTGGCAAGTTACCATTTTAATGAAATCAGTTTTTGAGCCATTTCTTTGTTTGATACTTATCATTACTCTGATATTTTTATTGTTATGCAAAATTTCACTTATTTATTAATAATGGTTTTAAAAGCGGAATGTTTTGAAACTTTGAGCTCTAAAAGAAGATTGGCAATATCTCCCTGATTTAAACGCTTTAACAATGGCTAACCATTAAGGATGTCTCACTAGTTCCTACACAATATGTTTGTTGAGAAGTTGTTTCCCCAGTATATTGAGGGTGTTCTCGCATTGGCTTTAAGACTGACTACCTGCTCAGATTTCAGTGCGACTTCTTGTGGTGGACACGGTGTTTTCTTTTTTGCTGTTCTCGGCTTGTTGTCTCCTGTTGGAGTCGTTTCTTGCATATCATCTAGCATTCGCATCATACCCTAGCATTGAGCATTTTTGCATTTGGGCATTTCGTTTATGTGGCTTTTGTTTTTTGTTTCTTTTTTCTCTTTGTGGGTCTTTGGTTCTTTGTCTTTGTTTTGCTTGTGTCTGGTTTCTTCGCCTTTGTGTGCCAGATTTTGACCCTTTGTGCAGTATTCCCCAGGAAGTTTAACCTGCAACCATCTTATTACCTATATCACCCCATTTGGAAACTTAAAAGTCCAGTTACCGCTGGCACTGTTTATTTCAGGTTATCGTGAACCTGTATTTGTGGTTATTGTGAACCATTTGTTTGAAATCAGGTTATCGTGAACCTGTATTTCTGGTTATCGTGAACCATTTGTTTGAAATCAGGTTATCGTGAACCTGTATTTCTGGTTATCGTGAACCATTTGCTTTATATCAGGTTATCGTGAACCTGTATTTCTGGTTATCGTGAACCTCAACCTCTGGTTATCGTGAACCAGTTATTTGTTTCTGGTTATCGTGAACCAGCCTCTTATTTTGGGTTATCGTGAACCTTAACCTCCGGTTATCGTGAACCAGTTGTTCATTTTCGATTATCGTGAACCAGTTTGTTCATTTTCGGTTATCGTGAACCATTTGCTTATATCAGGTTATCGTGAACCTCAACCTCTAGTTATCGTGAACCAGTTGTTCATTTTCAGTTATCGTGAACCATTTGTTCATTATCAGGTTATTGTGAACCTGTATTGCTCAAACTCAGGTCAAATATGAACCTAAACCAAATTCCAAGTCCAGCTCATACTGGTTTTCTTCATAAAGCAATTATTTGTTATCTCAACTAACTCTTTTGAGTACCAGAGTCTATTCTTGGCTTATTACCTTGGTCCCATTTAAACTCTAGGTATTTTATCTGGCGTGCAGAGCTCGTCTCTGTCTTTTCTGGATTTTCTTGAAGATCCCGTTCGAACTCTTCAGCATAAGAAATCCCCAGAAAATCTTTTCTTCGGGTGTCTATCCCTTTATTTCAAACTGATCTCCAGTGGTGATCATGTCTTCTTTCTGGTTTCATGCCCAGTAAAATTGTGTCTTTTTCCCCAGTGTCGTCCGGTCATGTTTGAACCTGTCGTCCATCTCCCTGGATCCTTCCCCAATGGAGATTACCCTTTTGTTTTCTATCCCCGGTGTTGCCTCAGGGTCTCCCCAGTGATTCTCTTTTGTTGGTTAGCCTGTATCCCCAAGGAGTCTTCCTTGTGGTTACTAACCTTTTTGCTTCCCCAGTGAAGCTTTTCTGTGTTTGGTAGCTCTTTGTTCTTTGGTGTCCTGTTTTGTCTGCATTTTTGCATCTTTCATGGCATCATATCATCATATTAGTAGCATTGCATGTCTTTGTATCTAAGGGCAAAATTTTCGGTTTGCTATATTTAAATACCTGTCACCTTGATTCCATGAGGATTTTCATTTCTCATGTCATCCAGTGAAGATATTTAAATAGGGGCAACTGTTGTACCCCAAATTTTACCCTTAGATCCATTGATCTCTTGCATTTCATATTAGGTCAATCATGCTGCATAGCTAACCCTTTTATCAGGTTTTGTTTGTGTTTGTTTCATTTTTATCAGGTGTTATCTTAAGGAAATTCAAGAAGTGATTAATCAAGATTTTGGATGGAGCATTGAATCAAGCAAGTCTCTAAGAGATTGTCTCCATAACCCTAACCATGATCCTCTCTATAACCAAGATTTCTACCCTCAATTGCCACCTTTAATGCCAAACCTATTTCATTAGCCATCTATTAACCAATTTTATCCAATTTCTCAATGTTAATTCATTAGTCATCTTTTAACCAATTTTGCCAAATTCACCTATTATTCATCTTTTATTCATTTCCTAATCATTTTCTTTTATAACAAGAGAAAAGAAACCAATTCCAATATTTATTCATAAGCCCACCTTCAATGAGCCCATCGTGACAAAAAATGCTACAAAATATGGAATTGATTGCATCAGCCAAGAACCAATAAAAAATGAACATTGTGCTTTGACTTTTCAAACTTTGCACATCAACCAACGAGAGGACGGCATGTGGCATACAAAGAAACAAAATCAACCAAGTTTGCTCTTCTTCCTCGTTCATGCTTGCGAAATTCAGAATGGAAGAGAGAAATTCAAACACAATTGAATCTATTCATTCAAAAATCGTTTCAACCTCAATCCTTTGGCGCAATTTCTCAATTTGAATTCTCCAAGAACATTGCCCTTTTAAGCTCTCAAAGGTTTGGCTCATTAAAAGTGGTTCAGAGGAGTTGCCCGATTCAACATACAACCTGCCCTCACCTGCAGATCCTTCACGCCATCCCCAACCTTTGCCTCATTTAATACCCCTCCATATGATAAGAATAAGGAGCTCTGAAGTAATATACAAAGTGGTGAAATGGACTCTGCAATTCTGAATTTTCTTGTGCAGCAAAGCAGCGTAACTGTCTCCAAGATATGGACCATATTTGAATTTCAAAGAGAGACGTTGTAACCCTAATTTCTACACATCAACACACCAAGAACTCTCAAAAAACACTCAAAAATCCTCTGAAGTTCCATAAGTTTCGAGCAAGCAATTTGAAAGGTGTTCTTGGAGTGCTTTGGAAGGAAAGCAATTAGTATACTTGAAGACAGTGGACATTACTCCACTTGGTATCGTTTTCTGTCCCTCTTGTTAAACATGCTCATTTAATGCCATTATGTCATATGCATCTTGCTATTATTCTACATGTGTATCTTGCTAATACATGCCTCAGTATGTTGTTTATATGCTCTTGGTTTGTTTTCATAAAATAAGATGTTGTTCTTCATTGATATGATACACATGTACGCTTTTCGTGATAAGTTACAATGTCTATGATTTTGTTCATTGAGTGGCTGCAATTGTAAATTCTCATTGTGGTATTATATTGTCAAGGTTGGATGTTTGATTTTGTTAAACTACTTGGACATCATATGTGCTTAAATGTGATTTTGAGGACTCATGAATCTTAGTTTCTTTATATAGTTTTGTTATGCTCCTAAGTCTTGGGGTGTTTGAACCTATCTATCTTTGTTGTTGGCTCAATGATTGATTGGTGTTGTTAAGTTTGCTTTTGTTAAAGCAGCACTGATTTTTCTGTCACCATCATATGTGTTTACTTTGTGCTCTCAAGTTTTGGTTTTGAACTTAGTCATTGTGGATGTTTGCTGTTTTAAAGTTGATAGTTTTGTTCATATCTGTATGCACCACTGTCTTTGTCATGGTTGATGATTGATCATACGTTTGAGGTTGGATTGTATGAAGGGTTGACATATGCAAGCCACTGACTTGTGTTACATCTTTTTGGAATGATTTTGTTTTAATATATGTTTAAAGCTTATGGATGTTGAATTTGGAATGTGTTGCCTTGAGTTGTTCCTATCATATGCCTCAATGTTCTATGACTTGTCATATTATGCTATACATGTAAAACCATTCTATTGAAACTGTTAATCTCAGAAGCCATGTCTTTGTGATATCATGATTTTGTCCTCTATGTTAACACTGTGTTCATGATGTGTATGCTAGCCTTGTTGTGTTTAACATGTCTCCTAAGTTATGCCTTTGTGATATCATGATTTTATACATATATGTTTGATTGTATGTGCCTGCTTGATGTTACCCAAGTTGGTTCTATAATGTCACATGCTACTGCCTATTTTTAAGTGTTACCACTTGAATGAATTTGGTTAGGCTTAAATAATGTTTTCGTCCCTGTAAGTTGGCGAGTTTTTGGTTTTCGTCCCTGTATTTTTTTTCGGTTTTAGTCCCTATATCTTACTTTTTGTTGGTGTTTAGTCCCTACAGAGGTTTTCTGCGGATTTTCCTGCTGATTTTCCTACAGATTTTCCTGCGGATTTTGGTTTTTAGGAAAATCCGCAGGAAAATCCATAAGTACCTACGGATTTTCCTGCGGATTTTGGCTTTAGGGACTAAACACCAACAAAAAGTAAGATATAGGGACTAAAACCGAAAAAAAAGATACAGGCACGAAAACTAAAAACTCGCCAACTTACAGGGACGAAAACATTATTTAAGCCATTTGGTTATTACATTGTCTTGTAACATGTCCTATCCTTGCATACATGCGCTTGCTCTTGACCATCATGATGTTTGTTTACTTGTCACTATGCTTGTACCACTTGGGTGAGTGTATGACTTTCTGCTTATAATTCAGTTTGCTAGCTATTTTTGACTTGGAATGTCACTATCATGTTGATATGTGCCTCATAATGTACTAAATGCTATGAACCTAAATAACCTGCCTTGACCTTATATGTGTTTGGTCTGACTTTAATCTATCTTGATGCTTGAATTATCACTGTGCCCTCAACAACCATGACTGTTTATTTTTGCCTATATTTTGCTTTGATAAATGGTTGAGTTGTATGGACTACCATCATGTGTTTTGCTTACTATTTTTGTGAAACTGTCTGCTGCCTTGCTTGTTAACCTATGAACCTCAGCCTCTTGAATCTTGTTGTCTTGTTGGTTGTTATGAGCTCATTACTTGGTGGAATGTAATTGCTTTGGTACCATGTTGTTTTCTACTGCTTGTGTTGTTGATGTTGTTATCATTCTACTTAGCCTTTGCTTTAATCATAGAAATTGATCCAATCTGTCATTGTTTTACTACTCATTATGACATGTTTTGAGTTGCTATTTGAACTTTGGAAGATATCTTTGGAACTGACTTATCACCATGCCCTAACCTATCTCATGTTTGCTTATATTTTTAACTCGTGACTTTGCCAATCATTTGATTTTAGTATCAAAACATCTTTGCTACTCTTCACTAAACATGTTAATTCTTGAAGATGTTTTTGATATACATGAAACTAACCTCATTGCTATGCTGGTCTGTATCTATATGTTGTCTTTTAATTGCATCCCAAGGTGTTTCCATTTCATTAAAACTCCCTTAAACATGTTGTATGATTGCTGCTAGGGTTGTGTGTTAATTTGCTAGCTTACGTTGCTTTTGTACTAATTTGTTTGTCAACATTTAGCTTATGTTCAAAACCATGCCATACTATTTTGGGATTTCATGATATGCATGTGCGTTTATTAGTTGTGTTCAAGACATGTCCTTGTGATTTTCAAATGAGTATGTTGTATGCTTACTGATCATTACTTGCTATGGTTGCGTATAGTTTCTTATCTTATGTTTTCAAATGTGATTGTTTTGATGTCCAATTTATATGGTTCAACCCTTATGTGGTAGTTAGTGTGTAGCAATTCTTGGTTTTGCATTGACAATCATGTTTCTGCTTCATTTTACCTGACCATGTCTGATTTAGAATGGCTTAGCCTATATGCTTCCCTTTTGTGAGCAGTTGGTGTGATAGTTTGGTTTGTGATTAATTTGAAATGTGCTATTTGCTTGCCATGCTGTTATAGCCTTCATGTGTGTTTATTACATTCAAGTCGCATCCTTGTATGGTTTCTAATTGAGCATTGTATGCTTGATGTATTGTTGCTGCCATGACTGTGAGAGTTTGCCACTTTACACATACAACTGTTTTTACTCTATAACCAATATGCATGATGAAAGTGTTTGTGTGATATTCCATGTGTGTGTCTGTTTATAGCATTCAAGTTGCTACATGTTTCCCTTTCGAAATGTGTGGGTATATGGCTGCTTTGGTAGTGTGAAATTATTGCTTAAACATCCAATTGTTCTTACTTTGTGGTCTTATAGGGTAAACATTTGCTTGATATGTAATGTGTGTGGGTTTCATGATTTTAAGTTAGGATATTTACTTCTGTTTCGCTTGGTTTAACATTGGTTACTGATGTTTGGTTCATGGCGTAATAGTTTTCATGAGCAGTTGGTGTCATGTTGGTTTGTGTGTTTTATTTGGGTTATGCGCACATGATTGACTTATATGTTTATTGAGTTAGATTTGTTACCGGATGTAACAGCCACCCCAGTGGCAAGCACACACTATCACACGCCTTACCACCCTCAGGACTGGGGTTCGAATCCCCCTCGCCCCAGTCCTTTATGAAATTCTGGTATCAGACGTGTGATGTTAAGGTGTGATGTCACAACAACACACTCTGCATAATGGACAACAATAACAGTAAAATAACACCAAGAATTGTTGACCCAGTTCGGTTACAACCAACCTACACTGGGGGCTACCAAGCCAAGGATGGAATTCACTACTTGTAGATATAATTTACAGACTCAACGACCCGTTGACAATCTACTAAACTTATACTCTACTAATGACTTCCTACCTAAGAAACCACTTAGGTATGAGAACACCACTCAATCCCTTACAAACACTCAAAGAACCCACTTTGAGTACCCTTGATCTTACTTCACAGCTTCTATCAATTCAAACAACTCTCTTTGCTTCACAGCTTTAGAGAGGACATATCACCAATTCACCCTTAAATGGTTTACTCACGATTTGTACAAATATCTAAGACACTCAGCCTCTGCTCTTGATCTTCAATCTGTACTTTTTCCTTTGGTCTTGTGCGCTTTATATAGCTCCTGATCTGGGCTTGGACTTGTCACAATATTTGATCAGATTTGTTAATTAAAACTGAATCTTCAAAACAGATTTTATCCCCAAAATCTTTTTAAATCTTCAACCTTTTAATTCTCCAACAGACCTGCAATCAAATCTTCCATGTAACAGAAAATATCTATCCCAAGATATTCTCATCCAATGAGTCAACCACTCTCCACAATTCCAGCTAATACGCGTGCCCTAATAACATGTCCTGCTGTTATTAATTATGCAGGTCTGATGTTACAACATCACCTGTGTGACATCAGACATCCAACTTTAGCACTTAACTACTTAACACAGCCCAGTGTTAAGACTTCAATGTTACAACATCAGCACTTTGACATCAACATTGAATAACCTTTGTTTTACCAAAATTCCAGCCAATCCAGGAACTAACAGTCTCCCCCTTTGGCTAATTTTGGCTAAAACAACCTCTGCAATCAACTTCTGCACTCTGCACCTTCAGAGATTTCAGCAGCGGAATAATCTTCAGAAATTTGAAACTCATTAGCAGCAGTTTGACACTTTGCATAGTCTTCATCACTTGATCTGCTGCAGCACCATCTTCATTATTGACAACAGCCAATTGGTGCTCCTCCTTGAAAACATGAACCAGCATCACAGATGTTCAGTAGCTCATAATGTGCAGCAATTTACTCCCCCTAGATGTCTGCTTGGCTGCACTCTTCACATGTCATGATATCTTCAAAACTCCCCCTCAATAACTGCATTACCACTTTTCAACTAAACACCTCCTTAATCTCTGCATCACATCAGCAACATATGGCAATAATCCTCTTGACTATCTTGGCTATGTTCTCCCCCTTTTTAGCCATAATTAGGCAAACTTCAGTTAGAAGCCCTATTAACTATAGTCAGTATACCCTAGCTCTCATTGTTAGCCTCTCAGTTAGTAAACAGGCGAAACAAATCATAGAAGGAAACTAAAAGCATAAACAATGCATAAACCAGCACAATATTCAAATTACAAATCCAAGCACTTTAAGTGCTAAAACAAATACAGAAAATAAAGCTGACCCTACTAAAATAGAAGGAAATCATTAAAAACTTGAATCTTCTGAGCTGAGATCATCATTATCGTCTTTATCAATAGCATCCTTCCTTGTGTTGACAGCTTCACTTTCCTTTGTTGCCAATCTCAGAGCCATGACAAGTCTCTCAAATTTTTGTTTCCTTTCAGTGCTAACTCTTATGACTTCATCTAACTCCTTGCAAGCCTCCTCTAGTTCTGTAATCAATCCAGTCTTGGCTGATGACTGTTGTGATGTTGAGGCAGATGTCTTGACACTGTAAGGTACATGTTTCACCTTGTGATGGAGTGACAAGGCAGGCTTCCTTTTACAAGCAACATCTGAATGCTGTAGAATTCCAGGATGTTGAGACAAGACAATCCCACAAATGAGAGAGGGAAAAGCAATGGGCATCTTTACAGCATTTGTAGCAGCATGCTTAATAGTATGATCATAGATGTAGGAGCCATAGTTAATTCTTTGCTTTGTCCCAACTGCATAAATTATCTTCCCCAATTCGACAGAAATTGTGGTCTTGTGACTAGTAGGAACCCAGTTGGCAATACCTATTCTGTGCAGAAAAGCATATTTGACACTCAACAAACTGGCTAACATCTTTCCTTCTACCGGCCAAACTTCTACCTGCCCATCAGTGATTTCTTTGCATATATCATTGTTAGAAGCTTCTAATTCCCCATAATCTTCCTCATTTCTTCCTAAGTAGGCATTGATCATCTTTGGAGAAAACCAGACACACTTACCCCTAATGGTAACTCTTCTGAAAGTGCGGCTCTTGCTGTCATTTATCGATTCAGGTATATTAACTATGAATTCCCTGACCAGTCTATCATAGCAGTTAGTCAACCCTGACACAGTCCTTATGAGACCAGCAAGCTTAATTAGGTCTATGATTTTAGTAGACTCTAAGTCTTTTGCTACTACCTCTCTTTCCAGAGCTATCTTTCTTAGGCTCACACAACTCCACAAGGATGCACTTCTGGCACTGTGAGATGAGATGGTATCAGGCACCTGATTTGTAGCAGGGTTGATGTCGTGAGCATCACTCTCAGAATCTGCCTCTTCCCTGATTCTCCTCTTCTTGCCAGACCTGGCACCTTTGTTCCCTGACTTGGGACAGTCTGTAGATGAAGTCCTTTTCTTATCCTTCCTTCTTCCAATTCTATCATCCTCAATCTCTATAACCTCAACCTGCTCCTTCCCTTTACCCCTGTGGCTTTCATTCCTAGGGGATGATGTTCTGACATCAAGACTGACATCAGTGTCATCAGGATCTTCACCTTCAGCTTCTTGACTAAGGGCCTGGCTTTGAAGATTTTTGTCCTCTCCTTGAGAGTCGACTTGTTCAGCAGGCATTTGCCTTAGAGGGACGGAAATCCCTTTCACCCATATCCCCTTCTCAAGGATTTTGGTGGCAAGCTGTTCCAAATGCTCGTCTACATCAAACTTCTCCTCAACAGCTTGAGAGGATGATGACCTAGCTTCAGGTTTATTCACCGTTGTCGAGGGTTTAGGGTTACCTGACTCGGGAAGAGCACTAGAAATGAGTTCTTCGGAAGAAACCCCAGTTCGTACCTGCTCAGAGTTCTTGGAAGGGACAGACATCGTTCCTTTGTGACAGACTAGGTTTGGAGAAGAACCTTCTATTCTATTGAGATTTGAGGAGATGAAACATTGCGATGAGAATGCTTTGGTAAGTCTTGATGTAGTATCAATATAGTAAGGCGCCTGATTTTGAATACTCTTTAAAGACCAATTACTAATTTTCTCCCTCCATAAAGACTTTCCTTTTAGAACATTCACATCTGAACTTGTTAACTCTGAGTGACCTTTTACCATCCTGATGCCATAGTCTGATGTTATAACATCAACTAGAACATCACTAGTTGAATCTCCTCCAAGAGAAATCCACTGATAGCAATTGTCTTTGGTTCTGGTACCCTTCATAACAACCTGATTATGCTCATCAGAAACCACACAATCATCCTTGGTGTAGTTTACCTTGTAACCTTCATCACACAACTGGCTTATGCTGATCAAATTTACACTTAAGCCACTGACAAACAGAACATTGTCAAGTTCAGGTCTATCATCACCTTGCACTTTCCCAACTCCTGCAACAACACCTCTTTCTCCATTGCCAAATATGACCTCATGAGAGGGGCAAGCTCTAAGATCCTCAAACATGGATCTACATCCAGACATGTGCTTGGAACACCCACTATCAAAATACCATGTTCCTTCTTTAGCTTCTTTGTCATCCAAGTGAGCCAATAAGCACTTCACCTTCTCCTTAGGTACCCATTGTTTAACAACTTTGGGCCTGTGCTCTCTCCATCTTTTTTGAGGTTGAGGGTATCCATGCAGCTTGTAGCAAGAATACTGCATATGTCCAAACCTCCCACAGTAATAGCATCTCACCCTTTCATCTCTGAATCTTCTGCCATGATGAGATTGCTTATGCTTCCATTCATGATGTGGTCTCCTCCTACCATAACTGCCCTACCATCTATTCTGTTGATATCTTCTCCCATAAGACGGCTGAGAATGCTGTTTCCTGGATTGTCTCCCATGATGGTGTGGCTTTCTTCTCCCATATACATAAGGAACAACATTGGTGTATCCATAACCATAACCATGCCAGTTGTCCTGATGTTGAGACATCTGATGAGACATGTGCTGTTTGAACCGAGCAGCTTGCATGCTCTCATGGTATTGTGGGGACATATATTGGCTAGCTCCCTGTGGCTGCTTTCTCTTCTGATAGGGACCAGTCTTCTTCTCAATCTTCTTAGGTTGTGAAACATCAGCTTTCTTAGGGGTAGGATCCTGCTTCTTTGGCTGATGTTGAGATGAAAGTTGTGACACTTCCTTCTTCGAACCTGAAGTGCTTCCTTCTGAAGTTCCCTGGTCCTCAGCCACATAACCTATCCCAGTTTTATCTCCAACAGCTTTTTCTGACTGAAGTATCTTGTCAAGTGTGTATGTACCACAGCTCAGCATCCTAACAGACTTGGTCATTTGATCAAGATGAGCTCTAACAAGCACCACTTCATTTTCAAGATCAGTCTTTTCATTCTCTAGCTGAGCAATCTGTTGCTTGTGGCACTTGTTTTCTTGATAAATCTCAACACTCTTTAAACACAGCTCTTGATAGGTGGATACCAACTCCTCATAAGTTACTTCTCCATCACTAGAATCATCATCAGAAACCATAACTTCTGTTAAAGCTCTCACATGCTTTGCTGACTCGCCTTCACTTTCACTATCAGAGTCAGACCAGGAAACTGTCATGCCCTTCTTCTGCTTTTTCAAGAAGGTGGGACACTCTTTCTTGACATGTCTATACCCTTCGCACTCAAATACTGCACTCCTTTATCTTGAGCAGTTTTCTCTTCATCCTTCTTGCTGGTGTCAGACGTCATGTTCTTGACATTAGGCCTGGAGTTATTATTCATTCTCTTGAATACTTTGGTGAACTGTCTTCCCAACATCACTATGGCCTGAGAAAGATCCTCCTGGGATTCAGATTTCTTCCCTTTTTCTTCTTCACCATTTGTCACCAGGGCTATACTCTTTGGCTTCTTTTCTGGTTCTTCCTCATTCAACCCAAGCTCAAAGGTTTGAAGAGATCCAATGAGCTTATCAACTCTCATCTTGCTGATATTTTGTGATTCTTCAATGGCAGTAACCTTCATCTTATACTTCTTAGGTAGGGACCTAAGGATCTTCCTCGCAAGCTTTTCATCTGACATCTTCTCTCCAAGAGCACTAGATGCATTGGCCAGCTCAAGAACACTCATGTGGAAATCATGAATAGTCTCATCTTCCTTCATCTTCAGGCTTTCAAATTTTGATGTTAAAATCTGAAGTCTTGACATCTTGACTCTAGATGTTCCTTCATGAGTAGCCTGCAAGATATCCCATGCTTCTTTAGCAACTTCACAGGTATTGATTAACCTGAAGATGTTCTTATCCACTCCATTGAAGATAGCATTCAGAGCTTTGGAATTTCCAAGGGCAAGCTCATCTTCCTCCTTGGTCCACTCTTCTTCAGGCTTTGGCTTAGAGGTGCCTTCTTTATCTTTGCCAGCATCATCCTTCTCACACATGACAGGAGCTTTCCATTATTTAATAACAGCCTTCCAAGCCCTACTGTCCAAGGATTTTAAGAAGGTGGTCATCCTTGGCTTCCAATAGTCATAATTGGATCCATCCAAAATAGAGGGTCTGTTGATGAATCCTCCAACTTCTTTGTCCATCTTTTCACCAGAAAGTAACTTCCCTAGATCTCACCCAGAGACAGACAGGATGCCTGCTCTGATACCAATTGAAATTCTGGTATCAGACGTGTGATGTTAAGGTGTGATGTCACAACAACATACTCTGCACAATGGACAGCAATAACAGTAAAATAACACCAAGAATTGTTGACCCAGTTCGGTTACAACCAACCTACTCTGGGGGCTACCAAGCCAGGGATGGAATTCACTACTTGTAGATATAATTTACAGACTCAACGACCCGTTGACAATCTCCTAAACTTATACTCTACTAATGACTTCCTACCTAAGAAACCACTTAGGTATGAGAACACCACTCAATCCCTTACAAACACTCAAAGAACCCACTTTGAGTACCCTTGATCTTACTTCACAGCTTCGATCAATTCAAACAACTCTCTTTGCTTCACAGCTTTAGAGAGGACAGATCACCAATTCACCCTTGAATGGTTTACTCACGATTTGTACAAATATCTAAGACACTCAGCCTCTGCTCTTGATCTTCAATCTGTACTTTTTCCTTTGGTCTTGTGCGCTTTATATAGCTCCTGAATTGGGCTTGGACTTGTCACAATATTTGATCAGATTTGTTAATTAAAACTGAATCTTCAAAACAGATTTTATCCCCAAAATCTTTTTAAATCTTTAACCTTTTAATTCTCCAACAGACCTGCAATCAAATCTCCCATGTAACAGAAAATATCTATCCCGAGATATTCTCATCCAATGAGTCAACCACTCTCCACAATTCCAGCTAATACGCGTGCCCTAATAACATGTCCTGCTGTTATTAATTATGCAGGTCTGATGTTACAACATCACCTGTGTGACATCAGACATCCAACTTCAGCACTTAACTATTTAACACAGCCCAGTGTTAAGACTTCAATGTTACAACATCAGCACTTTGACATCAACATTGAATAACCTTTGTTTTACCAAAATTCCAGCCAATCCAGGAACTAACACTTTAGTTTTTTTCTGATTTTTCGCTTCACTTCAAATATATATGTGTGTTTCCATTATATGTCAACATGCGCGCATTGGCCTGATGGTATGAGTTTTAGACTGCAAGCGAGAAGACCTGGGTTCAATCCCTAGGTGTACCACTTCCTTATTTTTATTACTTGTTGGTTTTATTTTATTTTTCAAGTTTATGCTTCATTTTCTAATTTCCATAACTTGCTTATTTTTCATCCTTTTTCTTCCCTTCTTTTTGCTATATTCTTCTAATTGAATTTACTTTTTGAATATAAAAGAAAATTGATAAAACTATTTAATCTTGAGACCTTTATTCATGATAAGATTAGAAATACTTATTAGGGTTTTATTGCACTTCCTTATTCATCTTGCCATGTTATTTCTATTCATCCTGTTTGATCATTGTCCAACATATGTGATTCTAACTTTGCATTTATATCATAACTCTCATTATCTTGTTCATGTCTATTTTACATCACCATATTTGAGTTATAACTTGTTATCTTTTAGTAATTTTACAACTATTATCTTCCCCCCATTCCAAAGGGAGACCTTCTTAAATTGACTCATGAAGTCACTAAACAACCACCCTACCTTATCCTTCTAGGTTTACCCTTATTTCTTGGCCTCATGAGAGCCAATGAAATCATAACTTAGAAATAGGTTAGAATTTCTGAACTCTATGTGATTCTGATCATCATGAGAACTCACCTTCCCCTATAACTTAGACTTAGAGAGTTCTCGTGAACTCTAAAATGAGCTCATACTCATTTCCCCTTGGAAATTTGGCCATAGCCAATGGTTCTTATCCTTCACCCTTAGATCGGTGAACTATGGATACTCTGATTCCACTCCCGTAAGGATACGTAGGCGCAAAGTGCGATGCTTTGTCGAGTATACTTAGATATTAACCCCTAGGGTTTCAACCTTTAGCATAGCACCTTTAGCAAGCGAGTAAGATATAACAAGTTAAAACAAGAGGTTCTCGTAGAGTACTACGGATGTTTAGGATGCGAATACCTTCCCTAGGCGTAACCAACCCCCGAACCTTAGATCTCCCCCCTCTAGGTTTTTCTCGATCTTGAACCTTTCCTTTGGATAAATCAAAGTCGGTTGTGAATTCAAAGAAATGCGAGGCAAGTTAATTAATAGCTTGTTATCTGATTCTCACCGCAACAATAATATATATAGCCTTGGACTCTCTCTTCATTTACAAAACTAAGCGATGTGAGACTTCTTTAACATGTATATTTTTAACCAACCCCAACACTTTCTTTCTATCCATGAATCTTATGTCTTAATTGACTCGCTGGGATGCATTGGCATTCAAGAGACTTCCTTTCTCTCTTCCTATGAATCTTATGTTTTAATTGACTCGCTAGTTGACATTGAGTAATGCTTACAATTGTTTTTTGTATTCATGTACCTCGCTTGAAGCTGTTTGTTTCAGATTTATGAATTTTGAGGATAATAAAGGTCCCATAATATATTAACTAAAGGAAAATTTGGCATAGTCAATTTCTCTAGTTGTAAGAAGAATTTGGGAGTTCTTCTAACTACATTTTTTTAATACTCAAATTCATTAATAAGGTCTAAATAGAGACCAAAATACAATTGAAAGTCCCTGCAATTCTGCAGAACCACCATGAATTCCAAAATGCATAAAACAGCAGAAAAAATTAAGTTTCAATGCAGAAACTCAGACAAACACCAGCCAAGAATAACAACCTTCCTAATTCTAGTTGTCTGTTATCTATTTAATATTGACAACTGCAATACTAAAAAATGGAACCTCAACTCTCCCCCCACCAATTTAAATTGATTATCTATAAAGATTCAAGGGCATTTTATGTCACTCATAAAAGCTGCCTGCGTATTCCTTCTTATTATTCAGCTTTTTCCATCTCCAAGAATACATCATAATCTCCTGACATATTGTCTTTGAATTAGCCACAGAATCATTAAAAAGAACTTGGTTTCTTGTCCTCCATATGCACCAGCATGATACCAACCAAATATTTGATGAAATTGTTCCTAACTCAGCAGTTTTGGCCCAGCCTAGAAACATTTCTAAGCAGTTGAATCCTCCTGGCAGTTTGACTCCCAACCACATCTCAATTTCCCTCCACACAAGTTTGATTTTATCACAACCTAGAAAGATATGAGTTATATCTTCTATCTCCTTAAAATAAAAAACACAAGACATTTGGTGAGGATCACTAATAATGCCTCTTTTAAAAAGGTTTCCCCGAGTAGGCAATCTGTTAAGCAAAAGTCTCCAACCAAAAATCAAGACCTTTAGAGGAATCTTAATCTTCCACATGTAATCTAAGGCTTCCTTCAAGTTATTTCCCAAGTTTTCCTCTTCCCTACTTTGAATCCAATTCTTGTAACAGTCTTTAACACTAAAGTTGTTGTCGATTCTCCTTGGCCACAAAACCTCATCTTCAATTTGTGAGTCAAGCATGACGTCTTCAATAATTTGCTGCATTTTCGTAACAGATTCACCATCTACATCTGTCAAAATGACATTCTGTCCTATGATATCCCAATTCCAAGAGTCATCAATCCAATGACCATAATCCTTGATTAGAATGTTCTGATTTGGTGAAGAGTTATATAAGGTTGGGAATTGGATTTTAAGAGCATTTCCACCAGTCTATCTAGAGTGCCAGAAAGAAGTGTTGCATCCATTACCCACTTTCCATATTAACTGATTGAAGATACCCTTGTCATTCTTAGGCTTAGCAAGATCAACAAAGTCTTTCCACCATCTTGACCACTAACTTGAAATTTTCTCTGGTTGTTTTAGGAAGAGACTGTGAAAATCAGCACCATACCTAGCCTTTATGATACCCTTCCATAATGCATCTGGTTCATGAGTTATTCTCCAAAGCCACTTGGCCACTAATGCCCTGTTGAAAATGGACATGTCTTTAATTCCTAAGCCTCTTTGTTTTCTTGAATTGTAAATTAGAAACCATTTCACCCAAGCAATACTTTTCTTCTCCCCATCATCTGCCCATAAGAATCTCCTCTGAATGGCTTTGATTTCCATTAGCACTTTGACTGGAGCAAAATCGAAAGCTAGATAATGTATTGGTAAATTAGTTAGAACATAATTGATCAACATGACACGCCCTCCAATGGATAACATCCTACCCCTCCATGAAGCCAAACGAGTTTTGATTGATGAGATGACAGGTTTCCAAAATTCAGTTGATTTATGTCTTCCCCCTACTGACAGTCCTAGGAATTTGTAAGGGAACTGTCCCACTTTGCAAGTCAAGAATAAAGAAGCTGCTTCAATCAGATTGTCCTCTAATCCAAATCCCATAATCTTACTTTTACTGTAATTTACCTTCAAGCCAGAGAATGTCGCTAAGCCTCTTACGACAGATTTTATTTCCCAAATATAGGTCCATGATTCATCACACAAGATCAGGGTATCATCAGCAAATTGTAGTAGAAAAATACTTGTGTCACCTTCAATATTCAAACCTCTCAACAAACCATATTTTTCAGTTTTCTTGAAAAGAAGAGCCATACATTCTGTGATCAACACAAAGAGGAAAGGAGATAGAGGGTCACCTTGTTTAAGGCCCCTATTGATCTTAAAATCCTTAGAAGAACTTCCATTCACAAAAACAGAACCATAGCTATTAGAAATTAATCCCCTAATCCAGTCTTGCCATTTAGAACTGAAATGCATAGCTTCAAGCACCTTAAAGAGGAAACTCCAACTTACACAATCATAAGCTTGGGCAAAATCTTCCTTGAACATAAAACCTTTTTTCTTTTTCTTTTTGACATATTCAAGAACTTCATTTGCCACTAGAACACCATCAAGTAATTGTCTTCCTGGAACAAAAGCAGTTTGAGAAGGAGACACCAGTTTCCCGATAACACTTCTTAATCTTGCTGCAAGAATCTTAGAAACAATTTTGTGTAAACAACCTATTAATGCTACAGGTCTGAATTCCTTCAAACTTTGAGGGTTGTCAGTCTTTGGAATAAGAACAAAAAAAGCTGAACAAAAAGTTTTTGAGAGAGTGGCCTTCTCATGGAATTCTGTTATACAGTTGATAAAATCTTCCCCCACAATCTCCCAAGTTTTCCTTATGAAATTCATATTGAAGCCATCAGGGCCAGGGCTTCTATCCCCATCATAAGACTTAATAGCTTCTAAAATATCCTCAGGTGAAAAAGGTTCAGTTAACATTGCATTATCTACCTCAGAAAGCTTTTCCATTGAGCTTAGATCCATATCAAAACTTTCAGATAATTTGTTCTTGTATTTCTCTGCAAAATGATCATGAATGACTTGTTTAATTTTCTCCACCTTTTCTTCTTCATTCAGGCCTATATTCAAAGCTGATATTGAGTTAATCCTTCTCCTATTGCTAATACTAGAGTGAAAAAACTTTGAGTTATTATCTCCCTCCACTAACCACCTTGATCTTGCCTTCTGATGCAGTAAACTCTCCTTCAGATGTAACTTGTTCCACATTACCTCCATTGCTTCACTTCTAGATTTCAAAAATGTTCTCAGGGATGTCAACTTCAACCTCAACCATCTCCTCTTCCTTTTCATTGATTCTATTGATACTCTCCTTTATTTTAAGATCAATAAATCCAAAAACATTTATATTCTACCACCTTAGTCTAATTTTGAGGAACATTTCCCGCATCACCAGAAACTTGAGAACATTGCCCGCATCACCAGAAACTTGAACAGAATTCCAACTTTCTTTGACAAATGCAAGGAAATCGGGGTGATCAAACCAAGCATTGATAGTTTTGAAGGGCTTAGGTCCCCAATTCCTATCATTCAAGACCAGGGACACATTCCTATGGTCTGAAACATCTCTCACACCAACCTTCTGGCTTATAGCTTTCCATACACCACATAAATCCTCATTAATAAGAAACCTATCTAACCTACTTTTGCAAGAGCCATTAGAGTTAAACCAAGTAAACCTATTGTCCACAGCAGGAAGATTAATAAGTTCCATATCAGCAATGAACAATCCTAATTCCTCCATTTCAGATCGTTTGATGCTCCATCTACCTTTCCTCTCACCTTTAGATTTAATGGCATTGAAATCCCCCCTAATATCCAATCCCCTCTTGGAAAAGATTATTTCAATCTAATAAGATTCCTCCATAACCTCCTTTTATCAGCTAATATACATGAAGAATATATGTTTACAATATAGATAGCTTTATCCCTCCATATTCCATACACCCTCAGATAACCACTACCAGAGAAACTAAAAATAGAACAGAATGAGTTCTTATTCTAGATAGATATCATACCTCCAGATTGACCATTTGATTTAGTCGCAGACCAATCAAAGTCTCATCTTCCCCATATGCTTCTAATAAAACCTTCATCAACCTTTTGACACTTTGTTTCTTGTAATAGACAGAACTCTATGTTGTTCTTCTCAATCAATTGTTTGACTCTTCTTCTTTTAATTGAAGAGTTGCACCCTCGAATGTTGTAAGTTGTCATATTCATGGGACTCTTGTTGAAACCTCCTTCAAACTTTCCTTCCTAGTTCTATCCCTAGATTCCACCCCTCTTAATATTCCTTCCAGAGCTTCATCATCTTCTTCTCCTTCTATGCCTAATTCCTTCATAATTGTCCACACCTTACCAGGAACATCATCAGTTCTTCTCTTCATCCTCTCATTTCCATTTTCCACATCCAAGTCTGATATGGACTCACAACATAAAATAGATCCACCTGAATATCTGGATTCACTATCTCCATTCTGAGAAGAAATAGACATAGGTCTTTCATCTACCCCAACTGATAGATTAACTGGTTTTAGACTGACAGCTGAATGAAGTAGAGTAGAATAATAAGATGGTGCATATGGGATCTGTAACTTCTCATAGATCTCATTCAAGGATTTCTTTTTTCTGGATAAGAATTTGGTGGGCGGCCTAATAGACTTAGTAGCAGGTGAGGAAGGTGCAATGGGCCTAACTCCCTCAAAATTCTCAGAATAGATAGCTGGGCCCAAATTCAAATTGTTATTAATCTGATTACCCTCTTTACACTGCAGCTCCGTACTACCTATCTCGCAATCTGTTTTCCCCTCTCTAGCTTTGTTCCTCTTATCACCCATATTATCTATCTCTTGTTCCATCATTTTTTCTTGGGACACACCAACATTAAATGCCACCTCCCCTTTTGACTTCTCAATGTTATGACACTCCCCATCACTGCCGCCAATAAACACATTTTTAGTGAAATTTTTTGTCCTTCCCGAGTTGACTGAATTATTAAGATTATTATCCTGCTTCTTTCTAAAATCCTGACTTTTGTTCTTCCCCATGGATGCCACGTATCTAGTGACACTACCTCCAACGTCTTCATCTCCTAGCTTGGGAGATTCATCTTCCTCGCCTGGTTCACCTTCATTGATAGAACCTCCATCTACATTGTCTTCTTCATCTGATTCTTCCTCTGTATCCTCCACAAAAGACTCATCAGTATCTTCAAATTTGTTCTTCTTTGATTCATGAGTAACAATCTGTTTCGGTCCATGATTATCTTCAACCATCTTTATATTGAACAACACGCCATTAACTTCAATACCAATGACCTCATTCAAATTGCTTGTATATCTTGTTTTAATTAAGATTCTCGCCACATCAAATTTTGAATTTGTTTCAGTTTCTTCATCACTACAAATGTACTCTCCTATCCTGCTTGTAATGTATTTAAAAAAGTCTTTTCTCCAAGCATGACATGGTATGCCAAAGCATTTTACCCACGTGAGCCTTTCCTTGTCTACTTCAGCTGGGGACCATCCTCTAATATCTTCAAACCAGTTTTGCAGCCACTCTTCTTCTTCTTTTATTAGAGTTCTCATTGCATTCTCCTCGAGGTCTTCAAGTAAGCACATGTTGGCTCCCATTGGTGTAGCTTTGATTTGAGAGAAACCTTCTCTATGAAACACCTCCTGAATGTTATATGAATTACCCGATTTCTTTATAACACCTACAAATGCTTCTTCAAAGCGTTTCAATTCCTTTTCTTCTATGTTGAATGTTAGTTCTTCCTAGTTAGGATTTGATGCTCTCTTGTCCTTGGTTCTTAAGCTATATGAGTTGTGAAAATTATTTCTGATGTGTCCAATACTACCACCTCTCACCGCTTCCACATATGAGTTTCCCTGTCTCACTTTTTTCCAGATGTTCTTGTTACTATTTGCTTTTGGATCAGGTTTCTCCATTAGTTTTGTTTCATACCCTTTTCCATCTATCTCCCTTCTTCTTTCAAATCTTGGAGTGTTAACATATATTTTCCTTCCATTGATTTGAATGGTGTTCAACCTTATAGTCATTCTTCTCTCATCCTCCACTTTTCTGAATCTGACAAAACCATAATGTTTACCTCTTTTGTTGTGCTTGGCCGGAATGAACACCTCAAACAGAATTCCATACTCCTTAAAAACATTTGCCATGTCTCTTGCATTGTACTGATCTGGGATTTCAGTAAAGAAAAACGAAGTTATTACTTCATGTTCCCCTAAATGTTTGCCATTTCTTTCTTTCCATATTGAAACTTGAGGCTTGTCATTTCCCTTATTCTTTCTCCCCACAACCTTCCACTCCATGATCTAGTAATGGTGATTTTAAGACTGAAAAAAGTTCAAACCAACCAGAAAAAAGCTCAACTAATGCCAAAGCCCCTAGCCCTGGGGCTAGGAGTTTAAGCCGAAAACACTAACAAGATTAATCCCAGCAAGTTTGTTAAAATTTGTTGTTGTGTAAACTTAGATATGAAGCTAGCATGAACATCTTTTTAGTTCAGTGTAAGTTAACACCATTTTTGTCAATGTCGTAGCCGTTTTTGCTGTAAAACAATTGTTATTGTTTTATCAATCACCATGTTGTATTGGAAAGCATTATAATTGTGCACGATATTTCTCACTTTTGCATTCTAAACAGTTCGGCACATAACTTCCTTGTTGAACTAAAGTTTGTTTGAATAACATTTTTCTTTAATTTGATTTTGATGATAATGCAATGTAAGAGAATAATTTCACTTCTAACATTTGTTACATGTGTATAAAACTTTAAAACCTATTAGAGTAAGAATATTTTGTCTCAATGAAATGATCATCTTGTCTAGAGATTATTCTGAAAGATATCATCTCACATAATGATCATTAAGCATATTAGTACTACCTCTGTTAAAGCATCTGGGTGTGTGTCATGAAGAGTACACTCTATTACTTGTTTGTACATGATATCAATTTTATCATCTAGACACGAGTATTCAAGAAATCATCATTTTGCTCTAATTTACTCAAAACTTAAAGTTAATGGTTTGATTATGGGTTAAACGATCAAGTTGTTGTCCCTTATTTGAGTTAGTTCATCTAATGATTATAAATAAAGTTTATTCTCATGAGAATAACTTGGTCAATTTCCCTTTCAATGTTGAAATTTTAAATATGAGAGACGACTAAGTAATAGTACACAATACATAAAGGTCTAATGTTGTGCGTGACAATAGTCGTTGTGAGTACAAGAATGTGAAAATAGACAGCTGCAATAGTATAAGGATTACAACGACTCATTTATGAAATATCAGATCAAGTAATAATCGACTAAAAATATATATATAAAGTCTCAATTTTTCACTCTTTTATACACCTCACTAAACAACACTTTGAATATTCTAATAACAATTGAAAATAGATTTTAGAAAAGAAGCCACTTTTAAAGAAAGAAAATTTAAAGAGGAGGTCATACTAAAGAAAGAAATAAACCATAAAAATAGTATTAGTGGTATATGTGTGAGTACATTGTCATTTTCAAGAGTTTAATTCAATAGTGGACAATAAAGCTATTATAACAATTTTGAATAATATACTTACTCAGATATGTCTTTTTTTAGTGACTTTTGAACACATTATTCTTAATGAATATATATATTTTGATTAAAAAAACAATTAAATTCATTACAATGTTTTATAAAAATTCTAACCGCAAAACACTCCTATTTTGTCCAATGAAACGTTATAATAAGAATGTCTTGTCACGCGTATGCAGGATTTGGTCAGTTAACTTGTATTCATTCACTAAGGTAAGATTATATAAGTATTTAGTATTCTAAAACACAAATCATCTGTCTAGATTTTTTCTACAAGGTGATGGGTCTAATTAATTAGACTGTGAATATTTTTAGGTCGTAGATTTAATATGACTTCTAAAAAATAATATGAAAGTTGATTTTAATATTTTTATTAAATTTAAATAAAGTAATATACGGTGTGTAGTTTTATTTCATATTATTATAAAATACACTATTATTAAGTAAAAATAAAAATAAAAACACATTCTCTAGTTGAGGAACCTGGTTTATCAATCGATACATAGTACACTGGTCATACGGATAACACAGTATGTTTGGCAAAAGACAGACATATCCGCTAGGTTTGTAAACTTATTTTCTTTCCATAAGAGAATGTTTTTTTGTTTTACATATACAAATATTGAGGAAATGTAGAAAAACTGTAAGTAATAAAACATATTATACTAAAAATCTAAAATATGAGTTAAATCATTTTAGATTTGAAGTTGACAGGTTTAACAGCCAACTAGCAAGAGATTCGTGTCGTGTGTTGGTGTTTTCACATATTGCGCAATATAGTTATAAATAGTAAACTAGTTAGAGACCCGTGCGTTCGCACGGGTGTTTGTAGTTAGGTTTAAAACGAAAAAATATAAATTACGATATTAAATAATTATGAATTTGATTTTTTATTGATCAATATGATATACAAAATCATTAATAAAAAATAAAGGATAAATAAAAAGATGGTGATGTAATATGCATAAAAATAAGGTTTAAAAATAATAAAGGTTATCTAATATAAGAAATGGGTCAAAAATATAATAAGAATAATAGTATAAATCAATTATAATTAAGGGAATGCAAACTGAGTTTTTAATTAGTATAATAATAATGATAAAATCTGAAACGATAGCACAATAGAAGACTCCTGCGTCCGCACAGGTATGTTGATTCCTATCTTATATTATTCGATAAAAAATCTAAATGTTTGTAGCTCTTTTATAATACATCTATACATGTATTAACAATAATTGATAAAGTTAGAATTAAAAAATATCAAGAGTATGTATTGATCCAGCATACATGTGCATCCGCACGGATAAATTTATCTAATATAATATAAAATATATTTAAATGAATATGTAAATTTGAAAATAAATATTTAAACAAATAGGTATTGTTATGGTAGTGACCCGTGAGAAATAATTTTGTACTATACAATTGTACTGGCACCACATAGAACATACAAAGTGTTTTTTTTTTGGAGCTGTTGTAATTTCGCAGTGTAGTGAGATCCTTGGTGTTGGCGGTTCTGTTCTTCGGCGGGAGCGTTCTCCTAGGTGGTTTTCCTGCTGTTAGTCAGCCTTTCCTTTAGAGTGTTGCAATTGGCTGTGTGTTTTTGCTTTCCTGGTTATTGGTGTTCCTTATGATAATTTAGTTAAAATTAATTAGATATAAGTAATTTCTTATGATTAATTCCATTAATTTCAGAAGTGGACAACCTGTCAATAAAGTTCAGGCTATATGATATAGAGAACGAAGACAAATCTGAGTCTAGGTTGATTGAAAAGTAATTGTGATGCCATTTGTAGGTGTGTATACTTCACACTATACATGAAGTTAACTAACCATATGTTCTTATTAAATAAAACATGTTGCTATAAGAGTTATAAAGTATTGTTAATGAAACTGTAATTGATACGATTATATTAAAACATTAATAAAATAGTGATGTTTAATACAATTTGAATAAAACTGGAAATTCAAAAGAGGGAATTGGCATGAAAGTCCATATTATACATTGGAAAATAATGATGTCCAAATGTTTATGTAGGTGTCAATTCAAAAGAGGGAATTGAGTTTGTTTATAAAAAAATGTTATTGGTGACTAAATGTAGCTTAAATTCCACAGCCAAAATGGTCTTTATTTGAAGCATCTACAATTTCTATAACTAAGTATATAAGATAGTATCACATGAATCTGGAAATACAAAATCAATTATAAGAACTTGATTATATAAATTGAATTGTATTAAAATAATCCTAGAAATGAAATTTTCATGACACATGAAATATTTGAATACTTATAAGATTTTCAATTCAATACCTGTGCACCAGATAGATATGAGAAACATGTGATATATCTTATATCACATCTTCCTGTGTCTTTAAAAATATATAGTAATATTCAATTTTATTATAACCTTAATTTTGGAATAAAAATACTAAATACATCAAATTTTGAGTTGTTTGATAATATTAACAGACCCTATATGATAATCTCTCATTTTGTTGGCTACAGTCATAAAACAATTACATTACATTAGCTAAATATTATCAAAAATATATGTATAAGCAACCTCTACCCTACATACATGAAGAGGATATATGACAAAAAGCTGGAAAAGAAATATCCCAGGAGTTGTTGAACCAAGCCTTGTATGAAGTCCACCTTTCTTTGCAAGAAGCTACAAGTATATAAACGCTTGATAAGTTATGTTGTCCATGTAAGTGTCATTTGTCACAATGGTTCATGTACTCTAAATGTCAAAAACAAATATTATAAAACAGACTTAAAACAAAATCTCCACCATAATTTCTCTCAATTTACACATTACAAAGAAATAGCATATGAAAGAACATGGTTGAAAAACCAAGTGTACAACTAAAGAATAACTATACATACATTACAGAGCACTACAGATACTTCATTATCAATTTTTTTTACATTAACACAGTGCAAGAACTGTGTATATTTTGTACTAAATATACATCAACATTAAGTCTTTTTAATTAACAAAGTGCAGAAAATGCCTTGCTTATTTTCAATATCACATACACTCAAAATCACAAATACATATAGAACAAATGTAGAAGATATGTCATCAAAAGAATTATTGTCACAAAAGCTTCAGAACTTGTGGTCAAAAGCTTCAGAACTGCATCCTATTCACTATCCAAATTACAAAAACATGTTTTAATACACAACCTACTTCAACTAAGTTTCAGAAAAAAATAGTGGAACTTCAAACACAAATTGAAATAATTGTTATCTTCAAAATAAATTGAAATAATTCCTATCCTGAAAATAAATTGAAATACACATCACAGGGCTTCAAAAGATATTTATACTTTGAATCTATTTCATAAAAATTTCATATATAGCTTCATTCTTAAATAAATTTTATCATTAAGATATTACCAGTTTTATGTTGAGAAAATCTTCAGTGTCGTCTATGTATTCTTTGAGCTGCATTACGAGCAAGAGTATTATCAATGAAAATAAGCAATGTGGCTAAATTCTAAAACTACAGTTATGAAAAAGTCAATTTTCTCGTACCGACGATAATGTATTGAGAGTATTATCAATGACGATAAAGTATGCTTCCAGCAACATCTCCAGTGGTTGAATCCTTTCTCCATTATCAGATGAACTTGTTGAACTACCATATTTACTTGAATCTCCAGAGGCTACATAGTGAAGAATTCTGAAACAATTACCCCAAAATAGTACAGTTTATGGTCACTTAATACCTGTGCATCTAAAGATGTGCATGTCAATTCCAGAGCCAACTCCAATGCCCGAAATTCAAAGGGAAGATCAATCTCTCATGATAGTAGCCTTTTCAAGTGTCACAACCTCGGACTTTCCATCCTGATCAATCTTCATCCAAGACCGACTCACATGACCTCTCTTCTTCATACCTGTTACACCAGTCCTGTGATTCCCTTGCCTGTTAAAATCAGACTCTGGTAGATCAGAAACATAATACTCGCCTTGTGTTTCTTCCATTGCATTGTACATTTTACTCACTCGCAGTTCTTGGTACTTTTCACCATTAACTAATCAATCATTCATTTCCACAACAACCTTTCATCAATAAAAAAAAGGAAACAATTATAAAAAAACATGAAATAGTTGAATTGAACATAATTGAAGTAAATGTAACAAAGTCTCAAAAGAAATTGTTCTAAACTTACCGTTCAAGCAAGCTAGCAAAGTCTCATATAGCACAGTCTCACATACGTTTGTGCTGTAGTAGTCAAAAAACGGCATCAACTGTATGTCTCCATACGTTTGTGCTTCTTTCCATAATTCTGATCATCCTCAACATCATGCTGACTACTAAGCGAAGTTGAAGTTGAACTTTCACCTTCACCCCAGCTCTGATTCTGTGATCCATTCATCATATCCAAAACTAAAATACACCTCGTCTCTTCGACCTAAACGAAAAATTCACAGCCACAAAACTTACAACAAATGTAAGAACTCAGTAATAAAAAAAATGACTGCTATTATCAATATCAGCGTGTGTATAAGAATTTCAATCCTGCACGGCGAGTAAAAAAAGCCTTAAGAAAGTGTGTGGCAGCAGTGGTCATTGCTTTTAAATCATGTACATCCAACCTCGGAAAATATTAAGAAAGTGAAGGAAAAAAAATATAGCAGCTCTAGGAAAAGTTAAGAAAATATATAACAAAATCCATCAAGGCGAATAGAAAGTTCAGAATGCAATATCTGTTAAATCGGTCAAACTTTCACTCTATCGCCTTACATAAATAATACAATTCCCTACAGCATTCTGAGGAGTCACCAAGATATACATGTCATCTGCAGTTTTTAGCATATTTTTGGAAGCATAGAAGGATCGGCAGGGTGGCGGCTGGTTTTTTTGAAAGCCAAAACAACCTTTTATATTGATGACAAAGGCATAAGAGCTGCCACTGATACAAAAGACAATCACTAATACAGAATAAAAACCAACAATGCAGAACATATCGTCCAACAACACCACTACAAATCCCTTCCCACACCTGCAACTAACAGAACAGAAAATATAAACCAAGATACACATTAAAAAGCAAAGATCTCCCTTCCAAGATACAAAGTTCAGAAAAGAATTCTTAAAACAACAATAAAACTAAACTTTAAAAGCTTTACTCACATCAAGATCTTTCTCTGGACGCCCATTTAGACCACCAGATTTAACTTGTCGCTCACATAACCACCAACCAAGTAAGTCCTTGTCAATAAGATATAATGATCCTGTTATAGCAAGGACCCCCACACAGCAGAAAACTGAAATATGAAAAGCAACTGCTCAAAAGGATGATTCAAGTTTACAAATCATTACACTCTTTCTTTTGGAATTCAGAAAATGGAAAAATCAAAGCAGATTTACTAAACAATGCAGAAAATAGCCTACCACAATTTGGTACCAGATTCATGTTCCCATCCAATTTTGTAGATTAACATTATTTAACTGTACTTGGGTTTTAAAAACATAAATCATGAAAAACATTTGAACAACACCTGAATATTGAACTTCAATGAAACATAAATCACAGGAAAAAGTGAAACATTCTTAAAAGGCATTTTAGCCACATGGTCTTGAATAAAAAGGAAACTATATGGTCTCAGGAGTTTAAATGAGCAAGTTCAAAATAACATTTAAGCAAGAACCATACCACAAAGATATCATCTGTATATAAATGATTCGCGACCACATCACTAATTATCCATGTCGCCAATTGTTTCTTCTGCTTCTTATTGAAGTGCTACAAATAACAGACAAAAGAGGGTCAATAAAATATATACTGTAAATACAATTGCTAAAACTATAAATAATTTGAACAAATGTAAATCTTACTTATTTCGATATGCAACTTTCTGCAACAACAGTCCTCAAGCCAACCTTGCAAACCGGGCAACTTACACATTATTGGGGCAAACAAATTCACAGCTTAGCTTAGAAGGAAATACAAATAAGCAAGGACGGGTAGATTCACTCACTCCATTTCCTCACTATTATGCGCATAACCTGAAATGATTAAGTTACACACCACATTAGCGAACAACTCTAATTGCCCTTCATCCATACACAATCCAAACATAAAAAGAGAACCAACTTACTGAGTTATGTGATTCCTCACCAAGGAGAATGCTACAGCTAAGGGACCACACTCATCAACCATCTCTTTGAGACGTTTTGCAAATGAACCGTATAAGGCACGCTGCAGCAATGAATTTGTTTTGTACTGAAGATATTTGAGACGTTTCACTTACCTCACTGTGTCGACCCTCTGTTCTTCCTCCAACACTTTTCACACCACAATACTACCCTTCTAACAAAATTACACCGCGCCTTCTTCAAACCTTGATGCAAACCAAAGGCTCCAGAAAACACAAACCTTTGCCTCCACCCTAACATCCGCCAAACCACCGTGTGATTGCCACCGGACGTTGGAATGTGAGAAACTGCGAGTGTGAAATGAGATCGCGGCAGAGAAGAATAACGATTTGCAAAAAGGGGGAAAGGAGAAAGCATCCGCGATTGGGTGAAGAAGAAAGAGGGCAAGACGGCAAGGGTGAGAAGAGAGAAAAGGTTGAAGGTTGAACTTCCATTTAGGTTTGTCGTGACCTTGGTATTTTTGGCTGATGTTTGTTTTTCATGTAAGAAACTGAGAGGAAGAAGAAAGAAACTGAGAGGAAGAAGAAATGGGGTGGCGGTTAGGGTTTGAGAGAGAAGTGTAGGAAAAAGTTTGAATTGAGAGAGAGAGAAATGAAAAGAGAGAAAAGCTTCTTTTTTTTTTAGGATAGCCAAAGGATGAACGACACTTGGCATCCATTTGCGAAAAGCAACTATTAATTTTGGGTGATTTTGGAAGTTACTGAAATAACCTTGTGTCAGTGTAATTTTATTTTGGGAAAAGGGCAATTTGGTAAGTTTGGGCAACCTCCTAGTATTGGGTAGATAGTTGATAAATATAATAGAGTGATGATTTAGAAATATATATAAAAATATACAAATTAAGAAAAATGTCAATAAGTTTAATAGATTTATTTTTAAAAAAATATCATTTATATATATTAATAGGATTTAATTGAAATGTACTTATAATAGTGTAAAGAAATTTTACACTGTCAGCGAATCATAGTCGTTGGATGTTAAAAGAATAGACTGGGAATAAACTACAATCTTCTTGATAGAATCAACAGATACATGTTCGTCGGTGGCATAAATTGTTACAGGTGACAAAAGAGATCGGGTCCGTCAGATATGTTTGTTTTGCTTGCATTCGCACGGGTCGAGTAATATAAAGAGTAATATTAATACACATTAGTATATTGGAAAAACTATAAAATATGGGTAGATATAAAAAAATATTTAATATATACCAATATATTGAGAAAAAATACATAAGAAAAATAAAATACGGGTAGGTATAAAGAATATTTTTAATATATTTTATAATGAACTACAAATAAATAATTAATAAAATAGAATAAAAAATATAAATTACTAATTGGTTTATAATGCTTAAATATTGATCATATATAATATTTATAGTTTGTTCTGAACTAAGACAAAATTGAAGAGTTTTTTTTTTTAAGAAAGCAATGGAATTAATAATATGAGTACAAGGGGTACTTAATCCCTTACAAACTGTTAGCCATTCCTCAAATAATGAGTAGGATGACTCAACCAATCGGAAAACCGGCAATAAACGAAAGGCATAGAGTTCCTACCAATCCAAAGCCAGGATGACAGTTTTATAGAATAAACAACAGCTGCTACGTTAATGCTCGAACGATTAAAAACAAGGTTATTGCGAGCCAACCAAAGGTGCCAAACAACAGCAGCCCAAACAACCAAACCGTTATCGGTTTTCTTCCTAAATAAAACTACAGCCGCCTCAAACGCCTCTTCGCAATTATAGCCAGGTTACACTTCGAATCCTATCCACAAGCCTATCTCCTGCCACACCTGAACAGCAAACGAGCAGTGTAAAAACAGGTGCTTGGAATCCTCTAAGCTAGCAGCACAGATCTTGCACACCTTGTCCGCGTCGTCAAAAACCAAGCCTCTTCTGCATATTTGGTCGACAGTAGGTATACGATTCAAGAGAATACGCCACAAGAAGACATGAATTTTTGAAGAGACCTTCAAATTCCAAACCTCCTACAGCATCTTCTCAGTTTCTCTCTGAATCCCTTCAGTCCCTCTTGCCTCTCTTAACTGATACAGCAACTCAAAACAATTAGAAACGGCGAAGACGTCTTCACAGTCACCTTTCCACTGCACCGAGTCTGCTACCCCGTCCTGAAGCTCCACAGTGCGTAACAATTCAAGACAGTCTGAAACCAATCCACTTTTATCTGAGCTAGCGCCTACATCAATCAAATCCGTTTGCCAAATAATACCATTCACAATTCTGCATATAGCCTCCCTAACAGAGGCCTTTTTGGTAGAGCTCAGTTCGAACAGCAAAGGAAAGGTATCCTTTAAGGCTTGGTCTTTCCACCAAGAGTTGTACCAAAAAGAAAGGTTATTTCCGTCTCCTAAGCTGCAAGACAGATTGTCCACGTAGACGCCGCGTTGATCTCCTTCGTCGAAACTAATTTTTTACAAATCTCTCCACCAAATAGATCCATTCCTTCGGCCCTCCTTACCATTGTTGCTCAACTCTACCAAGTCTATTCTTCCTTTGGAATATCTATGTTCAATCAGTGATTTCCACATAGCATTCTTCTCTGTTAGTAACCGCCATTTCCACTTCATTAATAAAGCCTTATTGAAAAGTGGGATGTCCTTCACTCCTAATCCATCATCCTCTTTAGACTTACATACCGTATTCCAACTCACCCAATGGATCCGTCTATCGCCAATCTCACCTCCCCAAAGAAAATTGCTTTGCAAGCTAACAATTTCCTTCAAGACTTTAACCGGCACCTTATAAAAAATAGAGAAAAAACAGGCAAAGAGTTGAGGATAGAGTTAATCAACACCACCCGGCCTCCAATGGATAATCGCTTACCTTTCCAAACCGCCAACCGCTTCCGCACATTGGCTAAAACATGAGACCATGAGGACAACTTCCTAGGAGTGTCTCCCACAACTATGCACAGGAAGGTAAAGAGCAGCTTACCGACCCTACAGAGGAGGAAGTCTTGAGCTGCCTCTACAAAACCACCAGGAAGATTGATGCCACACAACAAACTCTTGTTAAAATTCACTCTCAAGCCAGACGTTAACGCCCCAGTTTCGATCATTTTATTTAATCGAGTCGATTTAATTATTTTGAGTATTATATTATTTTTTATTTATGACTTTGGTGTGATAATATGTTGTTTTGCATTGTTATTATATTTTATCGCGTTTTGAGAGCGTTTGCGGGATAATTAAGAGTAAGGGTATTTTAGTCTTTTCCCTAATTATTTACTAAGTTAGAAAAGAAAGAAAATAGAAATATAAGGGGAAGAGAGAAAATAGAGAGAAAGAAATAGGAAGAAGGAAAAAGAAGAGAAGGGAAAAAGAGAGAAAAAGAGGAAAAAGCTTGGAAATCAAAGAAAACAACTTCTAGGAATCGATTTAATCGGGGTAAGGGTGTGAAATTCAATTATCCTATACATGTGTATGATTATGTATGTGTTTGTTTGTTGTTTTGTTGGATTGTATGAGAAATATAACAAAACCCATTTTGTGTAGAAAATGTTAGAATTCGATTTAATCGTGTCGGAAATGATGTTTTCTGGTTCCTTGTTGTTGATACATGATAGATATATGTTGTTGTACATCAAATTGGTATTTTTCTGAGTTTAGATGATGATTTGGTGGGTTTTGGGGTTGAACCAACGCAGAAAATTATGCAGGAAAATTCTGCATTTTCGTCTGGTCATACGCGTAACAGGCAGGCCATACGCGTATGGGGGGCACGTTTTGGGGCCAATACGCGTATGGGATGTGCCTTTTTCCGGCCATCTGGTGAAATGCGTAGGATACGCGTACGAGGTTTGGCCATACGCGTATGACATAGGTCCATACGCGTATGGGCAGGAGAAGTGTAAGAATGTGATTTTTCAAAATGTGTTTTTCGTTTTCGTCCGTAACTTTTGTTCCGTTTATCCGATTTTTACATTCTTGGTATCGTTGTGAAGCTATTGAGCTGTATTTTCTTATTATGATGATTTGGAAATTGTTAGCCAATTTAATAAGTCGGAAAATTCGGGGATAGTGTTATTTAGCGACTTTTACCGTTTTGAATGTGCGTTTTGGATGTGAATCATATAATATGTGCATTGTTTTGGATTGGACCTCGATGCATGATTAATGATGTTGTTGCGTAGTAAAATACATTATTTATATGAAATTCAATGTATGTTGTGTGGTGACCTTTATGGTTTGAAATGCATTGTTTGAATTAAATTGCAATGCATGAGTGTGATGATGTTGATTAATTCATATGGTTGAATTGTGGATGTATGGAATTGATGAGTTGAAATATATGCATGATTATGGTTGCGTATATGTGTGAAGATGCATTGGTTGTCATGAGTTCTTCTGTGCTGAGCATTATGATATGCATTGTTGTGACGTCCTGAGTGACGGATTGATTCCAGAGGGAATCTGCTATAACGTCGTGTGCCCGCTTGTGGGGTGTGAGCGATGATTATAGACGATCGTGTGCCCGCTTGTGGGGTGTGAGCGATCGGGTCGTGTGCCCGCGTGTGGGGTGTGAGCGATCCATAAACACCGTGTGCCCGCTTGTGGGGTGTGAGCGGTGGGTGAACATCGTAGGCCCGACGGGGAGTTACAGTGATGTAACGAGCGATGGTTCCAGCAGAGTTCCTGAGTGAATTAGTATTGAGATTTGATGGAGTCGGTACCGTATGTGCATTTGCATAGAGTCGTTGTGTCGGTCTCTTTGCATCTGCATGGTTTATGATTGCATTGGTTATATGTGGAAAATCATGATTTAATTGATGTTGTGTGAGACATGGTGATATGCATTTGTGATAAATGTATGGTGCATGATTAATATGCAATTGGGAATTGAGTAATTATGTGATTGAGCTTGTGATAGCACTTATGAATCGATGTGCATTTGTGTTAAATGCATTGAGTTATGAATGACACGTTTCGTGTATAAACATATGCATTATGTATGAATAAGTGATTATATGAGTATAATCTATATATGCTTTATGTGTTGGCATGTGATAATTATGGTGAGAATACTTGATATGTGTGTCTTTATGTTGATATATATAATTATATGCATTTATATCATAATTGTGTTTCTCACCCTTCTGCTGTTTTATAATGCTCTATGAGGCATTGCAGATTAGTTGCTGGAGGTCTTTTTGTGAAGCTTAGGACTTCATTCTTTTGTCGGTCGGCTCTGATATGTGACACCGGGTAGTCGGGAGATCGATTAGGACTATTTTGTGATGTTGTGTATATGCATCTTTGTCCTTTGTAGTTGTATATTTACATGATTCTGTTGATAACAGATAAACCTTTATGTGATATATATATATATATATATATATATATATATATATATATATATATGATATTCAGTTTTTAGATTTTCCGCTTTTATTCTAAATTCTGAAATGTGGGTATAAGGAACTGAGTTCCTCTGTTGATTGTTACCCCACTGTTGCATATCTTTATGGGCGGGTGTTGTATGTTTTGTTTCAATATAATGTGATTCTCCCTATCTATGCCATGATAATCTAAATATACTCTGATGAAATTTTGAATTTTTATTTACTGCTTTAATAGCTTGGGGGTATAGATTGGGGGTGTTACATTAAGTGGTATCAGAGCCAGTCCGTGTCAGTTTGTGTCAGTCCTTGTTAGTCTTTGTGGTTCGGCGAGCTGTTTGTTTAACCATAGTTGCTGTTATTGGAAATGAACAGAATATGGCTCGGGCTGTGCAGGGTGTACCGGATGTTGCGGGTAATGATGAGTTCAGGAAGAACGAACCGTCTATCTTCAAGGGAAGATATGATCCTGATGGTGCACAATTTTGGCTTGAGGAGGTTGAAAGAATCTTCCATGTGATGGATTGTGCTGAAGAGAATAAGGTGAGACTGGGTACTCACATGCTGGAGGAAGAAGCAGCTAATTGGTGGGTTAGTTGGCGCCAAGTGTTGGAAGAGGATGATGAAGAGGTTACTTGGGAATCGTTTAGCCGAGAGTTTCGGGGGAAGTATTATCCTGAAGGTGTGAAGGAAAAGAAAGAGATTGAGTTTTTGGAGTTGAAACAGGGTAATATGTCTGTTGTTGACTATGCTGCTAAGTTTGTTGAGCTGGTGCAATTTTATCCTCATTATGCTGAAGCTACTGCTGAGTTTTCTAAGTGTGTGAAATATGAGAACGGATTGCGTCCGGAGATTAAATGGGGAATCAGTTATCAGAGGATTAGAAGGTTTTCTGATTGGTGGACAGTTGTAGGATTTACGAAGAGGATCGTAAGGCGCGTGCTACTCCCTATAAGAGTGTGAATGACAGGAAAGGGAAACAACAGTCTCGTAGTGGTCCTTATGTCACACCAGCTGATAAGGGTAAGCAAAGGGAGAATTTTGAGAAAAATCCATGTGGAAGAGGTATGTCTAATTCTCTGAGGTGTTTTAGGTGTGGTGAGTGGGGACACCGTCAGTCCGAATGTAGGAAGAATTTGGTTAAGTGTTCTGATTGTGGAGGGGTAGGGCATGTAGCAGCTGAGTGCAAGAGGAAGCATGTGGTTAAGTACTTTAACTGTGGTGAAACAGGTCATATTAGTACGAGGTGTATGAAACCGAAGAAAGCTCAGACTGGTGGAAAGGTTGTTGCATTAGCAGGAGATGAGACTACTAGTGCGGATCGTTTGACTCAAGGTACTTGTTTTATTAATAGTACGCCTTTATTTTGCTATTATTGATACTGGGGTGACTCATTTGTCTATTTCGTATGAGTGCGCGAAGCGTTTGAATTTGTGTTGTCTTTTTGGGGTGGTGAGTTGGTTATCGATACATCTGCTTAGGGGCGGTAATTACTTCTTGGGTTGGTTTAATTTGTTCTTTGACCGTTTATGGTAACGGATTTGTGATGGATTTGGTGTGTTCACAGTTGGACGGATTAGAATGAGATAAGTGGGGGAGAAGCTGGTACTTCTCCAAGTTGCTTCAGGTGTGGAGCGTTGGCTCAGTGTGTTGTGAATTGCAAGATTGTAAGATTATGAGTGTGGTTTCCGGTTCAAGACAGAATGCAGAATTAAGGTTTACGTCAACTAAGGATTTGTGCCTTAGGTAGTTTTGTGCATAGGATGTAAGGCATGCTATTATAGTTTGGTGGAGACGGTTTATGCCTCATCATGATTGTCGACTGTCTATTGACAAATTGAGGAACTGATCACCCTTAATCTCTTGTTGATAGCAGACGGGAATTATGTTGGATGGGATGGACGTGTCCTTCCGGCTTTGATAGTGGTGCGGTATGGGTTACTCGAAATTTAAGGAAATGATTGCGGATTATTTTGCCAAGTTGAGGAAGATTTTTATATCTGATGGTGATGCGGAATCAAGATTTTTGGGTATGATGGTTAAGTTGGGAAGTCATCGAGAGTTCTTTTTGGTTGATTGTTGCGATAGGTTGGATTTTGATTGTCAAGAGAGGAAATTGTGTATGGATTACGGACAGTGGTATAGGGTGACGATGGAAATTAAGTGTTCACTTTCAAGATTAGATGATTGGAATGGTTTGGTTGAGTTTGATTAGAATTACAATTGTTGGAATGTTTGATAAGAGTGGTGATTTGTTTGAGTTGAGGCTTCGATCGACCTTGTGTGACGGGTTATATTTGTTGTCATCGGAAGTAGATGCGGTGTTACTATGAGAGGCTCCGAAGTTGGTTAAGGTGATTAGAAACTTTTTGGACTTTTGTTGGTTATTACCGGAGGATATGGAAGGTTTTTCCAAGTTAGCATTTTCGTCACTTCAGTTGACTTGCAAAGGGGAAGTCGGTTGTTTGGGGTTACATCTTTGATGAGAATAGTCAGGGTGTTAATGTAAGAGGGTAAAGTCGTGGCTTATGTTTTTCGACATTTGAGGATTCGTGAAAGGATCAGTACTATTGTGAGATTGGAATTGGTTGCAGTTGTAGTATGTTGGAATATTGGAAGTCTTATCTTTATGATTCTAGATTCGAAGTGTTTGGTAATTACAAGAATATTGAGTACTGGATTGGTTGGGGTTATCCTTGGGGAAAGGGTGTTGTTGTGCCTGATGTGTAAGTGGAAAATCTTTATGCGGGTCTGTTTTAATGGTCAGAGAATTGGAATTATTTGAGCAGTACAGAGGCTCGTGTTTAGTGTGGGGAAAATCATAGTAGAGAGTGTGGTTGGATATATTGGCAGTGAACAGTGATTTTTGGTGAATATGAGAAAGAGTTAGGTTTTGGGCGTGAGATTGATAGTCTTGATGGTTTCGGGTAATCAGAGTACGCAGCGGAAGCGTGATGTGGCACATTTTGTATTTGAGAGTGAACCAGTGAGTTTGTGCTTGTGTATTCTTTGAGTTGGGAGTTGGTCGGCAAGTGCATTGTAGGGGCTTTGCGTCTTGTCGTTGTTGTTGTTGCTGTTAGCAAGGTGGTTAGTCAGTTGTGTTATTTGTGGTGTGCTTTTGGTTGGTCTAATGTTTGATTGGTCGGATGCGAGGGCCGTGTTTGGAGTTGTTGGGATTGGCTATATTTTCGAGGACGAAAATTTCTAAGAGGGGGAGAGTTGTGACGCCCCAGTTTCGATCATTTAATTTAATCGAGTCGATTTAATTATTTTGAGTATTATATTATTTTTTATTTATGACTTTGGTGTGATAATATGTTGTTTTGCATGGTTATCATATTTTATCGCGTTTTGAGAGCGTTTGCGGGATAATTAAGAGTAAGGCTATTTTAGTCTTTTCCCTAATTATTTACTAAGTTAGAAAAGAAAGAAAATAGAAATATAAGGGGAAGAGTGAAAATAGAGAGAAAGAAATAGGAAGAAGGAAAAAGAAGAGAAGGGAAAAAGAGAGAAAAAGAGGAAAAAGCTTGGAAATCAAAGAAAACAACTTCTAGGAATCGATTTAATCGGGTAAGGGTGTGAAATTCAATTATCCTATACATGTGTATGATTATGTATGTGTTTGTTTGTTGTTTTGTTGGATTGTATGAGAAATATAACAAAACCCATTTTGTGTAGAAAATGTTAAAATTCGATTTAATCGTGTCGGAAATGATGTTTTCTGGTTCCTTGTTGTTGATACATGATAGATATATGTTGTTGTACATCAAATTGGTATTTTTCTGAGTTTAGATGATGATTTGGTGGGTTTTGGGGTTGAACCAACGCAAAAAATTATGCAGGAAAATTCTGCATTTTCGTCTGGCCATACGCGTAACAGGCAGGCCATACGCGTATTGACTAGGGCAATACGCGTATAGGGGGCACGTTTTGGGGCCAATACGCGTATGGGATGTGCCTTTTTCCGGCCATCTGGTGAAATACGTAGGATACGCGTACGAGGTTTGGCCATACGCGTATGACATAGGTCCATACGCGTATGGGCAGGAGAAGTGTAAGAATGTGATTATTCAAAATGTGTTTTTCGTTTTCGTCCGTAACTTTTGTTCCGTTTATCCAATTTTTACATTCTTGGTATCGTTGTGAAGCTATTGAGCTGTATTTTCTTATTATGATGATTTGGAAATTGTTAGCCGATTTAATAAGTCGGAAAAGTCAGGGATAGTGTTATTTAGCGACTTTTACCGTTTTGAATGTGTGTTTTGGATGTGAATCATACAATATGTGCATTGTTTTGGATTGGACCTCGATGCATGATTAATGATGTTGTTGCGTAGTAAAATACATTGTTTATATGAAATTCAATGTATGTTGTGTGGTGACCTTTATGGTTTGAAATGCATTGTTTGAATTAAATTGCAATGCATGAGTGTGATGATGTTGATTAATTCATATGGTTGAATTGTGGATGTATGGAATTGATGAGTTGAAATATATGCATGATTATGGTTGCGTATATGTGTGAAGATGCATTGGTTGCCATGAGTTCTTGTGTGCTGAGCATCATGATATGCATTGTTGTGACGTCCTGAGTGACGGATTGATTCCAAAGAGAATCCGCTATAACGTCGTGTGCCCGCTTGTGGGGTGTGAGCGATGATTATAGAAGGATCGTGTGCCCGCTTGTGGGGTGTGAGCGATCGGGTCGTGTGCCCGCGTGTGGGGTGTGAGCGATCCATAAACACCGTGTGCCTGCTTGTGGGGTGTGAGCGGTGGGTGAACATCGTAGGCCCGACGGGGAGTTACAGTGATGTAACGAGCGATGGTTCCAGCAGATTTCCTGAGTGAACTAGTATTGAGATTTGATGGAGTCGGTACCCGCATGTGCATTTGCATAGAGTCGTTGTGTCGGTCTCTTTGCATCTGCATGGTTTATGATTGCATTGGTTATATGTGGAAAATCATGATTTAATTGATGTTGTGTGAGACATGGTGATATGCATTTGTGATAAATGTATGGTGCATGATTAATATGCAATTGGGAATTGAGTAATTATGTGATTGAGCTTGTGATAGCACTTGTGAATCGATGTGCATTCGTGTTAAATGCATTGAGTTATGAATGACACGTTTCGTGTATAAACATATGCATTATGTATGAATAAGTGATTATGTGAGTATAATCTATATATGCTTTATGTGTTGGCATGTGATAATTATGGTGAGAATACTTGATATGTGTGTCTTTATGTTGATATATATAATTATATGCATTTATATTATAATTGTGTTTCTCACCCTTCTGCTGTTTTATAATGCTCTATGAGGCATTGCAGATTAGTTGCTGGAGGTCTTTTTGTGAAGCTTAGGACTTCATTCTTTTGTCGGTCGGCTCTGATATGTGACACCGGGTAGTCGGGAGATCAATTAGGACTATTTTGTGATGTTGTGTATATGCATCTTTGTCCTTTGCAGTTGTATATTTACATGATTCTGTTGATAACAGATGAACCTTTATGTGATATATATATATATATATATATATATATATATATATATATATATATATATATATATATGATATTCAGTTTTTAGATTTTTCGCTTTTATTCTAAATTCTGAAATGTGTGTATAAGGAACTGAGTTCCTCTGTTGATTGCTACCCCACTGTTGCATATCTTTATGGGCAGGTGTTGTATGTTTTGTTTCAATATAATGTGATTCTCCCTGTCTATGCCATGATAATCTAAATATACTCTGATGAAATTTTGAATTTTTATTTACTGCTTTAATAGCTTGGGGGTATAGATTGGGGGTGTTACATAGACACCATTTCAAAACCTCTTAGAATCGCCTTGATGCACCACAAGTTTTTCCAACTGCATTCGCCTAGGAACAACGTATCGTCTGCAAATTAAACAATGCTAATACCAATATCCTTATTGATACTAAACGCTTCATATAACCCCAAGTTCACCGCCTGCTTAACGAGAAGGGTTAATCCTTCCATAACCAGCAAGAACAAAAACGGAGATAAAGGATCTCCTTGGCGCAACCCTCGGGACACAATAAAATCCTTCGAAGCACTCCCATTAATAAGCATAGACGTTGTACCTTTGAAAACAAGCGCTTCCACCCTCAAGAAGTTCCAAGATACACAATCGTAAGCTCTCTCGAAGTCGACTTTCAAAGCTAAACACCTCCTGTTATTCCTTTTTGCAAAGTCCAGAGTTTCGTTAACAACTAACACACCATCCCCAATACTTCTTCTCGTAATGAACGCCGTTTGCTCAATCGATATGATCGAGCCTATGACCTTCTTTAAGCGAGACGCTAACACCTTAGACAGGATTTTCAGGAGAGAACTAACTAGACAAACCGGTCTATAGTTGGATAAAGATTGAGGATTAGTTACCTTAGGGACCAATGTGAGAAATGATGGCGTGGTAGCCTTTGTCAAAGAAGGATTGACATAGAAATCCCTCACAAACTTTATAATGTCATCTTTCACAACCTCCCAACAGTCCTGTAGTACCGCAAATGTAAAACCGTCCGGGCCCAGACTCTTGTCACCGTTACACTCCCACACTGCCTCTTTGATTTCGCTACATGAAAATTCAGAATCTAACATATTACGGTCCCCTACTGAAAGCTTAGAAAAAACCATTCCGTCTAACACCGGTCTTGTCTCTTTAGTTTCCTTGAAATTATTGGAGAAGTGATCTCTAATAGCCGCTTTAATTTCCTCCACTCCCTCTCCAACCTTCCCTCTGTTGAATTCACACACGAGATAAAGTTTCTACATTGCCTGCCCTTCACTACATGATGGAAGAAACCCGTATTACAATCTCCGTCCAAGAGCCATAAAAATCTTGATTTTTTCCTTAAGAGATTCTCCTTGAGGTGTAGCTGTTTCCATAAGTTGACTACCACTAAGGCCCTACTTTCTTGCTGCATAATAGAAAGGCCTGCTCCTGCATTGTTACTAATTTCTTCCTCCATCCTATGCAAATTGTCCACAGATTCTTCAACTTCCAGATCAACCCATCTGTAAACCGGGGTGCACCATTTCCTTAGTCTCTCCTTCATACATCTCATTTTCTCTTTCAAGACAAAATCTCCCCTTCCTGTAACAACCATAGATCTCCATTCCCTCTCAAAGAAACCCATGAATTCAGTATGCTTAAGCCATCCATTATTGAACCTAAACGGTTTCGGACCCTAGTTGTCTTGATTAGATTTGAGCCATATTGGACAGTGATCAGAAATATCTCTCTTTCCGATGAACTGACCAACAATGTTCCAATCCTTAATCAAATTATCTGAGATCAAAAATCGGTCGATCCTACTCATTGCTGAGCCTTTTGCATTAAACCAAGTAAAAATACCTCCTACACAAGGGACGTCAACACACTCCAGATCTTCGATGAAGTTGCGAAACTCCAACATCTCCAACCTTCTGCCCCCAGCACTAGCACATTTCCTTTCCTTAGCAGACACAACGGCATTAAAATCCCTTCCCACCAACCAAGAGCCCTTATTAAAACTGGCTTTCACAGACACCAGATCCCTCCATAATTTCCTCTTCTTATCAAAGGAGCAAGGGGAGTAAACGTTCACTAGAAATAAGTCTTGCACCTTCCATCCTGCGTTAATTCCCACAAAACCGTCTCCTCTAAAGCTGAAAGAGAGGTTTAGCAAGCCTTTCCTCCACAGAATAATAATCCCACCTGCAGCACCCGTCGCCCCTACTTCAGACCATTCTACTTCAGGATTACCCCACAGCGAAGAAGCCATTGATAAATCAATAGTAGCCATTTTAGATTCCTGAACAAAACAAATATCTATCTTTTCTTTTTGAATCAATTGAGCCAATCTCCTTCTTTTGATCACATTACCTCCACCTCTTATATTTAAAGATAATATATTCATTGATTCACGTTAGATAAATTCACCTTCTTGGATGTTGTTTCCTTGTCTCTGGATTCCAATCCTTGATTTTTGCCTCCAAAACATCATTGCCTCCTCCTCCAGTCACACCAAGAGCAGTTATGATCTCCCTGACCTTCGATGACATCTTTGAGTCCAACTCCGCCCAGAATCTTAAATTCCCTTGAGCGACTTCCGAATCAGTGACCGAATGACATCTTGAAACCAAGTCAGCTGAAGATACATATTTGGCTCCCTTCTTCATCTTCGACAAAGGTTGAGACGCCTCGCTGTTGTTGCCAGATTTAGATAGAGTAGAGCATCTATGAGCCTTTAGACTCCTAGGGGATAGAACAGAGTTTTCCTCTAGAATATCAGCACTATTAGGAAGCCTTTCTGGCTGGGTAACAAGTTTTGATGAGAGTTCTTCTGTACTCGCGTTAGGCAAAACAGAAAGGTTGCAGGAAGAACCCTTCTCTTTGCATAACTTCTTGGGCCTATTGGAATTGACATTACTCTTCGTCTCGCAATGAGGTTCACGGGCCAGCTGGGCCTTTCTCAAGATACCCAAAGAGTCTTCAGGTAAGTGGGCCTCAGTTTCGTTCACTACACCCATAGGGCCCACCTCATCCGATTTTAACACGCTAGGGGAACCAGATAGTCTGCTAAAAGACTTAGCAGCAGACTCTGCAACAAAACCTTATGATCCACCTACCCTCCTATTTTCACTATTAGGGTCAAAACCATCACTAGCCTCCTTTCTGCAGCTTTTGGTACTAGCAACAAAAGAGCCCTTTTTAGTATTAAGCTCCTGAACCGTCGCCTGATCATCCTTTCCTCGAGCCTCACCCTCCTCGAAAAAATCGCCAGCCTCCTCGTGGTTGGTGAATTTTTTCCAAAGAGAGCTGGCCAAACTTTCCTCCGATGAATGCTCCGACTCCGAATCAACATCATTCTCCTTAACCACTTTAGAAGAGGGACCTAAAGTTTCTTCCATGATCTGGATTCTAAAGGGGACACCATTGATGTTGACTTTAAGAGCTTCATTGATTAACATGCCGCAAGACGTCCTAACCATGAGACTTGCCACATCCATCCTTAAACCCTCAGAAGTAGAGTCATCGCAACACACATACTTCCCAACTGTGGCCGCAATGTGTTCAAAGAAAGGCACACACCAAGCATGGCTTGGTATCCCATAACATTGTAACCATGTAATCCTTTCCCAATCAACATCATCCATTCTCCACTTCCTTACTTCAGAGAACCACTGACTTAACCAGTCCGCAGTTCCTTCTACCAGAGCTTCCAATTCGCCTTCCTCGTCTTCTTCGAGTAAACAAAGATTAGCACCCAAGGGAGTTACCTTTAGAGCAAAATAACCTTCAGCATGAAGAGACCTTTGAATGTTGTAAGTCGAACCCGGAAACAAGACCTTTCCCACATAAGCTTTGTAAAATCTCGTCATTTCTTCTTTGTCCACGTTGAACTCCATCTGTGTATCCTCCTTGCCCTTTGAGCTCGGGCCATTTCGTGTAGCTTCCGCGTAGGACTTTCCATACTTGAACTTCCCTTCCCCAAAACCAAACCTACTAGAATTCTGAGAGTAAGTTTTGTTTCGAGAAAGGGTTGTTCAACGACCCAACTTAGCCCCCAAGTTGACACCCTTAGGGAAAGCTTCATCTACCGCTCGTTGAAATCTTGGTAAGTTAGCGTAAAGCTTCTTGCCGCCTAGCCAGAAGTTATCCAGCTTCAGAACCAAACTCCTCACATCTTCAACATTGAAAAAAAGAACAAAATCGTATCTCCTCCCTCTCTTATCTCTTTTAGCAGGAATAACGACCTCATCAATCATCCCAAAATCTTCAAAATGATTGTAGAGGTCCTTAGCCCTCATATACTCAGGAAACTCTGTTAAGAAGATAGTGGTTATTTTGTTATCCTCCTCTTCTCCCTTCTTCTTCCTACTGGTAGTCTTGGAATCCCACTGAACTTTTTTGTTAACCTTTTTACCAGAAACCCTAACCCACTCCCCCTCAGCCATTCTGTAGTCTTTTTACAAAGTTGTCAAAGTTTATGTCATATTTTATAAATTGATTTAGGTTTACAAAATTGAAGAGTAATAACAAATGGTTAACTGTAGTTTGACCCAATAATTTTGAATATTAAATCACATTATTTTGATTGTGTTTTAAATTTGAAAAGAATGACAAACTTGTGTTTTTCATAAGAAAGTTGTGTATACATCGATCATAATTGTCTCATGTTTTTTTATTGAAAAAGATATTTATAGTATTTTTTGTATTTTTTTATTAATGAGTATTATTTGTTTTACTTATAACTTTTATTTATAGTATTTTTTATTAATAAGTATATGAATTATATAATTTTGAAAAATATTTTTTTTAACAAAACCGTGGAAGAGTGTGTCATTTAATTTGCAGACCCGTGCGTTTGAATTTCGTATGAATCGAGTATTTAAAAAAAATTGATTGCAAAAAATAAAAATTATTAATAACGCATAATAGGTAATATTGACATCATATAACATACCTTGGTTGACATGAAAATTGTTGACAAAATTTAAACGTTGACCATATATAATAGGATATAGTTTGTTCCGAACTAAAAAAAATTAAAATGTAAAATAAGATCATTAAATTAGAACAAATGAGTAATCGAAAATTGAGCACATAATTTTGAATATTTATTTACATTCTTTTGGTGTTGTTTTAAATTGAAAAAGAATGACAAATTTGTATTTTTCACAAGAAATTTTTGCAGTCACCAATTATGTCTCATGTTTTTTAATAAAAACAAATATTTGTAGAATTTTTTTTGTTATAAATGCTAACAATTTATGATTTAAAAAATACTAACACTTTTTATAAATTGAAATTTTAATATCATTTACTTATTACATAAGACAACAATTAAATGAAAAAATAATAATTGTCTTTAAATGAATTTTTTTATTTTTTTATTAGATTTAAAATCATATTTAATTTATTGAATCAATATCTTTAAAAGTAAAATGATTTTTACTAGAAGCAGTTAAGTCAATTTAATTTTTTTATTGCATCATATCATAATATCATAGATGATTTTTCATTAAGTATAAATGCTAATATTTTATTATTTAAAAAATATTAACACTTTTTATAAATTAAAATTTTAATTTCATTTACTTATTACATATAACAATAGTTAAAATGAAAAAAATAATAATTGTCATTAAATGAGATTTTTTTTTGTTATTTATTAGATTAAAAATCATACTTAATTGATTAAATCAATTTCTATAGAATTAAAAGATTTTTATTAGAAGCAGTTAAGTCAATTTATTGTTTTATTGTATTATATCATAATATCATAGATGATTTTCCATCAAGTATATCACTTTTGCTAATAAATATCTTTTTATTTTTTCAATTCACAATTAAATTATTTTACACTCATTATTTATTATTTAAACTTTTCTATTCTTTTTTATTTTGTTATATACATTTTGATAAGTGGTGGCATGGGTAACTAATATTTTTTTTAACCTACAACTTGTTGTAATAGTTTCCAAGAAAAACATTTTCAAACTCTCGGCTTATTGATGACACAGTTCTAAACTCTAGTTTTATTGATGGCACAGTGTGTGAAGATGCATACTATGCAATTTGTGTTATGAAAATGACAACTTTTGATTCTAACTTGAAGAAGAAGAAAGATAGAGTAGCTTGCATAGAATAGTGAAGAAGAAGCAAATTATTCATTCAATCTCAATCAGTTACAATGGCATATGGTTGCTTATATATCAAGCAACTATAACTAATTAACTAACTAACTAAAAATATAACAAACTTAGAGTTACTTATTCATGTTATGACATTTGTTACATCATCATGTGCATGTGTATGGTTTACATCATGTTCAATATCTTTACTATCATCAATAGCCCCCCTCAAGGTGTAATGAATGTCAATCATTCCAAGCTTGGCTTGAAGGTTGTGAAATGGACCCGTATGCAAAGACTTCGTGAGTATGTCAGCTACTTGCTCTTTTGTGGTGACTGGCATGAGGTGGATGGTGTCGGCTAACAACTTTTCTATAACCACAAGGCAACCGATCTCAATGTGTTTGGTTCTTTCGTGAAACACCGGATTGGCCGTAATATGCATAGCAGACTTATTGTCACAGTAGATAATGACTGGCATTAGATGAGGTATTTGGAAATCTGCAAGAAGATAGAGGATCCAAACCCCTTCATAAGTTGCTTAAGCTAAGGCACAATACTCAGCTTCAAAAGAAGATCGTGATATCACAACTTTCTTTTCACTTTTCCAGCTAATGAGGGTTCTCCAAGAAAGAAACAAATGCCTGATGTGGACCTGTTCGTGTCACGACATGCACCCCAATCCGAGTCTGAGAATCCTTTAAGACATAATGGGGATGTAGAGCTGAAGAATAGGCCTTGGCCTGGGTGATTTTTATGATATTTTAGAACATGAAGACTAACTAACGTATGGCTATTAGTGGGAGCAGCAAGAAATCGGTTGAGTTTGCTTACACCATAATCAATTTCTGGTCTGGTGTGAATGAGGTATAAGAGGCGGCTAATAAGTCTTCGATAAGTGGTTGGTTCGAATAAGAGAGTTCCAAGTTTAGTGTGAAGTTGAAAATGAGGTTGCATAGGGGTAGTACAAGGTTTTGCACCAAGTAGGCATGTATCATTGATTAAATCCAAGGCATATTTCCTTTGACATATGGAAATGTCATGAGTATTTCGAGCAACCTTAAAGCCTAGGAAATATTTAACGATTCCTAGGTCTTTGATGTTGAATTTGGCATCCAATGAAGCTTTAAGTTGTCGGATCTCATGAAGGTCATGTTGAGACAAATTTGGTTCATACCATGTATCCTCTAAGGTTTTGATGATAACAAAGTATTTGAAAAATAATAAGGATTTCTAACAAGTTGGTTCATGTGTGCAGAATTATATTTACTTGATGGAACTGGTTCTGACAAGGAAGGGGCTATGGTTCGGTTCTGATTATGTACTTAAGAGAGTCTGACCAAAAAGTTACAACTAGTACACTTCAGAATCAGAAGCAAGCTATGGCTGCCTCTGAAATTGAGTAGTGTCAAACCAAGCTCTGTAAACACGGGACTCGAGAATTTTTGGCATTATCTTCAAAAGATTATGTTGTACTTGTTTCATAGAAGTGTTCTCTGGACAAAGACCTTGTTCAGGGGATAATTCTCTGTCTACGAGTTCCAACACCTACTTTATTGGAAAAGGAGATGTACTAGAAGATTTGATATGATTATAGACATTGAGGATGCTTCAACGACTATATTTCTTCAGCTATAAAAGGAGCATAAGAACTGAATATCAACTCAAGAGAAAAACACTGCAACTTCAACTGAAATATACACGCACTTCATTCATATCAGCTCAAGAGAATCTAATCTGTTTAGAGTTGTTATTCTTGTATAGCTTAAGAATCCTTAGTGTTAAAGTGTGTTATATTATATCTAAAACACCTCTGATTGATAATCAAGTGTTATTATAAGTTATTCCTTCTCTAAACAGTCGATTTAGATAAAAGTCTCTTGCCTTGGACTTGAGCAGAGAAGTCTTGGATTCGAGGAATATGAGCAAAAAGTCTTGGACCAAGGGTATGAGCAGAAGTCTTAGGCAGAGGGTCTAAGCAAGGAAGTCTTGAACCAGAAGGGTTTAAGCAAGGAAAGTCTTAGGATATGAGGATCTAAGCAGTGAAGTCTTAATCAGGTGTTGATTAAGCAAGGAAGTTTTAGGCTGTTGGTCTGAGCAGGTAAAGTCTTATAATTGAAGGTATAAGCAGTTGTAATCTGTTTGATTATAATGGAAATCTCTTGCGAGGCAAGGGGACTGGACTACTCTCAGTTGGAGAGGAACCAATATAACTGTTGTGTGTTCTTTGCCCTTTTTATGTTTCATTTTTTAAATACTAAATTGATTTTTCCTTTTAACTTAAATTTTATTTTTATACAATTAAGATCTGAAAATATAAAAAAGTTAAAATTTATTCTTAGAAGGAATTTGTTCTGGACTGGGCCGGGTCTGCCCCTCAATCGAGCAGACCCAACCCACACGTCCTGGCAGGGCCCAAAAAAGGCCCCTTAGCACGACCAACATCGAGCACATGCCTCACCTCAACAGTGTCGGGCACACACCACACCTCGGTGGTGTTCGGGCACACACGGTATAGAGCATCGTGCAGAGGCGCTAAGCCTATCCAGGCTTGCTCCTCCTCGACACTCAGGTGCTCCCCTCTCGAGGAGCCATCTCCTTCTGTGTATGAGAATCCTCCCCGCGAGGACACGTCTCTCCCCGACATACAAGACTCCTCCCTGCGAGGACACGTTCTCATGTAACCACCCACTCCCGATGGAATCGGTCTGCCCTAATTTCGGAGATCTAGGAACGGTTACCCCAGGGCGAAGACCACGTGCTGGTCTTCACTACGCCACGTAATCCCTGACAGTTACTTGGATTGGGCTTGGAAATCCATCCCAGTGCAAGTAACCGTTGGCCCCGCGCTGGGGGATCTCTATAAATACCTTCTCACTTGAGATGGTCAGGTGACGCAATCTCATACACTCTAACCTTCTTCTGTACTTTCCTTTCTCTGACCGTTATCTTACTTGAGCGTCGGAGTACCTTGGAGGTACACCCCCCCCCCCCCCCGCCGTCTTTCAACTTCACCGAATCTGAAGTTCATACGGCGTTGCTGGCCACTGAACAACTGTCTGATCTAGGTACGATCAGTGGCGCCGACTGTGGGGATTTGGTTGTATCCTGAGTAGGCGTCCATGAGGGATAACAGTTTGTAACCTGCAGAATTGTCGACCAGGTGGTCGATGTTAGGCAAAGGATAGCAGTCTTTCGGGAAAGCCTGGTTAAGATCAGTATAGTCAACACACATCCTCCATTTTCCATTATTCTTTTTTACGAGTACAACGTTGGACAACCAGGTCGTGTACCTGGCCTCCGAAATAAAATTTGCCTCTAGGAGGTCTTTTACAGCTTTTTTAGCAGCCTCCTCTTTTTCGGGAGACTGCTTACGCCTACGTTAAGCTATGGCCCTAGCGGCCAGATCTACTGCGAGCTGATGGCAAGCCACCTTGGGGTCAAGGCCAGGCATCTCGGATGCGCTCCATGCGAACAGGTCAGCGTTCTCCTAGAGACATGCCTTCGGCTGCTCCTTCGCCAGTTCGGGGATCCCGGTGCCAATCTTCAAGTTACGGTCTGGATCGTCCCCGAGTGCCACGAGCTCAAAGTCTCCGTTTGGGATGGGGCACGTTGGATGGAGAGGCCGCCCGTTGTTTTCCGCCTGGAGGTCGAGGTCTTCTGCCCTGTCTTCATCGGGTTTTCCTGGGAACCTGCTGTCGAGGTTGGCTGCGTTGACGGGCGGGAGATGTCTTTGTACGGTGTCCGTGGATGGCTTTGCTCCGGTCTTGGGCTTGTTGCCGATGGAACTCATGCCTTTGATCGCAGCGTCGAAGCACCTCTTGGCCGCGTCTATGTCCCCATGCATCGTAACCACACGTCCCCGGGTCGTGTAGTACTTCATCTTGAGGTGGACCGTTGATGGCACTGCTGTGAGTTCGGCCATGATGGTCCTCCCGAGGATGCAGTTGTAGAGGGATGGACATTCGACCACCAGGAAGTGGGTCTTTACTTGTCGGGCAGTGTCTTCGGCCCCGAATATGGCCATCAACTCAACGTAGCCCCATGGTCTGGTGGTAGTGCCGTTGAACCCCTGCAGATCTGATCCGACGTACGGGGTCAGATGTCTCTCGTCGAGCTGGAGAGTCCCGAACAGATAAGCGTACATGATGTCGACCGAGCTGCCCTAGTCGACAAGGATCCTTCGAACGTCAAAATTCGCCATCTGTGCCCTGACCAGGAGGGGGATAGTGGCGTTGGGTGCTCCGCCGGGGAGCTCTTCGAGGTAGAAGGTGATAGGGTTTGATTTCCCTTGCACCTTCTCGAGAGTAGTGGTCTTCGCCGATGTTGCAGACTCCAGCTCGTCAAACTTCCGCTTGATCGACCCAACGGACAATTTCTCGTAGCCTCCCCCGAAGATTACCATTGTCTTGGGGAAGCCTTCCCACGTGCTCCGGGCAGTGACGGGGTCCTCGTGGGGGAAGTTCGCCCACATGTTGCGAACTGCTTCTTGGCCCTCAATGCCTTCGGGGACAAAGAAGTCTTCGGGTCGAGTGACGCTGAGGGCGACCTGAAGCCGACTCTCGTCGGGAGGAGGTGTCGTTTCCTCGACGTTTTGGGCTTCCTGGGAACTTGGTCCAGGAGTGTCACTCTTCTGGGCGTACTTCTTTAAGTGCCCTTCCTTGATCAGGATCTCAATTGCATCTTTGAGATGGATGCAGTCTTTTGTGACATGTCCGTGGCTCCGGTGGAACCTGCAGTACTTTGACTTGTCCGTGTTTGATTTGGGGGTAGTCGGCTTTGGAAAACAGACGCCACCTTTCAAAAATTCTGAGTTCTGGCACTCTGAGAGGATTCGCGCGAGGGGAGCGTTGAGCGGGGTGTATTCCGTGAACCGACCAGCTGGTCTGCGCGGTTCACGAGGATCCCAGGGACGATTTTCTTTCTTCCTTTCTCCTTCTTGCCGGGGAGGAGAGTCTTCTTCTTTGTGGCCGCGGGGGGCCCTCCTTGCGTCTTGACTCAAGGGCAGTCTGCGCTTCCTCCAACTCCTCGAGCTCGATGTACGACTGAGCTCGTTGGAGAAGGTCCTCCAGACGGCGGGGGTCTGCAGAGGCCCACGGACTTGGCAAAATCAGATCTAAAACGTAGTCCATGGATGATTAAATACTTCTTCATGTCGTCGTTTGTATGAACCTCGACTGCTTCTCTGTTGAATCTCTCAATGTAGTTCCGAAGAGATTCGTTCTTCCCCTGGAAGATGCTCTCTAGGGCAGCCTCCGTCTTCGGGTGTCAACGAGACGCAGTAAAGTGTTTGGTGAAGCGTTGTCTTAGTTGCTTCCAAGATGTGATCGACCCGGGTGCCAAACCCTTGTACCACGTCATGGCGCCCTTGTACCACATCGCGACGTCGAACAACCAAGCAGAGTACGAGGCTTTCCTCGCCGGGCTTCGGCTGGCCGAGGACCTCGGCGCCAAGGAGGTCAAAATCTTCACCGACTCCCAGCTCGTGGCCTCGCAAGTCCGAGGAGCGTACCAGGCCAAGAACGACAGCCCCATCGAATACTTGACCTTGGTGAAAGAAAAGATGAAAAAATTCACCTCCACGGAAGTAACCCACATCCCTCGCGAGCAAAATGCCCGAGCAGATGTCCTGTCCAAAATTGGCAAGCACAAAGAAGAAGGGCGGAAACAAATCCGTCATACAAGAAGTGCTTTCCCGCCCGAGAATTGACAAACCCGTTCCAGCGACGGACGTGAACGCCATTGGGGACAGCGATTGCTGGATGACCCCGGTGTACGAGTACCTCACGACGGGCAGACTGCCTGAAGATCATAAGGAAGCGGGGATGGTAAAGCGGCGGCGTGATCATACACGATAGTCAAAGACAAGATATACCGGCGAGGGTTTTCTATCCCTCTCCTCAGATGCGTCGAGGAGACTAGGGTCGTCGGCATCCTCCAGGAAATCCATGAGGGAATCAATGCGCACCACCTCGGCGGGCGATCGTTAGCTCGTAAGGCACTTCGAGCAGGGTATTGTTGGCCCACCATGCAACAGGACGCCAAGGAACACGTCAAGAAGTGCGATAGATGCCAGCGACACGGGGACATGCACCTCACTCCTCCTAGCGAGCTCAAAACGCTGTCCTCCCCGTGGCCGTTTGCGTGGTGGGGAATGGACATCCTTGGACCTTTCGTCATAAGATCATATCAAAACAAGTACCTCATCGTCGGATTGGACTACTTTACGAAGTGGATCGAGGCGGAAGCATTGGCCAAAATCACAGCCTTCAAAATACTGCGTTTTTACAAAAGAAACATCCTCGCCCGATTCGGTGTGCCTCAAACTATTGTCACCGACAACGGAACACAGTTCACCGACAGGAACTTCCAAGACTTCGTCACCAGACTAGGCACAAAGCAACACTTCACGTTGGTCGAGCACCCGCAAACGAACGGGCAGGCCGAAGCGGTGAACAGAGTAATACTCCGAGGATTAAAATGTCGATTGGACGACGCCAAACAACGGTGGGTCGAGGAGCTACACAGTGTCCTCTGGGCCTACCGAACAACCCCGCATTCCACAACCGTGGAGACCCCCTTTCGTCTGACCTACAGAACGGAAGCGGTGATCCCCGTGGAAATCAGGAAACCCTCGAGGAGGACAGAAGCCCCCCTCGACGAAGACGCGAACAACGAAGCCCTAAGGGAAGAGCTCGATTTCGTCAAGGAGACGCGTTCGGCCGCTTCTCTCCGGGAAGCTTCACTTAAACAGAAAATAACTTTACGTTATAACGACAAAGTTATCAAACGTGATTTTCAAGTAGGCACCCTCGTCCTACGAAGGAACCAGAAAGATTCGCGAGAAGGCAAACTCGCCGCGAACTGGGAGGGCCCGTACCATGTCCGCGCAAAAATGGGGACAAGATCCTACTTCCTCGAAAATCTGCACGGGGAGGAACTTGCTCGACCATGGAACGCTGAGAGGCTCAAACAGTACTACAGTTAAGCACTGTCCGCGACACACTAGCATCGTGGTTACGGGGACGCACTAGGGTACAAGCGCGACACCCCTATACGAAACACGATGGTCAAGGGTTGCGTTGTGTGTGTCCGAGCACTTTGATCCGACGAGGACACCTCGATCGAGCTCCTGCGTCGTCATACCAATTAGGCATAACACTCAGCTCGCGATGGGAAGTTCACGCCACGAAGCTAAGACCTCGACCGAGCTCTTAGCTTCGTTGAAGGTCGGAATACACTTCCGGCCACTCGACCAGCTCTCCACGCAGTCGAGGATTATCGAAGTCGAGCAAGCCCCAAAATCTCTATTACTTAGACAAAAATAAACAAAGTATAGCAAATACAATAACATCACACACAAGTGAAAACATACAAGCATAACACGAGCAGATAAACAAAAATGCATTGATCGAGCAGAAGCCCATCGTACAAATATTACAAACAAGTATCAAAAAGCCCCTGGCACACAGGCCGGGCATAGGCATCAAAAAATAAAATGGATCGCAGGCGAAACAGAACGAGAAAGGAAAAACCTACTCGGCGACGGTCCCCTCGAGATATTCATGTTCGACAACCTCGTCCTCTTGCATCGGTTGCACGATCTGACCGTCGACCACCTCGTAGTCGGGGTCAGTCCCTTCGGTTATGAGGCCGGGGTTGAGAACCTGAAGCTGCTGCACAGCATTTCTGAAACCTGTGTCAGCCGCCACGAGGATATCTTGCTCGGTTTCCCTTAGCTTCGCTATCAGCGCTGCCCGCGAAGTCAGCAACCTGTCTTCTTCGATTTCCTCATCAGCCGGGCGAACAGCCTCCTCCAGCTCGGCGTTCCTTGCCAAGAGACGACCCCTCTCCTCTTCAATCTCGGCGTCCCTCGCCAAGAGACGTTTCTGCTCCTCCTCAGCATTCTTTAACTTCTCCTCCAACTTCCCTTGAAGCTCGACCTGGGCCTGGTTCTAGCTTTTGCAGTCAGCCAGCTCCTTGCCCACCTTCTCCATTTCGGCTGAGATGGACCTAAAACTCTCTCGCAACTTGTTCAGCTCGTCTTCGGAGCACACCTCGTCGTTCAGAACCAAGGCAGCCGCGCAAACCCGCATCACCGCAGACACATCCTCCACCAGCGCCTTTCTCTGAAAAACCTTGTCGACGCCTAAGATGGCCCGAGCTTCGGGGGCACCCACGCATAGGGAGTTATTCCCCATGAAGAAGTTCGGCCTCGAGTGACAAGGCGGGAGCACAAATTTTACAGCAGGGGGACTCTCGTTCTCAGTAAGGTCGATGTCCACTTGATCGGCGACCTGCTGCCTCTTCGAGGAGCCCTGAGGGCTGGGAGAATCACTGTCCTGGTGAGAGCCCGAAGAACCCCCGTTTATCTGGGGGGGACAGATTCCTGCGCTCGGATCTGTTCGATGCGGCCTTTACCTCCCTTCTTCGAAAGGCGGGCAACCTTCAACTTTTTAAAGCGCTCCTCGGCAATCAACATCTTACCTGCAAAAAGAAAATAAACATGTCAGTAAACCGGATATCAGGACGTGAAGAAAAAAGTAAGTCGAAGAGGATGTCACCACCTAGCAGCTCGAGAGCATCCTCATCGAAGAACGTCTCGAGGAGGGCCCTCGTATTGATCAAACGGCATTTCGTCAACACCTGCCTGTCGTCTCCCCGAACGAATTCCCCGTCCATCGTCACGAGCTTGGCTTTATTAAAACCGTTGACGAAAGCGAATATCCTCTCGTAGGCCAGGCGATCCCCCTCGTCAAGACGGCCAGGACTGACTTTGTAGTTGTCCGTCCCCTTCTTGAAATGTTCTTTCGTCCAGAACAAGGGGAATCTCGGCTCGAGGACTTCCTCCGTTTTCCCGTCCACATCGCGGGAAACACGGTGATACACCGAATTCACAGCTTCAAGCGTGACCGGCCTCACGATGTAATACCGGTATTTAAAGTCGCAAATAGAATCCAGGTAGGTGTGGAAGAGACTGCTCGTTTGTTTAAAAGACACCCAGCCATGTCTATCGTCGGAGGCCTGTCGCTGGAGGTGGAAGATGCGAAAGAAAAGAGGCACGGTTGCCCCGATTCGAAGATATTTATAGACGAGCTCGAAGGCTCAGGTAAAAGCGAGGGAGTTGGGGTGAAGTTGCGAAGGTGCCAAGCGCATCCAGACGAACACTGCTTGTTGGAAGTCCGTGAAGGGCAAACGCCATCCCGCCTCGTCGATCATGAACTCGTAAAGAGGGAACCTCAGCCCTCGGTAGGTTGAGCATATGCGATGGTGTGCTTGGGGACGAAACACCCTCCATGACTTCGACGAACCCACCAACTGATGCTCGACAATACAAAAAATATCATCCTCATCCCCATCGACAAAATGGGAAGCCATGTTCAGCGGTTCTTCGCTAACCCACTCCGCAAGGGGACGTTCCTCGACACTAGTGATTGGCGCCATTGGAGAGTTGGGCTGGTCGTCGACGTCTAACGTTCCCACGGCCACGGAAACGGACAAAGATTCCATATACCTGAAAAGCAGAAGGAAATGGTGAATTCGATGATCCATATCAAATTCACCCCTCCACCGCTGTTCAAGTGAAATGGCGAAGAGGGAGCGTCGGGGTTTCGAGACTGTCGCGCTCGTCCATGCCCCCGAGGCAACCGACGAGCCTCCCCGTGACCATCCTCAGGTCACTGGCATGCCGTGTTGGGAGGATTCCCTCACACAGAATAAATATTGGCGAGGACCCCGAGAGTTTCATCTTGTGTCCTCGGGACATTCTTTGTGTCCCCGAGTTATTCATCCCTTCTCCCCGCGATATGCAACAAGAAACTAAGAAATCCCGCTGTTTTCGCCGGAGATTTCGTGATGTCCATGAAGAACTTCATCAGATCACCATAGAACCACCCTATAAATGCAAATGAAAGGAGAAAAAAGAGAAAAACTTACTTGAAAAACGCTTCCGGTAGGGTTCCGACACGGTAGTTGGTGGCGGCGTACGGTGGCGAAGTAGAGAAGGAAGAGAGAGAGTGAGTCTGAGCGAAGGAGGAGCAAAAGTGCAAATGAGACGAGATGACCCCTATTTATAAGGGCCTCATGGGACTCCAGGATTTCCTAGGCAATCGATTACGCTACCCTAGCGTAGCCGCCCTAGGGAATGATTAGGTGTGACACGTGGCACACGCTTTCCCACGCGCATCTTTTCATTTACCAACTCGCGTCCTTTTATTCGCCTCGCTTCAGACTTCTCGGATCCCCATGACGTCGCTCATCCGCGGCCAGTCCAGCCCGAGCAGATCGAATTATTTCTCCCCATTTGACCTACCGCTCCTCGTCTAGAATCCCTTCCCCAACTAGATAAGCCCTCGACATAGCTGGCCCTTAAGTCATTACTCCGACGCCTCAGAGCAACGACTTGGGGGCTCCTGTTCTGGACTGGGTCGGGTCTGCCCCTCAATTGAGCAGGCCCAACCCACACGTCCTGGCAGGGCCCATCAAAGGCCCCTTAGCACGACCAACGTCAAGCACATGCCTCACCTCAACAGTGTCGGGCACACACCACGCCTCGGTGGTGTTCGGGTACACACGGCATAGAGCATCGTGCAGAGGCGCTAAGCCTCTCCGAGCTCGCTCCTCCTTGACACTCAGGTGCTCCCCCCTCTAGGAGCCATCTCCTTCTGCGTATGAGAATCCTCCTCGCGAGGACGCGTCTCTCCCAGACACGCAAGACTCCTCCCCGCGAGGACACGTTCTCATGTAACCACCCACTCCCGATGGAATCGGTCTGCCCTAATTCCAGAGATCTAGGAATGGTTACCCCAGGGCGAAGACCACGTGCTGGTCTTCACTACGCCACGTAAGCCCTGGCAGTTACTTGGATTGGGCTTGGCAATCCAGCCTAGTGCAAGTAACCGTTGGCCCCCGCGCTGGGGGCTTTCTATAAATACCCTATCACTTGAGAGGGTCAGGTGACGTAATCTCATACACTCTAACCTTCTTCTGTACTTGCCTTTCTCTGACCGTTATCTTACTTGAGCGTCGGAGTACCTTGCAGGTACACCCCTCCCCCCCCCCCCCCCACCGTCTTTCAACCATACCGGAGCTGAAGTCCATACGGCGTTGCTGGCCACTGAACAACTGTCTGATCTAGGTACGATCAGAATTGAATCCTGAGACCTTTAAGCCATATCCTATCCTGAAGCTCCTTGCGACCTTAAGACTTCGGGCTAGCTTACACAGGCATAAAGAAAAACTCCTCAACTTCTTCGAACTTGATTTTTGTATGCAGAAATTGAAAATGAATTTTCATAACTTCTACCTTCACTTTGTCAGTATTCCAAATCATTGCAATCCCACTGGAAAGACCCCTTACATCAGAACCTATCAAAGTTTCAACGCCGAACATCTTGAAAGTCTTCTCCAATTTGAAAAGGATCCGTTCATGTTTCCATAATCACCAAAACATCTGGATGAACATCCTACAAATAATTCTTACAAAGACGTTGAAAGGCTCTACTCGCCGCTCCCCGACTATTCCACAACATAATTCTATTAAAAGGTTTACTAACCATAAGGAAGATTTATTGAGATTGTCCAAGCCCTCTATCGTGACTTAGTGTTTCTTAAACCACCTACATGTCAGAGTCCTCTTCCACATCTCGCACTTCATCTTCGTTGTTTCTATTTGAATCTCCTCTACCATTGTTGTCTCCAATGTTCGGCGACTCTATGGGGATATAAGTTTCATGCCTCACAATTGGTATAATCTGGCCATTTTCAAGATAATTTCTTAAAACAACCAATATGGTTCCAATGCACCATGCGAATTTCCAAAAATGCCCCCCGTATTCGGAGATGTATCTCTGGACGCACCCAATACACATATTTTATTTGTTTTTGAGTAACACTTTTATTTTATGAATAAATTTATTTCAGAAATATATCTGCGGAAAATTTTTGGAGATGCATTTCCGAAACTCAATTACACACTAAAAATAAATTGTTTGGCAAATCACTACATTGCATTGCATGCTGTTTGTCGTACCCCAAATTTTGACCACCCTCCTATTTTTTTTTATATATAGAAGATTATAATGGCAAATATTAAAGGGATTATTTGGGTAGGATAAATTTATATGGGGATAGATTATTGTTATTTAATATATAGGGATTAATTAGGATTAGATTAATTTTTAATCAAAATTACATTAGGATCATAGTGGGGTTATTAGAGTATTAATATTAGTATTAATAATATTATTAATATTAATATTATCATGGAATTATTATTAAATTATTATATACTCGCTAATTCTATTTTATTTCGAATAAATGGAATGACTTAGTTGGTATTAAAGGGTACAAGGAATTATAAAGGGAGAGGTTGTGAGTTTGAATCTCATATTCATCACTTTTTAGGGTTTTATAAATAACTACATAATTCATTCACAAAAGGGGGGCAATTTGCAAACCATACGATAACAAAGGAAAGAAAGAGTGTGAGGCAGCTTAAATTGGTCACGGCACTCCAGGTTGGTACCTTCAAACTATTAGTATGAACTTCCTTTTGGATTGCAATTTGTCTATTCTAAGATGCCCATGTATGTATATTGATGTGGTATATTTAGTTTTGTTCTTTTACGATTAAGGTTTAATAATGTTATTATTATTGACGCAAAAAGGAAAAAAAAAACAAAAAAAGAAACCTTTTGTAATCAACATCGTAAACCGTTTTTATATCATAATTTATAAATCGTTTAAAAATAATAAAACAACAAAATGGGATAAAAATACAATATAATTGGAGGATTTTAAATAAGGGTTAGGGTTAATTTCACAAATTCACATAATAATAGGATTTATACTAAAATATTATAATAATAATTAGGATTACAATTTTAACTGATTAAAATATTTTAATTAGGAATTAAGGGATTAATATATGTATATAGATAATTAGGATTTAATAGGTTAGAGATCGATAATATTAAAATACTTTATTTATTAAATTAGGATTTAATATATTAAAACTTATGGATTAATAGGGTTAAGCTAGTATTTTCTTAAATTTTGGGTATTATTAATTTTATTATAAATTTGAATTATTTATAATTTTGTTGTGTTTAACTTATTTTTATAATAAAATAATGAGGATTTATAATCTTGGGTGCATAAAAATAAATGTGGGTTTATAAATGGGGGATTTATTCATTGGAGTTTATTTATAATAATTTCAGGTTTAATTTATATTTAGGGGTATTATAATTTAAATATTTTTACAATTAATATCTTTGGGTTTAACTTATAATTTTGGGTTTATAATCTAGTTGTTTTAACGATTAATATCTTTGGGTTTAACTTATAAGTTTGAGGTTTATTATAAAATTTTGGGTTTTATTTATAATTTGGGGTTTATTATGATAAATTAGGGTTTATTTATATCAATTTGGATTTAATTTATAATTTGGGGTTATTATAATCTTTATAATTAATAAATTTGGGGTCGATTTAAAATTGTGATCTATTCATTTCTTTATAATTAATAAATATGGGTTTATTATAATAATGAAATATTTGAGGTTTTGTTTTATTTATTTTACTTGATAATTAAATTATTGGGGTTTAACTTGGTTATGTAATTTTTTAATTAAATTTATTTAATTAATTTTCATAATTGACTAAATTGGGATTAGGGGATAACTTACTTGGGATAAAAGGGATTAATTAATATTTAAAATAACTTTACCTTTATTTAAGAGTTCCTCTTTAATATAAATATTATAAGGAATAAAAATAGGGATTAATTAGGGAATAATAATCAATTTGGGAGATTGGAGTTAATTATTTGCGATTGATTTTAGGGATAATTATGTGATAGTATTTAAATTGGGAAATAGGGTTAATTCTTTGGGATAATTTTGGGATAGTTTTAGGGACAATCCTTGGGATAATTAAGGGATATAATTCGTAGTAAATAAATAAAAGATAGGGAATAATTTATTAAGGATAAAATGGGTTAATGAAAATCTAAATTAATTTTCTCCTTAATTAATAATTACAATTAGGGATTAAGTGGGAACATTTAGGATTTAATAATTAAGGTTTTTTTTCAAATAATTAGAATCAATTTAATTGAGATCTTATTTTTTTATGTTCAATTTAATAATTTGGATTATTTTTATTTTTGGGATATTAAAGGTTTTAGGATTAAATAATTGGAATCTTAATAATTAGGGTTTATTTTCATATTTTGATATTATAAATTATTAAATAATTGGGATTAATTTAATGAGGGGATATTATAAGATTTAACTTATATTTTTTGGGATATTACAGGTTATTTAATTACGTAATTATATGATTATTTTGAGATATTATAAGTTTTTTGTAATTAAATAGTTACGATTAAGTCATATTTTGGGGGCATTAAGATATTTATTTTTATAATTGAATAAATGGGGAATTAACTTATGTTTTAGGATATTATTTTTCACTTTTATAATTAATTAGTTGTGGAGTAAACCTATATTTTTTGGAATTATCATATTTTGGGATAAGGGGTAATTACAAGGGATATTAGGGATTTAATAGGATAAAGTCTTGGGATAAAACTCTTAGGTTCCAAGAGTATAAATATAGGCCAAGGAATTAGGATTTGGGATAAAACTCTTGATATCCGAGAGTATAAATAATGGATAGGATTTGGGATAAAACTCTTGATATCCGAGAGTATAAATAAATAGATTATGATTTAAGGGATAATACTCTTCGTCCGAGAGTATAAATAATGGATAGGAATTGGGATAGAACTCTTTCTTCCGAGAGTATAAATAATGGATAAAAAATTGGGATAGAACTCTTCCTCCGAGAGTATAAATAATGGATAAGGAAATGGGATAGAAATCTTCCTCCGAGAGTATAAATAATGGATAGGAATTGGGATAAAATTCTTAGGTTCCAAGAGTATAAATATAGGCCAAGGGATTAGGATATGGGATAGAACTCTTCTTCCGAGAGTATAAATAATGGATAGGATTTAAGGGATAAAACTCTTCTTTCCAAGAGTATAAATAATGGATAGGATTTAAGGGATAAAACTCTTCTTCCGAGAGTATAAATAATGGATAGGATTTAAGGGATACAACTCTTCAACCGAGAGTATAAATAAGGGATAAGGATATGAGATAGGACTCTGGTAATTCAAGAGTATAAATAAAGGATTAGGATTAAGATTAAGATTAGGATTGGGATTGAGATTAGGAATGGGGATAGGAATAGGGGATAGGGGAGGTGAACTACGGTTACTCTGATCTTCAAAATTGAAGTTACGTAGGCATAGGGTTGTAAACCCTAGTGAGTATAATAATAATAAAACTTAGGGTCCCCCTCTTAGATTAATTTCATTTCACTTTTTCTATTTAATATCAAGGGTTTTTAAATAAGTATAAATAGTAAAGCATTCAAATAACAAACAAACATATCCTAGAACGTAAGGAGGATCCCATTGAGTACAATGGAGGTGAGGGGTACCTAACACCTTCCCCTCACTTAACCGACTCCCAAACCTTAGGAATCTCTACCCTTATGATTAGGATTTTAGGTTTATCATTTATTTTCCTTAAAAAAATATGATGGCGACTCGAATATTTTTGCCGACCGTGACAGCTGGCGACTCTGCTGGGGACGCCTCCCTAAAGAGAGTTCATCCTAGCCTTAGGTTTTATTGTTCTTGTTTGTTTGACTTGGTTGTTTACTGTTTTTGTTTATATATTTGCATGATTATTTTATGTTTTATTTTATTATTTATAATATTTGTTCTTTATGTTTATTATACTGTCATCATGCATTGTATTGGGATATTGTGATGTGTGAAGCTAAAACCCAAGCTTGGTGGATACCCTAAGTTAGGACGTGGAACGGAAATGTTAATGGAAGGGATGTAACATCCCGACTATGCATTGATGCCACACTCAGATAGACCCTCCAAAGTTATCTTCCTGGTAAGGCTAGCCCTTAACATAGTTGATAATTTTGGATGTGGTCCAAGATTCTGAGGACCTTTAGAAAACCCTATCAACTCATGGTGACCCTAAGTATTCAACCCTCAAGGGTCATTACTAGGGTCTTCCTAGATGAGACTTATCCCAAAGGTTTATCGTAGGAAGGCTTGATCCTTCTCATGGTAAAACAAGGGTATAATCCGTAAATTCTAGGGTCGTTATGCTGTCCAAAACTATATATCCTACATGTGAGGGGATTGGATAGACTAAACTTAGATCCAGCTTATCATAGGGAGCCTACCTTTAATAGGACATGCTTGCATTTATCGTACATATCCCTAAACCCGTAAGGGTTTCCTTTTATTTGTCACTATCTTAATGTGACACTTGTATTGCATTTCTAAAAAAAAACTTTTAGCAAAACGGAAAAAATACTTTTGCATACCCCATGCATTTTCATGCATTTACATACAAACACATACATAGTAGACTACCTACTGAACTCAAGGGTATCTCAAGAATTTATGGAGGAAATCAAGAGGGGCAAGTACCATTGAGGAAAGAAGGTAACCCTTCACCATGTCTTTCAGAGGCGTACTTAGAGCCTCAAATACAACAACCTTGGATGATGCCTATACAACAAAGGAAGTTTGGAAGGGAACTGGATCCTACACCAATGTCTCATGACTTAGTCGGAGGTGCCTTAGTGAAGCTGCAATTACTTGACCCTATTCAGACACTACAAGTTATGAGCTCAAAGCACAATACCTGTAACCGAATTTCAAATGAGGAGTCCCATAGATTAAAATTCACCCCTTATTTTTACAAGTGGAAGGACACCAAGAAGTCTCCCAAAATTGGTTGGATCAACAAGGAAGCTTACACCTGGGATCAAGGGACTTTATCATTTCCAGTTGTAATTTCAGTTTTGCTAAGTGTTGTTTGTATTAAAGGTTGTACCTTTCGGGGTATAATTTTAATAAAATAAACATGCATGTTTTTGGAATTCATCCATTCGTTTTCACTCCTTCTTATATAAAAATAAAAAATAATAAAATAATAAAATAAATCACACCTTTCCTTTTCACTTCTCACCTATTAACAAACTTAGGAGGAGAAGGATGTAAATAAACAAACGAATTTGCTGATGTATGCTTTAATGGTATGACCTGGCTGAAGATGTAAGGCATTGTTTCACTCCCCAAACACTGGAGAAATAAGGAGATAATCCGTAGTCAACCCCCTCGAGCCAGAAGTCGGTGTTTCTTTATATTAAAAAAAATCTTAATCTTAACCAGGGGCAGGGTAGATTTCAATTAATTCAACAATGCGTCCTAATGCAAGGGAATCAGTACACCTAATCACAAGGATAAACATTCTTCCTCGCACCATTCAACATCGAGGAAGCAAGGGAGATAAAAACTCATAATATCAAGTATGGGAGTCACACCCGTTCGAAACCAAAAGCAAAAACTCAAGATTTGTTTCCAAAAAAAAGGAAAAACCCCGCTAAGTCAAAAAGAAAAAATCAGAAAAAAGATGAAAATTGACTTAGGCAAAATAAGGGTATCCCGATGGGCCACTAAATTCAAAAGAATTGGTCCATGCAAAAATAAGGGACTAAAAGAAAAGAAAAAGGGAAAAATGGAACAATCTTATAAACGGGAGTGGGTGACTGCACCTCAAAAAAAAATCTCATAAAGTGCTTAAACTAGTATACCTTTTAATCACCATGACTGAAAAGTTTCTCTTGCAGGATAAACGCATTTGTTGGGTTAATTGGATTTAGGAATGGAGAACATCAAGGAGAAGGGGGTGGGTTAAATTTCAAATTTTGAGCCTTGTATCTTTGTTTTTTAAAACCGTGAACCAGGCCACGTTACAACATATAAAAGTCCTATTTGAAGCTAGGGGAACTATAAAAGCATACTCGGCAAAGTCGTTGTTAAACTGACTCCAAATCTGAATGTTTGTTAAATCATCATTTTCTCATTCTTATTCGCGCCAACCTCATGTACGAATACCATCTATCATACACCTTGTATAAATTTCGGATTTCAAAAACTTGCATGAACATGGAATTATAATTACTTTACAAAGGGACATTCTCCTTCCAAATCAATACTTAGCATTAAGGAAATTTCAACAAAGGACTGATCAGGGGCACAAGGATTCAAGACATTTATGATTAGCGGGCAAATTACCAAGAAATCTTTCCAACCAAGGGGCAAAACCTAATGATCATAAGGGTACATCATCTGAAGATCCTACTAACTAGGGGCAAAACATCCAAATATTTGGCACACCTATGTCAAAATACCTCCATGACTCTAATAATAAGGAGTAGGACCTTTCAAGGGGCTCATAATGGGGCAGGCCACCTCAAGCGCACATTTAAACCAACCACTCCAAGACTCAATCTAATCAGGGGCGTACCTTTCAAATATTCAAACACTGGGGAACACTTTCAAATATTGGGGGCAGTCCTTATCAAGGTCGTAATATGGTGGGATCCAGGTTCTTTCTCAAGATACTCCTCCAGATCCTAATAATCAGGGGCATATTTTTCAGGACTCAAATACTGGGGCAATCCATATCAAGGTCATATCGAATCATGGTGGGATCTAAGTTCTTTTCAGGCATGCTTTTCAAGACTCAATCAATCTGGGACATTGCAAGGATTAATCAAAAGGAACTGCTTAAAAAAACGGTTTATTTGGAGCATATCATTCCAAGGGTAAATTTCTCCAAAGGATAATACAATGGAAAGTCTTCAAATACAAGTTGCTACAAAACTCATATTGAGGCAAAACTCTTCAAAGACCCGACAGATTGGGGCACTTATGGAGACATACCCATTTAAATCATTATCATGCATTAATCATGTCGCTACGCTCTAGCATCTAATCGGGCATATAATAATATAGTATCCCATGCATACATGCACTCATACACAAACATGCATACATGCATAGGGTTCATAATTACTCTTAGGGGTTTAATCCCCAACTATATCATTGAAACAACGCTTAGATAAAGGATTTTACAGGATTATCATCTAATTGTGAGTAGGTCTTCATCTCTCACATCCCCAACTTGGCAACATGGCCTTCATAAGGGATAAGTTTCATCAAGTATCTAAGGATTTTTATCAAGGGTTCATCAAAGGTTGTCAAAGAATTTCAAGGGAGTTTCATCAATGGGGTTTAATCAAGGGATTTTATCAAGGAATTTTATCAAAGGAGTTTTATCAAGAGAAATTTATCAATTAGGTTTAATCAAGGGGTTTCATCAAAGGGATTTTATAAAAGGGATTTTATCAAAGGGATTTTATAAAAAAGGATTTCATAAAAAAGGGTTTCACCAGATTCTTGTCAAGGGATTTGTTAAAGGGTTATTCAGGATTTTTAAAGAGGTTCTACCAGATTTTTTTTTTCTTAGGGGTCCTACCAAATTTTTTCAAAGTGGTTTGATTAAATTTTTTTCAAGGGGTTTTATCGGATTTTTATTCAAAGGATATATCAAGGGGTTCTATCGTATTTTTCTCCAAAGGATTTATCAAAGGGTTCTATCAGATTTTTATCCAAGGAGTTTTATCAAAAAGTGTTTCATCAGGGTTCTATCAAAAGGGATTTCATCAAAAGGAGTTATCAAGGGGTTCCACTAAAAAAATTCAAGGGGTTCTATCAAAGTGTTATCAAGGGGGTCCACCAGGTTTTATGAAACAACGACCAGATGATCGTTAGGGTCCAGCCCGATTTCTGTGGGAATCGTATCAATAAAATATCATAAGGGATAAATCAAAGTGGGATACTAACAGAGCACTGAGGATTGTTCAATCCTCGCTCAACTCCGGAATGTATTTGCTCCGCGGTCAAAATTAGGTCTCCTCTTTATATTTAATCATCTCTTAACCAAGAAGATGGAGACTCGTCGTCCTCATCATCTCAGTTTGAAGCTGATTAAATAGGGGCAGCTGTGGTACCCCAAATTTTGACCACCCTCCTGTTTTTTTTCTATATAGAATATTATAATGGTAAATATTAAGGGGATTATTTGGGAAGGATAAATTTATATGGGGATAGATTATTGTTATTTAATATATAGGGATTAATTAGGATTAAATTAATGTTTAATCAAAATTACATTAGGATCATAGTGGGGTTATTAGAGTATTAATATTAGTATTAATAATATTATTAATATTAATATTATCATGGAATTATTATTAAATTATTATATACTCGCTAATTCTATTTTATTTTGAATAAATGGAATGACTTAGTTGGTATTAAAGGGTACAATGGATTACAAAGGGAGAGGTTGTGAGTTCGAATCTCATATTCATCACTTTTTAGGGTTTTTCCATCTTATTTATTTTTCTTATAAAAATTCATCACTTTTTAGGGTTTTTCCATCTTATTTATTTTTCTTATAAAAATTCACAAAAATTGCATTTTTTAATCATTTTTTATTAATTTTCGTATTTTTTATTTAGGCATTTTAAAAAAAATATTATTTTTCACTTTTTGCATGTTTTTAGTGAAAAAACAAATATTCAAAAAATAAATAAAAAATATCTTGTCTTAAATGCATTCTTATTCAGATTAATTAGATTAATTCTATTTTTAATTCTACTAAATCTAGATTTTAAGTAAAATGATTTTATTTGATTATTACTTAAAATATAAAATCATAAAATTCGTATTTTTCATTTTTTAATTATTAATTTTCGTATTTATTTTTTAGGCATTTTTAAAAAATGTTAATTTTCACTTTTTAGCAAAAAAATATCCAAAAATTATAAAATAAAAAAATATTTGAAAAGATTTCGTTCATATTGCATTTTTAGGATAATAATCCTCTTTTTTGAAAGGAAGATTAACGTGATTGATCACTAAATCAAAATCACATAAAATTGATTTATGAACTTTTATTTTAATTGATTAATTTCCTTTTTATTTAACCTAATTATGTTCATATAAATAATTACATAATTCATTCACAAAAGGGGGCAATTTACAAACCATACGATAAAAAGTTGTGGTTCTTCACATCGAAGAACAACAACAATAAAACCCTAAACCCTCAACAACACTAAAACCCTAAACCCTCAACAACATTAAAACCCTAAACCTTCAATCCCTCCAAGCCAAAAAGGAATAGGAGATCTCACACAAAGGAAAAGGCACAAGGGGAAAAGGCAAAATAAGGGGAAAAGGCAAAAGAAGGGAAAAAGGCTCAGGGAAAAGGGAAAGAAGGGAAAAAGCACAAAGGCAAAGGAAAGAAGGAAGCTTAAATTGGTCACGGCACTCCAGGTTGGTACCTTCAAACTATTAGTATGAATTTCCTTTTGGATTGCAATTTGGTGTATCTTCTATTCCACTACAAGAAAAATGTCCTACGACCAAGCTAAATTTTTCCATAACTTAAAAATTGTGGCCACATACAAGCTTTGGCCAGGGCTTTCAAATCGTAGACATATATTTAGAAACATTGAATCCGGAGTGTGAAACTGTGGCCTTTTCTTCAATTGCCACGGTTACAAAATCACACTTATATTTAAGCCACGGTCAGAAAACTGTAGATATTTTAAGCCACCAAGAAAAACCGCGGAATTATAATCTTCACTACCCCGCCAGAATTTCCCTCTCGTTTTTTAGTTTCCCTTTCATTAATTATTTTCTTTTCTAATTTTTTTAGATTAAAAAAGAAAAAAAATTGAAAAAAAATTAGGTTAGAAAGAAACCTCACGCCACTCATCCCTCTCTCTCTGATCCTCTCATGTCTCAAACCCTTTTCTCTCTCTCTCTCTCTCTCTCACGGCTCATCAATCCACGCCTACACGACCTTCTTCCTCCGTCTCCAACTTCAAAAGCTCATACCACTTTCGTTCCAGAAACCAAAATGAAACCCACTTCCCCAAACTAAACCCAACGGTGAAATTAAGAACAATCGATGGAAACAAGCAACACAGCAAACGAGGTTTCAGAAATACATAGCGATTCAAACACATACATCGGAAAACGAAAGCAAAAGAGTAAAAAAGGAGATTTAGGGTTACCTATCGGAGACACTCCGATGGTGCTTCACGGCGACGGGACGGCGAAGTCTGGTAATATCATTCCTTGCTCCTACGTGTGTGTATGTTATGAGTTCTCTGATGTATTCTTCTTTCTCTTTTGCGGTTGGGCGATTGGATGGATTTGATGGATAATTGGTTTGATTTGATTGAATGTCTGGCTCTCTGGTATGGATGCAATGAAGAAACTCGCTATTGAGATTCTGAGCTTCCTCAAATTATGTATCGTTGCATTTTTTTGGTTTATTGATTGGTGTATGATGGGGAGATGAACTTTGGTGTATTATTCTTTGTGATGGTTGTGGTGTATTCTGATGTTGTTTGGATGTGTGATGATGCTTGGTTTCACAATGATTTTGAGGTTTTTGTTTCTGGTACGGTGAATTGGTGTTGGTTTTGTATCATTTTTTGTGTGGTCCTTTTTGTTTTTGGAAATCTCTTTACTGCTGTATTGATTTTGTCTGATTCCAATTTGTTGCAAATGCAGTGTTCAGGTGAAGCAATTACAAAATCCAGATACAGTTTTCGAGACAATTATTGGTATAGTTATTCGGCTAGCAGAGCATGGTCTCATTCATTGTGATTTCAATGAATTTAACATCATGGTATGCTTGAATAACTTATGCTGACTTGTCAGTATTATCTTTAAATAGATTACTAAATATTTTTCATTATATATTATTTCTATGGCTTACAATCTTGCTTCGTTCACTGTAGATTGACGATGAAGAAAAAATTAATGTGATTGATTTTCCGAAAATGGTGTCTCTGTCTAACCGTAATGCAAAGATGTAAGACTCTCTTCCTTGTATGGGATCGCATCTCTCTGAATTCTGCTTATTTTTCAAGATGTTAAACTGATATATATTCCTTAGGCCTTAACTGTTTATGATTTTTCCTTGTTTCAGGTACTTCGATCGAGATGTTGAATGTATCTTTAAGTTTTTCAGAAAGAGGTTTATAGTTACTTTGACATTAGGTGTTTCATTGTTTGTGAATTTCATTGCGTGGTTTTTAGGGAGTGGGGAGGGGCGTTGCATTTAAAATGTTATTAAATATGGGCTAGTAAAAACAGACCATACTCTTGTTTCTTTGCTTTCTCATGCTTACTTGATCTGATCCTGATTTTCTATTTGGCATCTCTGCTGCTTATAAGTTTGGTTTTTAACTGATTAGTGTTGATATTTATTTTGTCATTTGCTTTTAGAACGTACTACTACTATTACTATACACTAATAATATATTGCATCTCTTATTTTGATTGAATGTTTAATTTATCTTTTGCTTATTGAAAGATTTTGGATCTTGTCTATGGCTGCTAAACCAGTTGTCTTCATAATTAGTCCCTTTATTCTGTTTTAGGTTCAATTTGTCTTTTAACGAAAACAAAGATGATAACGACGATTCTGAAGAGAGAGACGAAGCTGGAAAACTCTGTTTTTCAGAAATAGACAGAAGCGCTGGTTTTCTAGATAAGGAACTTGCTGCTAGTGGCTTTAGTAGAAAAGATGAGGAAGTTATTCAGAGGGTATGGTGGTTTTTCTTAGTTATAATGCATTAAGTGTGACACATTTATCTTATTTTTCATATTGCCTCAAAGCTCTTCAAATCTATCTGCAGTTTATTGAAGGTGAGGCGGAAGGTGATATGGATTCTGATAGTGAAGATGGTAACTCGGTGAGAAACCTGAATGAATCAGACGAGTTAAATGTTGATTCTTTACATTTGTTGGAGCAGGTAATATATCCTTTAGCTTTTGTTGTCATAAAATATGTACAGGCTTCGGGAAATGGTGTACTCTATGTTTATTTTGATATAATTAGTTAGGAGTGAAGTATATGTAATGAGAGATAAAATGATAGTTTCTCAACAAGATAAAACAAATAGCCCGCCTTTCTGGAAACTGCTGATGCCCTTGATTCTAATATGACACTGTCGCACCCTAATTTTTGACCCTAAGATCCCTTTTCTTTTCTCTGCGTAGCATCTTCAGGTCGTGTGGTCTTGTGCATATTTATTATGACTAACTATTTCTTACAAGCACATTATATACAAGCGTTGACGATACTGGCCCTCAGTCAAGTGCTTCAAAACTTGATTAATGGATTCTGATTCGAAGATCCTAGAGTTTTCTACTGGTTTAAATCTTCTAAGATTGAATCAACTGTTTATTTCATGGGATTAAAGTTGGAGCGTTGTCTTATCAAGTATCAAGGTCATATTCATCAGTATTTTTCAAAGGATCCAAGGCATCTCCTTATTCAACATCTTAAGGAGCAGGGTATCCCTCAAGAGTTGGAGTCCATACTAAGATCATCAGATAAGAAAGGATTGGATGAAGGACTTGTAGGAAGAATTACAAGAGCGTTAGACTATGATATAAATATGAGTCTACATATTCATTATGGTCGAGGCCTCCTTATACTCAATTGTTCGTTGCTAGTGACACAAGTCGCTTATAAATTGAGAAATTGAATCAGAATTCTGAAACATAGCATGAGATGCACTTTTATGAAGAGCAAGTTCTCTTTCAAACCCACGATTTGTCAGCGAGGAGCTCAATACTTTACTCGTGTGGTTTCTTTGTATACAAATGGCAAATACAAATATCAAGAGCATGTTGTATTTGATTTAAATACGTTTGGTGGGGGGAACATATCGTAAGGATGATATTGATTAGTTCCTATTCACCGCCGTTCAATTGTCGGAAGCTATGTTTGAAGCTAATTTTGCATCATGCTGCAAGGCATTACAAAGTAGCTGGAAAAGTCAAAAGACCCTTACTTGAGTTCGAACTATGAAGTACTCAAAGTACTATTTTGGTGGATTTAGCGCTACAAACAACATTGCAGTGGAATGTTTCTTTGTGGTACACGTTCCCATGTTCCTATTTCTTTAGTAGCTCATTAGACAAAAAAAGATACGATTTGCAAGGATTATGAAATCAAAGCCTACAAACCGTTCATGGTCTAAATGACAGTGAAAAAAAGAAAGTTACAACACTTGCTCTTATCCAAATACAATAGCAATGATGATTTTGCCTGAAGCATATTACATGGTTTGTAGCCACTTTCTACCACATACGAAAATGTAACATAATTGTTCTTCTTTATCCTCTTCAATTATTGAAACTTGTTACTGCTAGTGGGGAAGAATACAAAATCATGACAGTACAAGTTCTAAATAAAGTAGTCTCTGCACTTACATACACGTATCAACCAAAGACCTCACTTTTGAATACCTAAGCCTACTGCTGTAAGACTACCTTCCAAGACAAATCATAACATGGAGGAAGTAGTTTCCAGCTTGCTAAGAGATCACGTCATGGGTCCCCCTACGTTTGAATCGCATATCATCTATAGGCTTCCCAACTTGGAAGCATTCTCATCCACAGGTAGCTTCTCTTCAAATCCACACTTTCAGTCACGCAGTAGTCCCAATCAATGGAGCAATCAGAATGAGCATCCCAACCAATTCGCCATGAACTAAAGGCAACATCCAATGACAATAAATCCTTTTGTTTCGCTTGTGAGAAAGCTCAGCCGTTACCACCGTCAAGCCTTCTGCAACATTAAAATAAAACATTCAGAACAAAATCAATCCAAACCAAACATGATAATTAAAACCAAACACAATTGAGTAATTCAAAAAACCATCTCCATAACATCTCAGAATGCACGTAAAGAATTTATTAGACACAAGACTAAGGCCACGCAAATAAAGTGTGTCAAACGAGCAGCTACGACAAGCTTTCATTATCCTAGACCCATATCAAATCACAGCATACCAACATCCATCTGTGTCAAAACTAAGACTCAAAATACATAGCAGGTAGGAACTAAATTGCAATGAAATCTTATGAAAGGTTTTTACCGTTAGGGCAAACTTGTAGCCTTTCAAGAAGCCGTGCGACATTTGACGCCACTTGTGTTGCCAATATCGGAAGCAATGCACCTCACTGACTCATACAAGCTAGTACGCAACCCATACTCGCTTATACCCCTGCATCAGCAACAGCACCGAAGTCACTCACAATATCGACATCATATTCAAATTAAACAGAGAAATTCCAGTTCATTGAAGCAAGAAGATTTCCTATAGTTGATGGAACACCAATACGTCTCAAGCCTTGCTCAACCGGGTGAACTAGTTAATGTATTAGCTTCTCAGTCTGTGGGAGAATCGGAAAGACAGATGACGTTAGTTGACATTGCAGTCAAAACATCTAGGAGTGGTTACCTGGAAAGATGTCTTATGAAAAACCTTGAGTGTCTAAAAAGTTTACTATGATCATACTGTCAGTGATGTCGATGGGTCAGTTATCCAGTTTCACTATGGAGAAGATGGTGTGGATGTCCATCAAACTAGCTTTATCACCAAATTAGAAGCACTGTCAATTAATAAGGAATTGGTTTACAGCAACTGTTGCCGTCACCTAGATAGATCCAGTCCTTATATTAACAAATCGCCTGAAGCTCTTAAAGGAAAACCAGCCCTGCATTGAAAATGCCACAATACCATAGTTAAAAGAATAAGGGACGAATTGCCTTATCAAAAGAAAAGCTAACCATTTTCTGTTTGTTTGAATCATGTGCCTAAGAATCAAACCTTTTGCTCGAAGAAGCTTATGATGCCGAGACGCATGATATTCTGATCGTGGCGTGTTTTTGCACAAGATTTCTCATGTTGCTGACTCCAAGTGAACTGCATCAAATATCAAGGCAGTTATTAACACAATCAATATGTGGGAAATCAAAACAATTCAAATATTCACAAGACTATTTGAAACTTTTTTCCCAAAACTGCTCCAAAGAAAGATATCGTAACATTGAAGGGAAACAAACACGGGCTGTCTAGCATACACGATCAATCTCAACTCAACCACTGCAATGAGGATAATTTCAAATGAAGTACAACCTGCTTCAGCAACACCCTCAAGATATCAGGCGGCAACAACAACATTTGTTTACAAGTATTCACCTGGAGTGCACGACAGACTAAGTTCAGAACCCTGTCTAAAACATTTGACATTGAGTATTGATACAAAAGACTAGAATTGGGACAAGTCTATACCAGTGCTCTCACGCATTAAAACCCGCCGTTCATCCCTTATCCTTCCAGGTAATTCATAGAGAAAGATGGAGAACTTATCTTGCAACCTGATGAAATGAGCAAAATAGTGAGTCGCATAACAAAAAAATATATATTGTCAGTTGTGAAAAAAACCAATCTATGATTCCATGACAGAGAGATACGTTGCCATATTTCAAAGAGGAAAAACATTACCACGATGGCGTACACTGTCCATAAGCGTTCCGCATCCAAAAGTACAACACCTATTGATCTTTGAGATGGTTTGATTCAAGTTCTACGTCCCTTTGGCATTGCCTTAAGTTTGGCTACTACGCAGTGGTTTGAGGTTATTAGTATGGTGGCCCTACATATATTTTAAACCAAGATCATACATCAACCTTAAAATGGTCAAAAGTTCAAAATTAATATCTCAGAATCACAAGATCAATCACGTTATTGGCAAGTTTTCAAATTCACTCAAACTGATTTCAAATAGTCGTATTTGGCCTCAGAGATATTTTTGAATCAGAGAGATTTCATCATCTTCAAATTTAAGAATTGAGGGCAACATCGTAAAGACGCCGCCAACTTCAATTCTTTCCAATTGGGATTAATCTAAGATTTCAAATCATTTGATTGCAAGAGATCGCACCCAAAACAGAGATTTTCTTTTCAAATATTTCAGATCAAATCGCATCAAATTACCCAAAATAATTCAAAACTTTCTAAAACCATTCACTAAAGACACGTTGGAAAACAGTCAGCAATAGGGCATCAGAAAAATTCAAATCACGATCAGATCGTATCAGGCCATTCAAATATTTCAAAAACCTTCTAAATCCAACCAAATCAGATCAAATCATTTAACACATTATCAATCAGCATTCAAGATTTTTAAGTTCCCTAATTCATCATCGGCCTATAAAAAGGGACAAGGTCTTGGCAGTACACACAGAAAAATTAACGAAAAAACAACGAGAATCCCACGCATTCTGAACAATACGGTCGAGGCTCAGAACACCAAGAGCGTTCATCATCGCCCAAAGAACTCAGAAGCACGCAATAAGCATATACCAAAATGCAGATAAAGAAGAATATCACCTGGAACGCAAAGATTAAGGAAAACCCCCACGCGCCGCCGTTGAAAGCCCCATCGGAGGGTCTCCGATAGGTAATCCTAAATCCATTTTACCTTTCTTTTCCCGCATCCATGTTAAATCGCCATTACACTTATGAAATTTGTTGTCTTGCTGTTTACCTCTGTCGATTATGCATGTTTGCGCTGATTAGGGTTTCGAAAAGGGATTTTTTCGTTAAAATTGATTGTTTGAGAAAGATGAATGAAAGGGTAGGTACGAACGAGAGAGAAATACTGATTTGTTTTTCGTTCCTTTTTTTGGTTTTTAACATGTTATTCCAATCCCGTGCATGCACCCCATCTATTTTATCGTGCACCTTCGCCTGTAACCTTTCGTTTTTCAAACCTTAATTCATCTATGATCGGACGGTTCTGTTTTCTTTTGATCGAGGGTCCGCGATGGACCCTCCCTGTAATGTTCTCATTCTGGGCACCTTTTCTCTTTAATTCGTTTAATCTGTTTTTAAAGTAAAACATAATTAGTTTATTTGTTATAAAATAAAATACAATTTGATTTTTTTTTTGTTATAATAATAAAAATAATTTGTTTTTTCGTTTCTGTTATAACTTAACATTATGATTTCTTTTTATATAATAAGTTAATTTGGTTTTTCTTGTAAAACAAATTTTAATTTTTTTAATAATAACTCAGTTTTTTATATAAATATATTATCATAAAATATATGATTTTTATATAACTCTTTTTTCTGGCACAATTTCTAATAAACTTTTAATCCGAATTTTTTTTTATAACGTTATTTAGAATTAATCCTCGTATCAATTAAAAATAATAATAAGTAATAATCCTTTGATTTATATCATGTTTCTTTTCCAAATTAAAATAAATTTATAACCTCTTATACCGTGTTTGTCTCTAAATTTCTAATTGCATCCCCTTGATTCCGCAAATACATATATGATGCATGGTTTGAATGTCTTGTTTGAATATTAATTGTTTGCCTTGTATGTTGAAGTTTCAATCATGATCTTATGCTCATTATTTTATAATATGGTTGCATGAATTATTTGCTATTAACTTTTAAATTATTTATATCGGTTATATCCCCCCTTTAAATCCAGAGGAAGGTCACTAATATTGACTAAACCGTCATAAGACTAACTCTTAGATCCCTTGGCCTTAAATCCGGAGTTTTCGTACTCCATGTCTCGTTGTAGACACTTAAAAACCTTAGCTTTAGGATTGGAGTTTTTATACTCCGAGTAAATGTCCTCCATGAACATTTACAAACCTATCCTTCTTGGACCATCCTACAACTTTAGAGTCACCGTACTCTATGTAAGGTTTTGCCCAAAACCTTACTTCCCTCTTGGAACCTTGACCCCGTCAAGAAGTTCCTCTTCTTAGAACTACGCATACTCTGATTCTATACCCGAGGATACGTAGGCGTAAGGTGCGATGCCTTATCGAGTATACTTAGATACTAACCCCTAGGGTTCTCAACCTTTAGCATAGTACCCTTAGCAAGCGAAATATAAGAAAATAAAAATAACATAATAAAACGAGAGGCTCCCGTAGAGTACTACGGACGTTTAGGATGCTAATACCTTCCCTAAGCGTAACCAACCCCCGAACCTTAGATCTCCCCCTTTAGGTTTTTGACCTTGAACCTTTCCCTTGGATAAATCAAAGTCGGTGTCAAAATAAATGTGATCCTAGTTCATTAATAACTATGGTATCTAATTTTCACCGCGACAGAAATGGCAACTTCACTAGGGACCTTATGATGTTTTTTTATTATTGAGGGTTTCCCCTAACTCGTTTATTTATGTTATTATTATTATTTGCTTGCATGGTTTTCTTTTTGTGCAGGTTTGGGGACTTAGTGTGGTGAGACAAAGTCCTACACCCGGACTAGAGTGAAATTAAGATAGGAAAACGGTGAGACTTCAATGATACTTTGAGGGAGTCGATTCCTGAAAAAGTAAATTGAGACTTCACCACTCAGTCTAGGCCCTCTCGAATAAAATATTTGTCCAACGAGTTCATTCGTGAAGACGATATGGTTTCGATCTAAAGGCCCTCGGGACTGGGGACCGTAGTTACCTTTAACCCAACTTGGCCTATTAGGGCGTAGTGCGGGGACTATGCAGGAGTCTATTTCTGCAATAGTTGCTACGCGGTACTACACTCAGACGAGGTTCTCTAGAGAATATTATTGACTACCAAGTGATCTAGAAAATCAATAATATCCGAAAGATGGATTGTAGACTCTGGGAACTTTGTAGAACCCGTTCGGCAGGTACATTTGAAACTATAGTACACACCTATGGGATGGGTAGACCTTGACTCCATGCTATGACCTTTCAAACCTAGGACTCTTTGCTTGTTTGTTTTGCTTGAGTGTGCTTTGTGTTGCATACATTCATAAGCATCATGTCATAAAGATTCATGGGACTTGACTATATTTATAAACTTTATAGGGATACTATAGATACCGAAAGAAGGAATACCAAGAAGTACACTTTTCAAATTCCTGACTTGGATGATCTAAAGAGGTTGGGAGCTTTGATAACAAATGAGGAAAATTTTCGAAGAAAGCATGGAAGACTTTTTTATGTGATGAATACAAATGTTGATCAAGGGCTACTTTCTACCTTGCTCCAGTTTTATGATCCACTGTATCACTGCTTCACCTTTCCGGATTACCAACTTGTACCTACACTTGAAGAGTACTCTCAGATAATTAGGTTACCTATTCGGTACAATTATCCCTTTCCTGTCTTCGCAAATAAACCTGATGAAAAGGAAATCGCTAAGAATACACATTTGGATGTAGCTGACATTAAAGCTAATATGATTGCAAAAAGGAAAACTTCCGGTTTTACTGCAGAGTTTTTGGTCACCAAAGCCCGATATTATTTTGACCATCAAAATAAGGAGGCTTTCGAAGTGGTTTTTGCCCTACTCATCTATGGTGTTCTTTTATTCCCAAGTTTCAAAAATTTCGTGGACCTCAACGCCATTAAAATTTTCCTGAAGAAGAATCAGGTTCCGACCTTATTAGCTGAAGCTTATTATTCCGTTCATACGAGGAATGCTCGTGGAAAGGGAATGATTACTTGTTGTGTTCCTCTGTCGTACAGGTGGTTTATTTCGCACCTGCCTAAAGCACGTGACTTTTGGAATCCCAAGAAGGGGTGGTGGTCACAAAAGATAATGTCTCTCACTCATTCCGACATCGACTGGAATAATCACTTACTTGATAAAGTGGTTATTATAGACAGCTGTGGAAATTTTGGCAATGTACCCCTCCTCAGCATTGAAGGGTTAATCAGCTACAATCCAGTTTTGGCGCGAAGACAACTAGGGTTCCCTCTAAGAGACAAGCCTGACAGCGCCCAAGTGGAAAACATTTATTTCAAAGATGAAAAATTGAGCAAGGATTTAAGGGAACAAGTTTTAAGTGCTTGGGATCAGAAGATTAAGAAGGATCTCCATAATTTAGGGAAGCCTGATTGTGTCTCTCTGGAACCTTATCTCCAATGGGTTCGAAGAAGGGCCATTGAGTTGAAGTTGTCTTATCGTCGTCAAGATCCAATGGTACTAAAAGAAAAACCGGTGTTATATTTCACATCTGACGCTGACAAGTTGAAAATTGCTTTAGAAAAATCTCAACAAATGGAAGAGGCTTGGAAGAACAAGTATCATATAGCTTTGGAAGAGAATGCTGAACTTCAACAGCAACTCAAGGCGAAGGAGGAAGAATTCACTTCATTCAAAAAAAGGAAAGCACAAGAAGAGTTACCTCATCCTAAACCCCAATCAACACCTTGGAAGTTAATGGTTGACAAGCTTATCTTGGAGAAGAGCAAGATAGAAGAGGAAAACAAGAAGATAGAAGAGGAAAATAAGAAGCTCAAGACAAGGCTTTTGGGAGAATCTCCTTAGATCTTTCTTAGTTTTTATTTAACTATTCCGTTATGGTTTTTAAAAAAGTGTGTTGATTCATTGTAATGAATATTATTTAATTAGAAGTTTCATCTTTCGGTATTCCAGACATTAATTTTTGTAACCGACTTTTTATGATTAATAAAATACATTTTTTTCTGATATCCCATAATGGTTATAAATAGTCAAGTTCCATGAAACTTTTGCATATCATCTCATTCGCATTCTTTCTCTCCTTTGTTTTCCTTCAAAGAACTCAAAATTGTTGTTTTTAGATATCGTAAAATGGATTTTGGAAGGAAATGAACTTTGTCATACACCTTCAGGGTCTTTAATGTGGAACAATTAAGGGAACTAGGAGGTCGGATAAAGGATCCAGAGGCTTTCACTGCAAAGCATGGGCACATTCTCTCTTTATTGCAGGTACAAGTAGCTGCTGGTCTATTGGAGACGCTGGTTCAACTCTACCATGTATTCTACCACTGCTTCCTCTTTCAAGATTTCCAGTTGATGCCCACATTGAAGGAGTATTCCGCTTTATTGGGAATCCCCATCAAAGACTTACCCCCATTCTACGGTGGAGAAGGAAGACCCAGTCAGGAAGACATTGTAAGAGTGACTCGCATCAAGCTGTTAGAGATCCAGACTCACATGACGTTCAGAGGGGGAATCGACGGCTTGCCTGCTCAGTTCTTATTCGAGAAAGCTCGAGAATTCTCCAACAAAGGAAGTACCAGGGCTTTCGAGAATCTTTTCGCATTGCTGGTTTATGGTTTATTCTTGTTTCCAAATGTTGAGAATTTCATCGATGTCCACGCGATCAGGATCTTCATGCTCAAGAATCCTGTTCCAACACTGTTGGCCGATGTATACCATTCGATTCATTCAAAGATTCTGAAAGGAGAAGGTCAGATTGTTTGCTGCACTGCTATCCTCTATAGGTGGTTTATTTCGCACCTACCGAGGTCCGCAGCCTTTTGGGATGTGAAAGATGTTTCTGAATGGCCCGTTAAACTCATGGCTCTCACTCACTAGGATATTGTTTGGCATGATCCAATGTACAGAGGAATTCCCATGATTCACAGTTGTGGAGGTTTTTCCAATGTGCCTCTTCTTAGCACAAAAGGATGCACCAGTTACAACCCTGTTCTCGCCCGTCGCCAGCTTGGACATCCGTTGAATGAGATACCTGATCCAGAGAACCTGAAAAGAATTTTCCTCTATGAGGGAGAAGACCTTCAACTGAAGATTCAAATTCTATTTGCTTGGCGTCGAATCAACAGACAAGGGATGACTGCAACAATAAACCCCGACTGCTCAGTTACAGAATCTTGCCTGGAGTGGTCACGCAAACGAGACCTCGTTCTGACGATGCTGTATCCTCGGCCCAAGCCTCCTGTAGTGGAATCAGATGAAGTTTCAAGACTGAAAGCAGAAGTGGAGAAGCTGACACTGGACAAGTACATATTGCAGGAAAGGATTGATAAGTTGATGGAAGAACTCAGTGAAAGAAGGGGAGCATCATCCAGTGGATCGAAGCCCTAGTTCCCTTTTTTGTATTCTGTTTGTTTATTGTAATAAAGCCCTGAGGGTGTATCGTTTGTGACAAAAGTTTAAATTTTAAATAAAATAAATTTCCAATTACGATGTTTAAAATACGCTTTGAGTTCCTTGAAGTGCATGTTGCATCATAAGCATCATTCGCATTTGCATTTGCATTCCTTTACATTCCAGGTTCTTATCCGCGTCTCCTTTCAGAGGACAAGCTGAGTCGTCGATACAATACTCGAGCCGGTCGCATGAAAAGAATGGATCAACTCGAACAGGAAAACAGAGCACTCCGGGAAGAGGTTTCAACATTGAAGGAAAGTCTAGAGAAGATCAACGAGATGATGGAAGCTTTGATAGCTGCTCAAAATCAGCCATCACATGGCACGGCATCACACAACACTGTTATCTCTGAGATAATATCAGCACCGATCCCAGTGGTGCCCACTACAAATGAAGTTCAGTATTCTATGCCTCCTGGTTATCCGTGGGGTATGCCTCCTAACTTTACTCCGGCTGGATACCGCCCACCCGTTTCTCAAGTTATTGCCACAACTGCTGTAATGACTATGCCACCACCCGTGGTAAATGCTACTCCTTTTCATCTGGAAGAACCCGTGTTTCATGTTGACCCTAGTGAGAGTGTCGGAATGGAAGAACGAATGGACGAGTTCCAGGACCAGTTTCTAGAAATGAAAAAAGAAATCAAGGCCCTTCGTGGGAAAGAGTTGTTCGGAAAGAGTGCCTCTGAGCTATGCTTGGTTCCTAATGTTAAGATTCCTCCAAAGTTCAAGCTCCCTGATTTGGAAAAGTATAAAGGAAAAATGATCCCCTATTGATACATTACTTCCAGGACAGTTTGCCGCAGTTTTAATGACCTCTGTGAGCTTTTTATCAATCAATATAAATATAATGTCGACATGGCACCAGATAGAGACCAGTTGAGAGCCATGGCCCAGAAGGAAAGAGAAAACTTTAAAGAGTACGCCCAGCGTTGGCGTGAATTAGCTGCTCAAGTTACGCCACCTCTGGAAGAGAAGGAGATGACTAGAATTTTCCTGAAAACACTGAGCCCGTTTTTCTATGAGAGAATGGTAGCAAGCGCCCCTAGTGATTTTCCTGAGATGGTGAACATGGGAATGCGTTTGGAGGAAGGCGTCCATGAAGGGAGATTGGTGAGAGAAGGAAGTGCTTCTAGCAATGCCAAAAAGTATGGAAGTAATTTTGGGAAAAAGAAAGAACAAGAAGTAAGTGTTGTGCACCAAGGACGGTCGAAAGGAAGGTATCAGCAACACCCGCAGGTCGCTGCTGTGACCCCAGTTATCAATGCTCCAGCTTACTAACCACAGTTTGCACAACCTTATCAACCACCACCTCAAACTCCACCTGCTTCACCGTAACAACAATATCGTCAGCAAAATCAGCCATCTCCTCAACAAGCCCGACCGTTCAACAGCCCCGGTCGCGTGGTAAAGAAACCAAATTTTGATCTGATCCCTATGTTATATGCAGAACTCTTTCCAGCATTGTTGCAAAAAGGCCATATCCAGACTAAGTCCCCACCAGCGGTGCCTAAAGACCTTCCTTACTGGTACAGAGCTGATCAGTTCTGTCCATATCACCAGGGCACTCCAGGCCATAATATTGAGAACTGTTACGGATTAAAAGCCGACGTTCAGAGATTGGTTAAGAGCAGAATCCTAACTTTCAAAGATTCAAACCCAAATGTGCAGAACAATCCTCTACCACAGCATGGAGCGGCCAATGTGAACATGATCCAAGAGTGTCTTACAGATGATGATGAAGAGGTATTTGTGATAGTTCCCCACATCAAATATCTAGAACGAATTGAGTTTACTTATGATAGCCGGAAGACTGTTGCTAATCCTCTGGTTATTAATGTACCTGGTCCAGTTACTTATACTTCCAGCAAGGCTATCCCCTACAGGTATAACGCTACTATGTTTGAAAATGGTAAGGAGGTACCTTTGCCCAATTTGTCATCGGTGGTCAACATTGCTGATGTTAGCCGAGTTACAAGGAGTGGTCGAGTTTTCTCAGCACCAAAAGATAAAGAGGTCCCTTCTGAGCAGCCAGTTGTAAAGAATACGACTCTGGGGCAGTCCAGTGGGAATGATGTTGTAGACAAATCTGATGAGGTTCTAAAAATGATCAAGAGAAGTGAATATAAGGTGGTGGATCAGCTGCTACAGACACCATCTAAAATATCTGTGTTACAATTACTGATGAGCTCCGAGGCCCATAGGCAGGCATTGCAGGGAGTTCTGGAGCAGGCATACATTGACCATGATGCGACTATAGAGCATTTTAGTGGAATAGTGGGTAACATTACTGCATGCAACAACCTGGGATTCTGTGAAGAGGAGTTACCTGAAGAAGGAAAGAAGCATAATTTGGCTCTGCACATTTCAATAAACTGCATGAATGACATGTTATCTGGAGTTTTGGTTGATACTAGTTCTTCATTGAATGTGATGCCAAGGACAGCTCTCACAAGGCTGACTTATCAGGGACCACCAATGAGGCCGAGCGGTGTTATTGTTAAAGCTTTCGATGGTTCGAGGAAGACCGTGATTGGGGAAGTGGATTTACCCATGACTATTGGGCTCAGTGTTTTTCAGATCACGTTTCAGGTCATGGACATTCATGCCGCCTACAGCTGTTTACTAGGCAGGCCATGGATACATGAGGCTGGAGCGGTTACATCTACCCTACACCAGAAGTTGAAGTATGTTTGTGACAGACAGCTAGTTACAGTTTGCGGAGAAAGAGCTTTAGTGGTGAGCCAACTCTCTTCCTTTTCTTATGTTGAGGCGGAAGAAGAGGTGGGGACTCAATTTCAAGCTCTCTCGATCACTGACAACAACACCAAGAGTAACGGAGTTACTATGACATCTTTTAAGGACGCGCTAAAGATTGTAGAAAGTGGCCCTCAAGGGAAGTGGGGGCAGGTGTTGGAGTTGCCCGAAAATAAGAACAAGAAAGGTTTGGGTTTCAAAGGTAACAATTCCGAGAAGACTCCCACAAGAAATATTATTTTTCTCCCTATCAAGAATGTGTTTCACAGTGGAGGGACTATCCATTCGCCAGAGGTAAATGTTATGGAGAATGATTCTGAAGATGCTTTCATTCCTCTCTTTCCTCCTCAACCAGAAGTCCAAGGATTTGAGTATGAAGCCAGTGCCATCCTTGAAGATGAGTCTGTCGAAGATCAGCCTAATCTTGTGACGCATGGGGCAATGGCCCGAAATTGGAGTGCTGTTAACATTCCTGTTGTTATCCCTTTATCAAAGTAATTGTTTTGTTGTTTCATTTGTTTTAGTTTATTCGCTCTGCCCAAGGCGATAACATTTGTGTGTGGGCTTTACTTTTCATAATTCCCTTTGCTCTGCCCAAGGCAAAGGTGATTTTGTGTTGGGGCCTTTGTTTGAAATTTGCTATCATCAATAAATTATCATTTTGCTTTCCTGTCTTTTATTTCCGTTTATTATTACTTTAAGGAAAATGGTAATCACAATTTTAATCACATTTGCACGTTCGTGCACACACTTTCACTTACTCAAAATCTAAAATAAAATCACATCACATGTGCAGATTATTGCACGAATTGAACATCAAAAACAATGACCCAATGCCTTCTCTGAACTTTGAATTTCCTGTGTTCGAAGTCGAAGAAGAGGAAGAAGAGATCCCTGAGGAAATATCCCGGTTACTTGAGAATGAAGATAAAGCCATTCAGCCTCACAAAGAGCCAGTAGAGGTTATTAATTTGGGTATAGAAGACACTACAAGAAAAATAGTGTTTTGCGACACATTGATTACGACAGTTCCATAAAAACCGTCGTCATTTGTAAGTTACGGCGGTCGCAACGACGGTTTTAGACAACCGTCGTTAAATTTTTTAAAATTTTAAAACATATTACGACGGTTTTTGATAACCGCCGTTAAATTTTTTAAAAATTTAAAGCATATTACGACGGTTTCGGATAACCGCCGTTAAATTTGTAAAAAAATTAATTTTATATATTATATTAATAATTTTTTAGTTAATTATTTTTATCTATAAATTTAAAAAAAACTATAAATTATAAAAGAAAATTTAGAAATTAATAACATAAGATCAAGGAAGTAAGTAGACATGGAAGAATCTTCAGTATATTCACTCATATCCCCTAAAGAGCAGCGCATTACCTTCTCCTTCTCACGATACTCACAAAATCAATGGAACTGATGAATCCGCCATGAACAAAAGTGCGAACCTACCCTGATCCACCTCCCCTAAATCTATCCTCCATTTCCTTCAATTTCTTTTGATTGAACCTAAATCTAAGCAACAGCTGAAGCCCTAACGAAATGGGAAAAGCTCGCTCTGATAGCAAACGCGCTCAGCCAGCCACACCGGAACAAGATGAACTTGACGAAAACGTTCTTTCGCTAGAAGATAACGAAATTGTTCCACTTCTTCCGTCGGAGCGAAAGAAACTTAAGTCGTCTTCTGCTAACACTGATGATGCTAAGTTTGTTGGAAAACCTATTCCGGGGGACGAAGCCAGATCTAAATGGTCGCGGCGTTACTCCAAGAAAGAGTAAATTTTTATTTTATTTTATTTTATTTTTATATTTATTTATTAAATAATTTTATTTTATGTGAGAATAGTTGTGAATTCATTGTTGTGGATTGTTTGCAGTGGATCTGAGGAGAACAATTGTTTAAAAGTGAAGTTTCATTATCGTGAGGCGAAGGTTGATGGTGTTATTTATAAGCTCAATGACACTGCCTATGTCAAGGTATTTTAGATTTAGGGTTTTAGGGTTTATATGTTTTTTTTTAAATTGAGGGTTTTCTTTCTATGTTATTTTTTCTAATTTTATGCACTGTGTTTTTTAGGCTGAAGATGGTAAACCTGGCTATATTGCAAGGATTGTTGAGTTCTTCGAATCTGAAGACAAAGATCCATATTTTACTGCCCAATGGTTTTATAGAGCTGAAGATACTGTAAGATTGTTTGTTTTAACTATTGTTTGTTTATATTTTTAGGGTTATGTTTAATTTTGGAGATTTGAATGTGTGTTGTAGGTTACTTCATCCTTTCATGATCACTTCATCCTTTTCGTTTGTCACCAAACACTCATCCTTGGAATAGCTGACTTTGTAACCTTCATCACATAACTGACTTATGCTAATCAGATTAGCCTTCAAACCTTGGACAAGGATCACACTATCAAGGGTAAGACCTTCAGGATTCTTCACTCTTCCACTTCCTTCTACTACTCCTTTTTCTCCATTGCCAAACACGACCTTATTTGCATTGCAAGGATTGAACTCCACCAACTGCTCCTTTGATCTAGTCATGTGCATAGAACATCCACTGTCAAAGTACCATGCATCCATGGCAACATGTCCATCTGAGGTGTGGGCTAAAAGACATTTCACCTTCTCCTTAGGAACCCATTGTTTAGCAACTTTAGGTCTGACCTCCTTTGGTTTGCCTTGAGGAGGAGATTGTGGATAACCATACAATTTAAAACAAGAGTACTGCATATGTCCAAACCTTCCACAATAGAAGCATCTCACTCTGTCATCTCTGAATTGGTTATATCTTCTACCATTATGATATTGTTGTGGCTTCCACCCATAGTGTTGTCTCCTCCTTCCAGAGTTGGTCTGTCTTCTATGGTGCTGATGTCTTTTACCATAGGTAGACTGTCTCCTAAACTGAGGATACTGTCTTCTTGGCTGTCTCCCATGGTGATGAGGCTTCCTTCTTCCATAGTAATGAGGCACAACATTGGTATATCCATATTCATACCAGTTTTCCTGATGTTGAGACATCTGATGAGGCATGTTCTGTTTGAGCCTTGCAGCTTGCATGCTCTTGTGATATTGGGGAGGCATATACTGACTAGCTTCTTGAGGCTGCATCTTCCTCTGATGGGGACCATCCTTTTTCTCAACATTCTGAGGCTGAACAACCTTCTTAGGGGTAGAATCCTGTCTCTTTGTTTGAGACATTGGTTGGGACACCTCCTCCTTTGCTTCTGAAGTGCTTGCTTCAGCAGAAACCTTTTTCTCAGCCACAAATCCTATACCTGACTTATCACCAGCAACCTTTTTTGTCTGAAGGATCTTATCAAGTGTGTCTGTCCCACAGCTCAGCATCCTAACAGACTTGGTCATCTGATCAAGGTGAGCTTTAACTAGTACAACTTCTTTTTCCAGATCAGCTTTTTCATTCTCAAGCTGAGCAATCTGTTGCTTGTGGCACTTGTTTTCTTGACAAATCTCAGCACTTTTTAAACACAACTCTTGATAAGTAGATGCCAACTCCTCATATGTTATTTCTCCATCACTAGAATCATCATCAGAAACAAAAGTTCCTGTTAAAGCTCTAACATGCTTTGCTGACTCACCTTCACTTTCACTTTCAGAGTCAGACCAGGAAACTATCATGCCCTTCTTCTGGTTTTTCAAGAAGGTAGGACACTCTTTCTTGACATGTCCATTCCCTTCACACTCAAAGCACTGAACTCCTTTATCTTGGGCAGTTTTCTCTTCATCCTTCTCTTTTGACTTGCTGATGTCAGACGATATGTTCTTGACATTAGGCCTGGAGTTATTGTTCATCCTCTTGAACACTTTGTTGAACTGTCTTCCCAACATAACTATGGCCTGAGATAGATCCCCCTGGGATTCAAAACTCTTTCCTTTTTCTTCTTGATCATTTGACACCATGGCTATACTTTTTGGCTTCTTTTCCGGTTCTTCCTCATTCAACCCAAGCTCAAAAGTTTGAAGAGATCCAATGAGCTCATCAACTCTCATCTTGCTGATGTCTTGTGATTCTTCAATGGCAGTTACCTTCATCTTATACTTCTTAGGAAGGGACCTAAGGATCTTCCTTACAAGCTTTTCATCTGACATTTTTTCACCAAGAGCACTGGATGCATTAGCCAGCTCTAGAACATTCATGTGGAAGTCATGAATAGTCTCCTCTTCCTTCATCTTCAGGCTTTCAAATTTTGATGTTAAAATCTGAAGTCTTGACATTTTAACTCTAGATGTACCTTCATGAGTGGCCTTCAAAATATCCCACGCTTCCTTAGCAACTTCACAGGTATTGATTAACCTGAAAATATTCTTATCCACTCCATTAAAAATTGCATTTAGAGCTTTGGAATTGCCAAGGGCAAGCTCATCTTCTTCCTTGGTCCACTCTTCTTCAGGCTTTGGCTTAGAGGTGCCTTCTTTATCTTTGCCAGCATCAACTTTTTCACACACAACAGGTGCTTTCCACTCTTTAATAATGACCTTCCATGCCCTACTGTCCAAGGATTTTAAGAAAGTAGTCATCCTTGGCTTCCAATAGTCATAATTGGATCCATCCAAAATAGGGGGTCTGTTGACGAATCCTCCAACTTCTTTGTCCATCTTTACACCAGAAAGTAACTTCCCTAGATCTCACCCAGAGACAGACAAGATGCCTGCTCTGATACCAATTGAAATTCTGGTATCAGACGTGTGATGTTAAGGTCCGATGTCACAACAACACACTCTGCAAATGGACAGCAATAACAGTAACAAATCAACACAATGAATTGTTCACCCAGTTCGGTCTAACTACCTACGTCTGGGGGCTACCAAGCCAGGGATGAAATTCACTCCTTGTAGAATTAATTTATAGACTCAACAACCCAGTTGACAATCTCCTAAACTTAATTCCTACTAGTGACTTTCTACCTAAGAAACCACTTAGATATGAGAACACTACTCAATCCCTAAAACAATACTCAAGGAACAACCTCTTTGAGCAACCTTGATCTTACTTCACAGCTTTGATCAAGTAACAACTCTCTATTGCTTCACAGCTTCTAAGAGAGGACAGAATACGGCTCAGCAATTCACCCTAGAATTCTGGATACAAGACTCGTACAAAATACTCAAGACACTCAGCCTATGCTCTTGATTCTTTCTCTGTATCTTTGTCACTTTTTCCTTTGGTCTTGTGCGCTTTAAATAGCAACCTGAATTGGACTTGGACTTGCTACAATATCTGACCTGATTTGTTATTTAAAACTGAATATTTAAAACAAATTTTCTCCTAAAATTTTTTCAAATCTTCAACCTTTTAAATCTCCTACAAATCTGCACCAGATCTCCTATGCAGCAGAAAATATCTATCCCAAGATATTCGCATCCAATGAGACAGCTTGCTCTCCATAATTCCAGCTAACACGCAACCCTAAGAACATCACAACCTGATGTTATTAATTCTGCAGATCTAATGTCACAACATCGCCATGTGACATCAGACATCCAACTTCAGCAAATTAACTACTTAACACAACCCAGTGTTAAGACTCAATGTTACAACATCAACACCTTCACATCAACATTGAACATACTTTGTTTTACCAAAATTCCAGCCAATCCAAGAATTAACAGTGACCATCCAACCGGTTATTGTCCTCCCGTTATGGAGGAGGCAAACTACGCGGGAAATCAAGGATACCAACCCCGACCTTCGTATCAACAGGGCAACCAAGGTTACCAACAAAGGGCTAACCAAGGTTATCAACAATAATGGAGACCGCAAGAAGCCGGACCATCAAACCGTCAACAATACCAAAATTACACTCAACCTCCGCAAGCTCCCGTTGGAAATACGAAGATGGAGGACACTCTCACACAATTTATGCAAATGGCAATTTCCAACCAAAAGAACACCGATGCGGCCATAAGGAATCTTGAAACACAAGTCGGGCAATTATCAAAACAATTGGCCGACCAACAAAAATGGCACTTTACGGCAAATACGCTTCCGAATCCTAAAGATTGCAAAGCAATTCTCACAAGAAGTGGAAGAGAGATTGACATGGGTGTAGGTGAAAGAGTTGTGGAGGAGGAGGTTGTAGTTGAAAATGAAAAAGAAAAAGATAGTGAGGAGATTGAAGTAGCAAAAAAATGTTGAGGGTGTTTTAGTTGAAAATGAGAAGGAAAAAAGTGAGAATGAGAAAAAAATAGAGAGTGAAGAAAGAGTAAAGAGAACTAGGAAGGGAAAAGAGCCGATGAACAATATTTCGATCCAACATCTACCATATCCTCATGCTCCTACAAAGAAAGATAGTGCGCGACACTATTCTCGGTTTATGGATATTTTCAAGCAATTACAAATAAATATTCCATTTTCCGAGGCTTTGGAGCAAATGCCTAAATATGCGAAATTTATGAAGGATATCCTCACGAAAAAGAAGAGGTATACGGATCAAGAGACGATTATGGTAGATGCAAGCTGTAGTGCCATCATTCAAAGTACTCTCCCGAGGAAAGAATGTGATCCGGGACGAGTTACATAGTCGGTTACGATAGGAAACATTTATGTGGGCAACGGATTGATTGATTTGGGCTCTAGTATCAACTTGATACCATTGTCGATTGTGAAATGGTTAGGACACATGGAATTGAGGTCCACGCAAATGACGCTGCAACTCGCAGATAAATCCACTACCCGTCCGCACGGTGTAGCGGAAGATGTGTTGGTCAAAGTGGACAAATTTTTATTTCCGATAGACTTTGTTGTCATTGAAATGGAGGGGGATGAGGATGCACCTTTGATTCTTGGAAGGCCTTTCATGAAAACTGTCCGAATGGCAATTGACATGGACGATGGTCTCATGAAAGTGAGAGTCCAAGATGAAGAGGTGTGTTTCAATCTTTATGATGCCATGAAGCACAAGAAAGATAAAGGTGATTGTTTTCGAATCGATGCAACGGAGGAAGCGAGTTTTGAAGTTACAAAGCAAATTCATGTCATTGATCCTTTACAAAGAGCTTTGGATGATTCCTTGGAAATATTCTCGGTTGAAGAAGAGCAAGCTCTTGAAGAGTGTTTGTTAGAGCTTAAAGCTTTGGAAGAATTGTAACCTTGGGAGTGTGAAGAGGAAATTCTAAAAAAAGTGGTTAATGATGAACCATCCAAACTTGAACTGAAAGTGTTACCGTCAACCTTGAAGTATGCTTTTCTCGATGACGGTGGTAATAAACCGGTGATCATAAGTAGTATTTTGTCTGAAAACGAGGAGAGCCGCTTAATTTAAGTGTTGAGAAAAAATCAGGATGCAATGGGATGGACGTTGTCCGATCTCAAAGGCATAAGCCCTTCATATTGCATGCACCGTATATTCATGGAGGAAGATTTTAAACCGATTGCTCAACCTCAACGCCGGTTAAATCCAATCATGAAAGAAGTGGTGAGGAAAGAAGTGGTAAAAATGTTAGATGCCGGAATGATTTATCCCATTTCTGACAGCCCGTGGGTTAGTCCGGTGCATGTGGTACCGAAAAAAGGCGGATTAACGGTGGTCCGAAACGAGAAAAATGAGCTCATTCCAACAAAAACCGTTACCGGGTGGAGAATGTGCATTGATTACCGTAGGTTGAACAAAGCTACGAGAAAAGATCATTTCCCTCTACCTTTTATGGATCAAATGCTCGAAAGGCTTTCCGGTCAACAATTCTACTGTTTTTTGGATGGTTATTCGGGTTACAACCAAATTATTGTGAACCCAGAGGATCATGAAAAAACTGCTTTTACATGTCCTTTTGGAATCTTCGCTTATAGGAGGATGCCGTTTGGATTATGTAATGCACTGGCGACTTTTCAACGGTGTATGCAAGCAATCTTCTTGGATTTGATCGAAAAGACAATTGAGGTCTTTATGGATGATTTCTCTGTTTTTGGACAATCGTTTGATTTGTGCTTGAAAAATTTGGATACGGTGTTGGAACGGTGTGTGGAAACCAATTTGGTGCTTAATTGGGAAAAATACAACTTTATGGTGAACGAGGGAATTGTGCTCGGTCACAAAGTTTCTTCAAAGGGCCTTGAAGTTGATAAAGACAAGGTGGACGTTATTGAGAAATTACCACCACCGATGAATGTCAAAGGCATAAGGAGTTTTCTTGGACACGCCGGGTTTTACCGAAGGTTTATTAAGGACTTCGCAAAGGTCGCAAAGCCATTGAGCAACTTGCTCGTCCAAGGTAAGATTTTTGACTTTGACGAGTCTTACCTTTTTGCTTTTAATTTTTTGAAAAAGAGTTTAACTACCTCACCGATAATCGTTGCACCTAACTGGAAATTGGATTTTGAATTAATGTGCGATGCAAGCGATTATGCGGTTAGGGCTGTTTTGGGTCAAAGGAAAACGAGTTTTCCACGCTATACATTATGCGAGCAAAGTTTTAAGCGAGGCTCAAATTAACTATGCAACAACTGAGAAAGAGTTGCTTGCCATAGTGTATACGTTGGAGAAATTTCGTTCCTATTTGATTGGTTCACGAGTCATCGTTTACACGGACCATACGGCTATAAGGTATCTGCTCACCAAACCTGATTCTAAGCAAAGGCTTATTCAGTGGATCCTTTTGTTATAGGAATTTGATCTTGAAATTCGTGACAAAAAAGGATCCGAGATAATAAAGTTGTTGTGCCTGAGCAGATGTCAAATGGCTACTTGCTTATTGCAGCTAGTGGAGGATTGAATCAACAAAGAACTGGGGTAAGTATGACACAAGTTTTGTAACATGCTAGATCCTGAAATGAGAATTTTGTTTAGGATCTGCCATCTCAGTTGCTCCCCTATAGATTAACAGAAAATGATGAGAGTTTTCTAATATCTAGTTGGTTCTGATTCAGTCATTTTCTGTGAATATGGGGTTTTTCCTTAGGTTCTCTTGCATAGTTATGCTCATGCAGATAAATTAAGTTATTTTTAATAATAATGAATAAGTTTTTTCCGTGGCAATGATAATTATGATTGATTTTTCATTCAGATAACGGATGCTGTAGTTGTTGCAAGGATTCTTAATGCTACGCTGGTTGTACCTGAGTTGGATCATCATTTATATTGGAAGGATGACAGGTAATCTGCAGATTCTATCATGCAGTTCTTATTAGAATCAAGTTCAAGTGGTTCATTTAATCAGCGCGCTTTTGTATGAAATTTGAATGCAGTGACTTTATCAATATTAATAAATGGATACTTGTTGTTGTTGTTCTTGTTTGTGTAGAATTCAATCATAAGATGATAAAAAATTAGAAGGATATCCTTATGCAAAAGGTCTAAAGCAGGAAGAAATTTATTAAATGATAAGTAATATAGTTTGTCCTTCTAAAAAAATATTACTTATTCTTTTGTTAATGAAGCTACTGGTAAGTGTTTTAATATACTTTTTTATAGACTTATTCGTTTATCATTAAACAGAAGTTGGCCAAAGCATTTTTTGGATATGAAGACGAAGTACTGGTAAGTGTTTTAATATACTTTTTTATAGACTTATTCGTTTATCATTAATATAAACCTACACACATTGTGAGGAACATGTACGCATATACTCATTTTCCCTTTCCACTTTATATTTTCAACAGGCAAAACGAGAAGAGTTACTTCAATATGTTCAAGCTTCAATTTCAGGGCTGAATGTAAATGCTGATCTTATGAGGTTGTTACAAAACAATATTGATCTTGACTTAATATGCTTTGAACCAATGTTGAAACTCAAGAGTAAATTTACTTTTCTTTTCTTCTCTTGTATGTGTGATATACTCTCCTATCTGGTAAGTCTTTATATATATGGTTTTGTGAATATACTTGTTATGGAATCCTAATTTTGAAGTGTTTTGCAGTGAGTGATGAAGGTGGAAATTGGAGCTTAGGACAACACATTGTTGTCTTGGAAGGTTCTACTTAAGAGAAACAAAATTCTTGTTCTGGATGAAGCTACTGCCTCCATTGACTCTCCACAAATGCATTATAAAACCTAATCTGCAATTTGATATTTGTTTGGTTTGATTCGTTCATCAGAGATACATTTGGTTTTTGATGAGAATGGAGGTTGTTAGCGATGTGGCATCATTGGAGGTTGAATTGTTGCAGCTCCCAGAGGTGTCTACTGTGGGACTCAAGTCTAATTTCACCTTCGTCAAAACACTCTATCACCAGTGGCTTTCGCTTACTGAAACCAATCGCCTGGTATGTGTTTTTCTATTCTGAATTTAATGTTTCCAAGAGACAAAATGATTATATGTCTAATGTTCTCTCTGTAGTATAAAAAAGAGTTTTCAATTTCCCAAGATTCATAGTCCCAAGGCCTCTCTATGGAATCTCTTCTCAGGATTCATAGTCCCAAGACCAGAAAGTTTTCAATTTCCTCAAATCCTTATCATATTTTAATTTCATGTTTTATGTCTCCCAAGTTTCAAGTTAGTGTTAAGCATAGATGAATATAGCTTTTTTACTGCATTTTTATGGCTTGGACTGACAGAAAATTCCAGTGTGGTGGAGATGGTATAGTTGGAAAAATCCAATGGCTTGGAGTTTGTATGGATTGTTGGTATCACAATATGGAGACCTAAAACACAATATTGAATCTAGTGATGGAGGAGTAACAACCGTGGAAGAGTTTTTGAGAGATTACTTTGGTTTCAAGCATGATTTCTAGGAGTTGTTGCTGCTGTTAATATTGCATTTCTAATGAGCTGTTGAAAATGCTTGGTCAGGGAGTAGACTTGTAATATCTATGTTGCTAAGTTTTGACAGTTAAATTGAAATCCTGATCACTCTCCCTTTGTTTTTGGAGTTGATTATTTTGTTTGACTGTCTAGGCTTGCTGCTGTTGCAGGTATTGGTTTTAGGTGCAGTTGTACGGGTAGTGTTTGTCTTGCAGAGATATCCTGCCTTTTTGATATGTTTATGTAGCAGTATTTGGTTCTTTGGGAGGGTAGGATTGCTGGGGTGTTTAGTTTAAGCCTTTTATTTGGGCTGGCTGTTTCTGGTGTAAATTGGGTACTGATGTTGTAACTGGTTTAGGCATGCCTTATGCCAATTTAAATAATAATTTTGTTGTTTCAATAAAAAAAATATTGCATTTCTAATAGCTTTTGCTTTGATCTTTGCATATCAATCAAGATATTTAATTTCCAAATCACTTTTTTTTAAAATTATTCTGCATTGTTCGATAAATCAATTGTTTTTTGTAATAAGGTTATGTAAATAAAACCTTGGCATTATTCGTATGGATTATTTTTGTAAATGAAAACAATGTTATGTGTGTGCTAAAAGTTCAGTTGATATTTTTTTTTAATTTTAGAAATATATTAGCTGTAGAATTACCTGCGGATTTTACATTTCCTGCGGATTTACCTTTGGAAATACCTATGGTTTTTAATTTTTGGATAATAAAAAAAATTATTTATGGCGGTTTTAACCGCCGCAATTTTCAATTTACGATAGTTCCTTACCCGTCGCAACATAGAACGACGGTTGGAGTGGCGGTTTTAGGAACCGTCGCGATATAGCCTGGCGACACACGTTTTTGCGACAGAAGCAAAACCGTCGTGACTAGTAAATTGTGGCGGTTCAAACCGCCGTAATCTGCCAATATTAACCGTCACAACTTGCCAATTTTCTTGTAATGAGAATCCCGTAAAGAGGTGAAGATTGGAGCTTTACTCATGTCTAGTGTGAAAGAAAGGTTGATTGAATTACTTAAGGAATATGTTGATGTGTTCGCTTGGTCTTACCAAGATATGCCTGGTCTTGACATTGCTATAGTGGAGCATCATCTACCTTTGAAGCCAGAATGTCCACCGGTCAAGCAGAAGCTCAGAAGGACTCGCCCTGATATGGCCTTGAAGATTAAAGAAGAGGTACATAAGCAGATTTATGCAGGTTTTCTCGTTACATCTGAGTATCCGCAGTGGTTAGCCAATATCGTGCCTGTGCCGAAGAAGGATGGTAAAGTTCGCATGTGTGTCGACTACAGAGATTTGAACAAAGCTAGTCCAAAGGATGATTTTCCTCTGCCTCATATTGACATGTTGGTGGATAGCACCGCAAGGTATAAGATCTTCTCTTTTGTGGACGGATTTTCAGGTTACAATCAAATCAAGATGGCTCCCGAAGACATCATTCATCACACCCTAGGGCACATTTTGTTACAGAGTTATGCCATTCGGTTTGAAGAATGCTGGCGCAACGTATCAGAGGGCTATGACTACTCTTTTCCATGATATGATGCATAAAGAGATCGAAGTTTATGTAGACGACATGATAGCCAAGTCCAAGACTGAGGAGGGTCATATAGAACATCTGTTGAAGTTGTTTCAACGTTTGAGGAAGTATCAACTCCGTTTGAACCCTAACAAGTGCACATTTGGTGTCCGCTCAGGAAAGCTGCTGGGTTTCATTGTTAGCCAAAAGGGAATCGAAGTGGATCCAGATAAGGTTAAAGCTATACGAGAAATGCCAGCTCCGACTACGAAAAAATAGGTCAGAGGGTTCCTGGGGCGTTTGAACTACATCTCTCGATTCATCTCTAATATGACCGCTACTTGTGGACCCATCTTCAAGCTTCTCAGAAAAGAGCCAGGTTATGTTTGGACTGAACAATGCCAGAAGGCATTTGATAGTATCAAAGAGTATCTCTTAGAGCCTCCTATCTTGGTTCCTCCGGTTAGGGGCAGACCTTTGATCATGTATCTGACGGTTTTAGAAGATTCCATGGGATGTGTGCTCGGTCAACAGGATGAGTCAGGAAAGCAAGACCATGCCATTTATTACCTCAGTAAGAAGTTCACCGATTGTGAATCCAGATATTCAATGCTAGAGAAGACTTGTTGCGCCTTAGCAAGGGCAGTTCGACGTTTGCGCCAATACATGCTAAATCATACCACTTGGCTTATCTCTAAGATGGACCCCATCAAGTACATTTTTGAGAAACCCGCCCTGATGGGAAGGATTGCCAGATGGTAGATATTGCTATTTGAATATGATATTGAGTACCACACTCAGAAGGCAGTTAAAGGAAGTGTTTTAGCATATCACCTAGCTCATCAACCTATTGAAGACCATCAGTCTGTGGAGGATGATTTCCCTGATGAGAACGTGATGTATTTGAAAATGAAGGATTGTGAAGAACCATTTCCAGATGAAGGGCCTGAACCGGATTCTCAGTGGGGTTTGATTTTTGACGGTGCTGTCAATAACTACGGTAAAGGGATTGGGGCGATTATTGTGACTCCTCATGGATCTCATATCCCTTTCACTTCAAGATTGACTTTTCCATGTACGAATAATGAGGCTGAGTATGAAGCATGTATCATGGGCCTTGAAGAGGCAATGGATTTAAGAATCAAGAATTTGGATGTATACGGCGATTCTGCTGTGGTGATATATCAAATCACGGGAGAATGGATGACTCAACAAGACAATTTGGTTCCATACAGAGATTATGCAAGGAGACTACTTCCTTTCTTCAACAGAGTCGAGTTCCATCACATTCCTCGTACCGAGAATAGGATGGCAGATGCTTTGGCGACTCTAGCTTCTATGATTGTGGTGAACCGCTGGAACGACTGTCCTAAGATTAATGTTATGTGCCTTGATAGACCTGCTTATGTGTTCTCAGTAGAAGAAGTTGTTGATGAAAAACCCTGGTACTATGACATCGAGTTGTTTCTCCGAAAATAAGAATACCCACCTGGGGCATCTAATAAAGACAGGAAGACTTTGAGAAGAATGGCTAGTAACTTTTTCTTGAACAATGATGTGCTTTACAAGAGGAATTTTGACATGGTCCTGCTGAGGTGTGTTGACAAGCGAGAAGCGGATATGTTAATGACTGAAATTCATGAAGGATCTTTTGCTACCCATGCTAACGGGCATGCTATGGCAAAGAAACTCCTGAGAGCAGGCTATTATTGGATAACGATGGAATCTGATTGTTACAAGTTCGCTAAGAAGTGCCACAAGTGCTAGATCTACGCTGATAAGATTCATGTGCCACCGACTCTCCTGAATGTTATCTCGTCTCCGTGGCCTTTTTCCATGTGGGGCATCGATATGATCGGCATGATAGAACCAAAAGCTTCTAATGGACATCGCTTCATATTGGTCGCAATTGATTACTTCACCAAGTGGGTCGAAGCCGCTTCATACGCCAATGTTACTAGACAAGTGGTCGTCAGATTTATCAGGAACCAGCTTATCTGTAGATACGGTGTGCCGAATAGAATTATCACTGATAATGGTTCGAACTTAAATAACAAGATGATGAAGAAATTGTGTGAGGAATTCAAGATTGAGCATCATAACTCTTCTCCATATCGACCAAAGACGAATGGAGCGGTCGAAGCGGCAAACAAGAATATAAAGAAGATTATTCAGAAAATGGTGGTCACTTATAAGGACTGGCATGAGATGCTCCCGTTTGCTCTACACGGGTATCGTACTTCAGTGCGCACGTCAACAGGGGCAACACCATTTTCACTTGTTTATGGTATGGAAGTTGTACTCTTAGTAGAAGTAGAGATCCCTTCTATGAGAGTCCTAATGGAAGAAAAGCTCTCAGAGGCTGAATGGTGTCAAAGCAGATATGACCAGTTGAATCTTATTGAAGAAAAGAGGTTGACGGCTTTATGTCGCGGACAACTATACCAGCAGAAGATGAAGAAGGCTTTTGATAAGAAGGTTCGACCTCGCGAGATCAAAGAGGGAGACCTTGTGCTTAAGAAGATTCAATCTTTCCTTACCGATTCTAGGGGAAAATGGGCTCCTAACTATGATGGCCCATATGTCGTCAAGAAAGTCTTTTCGGGAGGTGCTGTGATGTTAGCCACCATGGATGGAGAAGAGATCACTCGTCCTGTGAACATAGATGCAATCAAGAAGTACTATAGTTAGAGGCAAGGAGAAGTTGACTCAGTACGGTTCGTCGAAGCACTTGTGGGGTGGCACATGAATCTTTTATTACCACCTTCAAGAGGCCTAGAACATGGGGAACTCAAGAAATAGCATTGTTTTGTTTTTGATTTAATTTCTTTTATTACCACTTTCCGACATTGTAATAACATATGGAATCACGCAATTTGCTGATCACCATTTTATGAAATAAAGTTGCGATTTTTATCATTTATTGGCAAATTGTTTTATCTTGTAAAATGATTTTTTATCTTTTGATAATAAATTTCAAATTGTCTCGTGGGCGGATTACTTTGATTTATGGACACTAAAAGGGATTTTGACAGTCTCCATAAGCCATGGCTCAGAAGGTATTTATCCCAGGTAATGTGGCAACTCCCCAGTAAGTTTCACTCCAGGTAATCACGACTATCCCCGGTGAACTTCTTTGGTTTCGACCTCCCCCAGCGAAGCGAGTGTTTATTTCACTCCTCATTAGACTATCTCAATCTTCACTAGTGAAGGCGGATGTTTATTTTATCCTCTCGAAGTTCTACCTCCGACATTTCCAACCACTATTAATCCAAGTTTCCCCGATGAAGTGGATATTTATTTACAACTTTCATTCAGATTACTTCAACTCACAGTGGATACTTATTTTACCCCCCGTGAAGTCTTTTCGTTGAGTTTGATTCGTTCCCAGTGAATCTTTCTCATCTCCGACGGAATCACAAGGTTCATCTTGACAATCCTAAGTGAAATCACGATGTTCCTCCCCAAGTGGAGTGCTCTCTTTTCCCCAGAGAAGCTTTGAAGCAGAATTTGGTTCCATTCATCCCCAGTGATACTGCTATATTGCCAAGATTGGCCGAGTATTCGTATCGAGTTGCTTGTTTTCGTCTCCCGTTTGCTTCTCGTTATTGTTTTGTCAGCATAAGCATAAGCATAGCATGACATCCTTTCGTATAGATTCATGGCATGTGGCATGTGGCATTTTGCACCTTGCATTTTGTGTTGTTGTTTGGTTCTTTCACTTTGGTTGTGGTTATCCCCAAGTGATCAGGGTTTGTCTGCTCCCTCCAAGTAGAATTGTCAACCCTAGGCAAAAAAAAAACGCATCATTTCTAATTCCCCACTGAGTTCGATCCTTGTGGAAGATGGTTGCTTTATTCTTCTTTTCCATTCTTTTGGATAAAGATAAACTCAGTTGAGTTCATTCCTCACTGATTAGAGTCTTGATTGGCCGTTTCTTTTCAGGTATTTCCTGAATTGAACTTTGGTCCCTGACAATCACAAATTTTGGACATCTCTAGGCTATTGAACCTAGACCAAGCATGCATTTATTTTGTACCCTATCTCCCCAAGAATATATTCAAAGGTATCTATGGAAGACAAAGTTATTCCTCCAGCAGAATTACGGGATTTGAATCCAAACAGCAAGTGGTAGCTCTTTATTTGAGCTCAGTTTTATACCTGGATGACAAACGGCAGTCTCCTCAAGGCATTTTGTCTATCCCCATTGAAGTTATCAAGGTTATTTAATTTTTGAAGACTTTATAAGCACTCTCTTTATTTGAGAATCTTTATTGCAAGAACTTACTAGCTTCGACATATTTCAACAACAACAATATTACTTCTATGTGGCATTCTCCTCAATGAGCCCACAATACAATTTGCTTCCACCAAGTGGCATCTCTTCGAGGAAGTTCGGCGAAGATTTCAAATGATAGTTCCCTTTATTCAAGAAGACATATATTACAGGACAACCGGCCCGCATCTCTTTGAAGATCCCCGGTGAAAATTCCAAGATCTCGGCAATGGACTCCCTGGTTTATTCCCAAACTTGGACAACAATTATTTACTAATTGGAATATTTAAAGAAGCTGGATCATCACCTTGATCATTGAAGCTCATTTCTGGTCTATTACCTTTGCTTAGGCTATCATGTGATAGTAGGTAAAATGATATCTTTTGATCGGAAACCTTTGCTTAGGCTATCATACATTTGATAGTAGGTGATCCTTCTTTTGGTCAGATACCTTTACTTAGGCTACCATGGTGGTAGTAGGTCATCTTTCCTTTTTGGGTTTACCTCTGCTTAGGCTATCATACATTTGATAGTAGGTAACACACCTTATCTTTGATCGGACACCTCTGCTTAGGCTACCGTGGATGGTAGTAGATGATCCCTCTTTTGGTCAGATACCTTTGCTTAGGCTACCGTGGTGGTAGTAGGTCATCTTTCCTCCTGCATCTACCTTTGCTTAGGCTATCATATGTTGATAGTAGGTAACGCATCCTTTTGATTGGACACCTCTGCTTAGGCTGCCACAAGAGGGCAATAGGTGATCCTTCTCTTTCAGTCTATTACCTCCGCCTAGGCTATCATGGATAGTAGGTAATATGTCGTTATGTTGGTCAGATGCCTCTGCTTAGGCTACCGTGGTGGTAGTAGGTCATCTTTCCTTTTTGTGTTCACCTCTGCTTAGGCTATCATATGTTTGATAGTAGGTAACCCACTTTTCTTTCGGGCCCGACACCTATGCTTAGGCTACCGCTTCTGGTAGTAGGTGATCCCTTTTCTTCAGTCTATTACCCCTGCTTAGGCTATCATGTGTGATAGTAGGTAATATATGCCCTTTATTTTCAACCGGATACCTTTGCTTAGGCTGCCAGTTTTGGTAGTAGGTTATCCTCCGTTTCAGGTTTCTACCTTATGTTTAAGTTACCCTTGTGATTGTCAGTCGGTAGTCTCTTTCCCCAGTGGAGCTAGATCTTTCCCCGTGGAGTCTTGCTTTGTCGAGTCGTCCTCGTCGGGTCTTTCTTTCTTTATGTTTTAACGTTGGGTATCCCCTGTGACTTTGTTTCATCACAGGATCCTTGTCTTGCATTTCATATCATTTTCATACCATATCATGTGCATTTGGCGGCATCTTAGGGCCAAAAATTATGTGCATGTTTGTATTTAAGTCTCACCTATCTCGTCGAGACGAAGATTTTCAATCTCCATATCTCCGGATAGGAGGAACTTAAATAGGGGCATCTGTCGCACCCTAATTTTTTACCCTAAGATCCCTTTTCTTTTCTCTGCGTAGCATCTTCAGGTCGTGCGGTCTTGTGCATGTTTATTATGACTAACTATTTCTTACAAGCACATTATATACAAGCGTTGACGATACTGGCCCTCAGTCAAGTGCTTCAAAACTTGATTAATGGATTCTGATTCAAAGATCCTAGAGTTTTCTACTGGTTTAAATCTTCTAAGATTGAATCAACTGTTTATTTCATGGGATTAAAGTTGGAGCGTTGTCTTATCAAGTATCAAGGTCATATTCATCAGTATTTTTCAAAGGATCCAAGGCATCTCCTCATTCAACATCTTAAGGAGCAGGGTATCCCTCAAGAGTTGGAGTCCATACTAAGATCATCAGATAAGAAAGGATTGGATGAAGGACTTGTAGGAAGAATTACAAGAGCGTTAGACTATGATATAAATATCAGTCTACATATTCATTATGGTCGAGGCCTCCTTATACTCAATTGTTCGTTGCTAGTGACACAAGTCGCTTATAAATTGAGAAATTGAATCAGAATTCTAAAACATAGCATGAGATGCACTTTTATGAAGAGCAAGTTTTCTTTCAAACCCACGATTTGTCAACGAGGAGCTCAAGACTTTACTCGTGTGGTTTCTTTGTATACAAATGGCAAATACAAATATCAAGAGCATGTTGTATTTGATTTAAATACGTTTGGTGGGGGGAACATATCGTAAGGATGATATTGATTAGTACCTATTCACCGCCGTTCAATTGTCGGAAGCTATGTTTGAATCTAATTTTGCATCATGCTGCAAGGCATTACAAAGTAGCTGGAAAAGTCAAAAGACCCTTACTTGAGTTCGAACTATGAAGTACTCAAAGTACTATTTTGGTGGATTTAGGGCTACAAACAACATTGCAGTGGAATGTTTCTTTGTGGTACACGTTCCCATGTTCCTATTTCTTTAGTAGCTCATTAGACAAAAAAGATACAATTTGCAAGGATTATGAAATCAAAGCCTACAAATCGTTCATGGCCTAAATGACAGTGAAAAAAGAAAGTTACAACACTTGCTCTTATCCAAATACAATAGCAATGATGATTTTTCCTGAAGCATATTACATGGTTTGTAGCCACTTTCTACCACATACGAAAATGCAACATAATTGTTCTTCTTTATCCTCTTCAATTATTGAAACTTGTTACTGCTAGTGGGGAAGAATACAAAATCATGACAGTACAAGTTCTAAATAAAGTAGTCTCTGCACTTACATACACGTATCAACCAAAGACCTCACTTTTGAATACCTAAGCCTACTGTTGTAAGACTACCTTCCAAGACAAATCATAACATGGAGGAAGTAGTTTCCTGCTTGCTAAGAGATCACGTCATGGGTCCCCCTACGTTTAAATCGCATATCATCTATAGGCTTCCCAACTTGGAAGCATTCTCATCCACAGGTAGCTTCTCTTCAAATCCACACTTTCAGTCACACAGTAGTCCCAATCAATAGAGCAATCAGAATGGGCATCCCAACCAATTCGCCATGAACTAAAGGCAACATCCAATGACAATAAATCCTTTTGTTTCGCTTGTGAGAAAGCTCAGCCGTTACCACCGTCAAGCCTTCTTCAGCATCAAAATAAAACATTCAGAACAAAATCAATCCAAACCAAACATGATTATTAAAACCAAACACAATTGAGTAATTCAAAAAACCATCTCCATAACATCTCAGAATGCACATAAAGAATTTATTAGACACAAGACTAAGGCCATGCAAATAAAGTGTGTCAAACGAGCAGCTACGACAAGCTTTCATTATCCTAGACCCATATCAAATCACAGCATACCAACATCCATCTGTGTCAAAACTAAGACTCAAAATACATAGCAGACATGAACTAAATTGCAATGAAATCCTATGAAAGGTTTTTACCATTAGGGCAAAGTTGTAGCCTTTCAATAAGCCGTGCGACATTTGACGTCACTTGTGTTGCCAATATCGGAAGCAATGCACCTCACTGACTCATACAAGCTGGTACGCAACCCATACTCGCTTATACCCCTGCATCAGCAACAACACCAAAGTCACTCACAATATCGACATCATATTCAAATTAAACAGAGAAATTCTAGTTCATTGAAGCAAGAAGATTTCCTATAGTTGATGGAACACCAACACGTCTCAAGCCTTGCTCAACCGGGTGAACTAGTTAATGTATTAGCTTCTCAGTCTGTGGGAGAATCGGTAACACAGATGACGTTAGTTGACATTGCAGTCAAAACATCTAGGAGCGGTTACCTGGAAAGATGTCTTACGAAAAACCTTGTGTATAAAAAGTTTACTATGATCATACTGTCAGTGATGTCGATGGGTCAGTTATCCAGTTTCACTATGGAGAAGATGGTGTGGATGTCCATCAAACTAGATTTATCACCAAATTAGAAGCACTGTCAATTAATAAGGAATTGGTTTACAACAACTGTTGCCGTCAGCTAGATAGATCCAGTCCTTATATTAACAAATCGCCTGAAGCTCTTAAAGGAAAACCAGCCCTGCATTGAAAATGCCACAATACCATAGTTAAAAGAATAAGGGACGAATTGCCTTATCAAAAGAAAAGCTAACCATTTTCTGTTTGTTTGAATCATGTACCTAAGAATCAAACCTTTTGCTCGAAGAAGCTTATGATGCCGAGACGCATGATATTCTGATCGTGGCGTGTTTTTGCACAAGATTTCTCATGTTGCTGACTCCGATTGAACTGCATCAAATATCAAGGCAATTATTAACACAATCAATATGTGGGAAATCAAAACAATTCAAATATTCACAAGACTATTTGGAACTTTTTTCCCAAAACTGCTCCAAAGAAAGATATCGTAACATTGAAGGGAAACGAACACGGGCTGTCTGGCATACACGATCAATCTCAACTCATCAACTGCAATGAGGATAATTTCAAACGAAGTACAACCTGCTTTAGCAACACCCTCAAGATATCAGGCGGCAACAACAACATTTGTTTACAAGTATTCACCTGGAGTGCACGACAGACTAAGTTTAGAACCCTGTCTAAAACATTTGACATTGAGTATTGCTACAAAAGACTAGAATTGGGACAAGTCTATACCAGTGCTCTCACGCATTAAAACTCGTCGTTCATCCCTTATCCTTCCAGGTAATTCATAGAGAAAGATGGAGAACTTATCTTGCAACCTGATGAAATGAGCAAAATAGTGAGTCGCATAACAAAAAAATATATATTATCAGTTGTGAAAAAAACCAATCTATGATTCCATGACAGAGAGATATGTTGTCATATTTCAAAGAGGAAAAACATTACCACGATGGCGTACACTGTCCATAAGTGTTCCGCATCCAAAAGTACAACACCTATTGATCTTTGAGATGGTTTGATTCAAGTTCTACGTCCCTTTGGCATTGCCTTATGTTTGGCGACTACGCAGTGGTTTGAGGTTATTAGTATGGTGGCCCTACATATATTTTAAACCAAGATCATACATCAACCTTAAAATGGTCAAAAGTTCAAAATTAATATCTCAGAATCACAAGATCAATCACGATATTGGCAAGTTTTCAAATTCACTCAAACTGATTTCAAATAGTCGTATTTGGCCTCAGAGATATTTTTGAATCAGAGAGATTTCATCATCTTCAAATTTAAGAATTGAGGGCAACATCGTAAGGACGCCGCCAACTTCAATTCTTTCCAATTGGGATTAATCTAAGATTTCAAATCATTTGATTGCAAGAGATCGCACCCAAAACAGAGATTTTCTTTTCAAATATTTCATATCAAATCGTATCAAATTACCTAAAACAATTCAAAACTTTCTAAAACCATTCACTAAAGACACGTTGGAAAACAGTCAGCAACAGGGCATCAGAAAAATTCAAATCACGATCAGATCGTATCAGGCCATTCAAATATTTCAAAAACCTTCTAAATCCAACCAAATCAGATCAAATCATTTAACACATTATCAATCAGCATTCAAGATTTTCAAGTTCCCTAATTCATCATCGGCCTATAAAAAGGGACAAGGTCTTGGCAGAACACACAGAAAAATTGACGGAAAAACAACGAGAATCCCACGCATTCTAAACAATACGGTCGAGGCTCAGAACACCAAGAGCGTTCATCATCGCCCAAAGAACTCAGAAGCACGCAATAAGCATATACCAAAACGCAGATAAAGAAGAATATCACTTGGAACGCAAAGATTAAGGAAAACCCTCACGCGCCGCCGTTGAAAGCCCCATCGGAGGGTCTCCGATAGGTAATCCTAAATCCATTTTACCTTTCTTTTCCCGCATCCATGTTAAATCGCCATTACACTTATGAAATTTGTTGTCTTGCTGTTTACCTCTGTCGATTATGCATGTTTGCGCCGATTAGGGTTTCGAAAAGGGATTTTTTCGTTAAAATTGATTGTTTGAGAAAGATGAATGAAAGGGTAGGTACGAACGAGAGAGAAAGACTGATTTGTTTTTCGTTCCTTTTTTTGGTTTTTAACATGTTATTCCGATCCCGAGCATGCACCCCATCTATTTTATCGTGCACCTTCGCCTGTAACCTTTCGTTTTTCAAACCTTAATTCATCTATGATCGGACGGTTCTGTTTTCTTTTGATCGAGGGTCCGCGATGGACCCTCCCTGTATTGTTCTCATTCTGGGCACCTTTTCACTTTAATTCGTTTAATCTGTTTTTAAAGTAAAACATAATTTGTTTATTTGTTATAAAATAAAATACAATTTGTTTTTTTTTGTTATAATAATAAAAATAATTTGTTTTTTCGTTTCTGTTATAACTTAACATTATGATTTCTTTTTATATAACAAGTTAATTTGGTTTTTCTTGTAAAACAGATTTTAATTATTTTAATAATAACTCAGTTTTTTATATAAATATATTATCATAAAATATATGATTTTTATATAACTCTTTTTTCTGGCACAATTTCTAATAAACTTTTAATACGAATTTTTTTTTATAAGGTTATTTAGAATTAATCCTCGTATCAATTAAAAATAATAATAATAAGTAATAATCCTTTGATTTATATCATGTTTCTTTTCCAAATTAAAATAAATTTATAACCTCTTATACCGTGTTTGTCTCTAAATTTCTAATTGCAACCCCTTGATTCCGCAAATACATATATGATGCATGGTGTGAATGTCATGTTTGAATATTAATTGTTTGCCTTGTATGTTGAAGTTTCAATCATGATCTTATGCTCATTATTTTATAATCTGGTTGCATGAATTATTTGCTATTAACTTTTAAATTATTTATATCGGTTATATCCCCCTTTAAATCCAAAGGAAGGTCACTAATATTAACTAAACCGTCATAAGACTAACTCTTAGATCCCTTGGCCTTAAATCCGGAGTTTTCGTACTCCATTTCTCGTTGTAGACACTTAAAAACCTTAGCTTTAGGATCAGAGTTTTTATACTCCGAGTAAATGTCCTCCATGAACATTTACAAACCTACCCCTCTTGGACCATCCTACAACTTTAGAGTCACCGTACTCTATGTAAGGTTTTGCCCAAAACCTTACTTCCCTCTTGGAACCTTGACCCCGTTAAGAAGTTCCTCTTCTTAGAACTACGCATACTCTGATTCTATACCCGAGGATACGTAGGCGTAAGGTGCGATGCCTTATCGAGTATACTTAAATACTAACCCCTAGGGTTCTCAACCTTTAGCATAGTACCCTTAGCAAGCGAAATACAAGAAAATAAAAATAACATAATAAAACGAGAGGCTCCCGTAGAGTACTACAGATGTTTAGGATGCTAATACCTTCCCTAAGCGTAACCAACCCCCGAACCTTAGATCTCCCCCTTTAGGTTTTTGACCTTGAACCTTTCCTTTGGATAAATCAAAGTCGGTGTCGAAATAAATGTGATCCTAGTTCATTAATAACTATGGTATCTAATTTTCACCGCGACAGACACGATATAATTTTTTTTTTAACGAAAAATAAATTAACTAACAAAAGGAAGTACTCCAAACTCATTTGCATGACAACAAACATAAGATCTGCTTTTGATTTTGTCTGATGCCTGTTGTTGGGGCAAGATTGGAGGATGCTGCAGTGAATGCAGTGATTCGGTCATGTCCAAATCTGACAAAGTTGTTGCTGCTTGGGTGTGAAGGCGTCCAATCAATTTCAATGACCTGCCATTTTTGGAGGACTGTAGGCTGGATTTTTATGGTCTTGGAAACTGTTCGCTTTCGCTCACTGCCCCTAAGATTGAATCTCTTGAGGTACAAGGTTGTAGATGGATTAGGGTCCCTGAAACCAAGCATTTGAAAAAGCTTTCAATTTCCAATAGTGCAGGTAGTTGAATTGAATGGTTAAAGTGATTCTTATACTTTTGAATTTCTTACTGGCCTTTGGTTTTTCTATTGCTCCTGTGTGATTTACTAAATTATCAGCTTTGTCAATGTCAGCTCAATTTAATTTCTTTCTTGTTAATTTCTTCCAGGGAGAGTTTACATGATTGATTTTGGAAAGCTTACAGCCCTGGAGACCCTGTCGATGCGGGGCATTCAGTGGTGCTGGGATGCAATATGTAAGAGGCTTTAAATTCATAATAGCTTTAATCTTTAAAATCTGTGTGTGCACGTATGTGTGTATGTGTTGTGTTCTATAACATCTTATCTAAACAATGCATTATTTTATTATATGATTTATTATATGAATCATGATCATTCACGCCAATTCGGAATTTGACACTAACAACTACGTTGGTATTATACTGATGCACTTTGTTCATATGTTTGCTGCTGTGATACCAGTTTCTTGAAAATGGTTGTTGCAGGTTTTCCAATCAAGCTTTAAGAACCGCGGTGGGACGTGAAGGGATATTACATGTGTTGACATTTTTCTTGGAGTTTCTTAGCACTCCTTGAATGCTCATTAAGATGATAAAGTGCAAAGACCGACAACTCTGAAACAACAGTAGGAGGCTGACAACTCTGTATATAAGACAGCAAACCATGTATTTGCCTTGGCATGGATCGTATTCTGCCGTCATAGACGATGGCTCGAATGCACTGTTGGTGACTTTAGCAACCGGTAGCTGCTCATGGTATGTCTATTATGTCATTTGAATGTTATGTGAAATAGGTTGTTATGCGAGTTCGCGCTTGGCATGTTAATTGAGAGCTTGAATTTTGTGCACATTAGGAACAACTATTGATCAATAGAAGGTTTAACCATTCTACTGCAGTACAGTATGTATCCATATTGCATTCATCTTTTATGTTGCCATGAACTTTGAAACAGGATGATATAATGGATGTGTGTTGGTTTGTTGACAACCTTGCTTGCTTATGATGAATACATGAAGCTTTTTGGAGAGTTTTCAAGATGGAAGCAAAATGGAAGCAACTATTCTTGTTGTATGACAATAAAAATTGTACAGCTTGAAAAGATTTGGGATGAATAACATTGTACCGGAACTTTGTTTCCTTTTTGTATAATTGTAAGCTTTTTGCGACTTATTAGTCGGTAGCGTCACTTGATGTAGACTTACTTATTTCTTAATGAATATTTTGACGTTGTGGCTTAATATTTTTTTGTATAATTATATTTTAATTTTTTTAATCAATATCTACAAAAATGAGTATTCTTGTTGGAAGACATTATATTGATCTAAAATGGTTCTTTATGCCAAGTCATGAAGAACAACATGGTTACAACTATGCGGCACAAAAAGAAAACATGAGCAAAATGTAGTCGCGGTTTTAATTAGTGGCCATAAATTCAAACCCTATACATTAAATAAGAACCGTGGCAAGATTCGGCCACTGTTAAGAACCGCGGCGCATGATAAACCGCGGCCTTAACCTAGATACCTAAACCGTGGCCTATTCAAGCCACAGATGTATATAAAACGTGGCACAAACACGAAAACCGCGGCTTATACTTTTGGCCACGGCTGCATATCCCACAGTCGCTTATTCGTGGCCAAACCGTGGCGAAATCTTTCAACCACGGTTATTTTACATATAACCGCGGTTTTCTGGCCGTGGCGGATGACCTTTTTTTTTGTAGTGTTCTAAGATGCCCATGTATGTATATTGATGTGGTATATTTAGTTTTGTTCTTTTACGATTAAGGTTTTGTAATGTTATTATTATTATTGACGCAAAAAGGCGAAAAAACAAAAAAAAAACTTTTGTAATCGACATCGTAAACCGTTTTTATATCATAATTTATAAATCGTTTAAAAATAATAAAACAACAAAATGGGATAAAAATACAATATAATTGGAGGATTTTAAATAAGGCTTAGGGTTAATTTCACAAATTCACATAATAATAGGATTTATACTAAAATATTATAATAATAATTAGGATTACAATTTTAACTAATTAAAATATTTTAATTAGGAATTAAGGGATTAATATATGTATATAGATAATTAGGATTTAATAGGTTGGAGATCGATAATATTAAAATACTTTATTTATTAAGTTAGGATTTAATATATTAAAACTTATGGATTAATAGGGTTAAGCTAGTATTTTCTTAAATTTTGGGTATTATTAATTTTATAATAAATTTGAATTATTTATAATTTTGGGGTATTTAACTTATTTTTATAATAAAATAATGAGGATTTATAATCTTGGGTGCATAAAAATAAATGTGGGTTTATAAATGGGGGATTTATTCATTGGAGTTTATTTATAATAATTTCAGGTTTAATTTATATTTAGGGGTATTATAATTTAAATATTTTTACAATTAATATCTTTGGGTTTAACTTATAATTTTGGGTTTATAATCTAGTTGTTTTTACGATTAATATCTTTGGGTTTAACTTATATGTTTGAGGTTTATTATAAATTTTTGGGTTTAATTTATAATTTGGGGTATATTATAATAAATTAGGGTTTATTTATATCAATTTGGATTTAATTTATAATTTGGGGTTATTATAATCTTTATAATTAATAAATTTGGGGTCGATTTAAAATTGTGATCTATTCATTTCTTTATAATTAATAAATATGGGTTTATTATAATAATGAAATATTTGGGGTTTTGTTTTATTTATTTTACTTGATAATTAAATTATTGGGGGTTTAACTTGGTTATGTAATTTTTTTTAATTAAATTTATTTAATTAATTTTCATAATTGACTAAATTGGGATTAGGGGATAACTTACTTGGGATAAAAGGGATTAATTAAAATTTAAAAAAACTTTACCTTTATTTAAGAGTTCCTCTTTAATATAAATATTATAAGGAATAAAAATAGGGATTAATTAGGGAATAATAATCAATTTTGGAGATTGGAGTTAATTATTTGCGATTGATTTTAGGGATAATTATGTGATAGTATTTAAATTGGGAAATAGGGTTAATTCTTTGGGATAATTTTGGGATAGTTTTAGGGACAATCCTTGGGATAATTAAGGGATATAATTCGTAATAAATAAATAAAAGATAGGGAATAATTTATTAAGGATAAAAGGGGTTAATGAAAATCTAAATTAATTTTCTCTTTAATTAATAATTACAATTAGGGATTAAGTGGGAACATTTAGGATTTAATCAATAAGGTTTTTTTTCAAATAATTAGAATCAATTTAATTGAGATCTTATTTTTTATGTTCAATTTAATAATTTGGATTATTTTTATTTTTGGGATATTAAAGGTTTTAGGATTAAATAATTGGAATCTTAATAATTAGGATTTATTTTCATATTTTGATATTATAAATTATTAAATAATTGGGATTAATTTAATGAGGGGATATTATAAGATTTAACTTATATTTTTTGGGATATTACAAGTTATTTAATTACGTAATTATATGATTATTTTGAGATATTATAAGTTTTTTGTAATTAAATAGTTACGATTAAGTCATATTTTGGGGGCATTAAGATATTTATTTTTATAATTGAATAAATGGGAAATTAACTTATGTTTTAGGATATTATTTTTCACTTTTATAATTAATTAGATGTGGAATAAACCTATATTTTTTGGGATTATCATATTTTGGGATAAGGGATAATTACAAGGGATATTAGGGATTTAATAGGATAAAGTCTTGGGATAAAACTCTTAGGTTCCAAGAGTATAAATATACGTCAAGGGATTAGGATTTGGGATAAAACTCTTGATATCCGAGAGTATAAATAATGGATAGGATTTGGGATAAAACTCTTGATATCCGAGAGTATAAATAAATGGATTAGGATTTAAGGGATAATACTCTTCGTCCGAAAGTATAAATAATGGATAGAAATTGGGATAGAACTCTTTCTTCCGAGAGTATAAATAATGGATAAGGAATTGAGATAGAACTCTTCCTCCGAGAGTATAAATAATGGATAAGGAAATGAGATAGAACTCTTCCTCCGAGAGTATAAATAATGGATAGGAATTGAGATATAACTCTTAGGTTCCAAGAGTATAAATATAGGTCAAGGGATTAGGATATGGGATAGAACTCTTCTTCCAAGAGTATAAAGAATGGATAGGATTTAAGGGATAAAACTCTTCTTCCAAGAGTATAAATAATGGATAGGATTTAAGGATAAAACTCTTCTTCCGAGAGTATAAATAATGGATAGGATTTAAGGGATAAAACTCTTCTTCCGAAAGTATAAATAATGGATAGGATTTAAGGGATACAACTCTTCACCCAAGAGTATAAATAAGGGATAAGGATATGGGATAGGACTTTGGTAATCCAAGAGTATAAATAAAGGATTAGGATTAAGATTAAGATTAGGATTAGGATTGGGATTAGGAATGGGAATAGGAATAGGGGATAGGGGAGGTGAACTACGGTTACTCTGATCCTTCAAAATTGAAGGTACGTAGGCATAGGGTTGTAAACCCTAGCGAGTATAATAAAATAAAACTTAGGTTCCCCCTCTTAGATTAATTTCATTTCACTTTTTCTATTTAATTTCAAGGGTTTTTAAATAAGTATAAACAGTAAAGCATTCAAATAACAAACAAACATACCCTAGAACTTAAGGAGGATCTCATTGAGTACAATGGAAGTGAGGGGTGCCTAACATCTTTTTCTCACGTAACCGACTCCCGAACCTTAGGAATCTCTATCCTTAGGATTAGGATTTTAGATTTATCATTTATTTTTCTTAAAAAAATATGATGGCGACTCAAATATTTTTGCCGGCCGCGACACTGTTACAATCTGAACAACATAATTCTTATCTTCAATCATGTTATCGTGATAATATTATCGTAATACGGTTTTTTAACTTTAAAATTGCAGCAGCTGTTGTTTCAGTTAAAGTTAAAAAATAATTGTTTCAGTTAAAAACTGTTGTGCAAAGATTATTTTTTAACTTTAATAGTGTTATTAAAAAAAATTTAACAAATTTATTTATATTTCTTTTTCTTACATTAAATATGCATATTAAATGTGAATAATAACCTTAAAATTATAGCAACTTTGTAGTTGGAATATGTGGTTCATATTGTACCAACATGCAATGCAATGTAGTGATTTGCCATACAAATTTTTTAGTGTGTAATTAAGTTCCTGAAATGCATTTTTGGAAATTTTTTAGAGATGTATTTTTGGAATAAATTTATTTATAAAATTGAGGTGCGATTCAAAAACGAATAATATGTGTGTATTGGGTGCGTCTGAATATATATCTTTAAAAACGAAGGATATTTTTTGAAAATTCGCATAGTACATTAGAAACATATAGACTGCTTTAAAAAATTTTCATTTTCAATTGACCCCGGAACCTTAAACTCATTTGGACCTAGGTCTTTCAGAGTTTGGATTATAGCCATTTCAGGCCTAATGCCTTTGGATTGAAGAGAGCCCACTAGCTACACGTCTTCAGAAAATTTTACCCTATACCCCTACAATTATCTTCGTACCCCTACAAATTAATATTTTGGACAAAATTACCCCTGTTTAAATATTAATAATTTCAAATTTTACATTTTTCCCCTCATTTCGACCACCAAGAACGGTAAAAAAATTTAAAATTACGCATTGCTTCCGAAGAATCCAAGCCTAAGACATTCGGTTTGCAAACTTACACACCGGATAACTATTAATTAAGTATTCCGGTTTGTTTTTAACAATTAATTAAAAAAAACTCAGCACATCCTCAACAGTAACAATAGTAATTAAAAACCACAAAAGTTTCATTTCCAAATAGTACAAACAAATAACCAATCAATTAAAAAACAAAAACCACTGTTGACTTGACTCTTTTGTCCCCTCATTCATTCGTTCAATGTTTGTTTCAATTCAATCAATTGAACTTGAAATTTTCCAGAAACCATTTATGTTCTTGACTCTGTTTCCGTTTCTCTCCTCGAAGAACTTCTCCAAAATCCAGCACTGTAAAATCTCTCCCACATCTCTTTCTCAAGCACCATAGCATTCTCATCATTGTTATCCTCAAACGAACCCTCATGCAGTCGTTTTATATCCGAAGGTCGTTTATACACATAGGGTAAATACGAGGTACACCATTATTAGACACATAAAGTTTTCCGGAAAACATTAATACAAGATATCCGGTTTAGAAAAAATGTACCGGATTTAGACACATAAAGTTTTCCGATTTGAAAAAAATTAACTCCGGATTTCATTACTTTTAGTTATCCGGTTTGTCTAGTGTAATTCCAAAAAATTGTTTGGTTTCATTTGACTGCACAGTAAAAAAATAATAAAATTAAATAAAAATTAAAAGGGTAAAATTGAAATATTTACAAAATAGTAGGGGTATAGGTATAATTGTTGGGGTATGGGGTAAAATTTTCACGTCATCACTGAACATTAGGCCCACCACCACCTCCGTTATACCCTTTCGCTCCATCATATTCTCATAGACACTTTTGTTTAACGACCCCACTTTCTTCTTTTCTATGAGAATGCCACGTGTTGCCTTAGTTACCACTCTTTTGGTTAAACTTCTATTTTTATTTTGTTTTTTTTTTCAGGAGACTTCCCTCATTAAAACTTATTGAATTTCGCTCTAATTCTTCTTGCGTAACATTTCTGGAATCCAATGATTTTTCATTAACTTCTTTGAATGTCGTTTTCGATGTATCATTAATTTCCTTGTTCATTACTACATCACTATTAAGAGCAATAAATTTGATCCCTTATTTTCCTAATTGTTCTTAATTCCATTTATTGCAGCATGAGCTCTGCCACTAACCACCACTGGTGTCGCTCTCCCCAGTATTCTACTTTCGGGTTGTTTTCCTTTCTTGGCCTACGAGCTTTTTGCACCACTACCCAGGGGCCATCCTCCATAATGAAATTTTCATGTACTGAGATTTCATTAACTGAAATTCCATTGTTGACATATCGATTAACTGCTGCATCTTTTCCAGAAGCCCTCTTTCTTTCTAGTTTCAAGCACCCTTCTTTGTATTGCCCAAAACGACCATAATTTAGACAAAGCGAGTGAAGGCCTTCATACTCAATTTTGTAATGCCTACCTTTTATGGCCAACAGAGGTTTCATGAGGTCCACTTGCGTACATAGGTGGGCATACTTTCCTCGTTCCATGCTTAGCGTGTTCCTGGCCACTATGACGCTAATTCCAATTCTATTGCCAATGAAAGATAAGACTTTAGCATCATAATACTCAATAGGTAGCCCTAAAATTCTCACCCAAACAACAACTTGCTCGATAGTATCACTTGTTGGAAAAAAGTTTGACCTCCATTCTCTTTCTGACAAGTAATTATCGTAGATCAACCACGGTCCTTCAATCAGCGCCGCATATTAATCTTTATCGCTGGTAAAAAAACCATACTCTTGACCTAAGTCAGCGATGTTCAGAATTTCGTTCCTCTCCCACATTTGGATCAATCAATTCTCTAGTGCCTTGAAACCTACGTGTTCCTCAACATTTTCACAATGACTCATTTCATCCATGGACTGATAATGTGTTTCTCTGCTTTCTCTGACAATATAAACTCTTGGCATTCGTAATCCCGAATCTATTTTCTTCTATATCCATCTCTTTGAGATCGTCTTCATTATCCACAGCTGCTTCTAATCTTGGTGTACCGTTCCGTGCTATGGAAGACTCTCCAACCACCATCGCCTTGTATGAACTAGGCATCACTCCTTGGTTTTCTATCAAGTCATTTGTCTTCAAATCGGAATCTATATATTTTCCTTTAAATTTTTTGGTACTCATATCTTTGAGATCATCAACATCAGTATTCTTTTGATTTGCAAATGCAAACCCTAGCAGAGGATTCAACATCTTATTGACTTACTCCCTTCTTTCCATTGAGTTTTTTCAATTCTTGGTGACTGTTATTAAATCTTTTAATGTTGTAACTTCTATTATACCCTCTATAATTCAATTTTCATTTTCCAACAATTAAAGTTTTAATTCAAATTCTTAGAGTTGGACAGGTATTGTACGTGTACATGAGAAGTTTCCAGCCACTACTACAAAAAACACTTGTTACCTCGAATAATTGAATCTTCGAATTATTGAATCTTGGGGAAGATCAAATATTGGGTACAAGGTTTGAATTTGATCTTCTCGGCCAAGAAGAAAACTGAGGTGACTAAGCTGTTTTATTTTTTTAAACTAAATTGTTTATACAGAATATAACAAATACATTGTAAAATCTTTTTCTCAATGAGATTGTTTATTTTCTGCACTTGCAATCGATGGCTTATATCTGTAGTAGCAACTCATGATTGAAATGGACGGGGGTGACTATAAAACTGAGGTTTTGTTTTAACTATCACCTCGGTTTTAAAGAAAACCAAGGTGGCTATTTATTTCATTATTATTATTTTTAAAATACATTGTTTATACAAAACATCAAAAAAACATTATTTACAACAAATCTTAGGGGATATCCAGATTTTGTTGGATACCCATTAAAACAAATGTTTTTGAAACAAGAATGAATTTCTGCACTTACAATCTATCAATTGAGTACTCGGTTGAGCTAGTTCTCTTCTTTGTTGGTTAAGCTCCATTTTTTGTTTAAATTGAAACAAGAATGATTTTCTGAACTTGCAATCTATCAACTGAGCTCTTTTCAAAGGTTAAGCTCATTTCATTGCTGGTTAAGATCCTTTCTTTGGGTAACTTGGAGCAATAATGTTTTTATGCACTTGCAATCTATCAATTGAGTACCCTTCTTTAACCGAGGGTTATTCCAAAAAATACAACAACGACAACATCAACACCATTATGTGAGATAGATTGCAGGGGCAAAAAAAATGTTTTGTTCAAGATAGAAGAACATTGAAGATTTTGTCTGTCTTACAATCTATTCCAAAGAATGATACTAGCGAGTTTTAGACGACTTCATATAAGTAAGAATTATGGTAAAATCTGTTAAACGAATACTTTTATAGTAAAGTCTTATTATTTTATACATCGGTTAAATAGAAAATCGAAGGATTATAATATTTTATTTACACTTATAAATAAATAAATCATAAACTGCGATAGCTGGGAATCGAAGCCTGTACTGAGTTGTTTTTTCACCTCGGTTATTTTAAAAACCGAGAGAATTTAAGTTTTTTTTAAATAATAAAAAAAGCGTCCAATGATTTTATACCTCAGTTTTCTATTGTATAAGGTGAAAATTTCATCATAAAAGACGTTATTTATTGTAGTGAAGAAACAAATTCAAATTCCTAAATATGTATCAAGAAACCAAATAATCATTCTAAAAACCTTTTTGAGTAAAATTAGTGAATTAAAAAATTCAAATATAAACTCATGTGTATACTATTTAAAAGTGAACTGATACTAGGCAAAATTAAAAAAGAACGTGAGCATTTTGGATTGGTATATGTATATAGGAATGCTATGTTGACACTAAGTTTAAAAGACTACACTGTATATTACTCTTTCAAATTGATTTTTTAAATATTATTTAACTTTACATTATAAAAAAAGTAAGTGACATTATAATTAAACTTTATCTCTTTTATCTTTTCATCTTCCGCTCCCTTTTCTCTTTTGATAACACATTTTTTCCCACACACACAAGAATATCTACGATTCTTTCACCGTAAATTTCTCAGGTTTTTTCATCAATTATTTATAGAGTTCAAAAATAGGTTAATGATTCAGTAGACAAAAATAAAAATTAAAAATATATTATAAGTAATACAAAATTGGTTAATTGTGTGTATAAAATGTATTAATATAGCTCAAATGTTGGTTAACGAATCCTCAGCCATATCAAAGTTGATAACATGTTAATACAATTCAAATGTTTGATTAATGAATATCCAGATATTGCATTACAAATAAAATAAAATTGATTAATTGTGTATAAAAAATTGGATAATACAACTTAGAACAGGCTTTTACACAGGTCTTGGAGATTCCTGGATCTGCGTTGGAAGTGTCGGAAGCATTTCAAATGGAAGGTTTTTTTTAACATTAAGGTCACCCCAATGGGGGCTAACCTATGCCTTTTAGAGGAAGATAACCCAGGAGACATCAAAAATTTGATAGCTGTCGAAACTAGTTGGATATCTAAGTGGTTTTCAGATATACACCCCTGGTCACCAAGTGATGTGGATCAAGAGAGACTCACCTGGGTCAAGATCTTTGGGTTACCGTGTCATGTTTGGGGGGAGAAATTTTTCAAATACCTAGCTGCAACTACGGGAACGTTTGTAAAGATGGACGAGGATACGAGGAGACACGTGAAATTTGATGTTGCTAGAATCTTGATACAGATTAAGTGTGCAATGAATCTTAATGAAGTAGTTAATGTGGAAGTAAATGATATCGCATATAGAATAAAGATAGTCGAAGATTCCTTTGGGCCTTACTTAAGAGATCAAGGCTTTCGCAAAGTTTCGTGTTTTGATGAGGATAGTTCTGAGGTAGTGGAGTCTGAGTCAGAACAGGTAAATGGAGGGGTATTTTGGGATAATTCATCCAAGGTGCTTAGTACTCAGTCGAAGTGTTTGGGTTCCTCTTCTCATGAGGTGGTTGGGAGTGATCTTGGGTACCCTGGGCTGGTATCAGTTAGAGATTCGATTGAGGAATCCTCTCATTCTACTGATTTTGAGGATGTTAGTTGTACTAAACCAGGGTCTATTTTGGCTGATAGTCATATTCCTGTCTGTAGTGGTAAGTTCAAAACTCTTGGAGATGAAGATCTTTGTGGTCTGGAGAAGAATATTCTAAACAGCATTGAGAATGGTCCTTCCCCTGATTGTAACGCCCCGATTTCGATTATTCCAATTTTTGTTGAGTCCTTTATTTAATTAAATGTTAAATTATTCTAGTTATGACTTTGGTGTGATAATATGCTTTTATGCTATGTTATGATGTATTATCTCGTTTGAGAGCGTTTTCGGGAATTTTGGGCTTAAGGGCATTTTGGTCATTTTATAACTATTAATGAGTTAGAGAAAATTAAGGAAGTAATTTGTAGAGGAAATTTATTAGAAAATGAATTACGTATAGAAATTGAATTAGAGGAAATATTGTGTAGAAATAGAAAATAAGAGAATTGGGAGAGAAATAGAATTATGTGGTAAAAATAGAAATGAGAGAAAAAGAAAATAAAAGAAAAGAAATAGGAATAAGAGGAAGGAAATAGGAGAGAGAGAGAAAAAGGGGAAATAGAAAGAAAAAGAAGAGAAAGAAAGAGGAAGAGGGAAAAAGAGAAGAAAAGAGTAAAAAGAGTGGAAATCATCAAGAACAAGAGCTAGATCATTTGGAATCCGGGTAAGGGTTAGAAACATTGTTATCTTGTCTATGTGTGTAGTTATGTATGTGTATGTTTGTGGATTGAAAGATTTTTATGAGTTTTTAGAAAACCCTAAATTGGTGAAATGTTGTGATGATGATCAAAATGTGATTTTGTGTTTATAAATGTGCTTCTAATGATGTTTACATGTTGGGTAATGGTTTGGATGATGTTTTGGGTTGAAAAATATGGATTTTGGGTTTTCAACAGCACTGGAGAAATCTGAGTTTTCCTTGGTTCGCCTAGCGAACCTGGGGCGAAGCAGCAGCGAGTGAGGTTTTCGCGGGTTCGCCTAGCGAACGATTCAGCGAAGGGTAGCGAAGGTTCGCTACGGGGGTTCGCCTAGCGAAGGTTGTATGTTTTTGGTTCTGTTTGGTTCTGACTTGGTTCGCCAAGGGCTCGCCTAGCGAACTTTTGGTCTGTTTTTAGCTAGTAGTGGTTCGCTGGAACATTCGCCTAGCGAAGGTGCTAGCGAGTGCTCGCGAGATGGTTCGCCCAGCGAACAGTGCTGTTTGTGTAATTTTGTTTTCTGCATAACTTATGATTTGTGGTTCGGTTTGAGGCGTGGTTTGATGCATTGGAAAGCTATTGAGCTGTACTTTCTCATGATGAGGAGTTTGAGGCTGTTGGCCGATTAAATAAAGTCGATAATTCGGGAATAGTGTCATTTACCGACTTTTGTCGTTTTAAATGTGTATATTGGTTGTGTAACATACAATGTGGCATTGATATTAATGTGTATGCCTTGTATGATGTTGTGTAATGATAATTCATGTGATGACATATTGTGATGATAAAGTGTGGCCGAAAGGCAAATGAATGTGATATGTTGTAATTGGTTTTATATACATGTTTATGATTACATGTATGTTAATTGGTGGCCGTATGGCAAGAAAATGTATCGTTGGATTGATTTCTAATGCATGAATAAAGATGGTGAAATAATTCATATTGATGAATTGTATGTGATTGTAAGAGATGAATGCATGACAATGTTTGTATACATGTATGCATTATAAGAATGTCTTGAGTCATTTTGCATGTGAAGCAGAATGATGTGCATTCTTGTGTTGAGGGATTCTAATGAAAACCCGATATAACGTCGTGTGCCCATGTGGGGTGTGAGCGATCGGGTCGTGTGCCCGTGTGGGGTGTGAGCGATCCATAAACGTCGTGTGCCCGTGTGGGGTATGAGCGATCCATAAACGTCGTGTGCCCATGTGGGGTGTGAGCGACAGATTGGTTCCAAAGGGAATCCGCTATAACGTCGTGTGCCTATGTGGGGTGTGAGCGATGATTATAGACGATCGTGTTCCCATGTGGGGTGTGAGCGATCGGGTCGTGTGCCCGTGTGGGGTGTGAGCGATCCATAAACATTGTGTGCCCATGTGGGGTGTGAGCAATGGGTGAACATCGTAGGCCCGACGAGGAGTTACATTGGTAACGAGCGATGGTTCCAGCAGAGTTCCTGAGTGAACTAGTGATGAGTCGGTACCGCATATGTAATTGCATAGAGTCGTTGTGTCGGTCTCTTGCATTTACATGAATCATGATTGCATTGTTATATGTGGAAAGTCATGATTGATTATTTGTGTAGAAAATGGTGATGTACATTTATGATAAATGTATTGTGCATGTTTGATATGCATTGATAAATGGTTGATTTTATGATTGAGCTTATGATAAGCCTTTGGAAATTGTTGTGCAATTGTGTTGGATGTAGTGAATTGTAAATGATATGTTTTGTGTATAAACGTATGCATTGTATGAGAATAGGGGATTATGTGCATGAATGATATGCTTGGGTTGTGATATATGTTATATAATGGAATTGGTGAGTAATAGTGTATGTGGTAATAAATGTGTTATGTGTATTTTTATGTTGAAATATATAATTATATGCATCGATATTATGATAATGTTTCTTACCCTTCTGCTGTTTTATAATGCTCTATGAGGCATTGCAGAGTAGGTTGCTGAAGGTATTTTGTGAAGCTTTGGACTTCATTTCTTTTGGTCGGTCGGCTCTGATATGTAGCACCGGGTAGCTAGGATTACATGATTATTTTGTGATACATTTTGTATATGTATCTTGACTTGAATTGTTTATGTAAACATGATTCCGTGTTGACGGATAGTATTTGATATATATATATATATATATATATGATGTTATTCAGTATTTAGATGTTTCCGCTTTTATTCTAAATATTGAGATGTGGGTGTAAGGACGAAGTTCCTATGTGCAAGTTACCCCACTGTTGCATATCTCTGTTGAGCAGGTGTTGATTGTTTTAATTTCAAGTATAATGTGACATGCTTCTTTTATGCCATGCTTTGTAATTATACTCTGATGAAATTTTTAATATATGCCTAAATGATTAATTTGTGATTATTTGGGGGGTATAGAAGGGGGTGTTACATTAAGTGGTATCAGAGCCAGTGTTGAGTCAGTTTGTGTCTGTCTTGTTGTTGTTGTTGGTTGAACTGTTGTTTAACCATGTTGTCGTTGTTGAGAATGATCAGAATATGGCTGGTAGGAACGACAATGTTATTGCTGCTGCCATGGAGTTTATGGCTAGAGCTGTGCAAGGTGCAGCGAACATGAATGCGAATGATGAGTTTAGAAAGAATCAACCGTCGGTCTTCAAGGGAAGATTTGATCCGGATGGTGCTCAGTTATGGTTGAAGGAAATTGGAAGGATTTTCTGAGTTATGGACTGTGCGGAAGAGAACAAGGTAAGGCTAGGAACTCACAGGCTGAAGGAAGAAGCCGACGATTGGTGGGTCGGTATGCGTCAAGTTCTTGAGATTGATGAGGAGGGAATTACTTGGGATTTGTTTCGTACTGAGTTTCTAAGGAAGTATTACCCTGAACATGTTAAGGGAAAGAAGGAGATGGAATTTCTAGAACTAAAGCAAAGTAGTATGTCCGTTGTGGACTATACTACGAAGGTTGTGGGATTGGTACAATTTCATCCTCACTATGCGGCGATTACTGCTGAGTTTTCCAGCTGTGTGAAGTACGAGAATGGTCTACACCTTGAGATTAAGCAAGCCATTGGTTATCAGAGGATAAGAAGGTTTTCCGACTTGGTGGAATGTAGTAGAATCTTCGAGGAAGATAGCGAAGCTCGTTCTGCTCACTACAAGAGTATGAATGAGAGAAAAGGGAAACAACAAGCTCGTGGTGGTCCTTATGTGACACTCGTTGATAAGGACAAGCATAAGAATAACTTTGAGAAGAAGTCGAGTGGAGGGGGTTCTAGTGCTCCGAAATGTTTCAAATGTGGAAAGACTGGTCATAAATCATTGGAATGTAGGAAGACTCTTGAGAAGTGTTCCAACTGTGGAGACTTGGGGCATGTTGTCGCCGATTGTAGAAGGAACGGGGTGACTCATTCGTTTATTTCACATGAGGGAGTGAAGCGTTTGAATTTGTTGTTTGTTCCTTAGTACCTGATGGGTGTGTGAAACACCGTCAGTACTTTCTGGTTTTCCTGTTCGGTGGTCAGCAGGTGTTAGGATGAGATAAGTGGGGGAGAAGCTGGTACTTCTCCGTTTTTCCTCGGGTGTGGAGCGTTAACTCGGTGTGTTGTGGATTGTGAGATCGTAAGTGTTATTTAGACAGAGTAGTTTTCGGTTTTAGGAAGGATACATAGGTAAAATTTATGTCGACCAAGGTTTTGTGCCTTGGGTAGTTTTGTGCACCGGATGCAAGAAAGGCTATTATAGTTTAGTGAAGATGGTTTATGCCCCATCATAGTTGTCGGCTGTCTATTGACAAATTGAGGAACTGATCACCCTTAATCTATTATTGATAGCAGACGGGAATTGTGTTGGATGGGATAGACGTATCTTTCCGGCTTTAATAGGGAAATGGAATACATTGTTCAGAATTAATGAAGGATTATGGATTGATTTTGATGAGTTGATGAATATTTTCATATTTGAAGACGAGACAGATTAGAAGTTTTAGTATGTTGTGAAGCCATTAAGAGAGTATGATTGAGTATTATTATTGGTTGTTTTCAGAGTTGTTGGTAACAAAAGGAAAAGATGATTGCACGAGATAATGAGCATGCGGTGTATGAGGGGATTTATGAGACTTGGGATGTCAAGGGAAGAAATTGTATATGAATTGTTGAGAAATGAATAGGGTGACGATTGAGAATAAGATAACTAGGATGGTTTGGATTATTGGATGGAAGTAGTGATTTGTTTGGGTCGTGGCTTTGGTTTTCAGCATTTGAGAATTCATGAAAGGATTAGTCCTATTGTGGAGTTGGAATTGGTTACGGTTGTGTTGTGTTGTGTTGGAATATTGGAAGTATTATCTTTATAATTTTAAAATTCGGAGTGTTTAGTGATTTCGAGAGTATTGAGTACTTGTTTGGTCTGAAGGAATAGAGTATGAGACAACAAAGACGATTAAGATTCATGGCGAGTTATGAATTTGGTGGTTTTGGGAGAGGCAGTTGTTAGGCCTAGTGTGTAAGTCGAAAATCTTTATGTATGTCGGTTTTGATGGCAAGAGAGCTAGAATCGTTGAGCAGTTCAGAGACTTGTACCTAGAAAGAGAAGGTTAGACTTTGGAAGCGAGATTGATGGACTCAATAGTTTTGAACAATCAGAGTGCGCAGTGGAAGCGTGATGTGATCCATTTTGTATAAATGTGTGAGACTTGTAAGAGTTCATAAGTTGGACATTGGAGACATGTTGGAATGATGAAATCATTGGACGTTCCAGAATGGAAGTGTTAAGTGAAAGGTTTAAATTTATTTCGTGGACTACAATGTAGGTGGATGTGTTGGTGATATGTTCGATTGGTGAATCGTAGCATAGATATGTGAACAAGGAGGTTGGTCTTGTGGTTATGTAGGAGTTCGTGAATGATGTTGTGTCATGGAACTTCCTGTTCTTGTTTGTGTTGTTGCCTCGTCTCCATTGTATTGGTTCGAGTGCGAGTAGTTAATTCCTGTGTGAGGAATTAGTGTTGTGTTACCTACAGTGATGGTAACGATCTTGTTGTGTTTTGGTTCAAGAGTGAACCTGTAAGTCGTGTTTGTGTATTCATTGAGTTGCGAGTCGGTCGTCAAGTGCATTGTATGGGCTTTGTATCTTGTCGTTATTGTCATCGTGGTCGTGTTGTCATGGTTGTTGCTGTTAGCAATGTGGTTTGTCAGTTGTGTTATTAATGGTGTGCCTTTCATTGGCCTATTGTTTTGTTGGTCGGATGCGAGAGTTGTGTCTGGTGTTATTTGTATCAGTATATTTTCGAGGACGAAAATTCCTAAGTGGGGGAGAGTTGTAACGCCCCGATTTCGATTATTCCAATTTTTGTTGAGTCCTTTATTTAATTAAATGTTAAATTATTCTAGTTATGACTTTGGTGTGATAATATGCTTTTATGCTATGTTATGATGTATTATCCGGTTTGAGAGCGTTTTCGGGAATTTTGGGCTTAAGGGCATTTTGGTCATTTTATAACTATTAATGAGTTAGAGAAAATTAAGGAAGTAATTTGTAGAGGAAATTTATTAGAAAATGAATTACGTGTAGAAATTGAATTAGAGGAAATATTGTGTAGAAATAGAAAATAAGAGAATTGGGAGAGAAATATAATTATGTGGTAAAAATAGAAATGAGAGAAAAAGAAAATAAAAGAAAAGAAATAGGAATAAGAGGAAGGAAATAGGAGAGAAAGAGAAAAAGGGGAAATAGAAAGAAAAAGAAGAGAAAGAAAGAGGAAGAGGGAAAAAGAGAAGAAAAGAGTAAAAAGAGTGGAAATCATCAAGAACAAGAGCTAGATCATTTGGAATCCGGGTAAGGGTTAGAAACATTGTTATCTTGTCTATGTGTGTAGTTATGTATGTGTATGTTTGTGGATTGAAAGATTTTTATGAGTTTTTAGAAAACCCTAAATTGGTGAAATGTTGTGATGATGATCAAAATGTGATTTTGTGTTTATAAATGTGCTTCTAATGATGTTTACATGTTGGGTAATGGTTTGGATGATGTTTTGGGTTGAAAAATATGGATTTTGGGTTTTCAACAGCACTGGAGAAATCTGAGTTTTCCTTGGTTCGCCTAGCGAACCTGGGGCGAAGCAGCAGCGAGTGAGGTTTTCGCGGGTTCGCCTAGCGAACGATTCAGTGAAGGGTAGCGAAGGTTCGCTACGGGGGTTCGCCTAGCGAAAGTTGTATGTTTTTGGTTCTGTTTGGTTCTGACTTGGTTCGCCAAGGGCTCGCCTAGCGAACTTTGGGTCTGTTTTTAGCTAGTAGTGGTTCGCTGGAACATTCGCCTAGCGAAGGTGCTAGCGAGTGCTCGCGAGATGGTTCGCCCAGCGAACAGTGCTGTTTGTGTAATTTTGTTTTCTGCATAACTTATGATCTGTGGTTCGGTTTGAGGCGTGGTTTGATGCATTGGAAAGCTATTGAGCTGTACTTTCTCATGATGAGGAGTTTGAGGCTGTTGTCCGATTAAATAAAGTCGAGAATTTGGGAATAGTGTCATTTACCGACTTTTGTCGTTTTAAATGTGTATATTGGTTGTGTAACATACAATGTGGCATTGATATTAATGTGTATGCCTTGTATGATGTTGTGTAATGATAATTCATGTGATGACATGTTGTGATGATAAAGTGTGGCCGAAAGGCAAATGAATGTGATATGTTGTAATTGGTTTTATATACATGTTTATGATTACATGTATGTTAATTGGTGGCCGTATGGCAAGAAAATGTATCGTTGGATTGATTTCTAATGCATGAATAAAGATGGTGAAATAATTCATATTGATGAATTGTATGTGATTGTAAGAGATGAATGCATGACAATGTTTGTATACATGTATGCATTATAAGAATGTCTTGAGTCATTTTGCATGTGAAGCATAATGATGTGCATTCTTGTGTTGAGGGATTCTAATGAAAACCCGATATAACGTCGTGTGCCCATGTGGGGTGTGAACGATCGGGTCGTGTGCCCGTGTGGGGTCTGAGCGATCCATAAACGTCGTGTGCCCGTGTGGGGTGTGAGCGATCCATAAACGTCGTGTGCCCATGTGGGGTGTGAGCGACAGATTGGTTCCAAAGGGAATCCGCTATAACGTCGTGTGCCTATGTGGGGTGTGAGCAATGATTATAGACGATCGTGTACCCATGTGGGGTGTGAGCGATCGGGTCGTGTGCCCGTGTGGGGTGTGAGCGATCCATAAACATTGTGTGCCCATGTGGGGTGTGAGCAATGGGTGAACATCGTAGGCCCGATGGGGAGTTACATTGGTAACGAGCGATGGTTCCAGCAGAGTTCCTGAGTGAACTAGTGATGAGTCGGTACCGCATATGTAATTGCATAGAGTCGTTGTGTCGGTCTCTTGCATTTACATGAATCATGATTGCATTGTTATATGTGGAAAGTCATGATTGATTATTTGTGTAGAAAATGGTGATGTACATTTATGATAAATGTATTGTGCATGTTTGATATGCATTGATAAATGGTTGATTTTATGATTGAGCTTATGATAAGCCTTTGGAAATTGTTGTGCAATTGTGTTGGATGTAGTGAATTGTAAATGATATGTTTTGTGTATAAACGTATGCATTGTATGAGAATAGGGGATTATGTGCATGAATGATATGCTTGGGTTGTGATATATGTTATATAATGGAATTGGTGAGTAATAGTGTATGTGGTAATAAATGTGTTATGTGTATTTTTATGTTGAAATATATAATTATATGCATCGATATTATGATAATGTTTCTTACCCTTCTGCTGTTTTATAATGCTCTATGAGGCATTGCAGAGTAGGTTGCTGAAGGTATTTTGTGAAGCTTTGGACTTCATTTCTTTTGGTCGGTCGGCTCTGATATGTAGCACCGGGTAGCTAGGATTACATGATTATTTTGTGATACATTTTGTATATGTATCTTGACTTGAATTGTTTATGTAAACATGATTCCGTGTTGACGGATAGTATTTGATATATATATATATATATATATATATATATATATATATATATATATGATGTTATTCAGTATTTAGATGTTTCCGCTTTTATTCTAAATATTGAGATGTGGGTGTAAGGACGAAGTTCCTATGTGCAAGTTACCCCACTGTTGCATATCTCTGTTGAGCAGGTGTTGATTGTTTTAATTTCAAGTATAATGTGACATGCTTCTTTTATGCCATGCTTTGTAATTATACTCTGATGAAATTTTTAATATATGCCTAAATGATTAATTTGTGATTATTTAGGTGGTATAGAAGGGGGTGTTACACTGATCACGTTACATGTTCACTGGCTAAACTCAATAGAGGTGAAGCTGCTTTAGTGGGTACTGTTGATATGAATCATAATGATAGGCCCTCCTTGGATAGGTGCTCACCATCTCATTCTGAACACACAAGAGATGCAAATGTAAATGTAGGCATTCTGAATACCCTTGACAATGTAGGAGTTCAAGTTACTAAAAAGAAGAGTAAGAAGCAAGTCATTGGTGATATTTACCAAAGCAGGTTGAAGATTCCATTCAAACCTTCGTATTATGCTACTCTTCTTTAAGCGGAGAGTTCATTTATGAATTCGCTAAAGAAGCAGGAAGTACAGGGGATGGATAACAAGAAGTGTTCTCTTATAGTTCAGGAGAACAAGACATCCAATTCAAATGATAACTCTATCTCTGACTCTGGTTTTGTGCAGAGCAATCAAATAATAAAGAAGAAACTTGAGAACATTCATACCAGGGTGTGGGATTCTATCCAGCAGCTTGGCATTAAGGCGGAGGAAGATGATGAAGTGTTTGAGAATATATTGAGGAATTTAGAAGAGGTGGATAGAAAAGCAATAAAAGGAAAGAAGGTGGAAGCTACCAAGTCTTAATGAATATTGTCTCTTACAATATTCGTGGGTGTGGTGGGATACTGAAGAGAAAGAAGATTAAAGAAACTCTTATTAAAGTTGTGGCAGAGATTTGTTGTCTGCAGGAAACGAAGTGTACTAGTGTAACAGAAGAATTAGTGTATAGTGTCTGGAAAGATAGGAATTGCCAATGGTCTGCATCTAATGCCAATGGGTTATCTGGTGGGATGGTCATCATATGGAAGTCTGATGTTTTGACCCCAATTTGTAGTTATAGGGGAAAAGGGTATCTCGGAATGCAGGTGTTATGGAAGGGTAGAAACTGTTATCTGTTTAATATTTATTCTCCTAGTAACATTGCAGAGAGGAGGGATTTGTGGAGGTGCTTAATAAATCTTAAAAATAGTTTGAATCCAGGAGGGTGGATACTAGGGGGAGACTTTAATTCGATTAAGAGCATGGAGGAGCAGATTGGGTATACTCGACCAAATAGAAGGCATATGTTAGAGTTTTCTGAGTTCATTAATACTTTAGGAGTGGTTGATCTTCCTTTAAGTGGGCTCAAATTCTCTTGGTTTAAGTCAAAAGGTACAATCTGCAGTCGTCTTGACCGGTTTCTTGTTTCTCCCTCTGTTTTTAATTATTGGAATATGGTAACGCAACGAATTGGTGAGCGTGATATATCAGATCACAGACCAGTTTGGATTGTTGCTAAAAATACTAACTGGGGCCCCAAACCGTTTAAGGTTATGTCATGCTGGTTCGATCACAGGGATTTCATCCCATTCATTAAGAAGGAGTGGGAAGAGTTTAGGATTACAGGAAAGGCATCATATATTCTGTCAAAGAAAATGAAACACCTTAGAGATAGAATTCGATGGTGGAATACCAATATATATGGTTGGGTCGACCTTAATATTCAAAAGAAAGTAGAATCTTTTAATGAAATGGAGGACCTGATTGTTCAGAGGTGTGGAGTTATCACTGGAGAGGAATTGCTGAGCAGGAATGTCGCAGAAGACAACTTTTGGAAATCTATAAGGGTAAAAGAGAGCATCCTGAAACAAAAATCGAGATCCAAGTGGATTGTTGATGGTGATATTAATACTAAGTTCTTCCATACTGCGTTGAGGCAGAGGATAAATGTTAATACTATTAATGGTGTCAGCATTAATGGTAAATTTGAGGAGGATGTTCAGACTGTGAAAGAAATAGCCAGATCTCATTTTGCCACTAGATTTAGTAGGGTGGATAGACCATTCCCTTGTATTGGAGGAACTGGTTTTAACACTCTTTCATCTGCAGACAGCCAGGACTTAGAGGTAGATGCTAACATTCAGGAAATCAGGGAGGTGGTGTTTGGTTTCTCAGGGGATCGTAGCCCTGGGCCTGATGGATTTAGTTTTGAATTCTTGAAGAAATGTTGGGATATTGTAGGAACAGAGTTTTCAAACTGTGTCCTGGAATTTTTTGAAGGTGGACAACTGCATAAAAGCTTTGCATCTTCTTTTGTGGTTTTGATCCCGAAGGTTGAAAGTCCCAATGATTTTGATGGATATAGGCATATTTCTCTTGTAACCTCAGTGTATAAGGTAATATCTAAAATCCTTGCTAACAGGGTCAAAAATAAAATTGGAGGAATTATCTCAAATACTCAAACTGCTTTTTTGGAAGGAAGAAATCTATTAGATGGGGTGTTTGTTTTAAATGAAATTTTGGAGTTTGCCAAGAGATCTAAGAAGGAACTTATGCTTATCAAAGTGGATTTCGCCAAAGCTTACGACTGTGTTGATTGGAACTATCTACGTGAAGTCATGAAACACATGGGTTTTGGTACGAAATGGTTGAGATGGATGGATCTTGGAGTTTTCAACAGTTATTCCTCTGTTTTAGTTAATGGTAGTCCATCTCAGGATTTTAGAGTGACTAGGGGTCTCAAGCAAGGAGATCCCCTTGCCCCTTTCCTTTTCTGTTTGGCTGCAGAGGACCTTGCAGTTATAATGAAACGTGCTATAGCAGTTGGTTTATTTTCTGAGTTCAAAGTCAATCCAGACATTGGCTTTCATTTGTTACAGTATGCTGACGACTCAGTTCTAATTGGTGACGGCTCTTGGAAAAACATCACTGCTATTAAGTCCATTTTGAAAGGCTTTCAGCTCACTTCAGGGTTGGATATTAACTTTAACAAAAGCTCTTTGATTTGCTTAGGTTTGGAAGAGAACAAGACTAGAGCTGCTAAGTTGTACCTCTCATGTAAAATCTCTCCTTCTCAGTTTTCGTTTATTGGGATTTTAATTGGAGGTAATCACAGGTTAATTTCATTTTGGAAGCCGGTGATAGATAACATGCGTGCTAGATTAAATACTTGGAGAAGTCGTTTCTTGTCGATGGGAGGAAGAGTTACTCTTATCAATTCTGTTTTGAACAATTTGCCAATACATTACGTGGCTTTTTATAAAATGCCGGTCAAGGTGGTCCGAATTCTCACATCAATTAAAAAATCATTTCTGTGGAATGGCTTGGAGAACAAAAGAGGGATTGCGTGGATAAGTTGGAATATGGTTTGCATGAAAAGAGAGGATGGAGGTTTAGGGGTGAAAGACCTTAAATTATTTAATTTGGCATTGATCCTTAAATGGTCTTGGAAGATTTTAGAGAAAAAGGCCACAATATGGAAGGATTTTATCAATCATAGATATCCTGATAGTTATTCTGCTTTTTTTAGTGGAGAGTGTTCAAATCTGCAGGTTTCTCCTTCTACTTGGTATCTTGATCTGATCCATGCTTCGAGTGCTGCTGGACCTGGTATGGTGGCTGATTTATTTTCATTTTCCATTGGAAATGGAAATAAGGTGGACTTTTGGAAGGCTAAATGGGCAAGGAACGAAATTTTATGCAGCCGGTTTCCAGCTTTGTTTGCTTTCGCAGAGAAGAATGTTAGCACAGTCAAAGACAATGGATATTGGGAAAGTGAAAATTGGATTTGGGACATTAAATTGCAGGCCTCTGAATTGTCTCAGCAGGCTTTTCTCCAGTTAATTGAAATTCATCTGTTCCTGGCTAATATTACTATAGACAAAGACGCCATGGATTTGGTCAAGTGGATGCTCGAGGAAGATTTTATTTTCTCTGTTTCTTCGCTGTATGTTTTCTTGCAGGATAAATTTGGGGAGAGTGACGTTCGGATTGGATTGGAGATCAAAGCTGCATTCAAGTTAATTTGGTTAGCCCAAGTTCCGTTCAAGGTAAAAGTTCTCGGATGGAGGGTGCTACATAAGAGAATTCCAACGAGGGATAACTTGATTCGTAGAGGTACTATCACTAATAGGCATGAAATGAGCTGTCCATTTTGCTTCCTAGAAACGGAGAAGGTTGAGCATATTTTATTCACTTGTTGTAAGTCGACTTTAGTTTGGAATTTTGCTTGCAAATGGTTGGGAATTCCTTATATATTGGTGGGGAATATGCTCACTCATTTAACATGTTGGGTTCAAGGTTTTGTAAATAGGGGGATGGATATTAGAATTGCAGTTGGGGTTTGGTTATCGATTTGTTGGATCATTTGGTCATCCCGCAACAATATCATATTTAGGGATGAATTTTGAGATTTAGATACGATTTCAAATCGAATTTTACTATACACGTGGTGGTGGATAGGAAAGAATTATAATAGTCCTTATTTTTGTAATTATTTCACTTGGGTTAACTCTCCTAGTGATTTTTGTAGCCGGTGATTTTTTATCAGGCTATAGTTGTATACGGGTTGGGGTACCCCTGTTTATATAAAATTTTAGCTTTAAAAAAAAAAAAAACTTAGAAGTTGCTAGTAAATTCTCAGGTATAAAAATACACCAAAGTTTACTCATAATAAAACTCTCTTTAAAGCAAGCTTCTTTCAAAAAATTTCATCTTAACTCCATAATCATTATTGAAATAAGGCAATGGAAGTTGATGGTTAATTTTGATGTTTTTTTTATCAGCAAAAGTGTATTAATGAGAAAGTAGGAGTTATCCCAACCGAACAAAAGTACTATTACAATGGATTCTACCATTCTCAAACCAAAGAGATTATAGAAAGTCTAATGGAAACTTAGACCAATCATACAAACTACATCTCTCAATGGAGTTTGATGTGAATGAGAATGAAAGAGATTGAAATCGAGTGATAGAGGTTGAGACAATCGAGTTTTGTTTGATGAGGAGAAATTAGAAAATAATTTTGATTTTATGAAAAGAAGAGAGAACAAAGTTTATAATGATATAAGAGAAAGAGAACAATTATAATGGTGTAGTGTTAAGTTTAATGTCATAATAACATTTCACATATATATATATATATATATATATATATATATATATATATATATATATATATATATATATAATATTAATTGTAAAAATTGAATGTCATTATTCAATAAAGCATATGTGTATGTTGAGTATCAGAGTTGAAGTTGATGAATCATGCTTCTGGTTGTAAGCATTCTGTGAATACCAAAAGTTAGCAGATGATTTGTATTGATAACAGAGAAAATTCAGTTAGTTACAAAATGGTGAGGAGTGTTAGCTTAAGTATCATACATTTACACAAAGGTTTAGCCTAACACTCCTAACCCAAAACTAAGGCCCAAAGATAGTTTTACAAAGAATACTAACACACCTATACAATGTACCCTACACACATAGCTACATTTACTTACATTACTCCAATAACCCCCCCCCCCCTCAAACTGAAGACAATTGGCTTGGAGAGACAACCTTGAGTTTGCTACGCAATTCTTGAAATGTCGCAGTATTCAACGGTTTAGTGAGAGCATCAGCAATCTGAGCCATAGAAGGAACATGTTGAATAGCCATGGTGCCAACAACAACTCTTTCCCGGACAAAATGAATATCAAATTCGATGTGTTTCGTATGAGCATCCAGAACCGGATTATGATACAACATAGCTGCACTCAAATTATCACATAACAGAGTTGGTTTGTGAAATGGGACCTTAAGTTCGGACAACAACGATTCAAGCCATAGAAGTTCAGATGTGGTATGCGCAAGAGCACGATATTCAGCTTCCGTACTTAGACGCGCAACAAGCCATTGCTTCTTAGAGCCCAAGACACCCAAATTCGGGCCAAAAAATATACAGGACCCAGAAGTAGATCTACGATCATCAGGGTCACTCGCCCAATCGGAATCACTATAAGCTCGTAGAGAGAATTTAGGTGCTGAGACTGAGGGAGAAAGAAGAAGGCCATAGTGAGCTGTGCCACTTAAGTATCTGAGCAATCTTCTAACCATAGCCCAATAAGAATCAAGAGGAGAGGCCATAAATTGGCAAGCTTTGTTGACATTGTAGGATATGTCAGGCCTGGTTAAGGTAACATACTGCAGAGCACCTACAACTGACCTCTATAACTAAGGATCCGCAACATAATCAGATCCATGTTTACTAAGTTTACACGTGCTCATCATAGGAGTGGGAACTTCATTATTTTGGCTCATGTTAGCTTTAGCTAACAAGTCTTGAACATATTTGGATTGAGTGAGAAACAATGCCTCATTGCTGCAAGATTTCACTTCAATGCCTAGAAAATAACTAGGTCTGTCAAGTCTTTTTAAAGCAAAAGTGTTGTGTAATTTAGTAATAAGAGAATGAATAAGAGAGGAATCAGTACCAGTAAGGAGAATGTCATCAACATAAACCAGAGCATATATAGTAGTGCCTTGTTGACTGTAGATAAACAAGGAATTATCACACTTAGATGTACTAAAACCAAACTGTAGAAGTGACCGAGTGAGCTTCTCATACTAAGCCCTTGGGACTTGTTTGAGGCCATATATGGCTTTATGAAGCTTACAAACCAGTGACTTGTCAGAGCTAATGAACCCATGTGGTTGTGTCATATAGGCTTCATCATGAAGGGTGCCATTTAAGAAGGGATTGTTGACATCAATTTGTTGAATATCCTACCTGTTAGTTATAGCTATAGTGAGGATTACTCTGATGGTGGTAGGCTTGACCACTGATGAGAAAGTTTCAGAATAATCAAACCCTCTCTCTTGATGAAAGCCTTTGGCAACAAGCCTGACTTTATATTTCTGGATGGTGCCATCAGCATTCTGTTTCAGCTTAAAAACACATCTACATCCCACAGCCCTTTTATTAGGAGGAAGAGGAGTTAGAGACCAGGTTTTGTTAGCTTGAAGAGCATTAAACTCCTCAGTCATGGCTTTGGTCCACTCAGGGTTGAGTAAGGCTTGTTTCACACTTGTAGGCTCAGAGTGCACAAGATAGGCCTTGGGTTTAGAATGACTAGTCTTGGCCCTGGTTAGCATAAGATGAGTATTTTTCAGGAAGAGAAATGGGTAAGGTGCTGGAGGGAATAGAGGGAAACTGAGAGGAATCAGACACAGGTATGCAGGAGGACAATGTTAACTCATTAGAGAAGAATGAGAGTTCATTCGCACTAGCCTTGTCTTGAGGATGTTGTATGAGATTAGGTGTGACCTCAAAGGAATTAAGACCTTCAGAGCACTTGGAAGTATCAGCTGCAGGGTTAATATGATATGTATCTATTGTACCAACAGCACCCTGACTCTCATCCTGAAACAGGCTAGCTTGGTTATTACTCTGAGAACAATTGGGATCCATATTACTTGTACTTAACAGTTCATAAGACCCAGGGCTAGAAACAGGTGTACTGACTGGTTGGGCCCCAACAAAGATGAGACTTGCAGGCTGGACAGTTTTAGGCACAGGATTAAACACATCAGTGTTCAGAACTGGTTCAGAAACTAGACTTGCCTTGGAACCAGATTTATGAATAGTGTTATGGTCAGATAGGAGGGGATCATGTCCTGGAATAGGTATTCCTCTAGGACTTGCCCTTAGATCATTGTCAGGATAAACCAGAGTAGCAGCATTAGGAGAGGGTGCACCATGTGATGTTGCAGTAGATATTAAAAGAGCACTGATAGGAGTGGATATGACACTTGTACTAGAGCTATTACCATCACTAGGTTCAGTACCAAACATCCTGGAAAAAGGGAATGAGTGTTCATTAAAGTTAACATCTTTTAATATGTATATTTTGCCTTCACTGCTAAGACACTTAAATCCTTTATGTTGAGAGGATACCCTTAAGTAAATACACTCTTGGCTCCTGAATTGAAATTTGTGTTTGTTGTATGGTCTTAGTGGGGGAAAGCAAGAGCAGTCAAACACTTTCAATGAGGTATAGTCAGGTGGCTTACCATAAAGAGCGTGAAAGGGTGATGTAACATTTGACAATGTTGCAGTAGGAATTCTATTGATAACATGAACAGATGTAGAAAAGTTGTGCTCCCAGTATGTTAGAGGTAAAGAAGCATGGGCTAACAAAGTAAGGCTTACCTCTACTATTTGTCTATGCTTCCTCTCAGCAGAACCATTCTGGTGAGAAGTATGAGGGCATGTAAGCCTATGTTGAATACCTAGCTCAGTGAGAAACTTAGTGAATGGCCTAAATTATCCACCAAAATCAGTTTGAACAGCCTTGATGGTAACATGAAATTGGGTTTGGACAAAAGAATAGAAAATTTTAAAGGCTGACAGTGCTTCAGCTTTTGTTTTGAGAAAGTAAACCTATGTATATATATAATTCCCATCTACAAAGGCAATATAATAGTTGTAGCCAGAGCTAGAAGGTTTAGGAGAAGGACCCCACAAATCAGAATAAACTATGTCAAATGGCTTGTGATATATAGTATCGGTTAAAGGAGCATGAAGCCTATGTGCCTTACCAAGATGACAAGAATTGCAAAAATGAATATCATGTTTATTGGATTAATGTATATTACACAATTTCAATACATGATCAACAACAGTAAAATTCGCATGACCAAGCCTATTATGCCATAGCACACTAATGTTACATTTATTTGCAGAAAATGAAGCAGACTGAGATGCAACATATGTTTGAATACCAGTAGAAGACCTGAAATTGTGATGCACATGATATGATCTAGGGAGCTCCAAGGACAGCTGAGGGAAGCAATAGAGACCACTAGCATCTATAACTCCTTCAACAATGATTTGTTTAGAAGCATGAGATTTAATGTAGCAAGTGTTATACAAGAATTCAAAGAAGACATTGTTATCACTAGAAAATTTGGACACAGACAATAAATTTCTAGTAATGGAAGGCACGTGCAGAATATTATTGAGCATTAGTTTATAATTGGGATTGTCCTTAGAATAAACATGTGTAGAAACTATAGACTCAATGCTTAGAGTTTGTCCATTGCCTACATAAACCTTGTTAGAGCCAGCATACTCACGTTTGGATTGCAACATTGAAACATAGAGGGTTAAGTGATGAGATGCACCTGAGTCAGCAAACCAAGCTTGATACTCCAATTCTGCAGGTAAGGAATATTCTTGAGTTTGAGGGTGTGGTCTGCTTGTGGTGGCCATCATTTCCACAGTCTTGGAATCCTGAGCAGCAACTTAGTTAGAATCTTGAGTTGAAGTTGAGTCATTTGCACCATTTGTCTGAGCATTAGGCGACAGAGGCATGAAGTTTTCATCAAATCTATGCCAACACGTGTTAACTGTGTGTCCATACTTTTCACAATGTTGACATGTAGGTCTATTTGCACTTGGATTTCTACCACTGCCACGATTGTGCCCACGACTGGATCTTCCTCCACGACCACGATAACTAGAGTATGCCCCTCTGGAGCTATTCTCTGCAGAGCTGGTGTGAGCAACATTGGCTGCCATATTTAAGGTGGCCAATTCTTGACGAAATTTGTCAAGTTGTGCTTCTTGCACATACAGTTGTTGGAGCGATAAAGCGGCAAGCAAAAATATTATTTTTGGAAGAATTCCCTCAATGATTTATGTCGTCTCCACAGGGATCGGTGCCAGGGAAAGAATGTCGTTCGATAATCTCTACATCTCTAAGCTTGGGTTTAAATGGTTTGGGATAAAAGTGCAAAAGGAAAAACATAAAACAATAAAATAAATACATTCTTAAGACTTGAGAAAACTCGTCAGGAGCTGTGTTTTAATCTACCCATCAAGCACTAAAAAATCTATGGATCAAATGCACGCCACCTAAATCACTCATCAAAATCCCCACGTATAGCTCACGACAAGAGGTTATGTCTAACGCAAAAGTCGAGAGATCAACCGCATTCTCTCGTAGGTGATTTTTCACACAACTAAACAACACGGAGCATTAAGATCCGACACACATGTGAATATTAGACCGCTTTCCACAGCCAATAGACATTCATCTTAGGTCGAGTTCGAAAAGCATATGTCTATAGCAAATCAAACCCATTAAGATAGAGATTAAATCAAAGATGACATCGATTAAGAGTTGTAAAAGAGATTTTATACAAAGATCCATAAATACACATACAACCAAGATAAACTTAAATACAAAACCCCAACAAATAGAGGGTACAAAGAGAAGAGAGAAGAAGAACACAAATATCACAGTTTGTCAACTCCGATTGAAGTGGATTCAACTCCGAATCATCAAGATATACACTCCATGTGTTGTTTCTAAGATAAATCTACTCAAGAATATGTTTGATGAAGTTGGGGTAAAAAGTTCCCAACCACATAATCTAAAAAATGCTGAAAATGACTTATATAGGCAAAAATAGGTTCCCGTGTTCGCCTAGCGAAGTCCCGTTTGCCCAGCGAACTTATGCCGCCTTAGCTACTGCCAAAACAGTGTTTTCCACGCTTTTTAGAACTTTTTGTTCGCCTAGCGAACATGACAGCAAACCAGCACTTGTTTCGACCATAACGTTTGAACCGTAACTCCGTTTTACGCGCGGTCGGAAGTGTTGGAAAGCTTATTCAATGCTCTATATGACAATGGCAAAATATCATTGCTTGTATACCTACAAAAATGAGAGAAAAACAATTAAACTCAAAGATATTTACACGATACACAATAAATACACTATAATGTAAACTATACAACATATGCACAAAAGTTGAGGTTTATTGGTTGAATTTAGCCAATAAGTGCCAATCATTCACACTAAAAATCAGTACAATTTAGCACTTATCAAACTCTCCCCAACTTAAACTTGTTTGTCCTCAAACAAGAATCGATCAACTCAAAGAAACAAAAGTAATAATCAAGAAATCATGCTCAACAAGTTTTTACAAACGGAAAACATACATATGGTAGAAATATCAAAAGTACATGCAAAGCAATGCTTACCACTAAACTACAAAGATAACATGAAAATGAAATAACTCCTAAATACAAAACACGTGTCAAAAATTCTAAGACAATACAATGTTCAAAAATGAATCACGCCTAGCACACACTTCATCGATAGATGAATAACAAAAACATGAGGGGCTTGACTCTCACCCAACAATCAAGCTAACAACAAGTTAAATTATGCATTCATCAAGAAAAAACTCATATTGAACAGTATAAAAGCAAAAATCACAAGGGCTTTAAGGGTTGTAATGTGGCTTGGTGGTAACGAGAAATCGTATCATATAAACACCGCATTTTTAGTCCATTTTCACAGTGCATTAATCCGTTTAACTCCCGATTGTTTCGAGTTTTTATGTTTTTCCACAGGTACAATGGTTCTCTACTCAAAAGTGTGCAAAAAGATCATATGAAGGAATTCAACATGAAAAGAATGAAGAATCCAACAATCTGCTGAAATCTGCAATTTTTGTAGCCGTGACGGTCGTAACAGATCTCTTACGACCGTAATACACTTCTAGCGGCTTACGACCGTCACACACGGCTTACGACCGTAACACGCGACTTATGGTGAAAAATGCTCGTAACAGATCTCTTACGATCGTGACAAGCCCAATATTTGTTTTACGGAAAAGGTGAGGACGTGGCTAACGGAAGGTGGAGGAGTCTTCAGTGATTCCTGTTTTCTCTCAACCTCAACGACCAAAAGGAGCTGCCCAGTCTCCTGATTTCTCTCAACCAACATCATGCTGAAGCCCACGAACCTTCCCCAACTGACAAACACAAATGCCTATAAATACCAAAGAATCAGATGAAGAAGGACACAGAGTTTTTGAGAGAATTTTCTTGCGGAAGCTCTGCCGAACTTGCAACCCATATTCCCAGTTTTATTTCATTTCTTTAATTTCTGTTTTTCATTTCCTGTTTTTCCCTTTACCGTTAAATAGCAATTTCCAACATTAGGAAATTGCTATCGTAGCTAGGATTTATTTGTTTTAGCCTCAGAACTTGTTAATTTTCAATTCCAAGAGTTCCAAACTTGCCATCATCTGTGGAAGAGGGAGCTTGAGAAATAGTGCATTGTATCAGGTTCTGAACCGTATTAATATAATTGTCATTTGTTTTATGCTAAATTATTGTTATTTAATTACTATGAGTATTCTACTGCATCTAGATTATATCGTTTGTTTATCTGTTTTGATAAGTATGTCTAGCTAATTTTCTAGAGTCGGTATGTATAAGAGTAACTGAACGGGTAAAATCGATCCTAAGCTAAAATCCTAAATAACTTAATTTCTGGCTGTAACTTTTTATTATAAAATCAGGCTTTTTGTTACGAGAGTAAGAAAAGTAAAATAGGTTAGGATCGAGACCACGAGAGTGTGAGGTCTTAACCGGATAGCTAAAGTTAGGCATTCGATTTAAATACAGCGAGAGCGCTTTAAAATGAATTAGACTTTATTAAGTTTTCAAAGAGTATTTTCTAAACACTTATGGGCTAGCGAGAGCAGGCATGGGGCTTTAGGAGTATAATCTAATACAAGACCACGAGAGTGTGAGTTGAGGGTTTTTAAACTGATAATTTCTACAGAATAACTTAAGTGAAATATTTTCATATGCTTAGTTTCAATTAAATCCGCATAGGTTCACTATACTACATACCGACTGCTTTATTAATATTTCTTAATCTAATTTAGTTTCCCGCTTTAATTCTTTAGAAATTAAAACCGTGACATTATCCGCCTTAGCTAAACATAGTAACTATAGGTAGCACTAGATTGATTATCAAGTCCTTGTGGGTTCGATATCTTTTTAAAACTACGCGATAGGACTGTGCACTTGCAGTCAGAATCTATAGACGTACTAAGTCCCGACCAAGTTTTTGGCGCCGTTGCCGGGGACTTCGATTTAGTCAATAGTGCAATTCCATTGTTGCGCCGTATAGACTAAGGCACCAACAATATTTCCCTTTTCATTTGTCGATTGTATGCCAAGTACCCGCTCTCAAGGCGACATCTTGCAACTACCAATCGACGAATTAGAACGTTTCTTACATCTAAGACGCAGAATAGTAGAGTATCAACGCAGGCATAACATTCCCGATCTTCTTGCCTATCCTCCTGAACCAGTCAACAAACAAGACATGGCAGACGGACCTCAGGACAGACCGCTAAAGTATTACGCTACTCCGTCTCAACAGGAGCCTCATTCTAGCATTGCTGCACCCGCTATCAACCGAAACGATTTCGAGTTGAAACCTTCATTGCTGTCAGCCGTACAACAACACCAATTTTCTGGAAATCCGACGGACGACCCTAATTAACACTTGACAAAGTTTGTGCAGTATGCTGACACAGTGAAAGCAAATGGTGTGACTCCAGACGCGATAAGACTACGTCTTTTTCCTTTCTCTCTAAGAGATAGAGCTTGGGCTTGGTTGCAATCCTTGCCGTCCAACTCTGTTACTACGTGGGAGGAGTTAAAGAATGTTTTCTTAGCCAGATATTTTCCACCGAGTAAAACCGTTATGCTAAGGGCTCAAATCAACGGATTCAGACAGAAGGATTCAGAATCTCTCTACGAAGCATGGGAGAGATACAAAGACATGATGAGACTTTGTCCACATCACGGTCTTGAAAACTGGGTAACCATTCATACCTTCTACAATGGGCTTCTATACAACACCAGATTAACCATAGACGCTGCCGCGGGCGGTGCACTTATGGACAAGCCATATAATGAAGCCTATACCCTCATTGAAAATATGGCTCAAAACCATTGTCAATGGGGAGGTGAGAGAACTGCTGTGGAGAAACCCCAGACGAAAGGCGGAATGTATGAAGTAAGCAACCTAGATCACGTCCACGCGAAGGTAGATGCCCTTGCCCAAAAGATTGATAACTTGACCATAACACCTCCAGCCACCGTGGCTGCTATAAGCCCAAATTGCGAAATATGCGGAACTCCAGGACACACTGCCCCAGAATGTCAAATTTTAGCTGGAATAACCACAGACCAGGTGAATTATGCTCAAGGAAATCCGTACTCAAATACCTATAACCCAGGCTGGAAAAATCATCCGAACTTTTCCTATAAGAACAATAATGCCCTGTATGCACCAAACCAAGCACCTGCTGTACCACCAGGATATCAAAAGCCAGCCACAGCCGCTCCTAATGTTCCTAGGAAGTCCAACCTTGAACTAATGATGGAAAACTTTATAGCTACCCAGGCTCAAACAAACAAAGACTTCCTGAATCAAAACATACACACGAGTGAGCAAATTAAGCAATTAGCAAACAAAGTAGACGCTTTAGCCACCCACAATAAAATGCTTGAAACTCAAATTTCGCAAGTGGCACAACAGCAAGCACCTACTGCTGCTCCTGCAGGAACATTTCCTGGACAGCCACAACCTAACCCGAAAGGACATGCAAATGTCGTTATATTGAGAAGCGGTAAAGAACTAGAAGGACCCGTTGATCCAAGACTTCAGAATCCGCCCATGTACCAAAAGCCTAATACTGAGAAGGAGAATGACTCCAAGGAAAAGGAAGATAATGACCAAGAGACCGTGGAGAAGCCTTATGTGCCTCCACCACCATATAAACCACCGATTCCGTATCCTCAAAGATTTGCAAATTCTAAAACTGCAGGGCAATTTAAGAAATTTGTTGAACTTCTGAAACAATTAAACATAACAATACCTTTTACAGAAGCCATCACTCAGATGCCCTCATATGCTAAGTTCCTTAAAGAAATTCTATCTAATAAGAAAAAGATTGAGGATAACGAAACAGTTACACTTACTGCTGAGTGTAGCGCAATAATCCAAAACAACATGCCTCCTAAGCTGAAAGACCCAGGTAGTTTCTCCATACCCTGTGTAATTGGAAAGTTCGTCATAGACAAAGCCCTATGCGACTTAGGTGCCAGTATCAGTGTAATGCCTTTATCCATATGCAAGAAGCTTGATATGGGAGAATTAAGACCAACTAAGATGTCTGTTCAATTAGCTGACCGATCTATTAAATATCCCGTTGGTATACTGGAGAATGTTCCAGTTCGAATCGGACAATTCTATATTCCTACCGATTTCATAATCATGGACATTAAAGAAGACTCCACTACGCCTATCATATTAGGAAGACCATTCTTAGCTACCGCCGGAGCCATTATAGACGTAAAGAGAGGTAAGCTAACCTTTGAAGTCGGGGAAGAAAAGGTTGAATTTATCCTGACACAATTCCTACAAGCACCAGCTATAGAGGACACATGTTACCTATTAGATGTCATAGATGAGTGCGTAAGAGAAATGGAAATGGAACCGACCATATACTCAGATATTATAAAAATTCCAATACCTCCGATTTTTGAAGATGATAATTGGCGTGAACCATACCAAGATGATAGCCTAAGCGAATGTTTAGCACTTACACCCGATCATTTTCCTTGCCCAAAGAAACCAGCTATAGAACTGAAAACACTACCCGATAGTTTAAGGTACGAATTCCTAGACACAGAACTCGAACGACCTGTAATAGTCAATGCAGACTTAGGACAACCCGAAACTAAGAAACTTTTAGATGTCCTAAGAAAATATCCAACTGCGTTAGGCTACAACATCACTGACCTTAAAGGAATAAGTCCTTCTATCTGTATGCATCGCATTATGCTAGAGGAAGACTGTAAGACCTCTAGAGAACACCAGAGAAGGATTAATCCAATCTTAAGTACTGTGGTTAAGGATGAAGTGAAAAAGCTCTTAGATGCGGGAATTATATACCCGATATCAGACAGTAAATGGGTTAGCCCAGTACATGTCGTACCTAAGAAAGGAGGTGTTACAGTTGTTAAGAACTCGAAAGGTGAATCTATAACGCAAAGAGTCGTAACAGGAAGTAGAATGTGTATCGATTATAGAAAATTAAACAAAGCTACTCGTAAAGATCATTTTCCATTACCATTCATTGACCAAATGTTGGAACGACTGGCAAAACATTCTTACTTCTGCTATTTAGACGGTTATTCAGGGTTCTTTCAAATCCCTATTCATCCTGATGACCAAGAAAAGACAACTTTCACATGTCCCTATGGTACATTTGCTTACCGGCGAATGCCGTTTGGACTATGTAACGCTCCCGCAACATTCCAAAGATGTATGATGTCAATTTTCGCTGATTTTATAGACGACATTATGGAAGTGTTTATGGACGATTTTTCTGTTTGTGGGCAGAGTTTTGAAGGATGTCTATCGAACCTAGAAATGGTACTTGAAAGATGTGTAAAAGTCAATCTCGTATTAAACTGGGAGAAATGTCATTTTATGGTCAATCAAGGAATCGTACTTGGACACGTAGTATCTGATCGAGGGATTGAGGTTGATAAAGCAAAGATAGAGATCATAGAAAATCTCCAACCCCCAAAATCCGTACGAGAAATAAGAAGTTTCTTAGGACACGCCGGTTTCTACCGACGATTCATTAAAGATTTCTCGAAAATTACCAAACCTCTGACAGGTTTATTAATAAAAGACGCTGAATTTGTCTTCGATGAAAAATGCCTAAAAGCGTTTGAGCAATTAAAGACGGCTCTCGTTACCGCACCTATCATGCAACCACCTGATTGGAGATTCCCATTTGAAATCATGTGTGATGCGAGTGACTATGCCGTAGGCGCAGTCTTAGGACAAAGAAAGGACAGAAAGCTCCATGCAATTTACTACGCAAGCAGAACCCTAGATCCTGCCCAGATGAACTACGCCACCACTGAAAAGGAACTCCTAGCTGTCGTGTTCGCTTTGGATAAATTCCGTTCCTACTTGGTAGGAGCGAAAATCATTGTCTATACCGATCATGCCGCGATAAGATACCTATTAAGTAAGAAGGATGCCAAACCTAGACTTTTAAGATGGATCCTACTCTTACAAGAATTTGATCTAGAGATAAAGGATAAAAAGGGCACCGAAAATGTAGTCGCAGACCATTTATCAAGAATAGAAGGCATTAAGCCTGAGCAAGTGCCTATTAATGATGATTTCCCATATGAGCGACTGATAGCCCAATTGGAAAGCAATATGTCTGAATTAACCTTGAATGATACCAAACCAAAGGAATTAGTGGAAGAAATTCAAACGAATACAACACTACCATGGTATGCCGACTTTGTTAACTACCTAGCTGCCGGGGTACTTCCACCAGATCTAACTTACCAACAAAAGAAAAAGTTCTTTCATGACCTTAAACAATATTATTGGGATGAGCCTCTACTTTTTAAGAGAGGTGCCGATGGAATTTTCCGTCGATGTGTACCCGAAGATGAAATAGAAAACATAATCTCACATTGTCATTCTGCTCCTTATGGCGGACACGCAAGCACTTCAAAGACTTGCGCTAAGATCCTACAATCTGGCCTATTCTGGCCTAATCTATGGAAAGATGTCCATATCGCGATATTAAACTGTGACCGGTGCCAACGCACGGGTAACATCTCTAGACGCGATGAAATGCCACAAAAGGGTATTTTAGAAGTGGAAGTCTTTGATGTGTGGGGGATTGACTTCATGGGACCATTCCCATCTTCTTTTGGTAATAAATATATACTCGTTGCTGTTGATTACGTTTCAAAATGGATCGAGGCTGTAGCTTCTCCAACTAATGACACACGAGTACTAATCAAGCTTTTCAAGAACATAATCTTCCCTAGATTCGGTGTGCCCAGACTTGTCATCAGTGACGGAGGCTCCCATTTTATATCTAAGATATTTGAAAAACTTCTAATGAAGTATGGAGTCCGACACCGTGTAGCAACACCGTATCATCCACAAACAAGTGGACAAGTCGAAGTCTCGAATAGAGAAATCAAACAAATCTTAGAAAAGACTGTTGCAACCTCTAGAAAAGACTGGTCGTCAAAATTACACGAAGCTCTGTGGGCATATAGGACAGCTTATAAAACCCCAATAGGAACCACACCTTTTAAGTTAGTCTACGGAAAATCATGCCATCTCCCTGTAGAATTAGAACACAAAGCCTACTGGGCCATTAAGACCCTCAACTTAGACCATAATGCCGCAGGTGAGAAACGAATCTTAGACATTCACGAACTAGAAGAACTTCGACTAGACGCATACGAGAATGCTATGATATATAAAGAAAGAACTAAAAAATGGCATGACAAACGAATTTCCCGTAAAGAATTTAATGAAGGCGACGTAGTGCTCCTGTTTAATTCACGCCTTAAACTCTTTCCAGGAAAACTTAGATCTAGGTGGTCAGGACCCTTCATAATAAGTAAGGTTTTCCCAAGTGGTGCCATAGAAATAAAAAGTAGATCTAGCCAACCATTTATAGTAAACGGACAGCGTTTAAAACATTATCACTGCGTAGAGAATAGAGATTACTCAGCTAGTCTAAAGCTCCTAGAGCTGCCTGTTCACTCTAAAAACTGATATTGCACTAGAACTATGTCAGGCTTAAGACGTTAAAAACAGCGCTTGGTGGGAGGCAACCCACATATTTTTAAAAAAAAAAAAAAAAAAAAAAAAAAAAAAACCCGAACTTTAATGTTTTATTTTCTTTCTATTTTTTTAGTTTATTTTATTTGATTTTCTTTCAGTTCTTGTTTAGTTCTTACTTTTTATCGCATTTTTGTTTTTCTCTCCTTCTCCTTCTCCCCATTTCTTGATGCCACAATTAACAGGTTCGTCACTAACTTTGCATGATTCTCTACTTACTTACAGGCTAACTTAGCTTAGTTAGTAACTAACTTTCAAGATGCAACAAGTAGATTACATGAACATTGTTTTCAGAGGCAGAGCTCAGAGGAGGAGATTTGAGATGTTAGCTCAGAGAGATATGGCTTTGACTATTTACTATGATGGACCTACCATGGCTGAGTTAGGCATCAGAGACAGCATCATGTTTCTGTTTAGCCAGCTGGGGTGGGAGACTGCTTCTATCAGACGAAGGTTTACTTCTTATCGTAGGCTGACACTTGAGTTTCTTAGCTCCCTTACTCACATACCTAACCATGGTTACGGATTCCATAGAGGACTGGTTACTTTTAGACTGTTTGATATTGACTATACCTATAACCATAGAGAACTTGCTGAACTCCTAGGATTTCCTAGTGGACCTAATGTGATTACCGCATACCAAGATGAATTGCTCCTTGACCTTGACTTGAACTACTTTTGGGGTAACATAACCGGTAATTATAATCCTGAACCCTTTGGCATGTTTTCTGAGAGTATCCACAACCCAGCCATCCGGTATTTTCACAAAATCCTAGCCCATACCATTTTCGGTAAGGAAGAAAATGACACCTCTGTATCCAGAAATGAGCTTTACATTCTGTATTGTGCTTCACAGGGCCGCCCCGTAAATGCTGCTACCTTTATGATAACTAATTTTATGAGTCTTGTACTGGATGCTCGCGCCCCTATCATAGTAGGAGGATTAGTCACCATGATAGCAAATGCCATAGGACTAAGACAGCCTCTGATCAGGTTTAACCCTCTTGGTACCTTCCGACCTATGAACCTTAACTTCTGCTTTAACCGCCAAATCATAGGGAACCTCGGACCGGATACCTTTGACTACCTAATTAATAATGAGGTCGTCCGTCTTTTCACTTTACCTAACCATGAGCGAGAAGATGGCAAATTTAATCCGGTAATCCGAGGTGTCGTTTATCATAACATTATTTTGCCTTGCAGGGACCGAATTGATCCACAAAACCCTGCCAATTGGCTATTTGATCCAGCAGCTCCCGAGGGCCACATTCCTATTCATGAAGAACAGCCTAATGCCCCCGTGGACGAGATAGAGGAAGAGATGGCCCGTACTGCCCCCGTTCACGACGTACCCGAGACTTCGTCCAGGCAGCCTCCAGCCGATGTCACTCTTGACGACATTCTCCGTGCCATCCACCAACAGAACCAACTTGCAGTCGCACTTGAAAGGAAGCAACAAGAGCAATATGATAGCCTCTTTGCACAAAACGTTCAGATCTTAAGCAAGCAACAGGCGATGGACGAGAAGCTCGCAGAAGCTTTAAGTGAGATAGGCGCCTTGAGAGCGGAAGTCAGCATTCTTAGCGTCCATGACTCCGACAGCGAAGCCACACCTACTAGACGTGCACGCACCAGGAGCAGAGGACGCAGTCATCAGTAGTCTAGTTTTATTTTAGATTGTACTTTCCCTTTCGTTTTGTTTTTATATTGTATTTCCTGCTATTATATCACAACATTGAGGACAATGTCTGATATAGTGTGGGCGACGTTCCGCATTTTCACTTAAGCATGAGTTTCTATATGATATCTTTCATTTTCAATTTCCCCAGCTTTATTTAGCCATACCGAAAATTTTTGCTCTATTTTCGCATAAATCGACATATCTACCTTAATGGAATCTTAGTTAGGAAGCCGAGAAAGATTCAACAAGATCGATACAGTTATGACACCTTTGACTTCTTACTTACGCGATCCGTTCCAATAACTGTTATACCTATATCTTACGTTTCAGTTCTAGAGTAACCCCCAGTAGTTTATACTAGCAGTCAGCACCGTCTAGACACAAACCACGTGGGGAGCCGATGAATATAAGTGTTTGATGCCTAATCAATGAAATATCCTTCTTATCTCGCTGCTAAGAAAGAAAAATTTGCACCAAAATTATACGGTCACATACAAGAGATGAGCAAATAATGAAGGAATCCATTGTTGGTTGGTTCAGAGGCATCTGGTTCTGAACTCGGTAGGGCGTGCTACTGCTCGATCCCCCACAACCTCCGATTTGGATATTATGTAAAGGGTTGCCACACGCTTGTACCAGACCCCGTGCTAAAAAGGATCAAAGTCACTAACTGGTTACTCCACTACGTGCGTGAAAAGACAAAGGGCTTAATGTGATTGCACTAGAACGAAACCGGGTGAAATAAGGACAAGAGACTCTAGGCAGAACTATAACAGATATATTGAATAGCTTGTTTAAAATGGAAGTCCACGACTTAGCTTGTTGCTTGTGTCATTAGTGTATCGTTAGTGTTTTACTTAAGTATCGGTCGAACTAACAAATGATTTCCCGTAATTGTATCGAAAACCCAAGATATGTCATGCATGTGCGTCTGATAAAACTTGTCCGATTTCCTAATTGATTATTTGCTTGAGGACAAGCAAAGGTTTAAGTATGGGGGAGTTTGGTAACGAGAAATCGTATCATATAAACCCCGCATTTTTAGTCCATTTTCACAGTGCATTAATCCGTTTAACTCCCGATTGTTTCGAGTTTTTATGTTTTTCCACAGGTACAATGGTTCTCTACTCAAAAGTGTGCAAAAAGATCATATGAAGGAATTCAACATGAAAAGAATGAAGAATCCAACAATCTGCTGAAATCTGCAATTTTTGTAGCCGTGACGGTCGTAACAGATCTCTTACGACCGTAATACACTTCTAGCGGCTTACGACCGTCACACACGGCTTACGACCGTAACACGCGACTTATGGTGAAAAATGCTCGTAACAGATCTCTTACGATCGTGACAAGCCCAATATTTGTTTTACGGAAAAGGTGAGGACGTGGCTAACGGAAGGTGGAGGAGTCTTCAGTGATTCCTGTTTTCTCTCAACCTCAACGACCAAAAGGAGCTGCCCAGTCTCCTGATTTCTCTCAACCAACATCATGCTGAAGCCCACGAACCTTCCCCAACTGACAAACACAAATGCCTATAAATACCAAAGAATCAGATGAAGAAGGACACGGAGTTTTTGAGAGAATTTTCTTGCGGAAGCTCTGCCGAACTTGCAACCCATATTCCCAGTTTTATTTCATTTCTTTAATTTCTGTTTTTCATTTCCTGTTTTTCCCTTTACCGTTAAATAGCAATTTCCAACATTAGGAAATTGCTATCGTAGCTAGGATTTATTTGTTTTAGCCTCAGAACTTGTTAATTTTCAATTCCAAGAGTTCCAAACTTGCCATCATCTGTGGAAGAGGGAGCTTGAGAAATAGTGCATTGTATCAGGTTCTGAACCGTATTAATATAATTGTCATTTGTTTTATGCTAAATTATTGTTATTTAATTACTATGAGTATTCTACTGCATCTAGATTATATCGTTTGTTTATCTGTTTTGATAAGTATGTCTAGCTAATTTTCTAGAGTCGGTATGTATAAGAGTAACTGAACGGGTAAAATCGATCCTAAGCTAAAATCCTAAATAACTTAATTTCTGGCTGTAACTTTTTATTATAAAATCAGGCTTTTTGTTACGAGAGTAAGAAAAGTAAAATAGGTTAGGATCGAGACCACGAGAGTGTGAGGTCTTAACCGGATAGCTAAAGTTAGGCATTCGATTTAAATACAGCGAGAGCGCTTTAAAATGAATTAGACTTTATTAAGTTTTCAAAGAGTATTTTCTAAACACTTATGGGCTAGCGAGAGCAGGCATGGGGCTTTAGGAGTATAATCTAATACAAGACCACGAGAGTGTGAGTTGAGGGTTTTTAAACTGATAATTTCTACAGAATAACTTAAGTGAAATATTTTCATATGCTTAGTTTCAATTAAATCCGCATAGGTTCACTATACTACATACCGACTGCTTTATTAATATTTCTTAATCTAATTTAGTTTCCCGCTTTAATTCTTTAGAAATTAAAACCGTGACATTATCCGCCTTAGCTAAACATAGTAACTATAGGTAGCACTAGATTGATTATCAAGTCCTTGTGGGTTCGATATCTTTTTAAAACTACGCGATAGGACTGTGCACTTGCAGTCAGAATCTATAGACGTACTAAGTCCCGACCACTTGGTTAACAAACAATTGTTTTTCTCAAGGTAAAAGAAACAAAAACTTGCCTAATCAAATGAGAGTGGTCATTTCTCACAATCTCAAGCACTCACAAATTCCAATCACCTTTTTTCTCTTTTCCAAATTGTTACACCATTCCACACAACTTATTAGCACAACATTGTTCTATTTTTTTTTCTTTTTTTTTCAATTTTTTTTCCTTTTTTTCTTTTCTTTTTCTTTTTCACTTTTTTCTTTTCTTTCTTTTTCAAACTTTTTCTTTTTCTCAACCTCTTAGCAACCAACCTCTTCTCCCCAACTTGAATACAACCACACATAGTGACAAAAATGCTCCCAAACTTATTAGGCAATGGTAAAAAATCTCAAATAACAAGTCATGGTTATAGTTCAAGAAAAAGTAATAGAATCCATACAAAAATGAACTTAACACCAACATGGATTCTAACAAAGGCTCAAAGGGGGTAAGCAAATTCTCACTCACTCAAAAGGTAGATTGACTATTTGGTCAAGTGGTTATGCCTTGATCATTTTAGTGCTATCATACAAATGAACACAAATACAAGATTAAACATAATAAAACTGAGTTAAACAAGAATGTTGGTCTCCTGCATATAGTAAACAATGGAAAGCTCCTCACAAAAAGTGTTTTGCTCTAAAGTGATTCAAAACTGAACAAGTATGGCAAAAGAATGAATGACATGAAAATTGTACAAATGAAAAGTCTCCTAATCATGTTATGTTCTAGAAAGCGATAAACACAAACCTTAACCATGTAAGTCCTTTAAACTTTTCACCATTCCAGAATCTATCATGTTCGCAGTGCTAACAATTATTCGCCTAGCGAACTCATTCGCCCCAGGTTCGCACACCGAAATCAGGGCGAACATGACACTAACTCAAAAATTCTGGTTTTTCTACTTGTGGTTTATTACAACACTCTTTCACCATAACAATTTCTTGTTGAAACAATCAAACTTGAACAATCACAAAATGCATCCTCAAGCTAATAAAAAATAAAGATTGAGAAAAAAAACACAAAAATTTCCTAACAACATAACAAAATTGAATCAAACTAAATAAACATAAAGCTATACAAACTCAAAAACTGTTGGGTTGCCTCCCAACAAGCGCTTGTTTCACGTTGTTAGCTCGACGCCTTATTTACGTACAAGTTCCTCCATGTTGCTTGGTTCACCAACTACTATCAAATAAACCTGCATAACACTTTGAGCAAACGTAAACGAAAAACAAAAATATGCACATACACATATACACAAACATGATGGACAACACATATATACGATAAGTGAACATACGAAACAGAAACAAATATGTATAATCACATATGGAAAACAACTATGGACAAGTATGTACAAAGCTAAGAAATATAGAAACTATCGCAATGCGATTCAATATCAAAACCAATCCCCGACAACGCCGCCATTTTGTTGGAGCGGTAAAGCGGCAAGCAAAAATATTATTTTTGGAAGAATTCCCTCCGGGATTTATGTCGTCTCCACAGGGATCGGTGCGAGGGAAAGAATGACGTTCGACAATCTCTACATCTCTAAGCTTAGGTTTAAATGGTTTGGGATAAAAGTGCAAAAGGAAAAACATAAAACAATAAAATAAATTCATTCTTAAGACCTGAGAAAAATCGTCAGGAGTTGTGTTTCAATCTACCCATCAAGCACTAAAAATCTATGGATCAAATGCACGCCACCTAAGTCACTCGTCAAAATCCCCACGTATCGCTCACGACAAGAGGTTATGTCTAACGCAAAAGCCGAGAGATCAACTGCACTCTCTCGTAGGTGATTTCTCACACAAATAAACAACACAGATCATTAAGATCCAACACACATGTGAATATTAGACCGCTTCCCATAACCAACAGACATTCATCTTAGGTTGAGTTCGAAAAATATATGTCTATAACAAATCAAACCCATTAAGATAGAGATTAAATCAAAGATGACATCAATTAAGAGTTGTAAAATATATTTTATACAAAGATCCATAAATACACATACAATCAAGATAAACTTACATACAAAACCCCAACAAATAGAGGGTACAAAGAGAAGAGAGAAGAAGAACACAAATCTCACAGTTTGTCAACTCCGATTGAAGAGGATTCCACTCCGAATCGTCAAGATATACACTCCATGTGTTGTTTCTAAGCTAAATTTACTCAAGAATGTGTTTGATGAACTTGGGGTAAAAAGTTCCCAACCACATAAACTAAAAAATGTTGAAAATGACTTAAATAGGCAAAAATGGGTTCCCGTGTTCGCCTAGCGAAGTCCCGTTCGCCCAATGAACTTATGCCGCCTTAGATACTGCCAAAACAGTGTTTTCCACGCTTTTTAGAACTTTATGTTCGCCTAGCGAACATGACAGCAAACCAGCACTTGTTTTGACCATAACATTTGAACCGTAACTCCGTTTTACGTGCGGTCGGAAGCGTTGGAAAGCTTATTCAATGATCTATATGGCAATGACAAAATTTCATTGCTTGTATACCTACAAAAATGAGAGAAAAACAATTAAACTCAATGATATTTACACGATACGCAATAAATACACTATAATGCAAACTATACAACATATGCACAAAAATTGAGGTTTATTGGTTAAATTAAGCCAATAAGTGCCAATTATTCACACTAAAAATTAGTACAATTTAGTACTTATCAACAGTAAAGCTTCTACTTCACACAGCGTGGGAGGTGTAGGGCAACCGTACATCTGCATAACAAATGGATTGCACTCTTCCGGCAAACCATCAAGAATCGAGTCGACTTGATCTTGTTCAGTAATAGAATCACCAACAGCAAGAAGTGAATTTGCAATCGCTTTGATGCGAAGAACAAACTCAATTATCGTCTTGTTCCCTTTCTTGGCAGATTTGAGCTCGACACGGAGTTGACGAACTCGAGCTTTCATCTGAGCATTGAAAAACTGATGAATCTTGTTCCAAACCTCAAAGGTGTGCTTGCACGCAAGAACTCTAGGAAGCACAGATTCAGAAATGGTGGATAGCAACCAGATGAAAATAGTTTGATCTTGTACAATCCAAGCTTCGTATTCGTCAGAAATCGTACCTTCGATACGATCTTGCGCAGTCTTGTACTTCAACGGAATCTGAGGGTTAACAACAAATTTGTGCATTTTCTGTGTTAGAATCACACCTTCGACCTGTTGATTCCGCCGTAGATAGTTGTGTTTTTGCAGCTTAATGGAAAGCTTCAGACCAAAGGAATGAGCAGCTTTCATCGTTGTAAACACGGTTGAGACTTCGTGCGATTGTTCCTTGTTCGCAGATTCTTGATTGTCAGATTCAACCATTGTTGAAACCAGATGAAGCAGAGAAAGTAGCAAGACGAAGTGAAGAAAATAGAAAGATGAATCAGAGATGAACAGTGTAGGAAGCGTTGAGGATCGATTCCACGAATGATATCATATCAGAGTTGAAGTTGATGAATCATGCTTCTGGTTGTAAGCACTATATGCATACCAGAAGCTATCAGATAATTTGTATTGATAGCAGAGAAAATTCAATTAGTTACAAAATGGTGAGGAGTGTTTGCTTAAGTATCATACATTTACACAAAGGTTTAGCCTAACACTCCTAACCCAAAACTAAGGCCCAAAGATAGTTTTACAAAGAATACTAACACACCTAATACAATGTACCCTACACATATAGCTACATTTATTCACATTACTCCAATATAGATAGATGATAACAAAGAGTCTCTCATACATGTACGATAATGAATCACATTACGTAAATTAAATTTAATTTAATAAAAAATATATTATAAAAAACTAACTACACTTGATTGAATTTTTAAACGTGAAAACAAAAGAAAAAATTCTTATAAATGTGACGGGAGGGTGGATAAAATATATAAGTACGAAATAACATGACATTAAACATTGCCGACAATGCAAGTAGATAATTTTTAAGTTTATCAATTATTTTAAATTTTATTAAGAAATACAATATATCAAGAGCTTAATTAGCATTGATTGCAATTTTCTGTCCATTATCACAATGACCATGCTCGCCACTTATAAAGTAGTTTCCTCCCTTAACCAGTGTAATTCTATCTGCTCCAGATTTATAAAACTCAATTTCTCGAACATTACATGTATTATAGTTATCTTCGGTCACTTTCACAACACTATCTTTCGAAGGGTCGTAATTAAATACTGCATGTGGAAAACAATTAAATTTAAGATTATAGTTTTGAGATTTTCCAAGAACATTGACTACTTCTATACAAATTTTTTTAAAAAAAATATACAATATGGAATGCTTACCAAGTATGTCACCTGCGTTGAAAGTTGTTTCTGCAGGCCAGTTTTCAACATTAAAGGTCCAACCATTTTCATCACCAACAGTATATGTCTCTGCATAAATCATCTTAGAATAAAACACAAACAAACATAATAGGAACATTATAATAATACTTGCACTATTGCCTCTTCTCTCCCCCATCCTTCAATTAGCCAGCACTTGTCAATAATTTTGAGTGCTAACTGAATCCGAGAGATGGTTTTATAGAATAAATGTACCTTAGAAAAATACTTTCTTTAGTCATTATTATAGAAAAAATAATTTTATTTGACTAGTGATGTATTTGGTCACGAGATACATAAGTAGTCAAATGAAAAACAAAAATACCAATTATACTTTTGGAAATCTTGAATAATTAATATATTTGATTTATATATAAATCAAATACATCAATTATTAAATAAATCTATAAAAATAAAATTTTACTAATAAAGAATGAAAAGAGTATTTTATAACAGCTGTAGAAAAGAGTTAAAAAAAACTATTATTAAATAAAAAAGATATGGTTGATGAATAAAAAAGTCAATTTTTTAAAGTGTATTTATTGTCTATAAAACTTTTCTAACTTGAATCTATTATTGTTTTTGTTTTTAATTTTAGTGGATGTCGAAAATTCAAAAAGTCAAATTTTCTTATTATAAGAATACAATAATTATTATTAATTAGATTAATTTGTTTGTATTTTATTAACATTATATATATATATATATATATATATATATATATATATATATATATATATATATATATATATATATCAGATGCAATTTTTTAATAAAACTATTAAAAAAATACAATAACATATTGTATTTGAATTAATTTTTGTATTTATTATGTATAAGACTTTTCTAACCCATAATTATTGTTTGTGTTTTCTTAGAGTAGTAGATGTAAAAATATTCAAAAAGCGAAATTTACCTCTTATAAAAATACAATAATTTATAGAAACAGGAACAAATTATTTGAATTCTGATAATAATTTTTGAATATATATTTTTGCATATTTTTAATCAATGAATATTAAAAAAAATACATTTTAATGATTGATGAGATATGATTCTTATTAAAATATCGAACAAAGATACAATAATTTATAGTAATTGGATTAATTTGATGAAATAAATTTTTTTTCCATCTTTTAAAGAAGATAAAAGATCATATCTTTTAAGAAAAAAAAGTTTTTAAGGTGTATATAGTCTATAATAATTTTCTATCTAGTTTTTATTGTTTTTTTTTTAAATTAGTGAATGTATTTACTTTTTTACTAGTCAATAATTTTGAGTTCTTAAAAACCTGAGAGATGGTTTGATAGAATAAATGTACCTTAAGAAAAAAAGTTATCAAATGAAAAACGAAATACCAATTATACTTTACAGTAGTGACGGAAAAGAGTTAAGAAAAAAAAAATGATTATTAAAGAAAAAGATATGGTTGTAGACTAAAAAAAATCAATTTTTTAAAGTGTATTTATTGTATATAAAACTTTTATAACCTATTTGTTTTTAATATTAATGGATATAAAAACTTCCGAACAAATAGTAAAAACTCAAATTCTCTTTCTCTTGTTATAAGAATACAATAATTTGTAGGGCATTTCTTAATACACCACCCAAGTTTTTTAGGCGTCACGCGAAATTTCTTTTTTGTCCTCTGATTCTGAATGTGCATATCCGAGCGCACCAATTTTTTTAAAAACGTTGATGTGTTCCGGATATGCATATCCGGAAACCTACCTGATCTGCAGATCCGGAACAATTTCTTATTAATTCGCGCCAGACCTTCTTTCTCCCCCTCATTCTTCACATTTTCATATTTCAAACACCAAACTCTCTCAAACTTTCAAATTCTCAATCCCACAAATCTCGACTTTTTTCACTCGAGTTCGGCGCAGAGCAACTTCTACAACGATCAAGACACTTCAAATTCTCTGTATCTCAATTTAATCGGTAAGTTTTCGAATTTTAGAGTTTCGGAGTTATTTTCTAGTAATCGATTTAGAGTAGACATTTAGGTGACGAAATTGTTAGGAAGTATGAATAACATAGGTTAGAGGCAATATAGGTATTGTTTGCTGCTTCAAACGGACGATCCCTTTTCCATGGTACAGTAGCCATGGCTGCGTTTTTTGAACTTAAAAATACGTACCGGATGTGCAGATCTGGAAGGATTTTAACGTTAAATATTCTGAGTGCTTCTGGAAGTGCAAATCCGGAAAAACCCAACTTTAAGTATTCTGCGTACTTTCGGATGTGCAAATCCGGAAGACATCTGTTTTTTTTTTTTTTTTTTAATTATTTTTAAAAAATTATAATTTATTTATTATGCTTTGCAGATTACATGGCTGGCAGAGACGATCGTATCATACATGGACGGACAGCTCAGCACGCATCTGTCCGACGTGAACGGACGCAGTCTACAACCGAGGCTTCCGGCGCAGAGGGAGTTGGGGTTGTAATACCCTAATTTTTGCCCCTAAGATTCTCTGCATATCATTTGCATCTCATACCACAAACAAGATCACACATTGGTTCCCTCTTCTAAAGGATTGTGCCTTGCAGGGATCTTTGGGTTTGTGTGTGTGTGTTAGTTATTTTATTGGTTAATTTGTTTATATTTACTAACCATTAATTAAAATCCAAAAATATTTTGTTTCCTTTCACTAACATTTTCAGGGGAAGAACAGGTTAAAAATACCAAAAAAAAATCAGTCCCTCAGCTCGAATGAATTTCATCTGAACAAAGTCAAATTTGATCTGCAAGTCATTCAAAATCATCTGATCAAGAGTTTTCAAGATTTAATTGATTTTTATTCAAGAGACTTCAAGGTTCATGTGTTTATTTCCATGCCTTCTTTGACAAACAAGAGAATCGAGCCGGAACCACAACAATGCAGCAAAATGCTCATTTTTCACAAATTTTGCACTGAGTAACCGGTTAGCAGATATGCTGTAACCGGTTACCATCGTGAAAATTTGAAAAATGGTGGAAAATTCAAATTCAGCAATTGGCACCAATCTCAGCCCTTGATCACATTTGGAATATTCTATGCCACTTCATTTTAATTCCCTACATCATTTTGATCATTCCCCACCATGTACCATCACTAATCACCACTCTTTTGTGATTTCCCTCCAAATTTGAATTCCAATCCTAATTTTGATCATCCAAGCCTAATTCCAAACCACCAAATTTCCAAGCCTAAATTCTATAAATAGAGGCTTCATTTCATTCATTCGACAAGCTTTTGATAGCCAACAAATCCCTTGCAATTTCTCTCCCCAAACCATAAATTCACCAAAGCTCTTCTTTCTTCTTTAGAAAGTTAGTAAGAATTCACATTGATTCTTGCTTAACTTTGAGCTAAACCTTCATCATTTCTTATTTTTGTTCATCAATCACAGTAGATCAAGGTTTTGGAGTGTAGATCTTGAAGCAATTTGAAGGAATTTTCAGATTTGAAGTGGTAATTCATCTTTCACCATTGTTGAAGCTTCATCTTCATCTTCCATAATGTAGATCTTTGGAGATCCTTGTTGCTTGATCCTTTGGATCTTGTAATTGTGTTTAATTGCTAGTTTTGGCTGTTATTTTACTTTAAATTTCGTGCAATTTCAGTTCTATGATCATAAGGTGTTTGTAAAAAGTTTTGGAAATGGATCATGCTGAATTTTGCACATTTTTCTGCATTCTGGTGTTGTGTAACCGGTTAACAGTTATGCTGTAACTAGTTACACTGTGTAAATTTTGAAAAAACTGCACTTATTTTGAACTAAGTAACCGGTTAGCAGTTATGCTGTTACCGGTTACTTCGAAACAGAATGCATTTTTTGCTTTGTTTTTTGGACTATTTTGGTTCCTTTTCCATTTTCTTCCCTTTCCTTTGTTCTTAGCCTTAGATCACATATTTGTGTGGTTTAATTTGGCTTTCTCTTCATCTATTTCTCTTTTCTTTTGATCAATGAAAGTCTAAAATATCTTGTAATTCCGTTGTTGAATTTCAATCAAGACTAGATCGTTACCACTTTTCTTTTCGTGCGGTACTGCTTTCGGATGACGATCTATATATCGTTCATCTAGCATACATTAGCACAAAGAGCTATTGACCGGCCTCATTGTAGGGTAATTACTCCGTAAATTACTCGGCGATTGCTTAACATAGCGCAATATTTGTCCCGTATCGGAAAACTATCAAGAATGGTTGATTATTTGTCTTATGGTTCAAAACTCATGAAACTTGTTGTTAGGAGGCTTTGGTCTTATCAATCCTCTAATGAGTTTCATCAACCTTGACCTAAGTGCAATTATTCAATTGTTATTGATCACTAATACTAACAACTAATCACTAACTTACTAACAATATTTTGTATTAATTTTGTTTATGTTTCCTTCTCGCTCCCTATCTCTTTTATTTTTATGCTTCATTTCATATCATGTTTATGCTTCCGCAATTTTTCCTTTGTCTGTTGGACACATGTTTGTGCTTATGCCTTCTTTTTCTTTGTCCATTTGGACTCCAAAACATTAATAAAGGCTTAAACCATAAAAAACTTAATTCTCTTCATCTTGGACTATTGGTTACTATCCTATGCTTTGGAGTGATCTCTTTATGGACCTCTTTTGAAGTGATATTGGACTTATGGACCTAGAATTAGGACTTCTTATCCCTTTGCTTGGAGTATTGATTGAAGGTTTGCCTTTATTGGCCAATTTGCTTAAGGACGGAATTCCTTTAATATTGCTTTGAAGTGGCTCCATTTTGGTTAAATCCTTCTTTTCCCTAGCTTTTATTTTATGCACTAGGATAGTCACTTCTTCTCCTCCCCATTCTTAAATTTTCAAAATCCTCTCCCTTTTTCAAAACCTTCTTGTTTTCAACTTAAAACCGCTTTCATAATCAAACCTTGACTTTTGTCAAGTGACTTTTAAAATTTTCTTTTCTTCAATAAATGTCAATCTATCTTAACCATACTTTGACCGTTTCATGAAAACATAAAAAATATGAAACTCACTCAAATCTTTTGTGCTTTTATGCACCTTTTTTTTTTCTTTTAAACTCTTTTTCATAAGTTTAGACATGATTTATTTCTTTAAGCGAAATTATTCGCTTAGAAATGACGACTTGTCTTTACACTTAAAAATCAATCGAAACCAACAAATTTTTGTTCTTTGTACCACGAACTACGGGGTTTTGATCCTACATTACACATCGTAGGTACGTAGGCATGAGGCGATAAGTCTCCCCAAACACAAAAATATTAAAAAATATTTCTCCTCTCATCTCTCCCAATCTCTTTACAAGCAAACCATTTTCAGACCAAAAAGCGGTAGATATTTCGAAGGGCTCCTATAGAGTACTATAGACGTTTTTAGTGCTAACACCTTCCCATTGCATAACCAACCCCCTTACCCATTTCTCTTTGTCTTTTTTAGCTTTTGCTTTTTTAGACTTCTTAGGATTTATTCGCTCTTTTTTCCTTTTCCTTTGTGGAATAAATAAAAGCGCAGTGGCGACTCTGTTTTCCTTGAGTTGAGTTAATCAGTAGCTTACACTCATGATTTTTACCGCTACAGAAAAGTGGCGACTCTGCTGGAGAAAGATTGACCTCTTGCTGGTTCATCCCTTGAGGGGTTTAGCCTACTTTGATTTATTTATTGCTTTTTGTCTGATTTGTTTGTTATTTGTTTGTTCTGTTTGGGAATTCTTCTGTGTGGTGAGATAAGCCCAATACCCAGGCTTGAGTATACACCTAGGCGTCATCTTGGTACGTTTGGTGTTCACAAAATTCACATCCAGAGGAGGTTTTCTTGGGAGATATTCTGACGTGCGTGTCTTGCGCATTTCGGGGTGATGATCTAGAGAGCTGTCGACTTTGGAGACCATTCCCGAGGACTCAGTTGAGGCACTCCTCCCAAGAGGTAGTAATGGCAGACCAGAAATGGCAAACCCGTTATGCTTCTTGATCCGAGGACCCGAAGCTGAGGACTTTAGAATCCTTAACCCATCTTGGCCTTATTAGGACGTGGTGCGGTGGCTGTTCAGGTGCAGACTTGAATCAGTTGTTACGCGATACCACACTCAGACGAGACTCTCTTGAGAATATTATTGACTACCAAGAAAGTTGGGAAATCGATAATATCCGAAAGATAGGTTGTAGATTCTGGGAACTTCTTTAGAACCTTGTTCGACAAGTGTTATACCCTTAGTACATACCTTTGTGGGTTGGCTCTTAACCTTGACTCCATGCTCGTGACTCGGAACCTTGACCCATGTGCTTTGTGTGATCTTGTTTGTGGTTGCTGCATACATGCACTCGTGCATTCATGGACATTCTGTTTCAGTCGATTTTCAAGGATTTTAGAGATTTTCCTTTTGCAAACATCACAGATAATATTCAATAAAATGAGATGTTTATCAGTATTTCAAAAAAGTGTTATTTCTTTGTGAAGTTTGCAATTGCTTTATATTTTAAAGATCCTTGAAAATTGAATGAAACGTTTGCATTTTGCATTAGCATTCGCATCATTCTGCATTGTTTCTTGCCTTTCCTAGGTGTCTTATTGTTTCCCTTTGGTCTTCATTCAGCCAAGTTGTCGCACCAGTATAATACTCGGGCTAATCAGAGGAAGGAGGGGATTTAGCTGATTTTCTGGCATTCGTACTAAGTTTGAGGTAGTTACTGAAGGAACATGGAGAGAACAAAAGATGATGATCTCATGTCAGGCTTTACAGTTATGACCAATTCGATGTATGATTCTCCTCTGGACGACGATATTCCACAAGTGGATGTTCCTACTCGATCCCGACCTGTGCAAAATGATCTGGTTGGTCAAGTTGTTGAAAAGATCCTCGATTTTCGAGGTATATGCCAAATCCTCAGAATGTCCACCCTGTGACAGAGATGATTGATCTTAAAGTTGCATTCTCAGCAAGCTCAGGGAAGCCATTAGTAACCACTTCAAAGGTTTCATGAAAGACAAACTGAGATTGCATATGTTTTCACCATCGTATCCAATTCTTGCCATAAAAAATTGGAAGAGATTTTGGAAACCATTAGTACCATTCATCTTTAAAGCGTTTGATTAACATCCCCACGATCCCAGAAACATGACCGTCGACGTGTGGTTCTTAAAAACACGATCAAGAATCTAACCGGAATTTTAGATACCAATTTGTTAGTGCGTGAAACATTTTAGTGAGGAGAGAAAGACAGAGGGTAAGGAAATAAAGATTGTATTATTGAATGTAAATCCTAATCCTAATTAACTTTGGGCTAGGGCTACATACAACTTGAATTATATTATTTATTTCAACACATTGAACAAAATATCATTTCTAATTAACCAACGATACAAAATAACCTAATTGGCTAAATATTTAGTTTATATTAAAACTTAATTATTGATACTTAGTATAAAAAAACATATACAATTGCTACAGTACAAGTAGATAATTTTCAAGTATATCAATTATTTTAAACTTTATTAAGAAATAAAATATATTAAGAGCTTAATTAGCATTGATTGCAATTTTCTGTCCAGCATCACAATGACCAGGCTCGCCACATATGAAGTAGTTGCCTCCTTTAACAAGAGTAATTTTATCTGCTCCGGACCTATAATACGCAATTCCTCGATCCGTGCATGTATTATAGTTATCCTCGGTCACTTTCACTACATTGTCTTTCGAAGGGTCGTAATTAAATACTGTGCATAGAAAAGAATTAATGATCCATACAAAAACATTTACTACTTCCATAACATAACAAAAAAAAACAAAACAAAACAATAAGAGATGCTTACCAAGTATGTCACCTGCGTTGAAAGTTGTTTCTGCAGGCCAGTTTTCAACATTAAAGGTCCAACCATTTTCATCACCAACAGTATATGTCTCTGCATAAATCATCTTAGAATAAAACACAAACAAACATAATAGGAACATTATAATAATACTTGCACTATTGCCTCTTCTCTCCCCCATCCTTCAATTAGCCAGCACTTGTCAATAATTTTGAGTGCTAACTGAATCCGAGAGATGGTTTTATAGAATAAATGTACCTTAGAAAAATACTTTCTTTAGTCATTATTATAGAAAAAATAATTTTATTTGACTAGTGATGTATTTGGTCACGAGATACATAAGTAGTCAAATGAAAAACAAAAATACCAATTATACTTTTGGAAATCTTGAATAATTAATATATTTGATTTATATATAAATCAAATACATCAATTATTAAATAAATCTATAAAAATAAAATTTTACTAATAAAGAATGAAAAGAGTATTTTATAACAGCTGTAGAAAAGAGTTTAAAAAAAACTATTATTAAATAAAAAAGATATGGGATGAATAAAAAAGTCAAATTTTTAAAGTGTATTCGTTGTCTATAAAACTTTTCTAACTTGAATATATTATTGTTTTTGTTTTTAATTTTAGTGGATGTCAAAAATTCAAAAAGTCAAATTTTCTTATTATAAGAATACAATAATTTGTATTAATTAGATTAATTTGTTTGTGATCGTACCTGGATCAGACAGTTACAGGTGGCCAACGACGTCCGTTGAGCTCCGGCTCCGGTGAGGTTGAAGTACGGCGGGGGGGTGTACCTGCAAGGTACTCCGACGCTCAAGTTAGGGAGTGCACAGAGTAACAGCAAATACAACGAGTGAAAAAGTGACTTAACCTGACCCTCTCAAGTGAGAGAGTATTTATAGAGAGCCCCCAGCGCGGGGCCAACGGTTACTTGCGTTGCGCTGGATTGTCAAGCCCAATCCAAGTAACTGCCAGGGCTTACGTGGCGTAGTGAAGACCAGCACGTGGTCTTCGCCCTGGGGTAACCGTTCCTAGATTTCCGGGATTAGGGCAGACCGAATCCTGCGGAAGTGGGAGGTTACTTGGAACGTGTCCACGTGGTACGGACCGTTAGGCACTCCTCGCGGGGGAGGAGTCTTCTGTGTCGAGGACCAACAAGCCGTACGACGGGCATGTCCTCGCGGGGAGGGACCATGTCTGCCGAGGAGTGGTATGTGGCATTCTCGCGAGGAGAAGCTGGTATGTCGAGGAGATACCTCTCCGCCGGGATGCGAGGTCCTCCTGTCCTGTTGACCTAGATGCCCGACACTGCAAAGTGCTCGGGGGGAACGTTGGTCTGCTTGCAGCAGTCAAGGGCCCCGCGGAGAGGTCTTAGTGGGCCTCCCCATGCTATATGGGTTGGGCCTGCTCGACTGTTGGGCAGCCTCGGCCCAGTCCAGAACAGGAGCCCCCCAAGTCGTTGCTCTGAGGTGGCAGAGTGATGACTTAAGGGTTATTATATGTCGAGGATACGCTAAGAGATGGAACCGAGGAGGTCGATATCCTATGCGAAATTCATTCGGCCGGATGAGTGTCGGGCGTCGGACAGATGTGTCCGGTCGTATGGTCGGGGAGATGAAGGGCTTCGGATTCAAAGCGCTGGGGAAACCGAAACGATACGCGTGGGGAGACGGGTGACTGCATGCGTGCCACGTGTCACCTGCCATCATTACCTAGGGGGGCTAGGGCGGCTGGCTAGGGTAGCGCACTCGAGTGCCCTACGCCCCTCGGGTCTCGCGAGAATTGCCTATAAAAGCCGCTCCCCTCGCTCATTCTTCACTTTTCCGCTTCTCTCTCAAGAAACTTTCTCCCTCTCTCTCTAACCTCTTCCGTCGTAGCTCGCCGTCGTCAATCGCAGGGCACTCTCTGCCGGAAGCATTTCCTCCGCTAGGACCGTCGTTCGCCGCCGTACCAGAGCCGGAAACCTCCGTGCCGGAACCCTACACCGCCGCTTACCAGGTATTTGCTTCAAACCGGACCTTTATTTTGCGTTTTTCTTTGATTTTAACTAGTGTAGGACGTTTCCTTGGTGAATTGATGGCATTCCCATGAGAAACGAAGGGATTCCCGGCGATTACGGCGGGAATCTTTAGTTGTGGAGAGGGAGAGTGCGAAGATTCTTGCTCGCTTTTGATGAATACCTCGGGGAACAGGGACGAACACGTCGGGGATCCGTTGAATGT